>CM021106.1:220353840-221573574 GCA_007115665.2 Sequoiadendron giganteum
AGCTCCCCTCTACCCTCTACCCTTAACCCTAAAATCCTAAATTGGTTTTAAACCCTCTACCCTCTATATCTCTCTGACTCCTCCCCCTCTCTCTCTCAAGTCTCTCCCTCCTACTCCCTCTCCCTCTCTCCCCTCTACCCTTAACCCTTAAACCTTAAACCCTAAACCCTTGTACCCTCTACCCTTTATCTCTTTCCCACTCCCCTCTCTCTCTCTCAAGTCTCTCCCTCCTAGAGCCACTCTTCGTCTGTCTCTCTCTCACTCACTCATTCTATCTCTAGATCCCCTCTACCCTCTACCCTTAGTCCTTAAACCCTTAAACCCTCTCTCTCCCCTCCCTCTCCCCCCTCTACCCTCTACCCCTATAATTCATTTGAACATGTAATTAAGATAACTAATAGAGATATAATGTTCTCAATATTTCTTCTTTGTTGTGAGTTTCTATTCAACTCCAGTGGAGACTTTAAAGAATACCATGCGTTTCAAATACTCTAAAATTTCAAGAAGAATGAGGTGAAGAAAATACAATTTTATCTTATTTCTTCTTCACTTTAATATATAATCTCACACCAAAACATCCATGTGAAACCTCCACCAACTTCTCAAAATGGTTGTATTTTATGGTGGACTAAATCCACCAAATCCATGAAATAATTTGTATGGATCTATAATCATCATAGCTCATATGATATGATGAACTTAAAACTCATTCATGTTGCCATATATTTGGAGACTTGACCCTTCTTTCCACCTCTCTACTTGTTATAATGTGCTAAGATGACCTACTAGAAGCATACAACTAGTGCCTATACTCACTAAATAGTTTATATAAAAGCTAAACTTCATTAGTTGAAGATTCCTAATAAGTTTCATTAGAAATTGTCTAGTACCAAAGAGCTAAAATAGTTCCTAGAAACTCATGTCTATTTGGGTAGCTAAAAAAACTCTTGAAATTACTACCTCATCATTTCTCTCTAGAAAATCATGTTCATTTGGGTAGCTAACAAACTCTTGTGTAGTCATTCTATTATGTTTTCAAAAAATACATCAAAACCATTTATAATATCTTTTCCAAAGCCACATTCTCAATATTTCTCATGGTCAAAAGCTAAGGATAAGCATAAATTGAAAAATCAAGATGAAGAATCCTAGTAGGAAATATTTGAGGATATCGTTCCTCAAATTTAATACAATATTATAGCTCAGACTAGAGGTGACTAAATTAGGTGCAAGGATTGAATTTGGTTGGGCTAAAATGAGCAAGAAACCTCTTATTGTTTTCTTTTTATTAGAGGAAAAACATGATTTTATGAGAGTTAAAAGCCATGTCCTTTTCATTATTTAATTTCATACATGCTTGATTCATTGTATTACAATCACGAAGGGTTAATAACATGTATTGTTCTCATTTTCCTCTCTTTTCCATAATTGCATCCATTCACACCTCCTCCATTAAATAAGGAGAGAGTGAGAAATTCTATAACACTAGCAATGAGATTATTGGTAGAGAATTTGTTTGGAAGTGATTATAGGTGTGAAGGTTGAATCAAAATTCCCTAGGTATGTAGATCGACCCCTTTGTTTCATGTTTGATCTATTGTACATTTCAATATTTTGTATCATCGTTGTTTCTTGTCTGTATTCTTACATTTTTGTGCTTATTTATAATATATAAGTATACAATATATTATTTATAGTTATTAATAATATATAAGTATATAGTATATTGTTTATAATTATTAATAATATATGTAATTTATAATTTAAATAATAACTATTATATAGAGATTAAAATTTATATAATTATTATATATTTTATAATTAATATTATAATTATATATTTAGAGCTAAAACATGATTTTATGATTTAATTTTGGGGCTGATGCAAGAAGTTGGGTCCACAAAAAGCTCAAAAAGTGGAAGTGTTTTTGCTGTTTTTCAGAATTTGTCACACTTGAACTGAAAATTTGAGGCACTTACACAATGAATTTTTAAAAAAGTCAGTAATATGAAATTTAGAGATTTGAATCTAGTTTATAAATATGTAAATTATTCAAATACCCAGATTGTAGAAACTAAATTTTGATAAAGATCTATAAAAACCACTTTTTAAAAGTCCCTGTTTTTTTACCATACCATGCACGTGTACGGACAACACTTTTTGAATCAAATAAAAGTATTTTACTAATTCCTTTTGGGGAAAGAGAGCTAACAATATGAAGATTGATGAGGAATTTTTTTTGTAACTTTTTGTTGAATATTTTTTTTATTATTTAATTTTTATTGGCCTTAATTGTTGTTTTTAAAAATCAACGTGTACGGACAGCATAATTTGACTTAAACTAAACTTTTTTTGAATTTTTTTTTTTCATTGTGTAAAGAATTGTCTAAAGATTGATGTCATATAATTTTTTTTCTAAAAACTTTAACCAAAAATAAGTTATTAAAAAACAAAAAAAGTCTGATATTTCAAGTTTAATGACTAGTTTGCTTTGAAATTAATTAAAAAATAGAAAATATAATCCAATCTCAATAAAAATTATATATATAGAAACTAGACATCATGTTCTGTAATGGGTTTTAATTTTATAGATTGATTCAGAAAAAAAATTCATCCACCATATTGTCAAAGTTGAACATTCTTCTTCAATCTGCCTTAGTTTTTTAGTTGAAGGTCAAAGGCTAAGGCTCGGATTGCCAAAGCTTTCCTGAACCTAAAACCAAGTCTCCAGGTGGGTTGGGAAACAAATTATTTAATAACGCATACACGTTATGAAACGCATACGTGTTATTGGAACAAAACGCGTACACGTTTCATAATGCGTATGCGTTATGTTTTTACCCGTTGGGTAAAGGTAACGCGTACGCGTTATGAAACGTGTACGCGTTCCTTTTTAAGAATGTTTACGCGTTTCATAACACGTACGCGTTTCATAATATATCCGTTTATCCTGATTTGACATTTTTTGATATAGTACGGTTTTCCTGCAACATTCTTTTTCTGCATTTTTTATTACAAATTTGTCTTGTGCAGGGCATATTCTATTGCAAATTGGTTGAAAAGTCAAGTGCAGGTTGAATTTTCTGAAGTGGAATCAAATACAAGAATAATTTACAAGAAGATTCAAAAAAAAGTTTTTGGATGTATTCGTGATATTTTTGTGTACTTCAAAGTTCAAAGAAGAAAGGATCTTCATAGTACAAAGTCTTATTTGAATATTTGAAGGAGATAAAAATTTGAAAATTGGTTACAAGTAAATCATTTATTTTTTCATCAAAAAGGGTTTTGTAACCATGGGATCAAAACAAAGACAAAGAAAAAAGTGTAGAATGTCAATGACACCCAAAGAAATTCAAGCAAATAAAGATATGGAGGCAAAAAGACAAAAAGATAGAAGAGAAAGAATTCGTCAAATGAAAAATTTGGAAGCATCTACTTCAATGAATGTTGAAGAGAAAGTCATGAATGATGAAATGAATGTAGATGATGCAAATGTGGAGATGGTGAATATAGAAGAAAATACAATTATGGAGAGAAACTCAACTATGTCTTCAACTACAACTTTGAATGATATGGAAACAGTACATATGCAAACAGCTTCGGGTATGTCTTCAAATCCACCTCCCAATGATATGGAAAATGCACCTATTCAAACAATCTCTCCAGGTATTCTTTCAAACCCAAGTCTTGATAATATTGATTTTGCTTGTTTAGATGAAGCTGGATACACCATTGATGATATCAATAATTATAGGGTTGAAAGAATGCAAAAACAAAAAAATTATGAAAATATATCTTATGAGAATGCAAATGCTAATCAAATCCATCATATTGATGAAAATGAGAATGAAATATTTTTTACTTTTGAAAATGAAAATGGAACACCTTGTGTGAATGAAAATGAAACCCCTTGTGTGAATGAAAATGAAACCCCTTGTATGGATGAAGATGAAAATGTTTTTTTTACAATTGAAAAAGATGTGTTAGATAACCTTCGTGGTAAATTTTCTTGGAGACAAATTAAAACTTATGGAAATAAAATATATAAAATGTTTTTTTATAGAAAGAAATTAGGATTCCAATGTCAACTCATGGTGCAATTGATGAGAATGTGGAAAATGAGAAAAGTGATGAAAAAATTAGGTATTTTTGTAAAACCAAAAAAGAAAGATGATTAAGTAGAACAAGTCATTTCTAGTGTTGCTAATGCTATTGATTTTATAGGTAAGAAAAGTCGATCTAAAGATAAAAATGTGGCTCGTCGTGCAATAACAACTGCTTTAGTTGATAAAGAAACTTCAAATAAAAGAATGTTAAGTAGGATTAGTAAATGTATAAAAGTAAATCCCAAAACTTTGATTAAAGCTTCTAAAAGAAGAGAAAATATTGAAAATGATCCAATTAATCAATGTTGGAGTTTTAGTGGTAGACTCCCAAGATCAGACATGAAATTAACTAATGAAATTAAATCTTTAATTGATAAATTTTGGCATGATAATACAAGAGTATCACCTAACATTAGAGATGTCTTAAAATTAAGGGTAGGTTCCAAAATTCGTGTACCTCATCCAAAGCATCTCTTAGATATGACTCAAACTGAATTATATAAATTTTTTTTAGATGCTTCAATCTTACCATTGAATATTAAAATAAGTCAAAGATCATTTGAAAAGTGTAAACCTTGGTATGTTAGAATTAATAAGCAATGAATTTCTTGTTGTTGTAAGACTCATGTACAATTTCATTATTATTATGATAGTTTTTGATATATACGATGCACTTTGCATGTTAACCAAATTATGCAGGACATTTGTGGTATTAATATGCCACTTGAAAGAATCAAAGATTTTATATCAGGTTTGTTTTGCGAACCCTCTAACGGAAACTTATTTTATTTAAAATCATGTATTTCTAGAGAATGTGATAGATGTGCTAACTTTTCATTATTAGGTGAATGTATGCATGAAAGTAGTTTAAATGAATTTGGACAACAATTAGTAGATGTAACAAGATTCAAAAATGTTGAGTATTCTTTAAAAGATGGAAAAACTAGAAAACGTTGTGAGGTAATTATGGAAAAAAATACTGTGCATGCATTTATTAAAGAATTTAAAGATAAGATTGTACCTAAATATGTTCAACACTCTCAGTATGCTCATTGGCTTGATAATCAATTTCGTTTATGTAAAAACACATTCCCAATTGGAACCATATTGTCGGTTGTTGATTTTGCTGAAAATTATACTCTTGCTCCACAAGAAGAAATTCAATCACAGTATTATAATTCAGTGCAAGTATCTATTTTTGTTCATATTGTTTATAGACATGCAGATGATAGTAGAGAAGATAATAGAAATTTTTTGAGAGAGTACCATTTTTATGTAAGTGATAATTGATTACATTCATCTGATTTTGTTCAATATTGTTTTGATATATTTTACAAAAATTTAAAAGAAAGAGGAATTCAATTGCTAGAACATCTCATATGGTCAGATAATTGCATGGGTCAATTCAAAAATGCTAGGATGTTTTATTGGTTATGTAGAGTTCATAAGGAAAATAATATCCAACACATATGGAGTTTTTTTGAAGCCGGTCATGGTAAGGGAGAACACGATGGAGCAAGTGCATGTGTGAAAAGAGCTCTTGCTAGAGAGCAACTAAAATTTGAGGATGCTGCAAAATTTAGAGATGCACATGCAATTGTAGATTGGTGCAATACCAAATTATCTACAAGAGTAAGTGAGAGCTCAATAATTCACTGCTTCCTTTGGTTAGTTGAAGAAAATGATATTTGTTCTCGACAAGATTGTGAAACAATTAATGGATCTGCAAAATGGCATTCATTTAAGAGTTTGAATGCAAACACATGGACAATATGGACAAGGGAGTTGGCATGCTTTTGTCAATTTTGTATTGCAGGTGATTGGGAAGCTTGTGAAAATATGGAATGGGTTGAACAATGGCAACAAAGAACCTTAACACCTACATCGACACATGTTCAACATGGAACAATAATTGAAGATAATCAAGTGTTCGCATCAGATGATTATGACCGTGTTTCTGATCTTGTACAAGAAGGTACATTATTTATTGAGATGAATTTTATATGTATGCATGTTTATATACATGAATTAAATATAAGTCATGCTCTTTATTGAATTTTTATCTATTTTTGTAGGACATGTGTATGCTGTTGTTGCACCCGAGGGGAATGAAGAGGAGACAGAGTACTGGTTGGCTAGATGTGTTGAGAGAAAATATAAGTTGGTACATCCTAGAGGGGATGATGATAACTTTGAGTATCCAACTGGTTCAGTCATTGTTGTTGGCACCTGGCTTCAAAAATATTTGATAAGAAAGAATGGCTTGCCTGCATTTGAAGATTATGAAAGACACAAGAAGATTATACATTATTCACATTTGATTTTTGCAACCAATATAAAACTAGTTAGATATCACGGGAGGCCTGCTAATAAAGTTTTATGGACACTTTCAATGGATGATCATGATACAATCATAGATGCATTACAAAAAAGAGAGGATGTGGATGGTACAACAGAGTAAATAAATATTGGTAAGTATATCTAGTTGTATGTATATATTTAATTGATATATATATTTGTCTTTAAATTCATTTCCTTATAAAAGTTTTATATCACTTTTTGTTTCAGGTCTCCCTTGATACTAGATTTTTTACAAAAAAGAGAGGAGATGCACTCTTATTACAATGGAATTCGAATCTAGAGACAGGTAACTATATATAGTTGTAGATACATTTAGTTGAGAGTATAAATATAAAACTAAATTTAACTCATTGTCATTTTATAAAAAGTTTATAATTTATTTCATATCCCCTTAAGCCATCCTCGTATGTGCCATTAATCCATCTGCTTGCATCCCCTTTAAGTCTCTATTAATTCCCCTTAATTCATTCTATTAGGACCCCTTAATCCATATCCTTGTATATCTATCCTTAATCCATCCTCTTGCATCCCCTTAAGTCACTCTCTCAACACCCCTTAAGACATCCCCTTAAGCCATCCCCTTAGGTCACATGGTTTAGAGTTTAGGGTTTCTAGGGTTCATGAGATGCTTAGAATAACAAATTTATATGGATTAATGGTTTAGGGCTGATCTCCTAGGATTTAGGTCACGTGGTTTAGGGTTTAGGGTTTCTAGGGTTCATGTGATGCTTAGAATAACAAATTTATATGGATTAATGGTTTAGCATTGATCTCCTAGGATTTAGGTCATGTGGTTTAGGGTTTAGGGTTTCTAGGGTTCATGTGATGCTTAGAATAATAAATTTATATGGATTAATGGTTTAGGGTTGATCTCCTAGGATTTAGGTCACGTGGTTTAGGGTTTAGGGTTTCTAGGGTTCATGTGATGCTTAGAATAACAATTTTATATGGATTAATGGTTTAGGGTTGATCTCCTAGGATTTAGGTCATGTGGTTTAGGGTTTAGGGTTTCTAGGGTTCATGTGATGCTTAGAATAACAAATTTATATGGATTAATGGTTTATGGTTGATCTCCTAGGATTTAGGTCACGTGGTTTAGGGTTTAGGGTTTCTAGGGTTCATGTGATGCTTAGAATAACAAATTTATATGGATTAATGGTTTAGCGTTGATCTCCTAGGATTTAGGTCACGTGGTTTAGAGTTTAGGGTTAAGGGTTTAGGACCCTTAAGTCATATCCTCTTACATGTACCCTTATTCCACAATCTTGCATCCCTTAAGTCACTCGCATAATTCCCCTTAAGCCATTCTCATAGGACCCATTAAGCCATACCTTAGGGTTCATGACATGCATCCCATTCATCCATCCTATGGAAAACATCATTTGAATTTTTATGAAATTTATAAGATCCAATTTTGTAACTTTTACTATATATTTACTTAAATGAATCAAAAAAATTATAGAACTACTTACAGTTTACATTAATTATTTTTGCAGGTTCTCATCAAGTCGGTCTACCATGCGATTGTCACTGAAAAATTATTTTATCAAGAGACTATGTAAATATGAATTTTTGGTCTTCACGTAAAAATTGATAAGCTAAATAATTGGATATACATGTTTACACATATATGTTTCATCATGTTGTATAGTTGTATGATTTTCAATTAACTTATTAGTAGCAATTTAAAAATCTCATTCCAATTTTATAGATTATACATTTCATATAATTGTTCAAATATTTTCTAGAATTGGTAAATAGTTAAAATTACGTGAGCTCTTAATTTATTATGAATATAATCTAAACTATTTAAGGAATATTTAAATTTATCACCTTTAACCATGTGATAAATTATATATTTATGAAATTTGATTGTAGAGATAAGAATTTATACCTAGTGCATGTATTACTTGAAAATTAGATAAAATATCTAGATCTACATATACATATGAGTGCATATAATCATCAAAATGAACATAGCATGATCATAATTGACTACATATATATAATCATCACATTAAAGTCATCTGATATAAATAAACAAAAATATGTATATGTCAAGTCCAACACATAAAAGTTTAAATAAAACTAGAGATGTCTGGTTTATTTAAAATTTAAAACCATTTAACTATCAGGCTGATCAGTCAAATCAAGTCTCCTCTTTGTTCTAGGTCGATTAGATGTACCTGCATCATGCTGTAAAAGAGTACAAGTAACTTGAAATTAGATTTAAATTTATTTATAAATTTTGATATAGTTAAACATATTTAAACCTGACAAAATATAAACTTTTGGATAAAAAAAATAAATTAATTAAATATCTAGTAAATACAATAAAAATGATTTTTAAGACACGAATAATTTACCATATGATCATGTGGATCTACTGGAACATTTTGTTCAACGGGTAGCATAACTGTCACTTGAGAAGATCCAAATGCCTGATCTACTATATCCTGCATATTCATATAAAGCAACCAATATGTTAAAACCTCAAATATATATATATTTAAAAGATCCGTAAAAATTGTTTAGGATATTTAGTAAAGTTTACAACCTTGAATGATATGACCTCAAGATCACGCACCTGAGATTGCCCATGCATAAATGTTGACGATGTCTCAGGTGCACCTGCAATGGGTGTCTCATGAAATGCCTGCATATATATGTACAACAATTTGTATAGATCATTCACGCATGTGTATGTAAATGTAAAAATTAAATTAGATCCATGATGTGTATTTAATTCAAACTTAACAAAGTTTTTGAAAGAACGCACCTGAGCTGATGATGACTCAGGAGCGCTCACCACAACTTGTGCTTGGTCAGCACTAGGCATGCTCATCTAACCTCCCTGCATCTAGATATAATATATATCAATCACACATCATGTGTAAACATTCAAAATAAATTAGATATATATATCCACACAAACTAAATTTAATATACATTGGTTTAAGTACCTGACCAAAAGGTGAGCCCATATCTACAACACTCGAATAACAAATTTATGTGTATGTAAATGTAAAAATTAAATTAGATCTATGATGTGTATTTAATTCAAACTTAACAAACTTTTTGAAAGAACGCACCTGAGCTGATGATGACTTGGGAGCACTCACCACAAATTGTGCTTGGTCAGCACTAGGCATGCTCATCTAACCTCCCTGCATCTAGATATAATATATATCAATCACACATCATGTGTAAACATTCAAAATAAATTAGATATATATATCCACACAAACTAAATTTAATATATATTGGTTTAAGTACCTGACCAAAAGGTGAGCCCATATCTACAACCCTCGACATATAGACATGATCATTTTGAGTTTCAGGCATTGTCTAATCATGCGTCTACACCAAACACTTATTGAATTAATATTGTATTATATATAATTTGATGTTATTATTTAAACATGAATTTTGCACATTCCAAAACAAAAAAATTAAGTTCAAAAGATGAACATACCTGTGTAAGATGATGCTCAGAATATTGTAAATCCATAAATGACTTTGTTTCAGATGTAGGTGGGTCACCTAAAGTGGATGCCTGAGCATTCCTATTGTTGGAGCCTCCATGCTCTCTTTTGACCACTTTAGCCGCCGCGTGTGAAGTTTGATGAGTGAGATGTCCTGAAAGTGAACTCAATGCTCCTAATGTCGATAGCATGGTTTGCTGCTGAAATGTAGCAGGAACACCAGGAGAAGTAGGGGGAACAATAGGAGCAATTGGAGCACGTCGATGAGGATCAACACGTGCTCCTAATCTATGTTGGGGCATGCCACACCCAGCTCCCTGAAATGACCTCATATCAAAATAGTTGGGTCTTAAACCCAACTCAAACTCTGCCCATAACTTTCTCAAAAAGTATAGGGGCACCTCAGAATTTCCATGTGGTGGAGTATCAAACACCATCCACCATCTATCCCAAAAATGTGCAACTATCAAGGGGTGCCTACACCATAAAATTGAAATTCATTTTTTGGTGGGTGGAATTGGTTGGCTAGTTTGGGGGTTAAAAAAATACTGGCACAGGGCTTCTTTGGTAATTTTAAGGTCATTAATTTCTTTATAAGACAATCCATCTGCATAGAATTGTCTCCTCTCGTCTCTCCATTGATGGAACCTATCTAAGTCCGCATCAATAGATCAAACATAATCGACAATAGTTTGCATCGTAGATGCAAACCATGAGAGATGGGGGGGAATTCTAGGCTCATTTTTTATCAGATCTATATTTTCTTGAATGACCGTAAGATTTGCCCTAATGCTCTCTCTCAACTGATCCTGGTCTACTATAGGGGGTGGGGGGTTAGGAGGTGGAGGGTTTGGATCGTGCAGGCATAAAATCCAAAAATGCCAAATGTCATGTGCACATGTAAACCAAATGCAACCATTTGATTTGAATTCATTTGAAACAAATCCATAATGTTCATTAAAAATCCATAGCATGTACACATTAAAGTTTATAATTTAAGTTTGTACAAGTTTTGAAATTTCAAATTTGTGGTTTACAATTTGAGTTTTGGGTAAGGGTTTGTGTTCATATTTTAGAATGTAGGGTTTAGTGTCTAGGGTTTTCTTGATTAATGATATGTGATTATGTATGGTTTGGAGTTTACATATAGTCTGAAAGATATCTAGGTTTTATGGTTTAGGGTTGATAGATAGGATTATATGGCTCATGTGATGTATACATATAAGGTTGTAGACATCTATTTCAAGATTTGGGGATTTTGAAAGTTATATATGTATATTAGAATAATGTAATAACCATTAAGATCTAGAAATTAAAAAAATTGGTTATAAGGATACATTTAAACATATAATAATAGAAACATAGGAATCATGGTATTTGAAAAGGGGAAATGATAATAGGAGTTACCATAGAACACAAAATATTGTTCATATGAGAGACATAAAAGGTATGAGAATTAAATATTATTTTAATAATAAATTATTAAACAATAGTATACTACATGAAACTTAAAGGATGCAAATAAATTAAAATTATAGTGATTAAAAGTAATAATTATGCAAAAAAATAAGGAATCCAAACTACCAATTCGGTAGGGTCAAATCCAAGAAAGTTTGCAACCCAATCCTTCACCAATTATAGAATTTAGAGTTATACATTTTAATTTCTTGATTTTTTAAAATTTTGAGTAATAATAATGAAGGAAAATCTATAAGTTGATGTTCTAGGACCCCCTTTGACAAAATGGTAACAATCGACCTAGATTATGTTGAATCAAGAGTGAAGGAAATGAAAATTCAATATGTTATGACTAAAATTCTATGGTCGTTATAACAAATTGATGGAAATGCATTGTCTTGTGATACCTCACAATTATCTCTACTAAAAATAAACTTTGTTGATCACACCTAAAAACCCCATTGTTATATAATGAGACTCTATTTTAATTGATCTAAGTTTTTGCAAATTCCTTCATTATGGTTAATGAGTTTGTTGCATATGTTAGTTACGTATTTTTCTTTTAATATCTTATGAGATTCCAAGGTACTTATGATCACATTTCATTGATTATTTTTGCCTTGTTATTTGGTTGTAATGCTTGAATAAGTGATTTCTTTGTATAAGTAGTTAATTAGCAAGAGTGTGAAGAATTTGGTTGGTTGTTCAAGCTGAATTATTGGATTGGTTTTCATGTTGAGATGTGCTCAGTGGATTTTCATTGTTGTCATGATTATTACTTTTATTCTACAATTGTCTCCTTTGTAGATTTTACATAGTCATTCTGGAGTCCCATGATGTGAGTTTCTTTGGGAACCCAAGTATTTGCGTACCCTTCAATTGGGAGTATATGAATATTGGTGTCATAGAATCCCTTGCTTTTCCTTTTTATGCCTCTAGTAGCAATCACCTTGTAAGTGGTCATTGAGAGTGTTGTATGATATGTTTTGGTTGATCTTGTGGTTTGGTCGTGCGATCGTTATGCTTGTTTGTCTTGGTTGTGGGTCCTTTCTTGTCATATCCTAGCATGGGGGGTGGGCCTTCAGGTCCACATGGTCGGGTGGAACGTGCTACGCACCCCATTGGGTTCCCAGGTTGTGTTTGTGATACGGAAGTGGATGCAGAGTTTACAAAGCTTCAATTTTTTGAAGACTATTCCCCATTTTTGTACCTTATTCTTCATTTATGAAACATTCTTGTATTTGATGCACGAAGTGATGTGATGTACTCTTGAAGTGATGTAATGTACTTTTGAAATGATTGTAAAGTATTATTTTACCTTTGTAAACCGTTTGTGGTGGTTGTTATCTGATGTGTTGTATCTGTGGAAATATGCTCCACAATTGTACTATTGATCTATGAATTGAATTGTAATAGAATGATGTATAGTCTTCCTCTCTATTGTTTATGGATGATTGTATGTTATCATTATGTAATTTTGGTTATATTAAACTATGAACTAAAATCTAATAAAATGTTGTATGTATCATTTTCCTCTCTTTGATCACGGATGGTTGTGTGTCATCATCATGTAATTTTGGATTTCATTCGCTTTCATTTTGGTAAAAGTTCAGTTTTGTAATGCCAACCCATGTACCCCAGAAGACGTAGATGACATTGTAAACGTATAGTTTCTCTTCATGTAATGTATGTACATATTCATCTTATGCAATGTTTCGCTTTCAAAAAAAAATTAGTGTGCTATTTTGTTGTCCTTTGGGGATCACACAGCGGGGCATTACAAGAAGAAATATATTGTCTCCAAACCTAGCTACGAGAAGCTCATTATGTTAAAAAATCACAAGCTACTGAGATAAACAAACTTAAAGAAGATCTTGCATGCACACTTTAGGACAGATAAATTCATATGTTTATCAGTGAGCATGAGCAACAGGTTCAATATTTGAAGCACAAGTGTGATGTAGAGATTAAAGGCACTTTGTAGACATTACTTGGTTTGTGACCCTTTCCTTTGCATGGGGACATGCAAATCCATAAGCTAGGGGGAAATGATGGAGGTTGAATTCTCTCAATATTTTTACCCTATGATTCCCTTTTTCTTTTACCTTTACCACCTTCCTATCATCTTTTGTCACAAGAAGTATCAATATTTGATATAATGTCAAGGAAATTAAAACTATTATGAAATATCAATATTTATGGAATTACTAATTATCTTGTGGTTGAATTGGCAGGAAATGATTAAAGGAAGTTGTCAAATTTTTTGGGAACGTGGATGGATGAGAAGCGAGGAGTTGAAGTTTAATAATGTTTAGGTTATTCTTGATAGAATACTAGTTAATTTTTTATATAGCTAGTGGCCATATTTTGTTGTATATCAAACATATTTGGTTTGTTGTACATAGGCCAAAACAAACTAAAAAAACCTTATTGGTGCCTGGTAGTATAAATATGTGCATTCTGTAAAACTGGATATAGATATATATTATTGTTTTCACTCAATATTGTGCCCCTGTGAAGTTACTGAACTTAGCATATTGGTGAAACATGAGAAATTTTCTAGGTTGTGGGTCACCTAAAGTAGAAAAGAACCTCCAAAGTAAGTTGGCTCTTAAGGTACCCACCTAACTAACTATTCTAATGTTTTGCAGAGGAAAAGGTAAGGAGGAAACATAAAATAAAAATTAACTCTTAAGGTGATGCACCAAAATGTCTATCCTAAAACTTGTATAGCTACTTGTACACACAGTTATTGATCAACAACTAAGCTTGGCATGCACAACTCAAGACATTATTTTTCATCAATATTTCATAAGGATATAATGCTTACAATCTTAGAAGGAAAAAATACTTTTCACAACTTGAATCACTTGCATTTCAACACAACTTACAACCTGCAAACATACATATAATTTATGTACAAAGGTGCTACTAATGAGACATAATAACAAGGATGAAACAACTTCACATGTAATTGCATCAATCAATCAAATACACACAATAAAACAGAAATTGAGAAGGAAAAAATGCTTAATCTTATTGATCTTCAAAGGTGTAATGCTATACATGCCTAAAAAAAGAGTTATAAATACTGTCTTCTACTGAAAAAGGACCTCCCAAAGTCACAATGCAGAAAAAAGATGATAAGAAATAACTTCAAAAATTAAGTTTGAAGATACTTTATTCTTTTCAGACAATTGCACAAACATAGGGACTTCAACCTCCCTTGGTCGTGCACAATAGTAAAGCCTAAAAATAAGCCCCTAAAACAACTCCAAAAAGGCTCATGAATAAAGAAAAGGTCAAGCCTTGACCTCTCCTACCATAAAGGAATTTAAAAATGCTTCTAGATGCTTTCAAACCCCTCCAAAACTGAGTCAAAATAGTTCCTATATCTCCTCCACTTGTTGGATAACTTCCCAAACTTCTCCTATATGCTTGGCATTGCTCTTAAATCCTCAAACTACCTCCTTTGACCATATCTTGAAACAACACCTCTTTAGCTTTGAGCTTATATAAAATTTATCAAAGTGATTCATAATTTATCACTTCAATAATGCTTTTACATTTCAAATTTGGTGCAAAAATAAAGGCATTTGACTCGACCATGTTTTGGGAATCAATGCAAAGGGGAAATTTAACTAGACTTTGAAAACTACGCAAAAGATAAGCGCAAAGAATTCAAATACATAACATGGGGAATTAATTCATGTTGAAAATATTTTTAAAAAAGGCAAAAATATCATTTTTTTGTAGGTCAATTTAGGGAAAAAGAACCCTAAAGAAGACTGCAGCCAAAGCACATTCATTCCTCATTTGTGACTTTGCATTTTCATGTTGGAAAATTTGTTCCACTCTGCTATCGTAAGGGTGCCACCATGATTTCTTGCATTTGGAAGTTCTATGCAAAACTCAATAAGGCTGAGCTTGGCGAGCACAAACTCTTGCATCAAAAAAAAAATTATTCCTTCTTCTATGAAATAAAATGGCTCTCTGTGAAAGAAAATTACTTTTTTTTACTTTCTTATAGCAGAAAAATAATAAAAGACACTTTATTTTTTCTATGTGTTCTTTTTGACTGGATGCTTTTGAATCTTCCTCTGGAAAAATGAAAATAAAACTTTATATCTGCACTTGACCATTTTCAAATGATATGAGTTTCTCCCTTTGTAGCCATGTTTTCCATGGGAATACTCACAAGTTTCATTATTATGTATATTGTCCATGCTTTGTCTTTTGTCTGGAATCATATGGGTTCATGGGTGTCTGGAGTAGAAACAAGTAGTTGTTCATCTAATGATGGTTTACTTACTTTATCTAAAGTTTCCAAACTCTGAGATATTGCTAAAATCAGGCATTGCATTGTTTGACTTAGGTTCTCATTGAACTGGATTTTCGTAACTAAAAAAATGTCTTCATTTGTCATTGTGCCTATTTCAAAGGTAGAGATTGCTTCTATTGTCTCAACATCTGGAATTGTAACTACAAGAGTGGATTCGTCAGTCTCACGTGAGCTTGAGACTTCTTTTTTTTAAATGAAATATGTGAATCCCTAGTTGATTCAAGAATCTCACTTGAATCATCCTTCCCAATATCTGCAAAAATATAGGTATCAACCATTGAGTCTTCTACAAAAGATGTTTGCTTGAATAGAGTAGCTCATCCTATTGAGCCTGTTTTGTTTGGAAATAGATTATGCAATTGACCCTAAACTTATACTTGTAGATGTCTCCTCATAAAAGCAAGGTTTCCCTTAACATCACAAGATAAACTTTCACCATTTACTAGCATTTGAAGATCAAACCCAAAATATATTATACATATCATTATCCTGTGTCATGGAAAAACTTGGATCCTCATTCATATCAGTGAAAAAGCATTTAATGAGGCTTTATTTTTATCTTTACCATTTTTTGTCCATCTGAATACAACAATATTGTATTCATGCTCTATCATTGTTATCTTCTTGAAAGATAACTTGTCATCATGTTATAATATTCAGCCCATAACCTTCATATGTTATTTGTCAAACATTTGTGATGCTCTTCCATTCTATAGCTCTATCCTCTAATTTCCTCATCATTATGCCATCTTAAATTGTAGCTACATTTATTTTGCACAGTATTCAAGCCCTAATTAATTAGAAAATAGTGTAGTCTCCCTTCAAAGTTGCTTCATTTGGAGACATATCTTAACAATATTGCTTACAAAGAAGGTCATCTATAGGTTGTCTTTTCATCATTCTTTTATAAATGTGTTGATTATCCTATGTGAACTTGATAATTCTATCTTCGAGTGATGATTGTGTGCATTTGTAACTTTATTGAAGAATTTTCATAACTTTCCTTGGCATGTAAGTGAATGTTGTGACCTGAAGTCACTTCCATTGATGAAAATTACACCTCATATCCCTCTCAAACAAAAGGGCAGCATGTTGGTCTCAACCCTTGTGGGAGCCCATTTTCCTCCACATGTTGTGATATTAATGCAAAATAATCTAGTAATGAAAAATTTACCTATGCCTGCACAGTGAACAAACATGTTAGATAAAAAAAAAATGAAGCTCAGAGCTTGATGGGGATTGATGATGATCTTCTGCTTTTCCTTGGTATTTGTGATGACTGCATATCTGATTTAATGCCTTATGAGAGTAAATTATATGTTTGTTGATGTAGTATATGCAGAGAATATGGATCACGAGCTCTAACACCAATTTTTATCATCTCTTGCAGGCATTTCTAGAGCAACTTATGGAGCAACCAAGTGAGAGGGACTAAAGAAAGGATGCATTAGTTCAACTTGGGGTTCATCATTCAAACAATGATAGATCCCTATTCCTTTCATATGCTCTTATTTTCCTTCAAATGTATAGTTTACATTTATATTGCATTGAATCATTCATTCCCATGGCTTGTGTGACACCATACATTTGTAATTGTGAATAAAAGACAATATTTTATGCAAAGATTGTGTAATCTTTTCTCTTGTAAACACTTGCATAATAAAACTAAAAGTTCATTTGATTTCATTTTTTGTGTAATGATGAAAACTTTAGCAAAAACTCTATGTGTACCTTTTATCTTTAGTTGCAAATGTTGTCCGAGATCTACCTGATTGAGTTGAAAGAAAAATTAGCTAACAATTATAATATAAGAACTAATTGCTATTTTAAACTGTATCTTTAAGTTGTTGAAGTGTGTGCATGATTAGTGTGATATAGAATAGCATTTGTGTTTCATCACCAAAAACCCAAGGAGGCAAGGCCCACTGCTTACATTGTTTAGTGATCATTTCTAGTTTAGTTTCAGTGTGGTAATGTGTGTGATTTGATTTCAAGCATTTTCCTTTCATAAGTTTCGTTATTTGAATTTGATTGCAATTCAGTTATAAATAGATTTCTTATCAGTTATCTTTAAATGTGTTTCTAAAGCATTGTGTGATCCTAAAGCATTGCATGGGGATTAATACTCTGATATAATTCATTAGTGTTGGAACATAACTTATAAAGCTTCTTTATTTCTATCACTACGTAGTCTTGTTACTGCACAATTCTATTATTGTAGAGTTCTTGTCGCACTTCTTGACATAGTTCCTATCGCAAAAAAACAAGAAGAGATAAACTAGATTTCTAATTAGATAATCTTTGCGTGTATTAGCTATATCCATCCCCACTTAATTCACTATTTTCAGCCCTTACTTAGGCTGTCATAATACCTTTCACAAGTTTACAATCCCTAGATTGACACTTAAGGAACAAACTGAGGAAACTACTACGAAATTCTTGAGAATTGATCTAAGTATATTTACCAATTTGATAGAATTACAAGGATAGTTTATCTTTAATATCAATCCATAGTTTTGTTCAAACTGTAGGGGTAGAGGAAGAAATGAGAACATTGTCCATGGTGATGATTTTAGAGCCTTGAGAAGGTAGATGGAAGCATTACAAGAAGAATTTAGAAGAGGGTTTGCACAGAGAGGAGCACCTGTAAGTGATGAAGAAGAATAAACCTAAGAGGATGTTGACCAAACAAGTGAACAAAGAGATGCAACAACAATAGCTTAAAATGATCCATTGTTGATTTCTCTATCAAGGATAGGAAAAAGGCCAAAATTTGATGTTCCTAAATTTAGTGGAAATTTGAATCTAGAAGATTTATTGGAATGCATCAATGATATGGAAGATTTCTTTGAGTTTGAAGAAGTTGAGTATCTAGACAGAGTGAGGTATGCAAAAAAATGATTGGAAGGACATGCTTCAATTTGGTGGAAAGAGGTTTAGTTGGAAAGAGGAAGGAGAGGCAAGGAGAAAATTAATAAGTGGGATAAAATGGTGGAGAAAATGAAAAAATAGTTCATTCTAGTGGACTGTGAGCTTGATTTTCTCAAAAAAATGCAAGGGTTAAAACAAGGGACCAAAACAACGAAATAATATATGAAGGAGTTTCATAGGATCCCGATTAGAATAGGACATGATGAAGAAACTAAGGAGAAGGTTGCAAAATATATTAATGGTTTGAGACCAAGAATACAAGAGGAGATTACTTTGGTGAGAGTTTACACAATGCAAGATGCATATAAAATTGCCTTAAAAATTGAGGAAATAATGAACAAAAGATATGAAAGTAAGAAAAGAGGAAGAGGTTGTGATGAGGAGGTTGAAGCAAGAACATACAGAGAAGATAATAATTAGAAAAAATAGAGAAAAGAAGACCAAGGAAGCAACAAAAAATAGAGATATGAAGATTCATATGGTCTTAGAGATCAAAATTCAAGAGGTAGAGGAAGATCAGGTGGAGGTTTTGGAAGAGAAACCTTCAGAGGAACCTATTTTATGTGTGGAGAAGAGGGTCACATAGAATATGTCTATCCTCATGAAGAGGAAAGACTGATAATATGATCAAAAAATTAGAATAGAGCAACAAATTTGAATAAAGAAGATGCAAGATCATCACATTCTGAAGAAGTAAAAGATGGTGAAACTTTAATGGCTAGGAGAACCCTGTTGAATGAAGACGATAAATCAATTAAAAGAAAAATTTTGTTTAGAATAATATGAAAGTTCAAAAAAGGTATGTAATGTCATCATAGATGGAGGTAGCACAAAAAATATTGTTTTTGAAGAGGGTGAGAAAATTGCAGCTAGAGAGAAGAAGGCATCCACATCCATATAGGATAGCATGGATATAAGATGATAGGAATTTTTTTATCAGAAAAAAAGTTTGCTAAATATTAATATAGGAGGTTATAGAGATGAAATTTTATGTGACATTATTCTTGTGAATGCTTGTCATGTTTTATTAGGAAGGCCTCTGTAATTTGACAAGAAGGTGATGCACAATGGTTATGCCAACACATACACATTGACGAAGGATTGAGTGAAACGTAAATTGAACCCATTGAAAGAAGAAATGGGTAAGGTTTTCAGAAATGCAAGGTCTTGTTTGGTTGATGAAATCAGACTTTTAGATGGTATGAAGCATGAATATGTTAGCTTTGCTAACACTAACCATGATGAAGATGATAAAGGTGATTTGTTGACTTAGATTGAAGCAGACTTTTGAAGTGGAATGAAGGTAGGAGTAGGGGGTAAGATAAAATATGATTTTAATGTTTCCTTTGATGAGAAAGAGAGTGAAGGGATACATAATTTTTTTGCAGAAAAAATTTATTTTGATAAAGTTAAATTGGAAGAGTGGAGTGTGAAGGTTAATGAAGAGTTTTCTGAAGAATCCTTGTTTGAGAATAGTGGAGGTGAAAATGTTTTGATTGGTGATCATGATTCCTTGTTAGGTAATGTGGAAATTGAGTCTTTTGATGGTATTACTAACACTTTTTTGAGTGAAGAAAAACAAGTTGCAATAGTGTCATGTCTTTCACAATGCATTGAAACAATGGAATTTCATGAAGGGGACATGGTGGAAAGAGATGAAAAAGGTAGAATAGAAAATGAGGTAGATAAATAATTTTGTTTTGATGGAGGAGGTATACATTTAATTGTCAGTTTTGATTTTTATGAAGTGCATTGGTTGTAAACCAAATTTGATGCTTTGAATTACATGATGAGTAGTAGAGGAAGGTTGGAACATGGTAATGTTGTAAGTTTGTAGAAAGTGGTGCACAAAAAATATTTTAGTGGAAAAGGCAATGAGGTGGATCCAAGATAGACATAGGGTCTACAAGTTTTTCTGAGTGCAACTCATGAAACATTTCTTTCTACCTGGGGTCTATGATGTAGGAGCATCCTAGGTGAAAGTGCAATCAACATCAACCAAAAATCAAATTTCAAATTTTCATTTGCATTTCATATTAGGAGGTTAATTTCATGTTAAGAGGATAATTATAATAAGTTGAGAATAATTATATTTAATTAAATAAAAAATCAATTTTTTTATGCAAGTTAGCAAGTGGAGATCTAGTGGAGGTGTAGTTGGATTTTTGAAAAAATCTCTAAAAGCAGATTTTAGGCGTTGGCTTGTGGGAGTTACAAAATGACATGAAAAATAATTTATTGATTTTTATATTATGAAATCTATTCAATCCAAGAGAGGTGGGCATGGGTTTTCCAATTGGAGTGAAAATTTGATTTTTGGGATTTTTGGTGAAGGGTTTTGTTGCATGTTTTGGTTTTCATTGTTCACTACAAATTTTCGAGGTTGGAAAGTTTGGTGTGGCATTTATCAAGAGTTTATTGAAGTGCTTTTTTGTATTTCAAAAGGGTTATTGAAGCCATTAAAGGTTGAAGAAACCATTTTCGAGAATTGAAGAGTTGTAGGTGATTGTTGCAAGAGAAAAGGTGTAGATTTGGAGGTTCTTGTGAAGCACATAGTTTGGTTTTTTATGTAGCTTGTTTTAATTTAATTTTCAGATTATGTGAAGGGAATATTTTTCTACCCATCAGTCCTTTGTTGACTGAAAATGACATTGTAATCAGATTTTTATAATGAGCAGATTTATTGTTGCAAATTTCAATTAAATCCATGAGCTTTTGTTGCTGATTTATATGCACTATTGAGGGTGTTTTGAGTGTTTGTTTTCAAAAAAGAGGGTTGTTAAGAACCCCTCTTTCATCAGTGGTATCAGAGCAAGAATATTTTGAGTGTGTGAATAGACCGTTGAAGAGAGGCAATTTGCACCAAGATTGAGTTGGTGGGTGTGTAGAAAATTTATGCAAGAGAAGTCCCACATGGTAGGGTTAGAGGAAGAAATGAGAATGTTGTCCATGGTGATGATTTTAGAGCCTTGAGAAGGTAGGTGGAAGCGTTACAATAATAAATTAGAAGAGTTTTTTCACAAAGAAGAGAACCAGTAAGTGATGAAGAAGAAGAAACCTCAGAGGATGCCAGCCAAACAAGTGAACAAAGAGATGCAATAGCAATAGCTTCCAATGACCCATTGTTGATTTCCCTATCAAGGATAGGAAAAAGACCAAAATTTTATGTTCCTAAATTTAGTGGAAATTTGAATCCAAAAGAGTTAGTGGATTGGATCAATGACATGGAAGGGTTCTTTGAGTTTGAAGAGGTTGAGAATCTTGACAGAGTGAGGTATGCAAAAACCGGATTGAAAGGACATGCTTCAATTTGGTGGAGAGAGGTTTAATTAGAAAGAGGAAGGAGAGGAAAAGATAAAATTAATAATTTGGATAGAATGGTGGAGAAAATGAAAAGATAATTCATTTTGGTGGACTATGAGCTTGATTTTCTCAAAAAATGCAAGGGTTAAAACAAGGGACCAAAACAATGAAATAATCTACGGAGGAGCTTCATAAGATCTTGATTAGATAAGGATATGTTGAAGCAACTAAGGAGAATTTTGCAAGATATATTAATGGTTTGAGACCAAGCATACAAGAGGAGATGAATTTGGTGAGATTTACATAATGGAAGTCGCATATCAAATTTCCTTAAAAATTGAGGAAAGAATGAACAAAAGGTATGGAAGTAAGCAAAGAGGAAGAGGTTGTGATGAGGAGGTTGAAGGAAGAACATATGGAGAAGATAATAATCATAAAAATAAAATAAAATAAGACCAAGGCAGTAGAAAAAATCATAGATATGAATATTCATATGGTGCTATAGATCAAAATTCAAGAGGTAGAGGAAGATTGGGTAGAGGTTTTGGAAGAAAAACCTTCAAAGGAACCTATTTTAAGTGTAGAGAAGAGAGCATCAAAGAGCATATGGTTGTCCTCATGAAGAGGAAATATTGAGAAGAATATCATAAAATCATAATAAAGTAGAAATGTGAATAAAGAATATGTAGGATCATCACATTCTGAAGAAGTAGAAGATGGTGAAACTTTAATGGCTAGGAGAACCCTGTTGAATGAAGACGATAAATCAATTCAAAGAAAATGTTTGTTTAGAAAAAAGATTCAAGTTCCAAAACAAGGTATGTAATGACATCATAGATGGAGGTAGCTTAGACAATCTCATTTCCGAAGAGTGGTGAGAAAATTGTAGCTAGAGAGAAGAAGGCATCCACATCCATATAAGATAGCATGGCTATAAGATGATAGGAAATTTTTGATCGGTGAACAAAGTTTGGTAAATATTAATATAGGAGGTTATAGAGATGAAATTTTATGTGATATTATTCCTATGAATTCTTTTCAATTTTTATAGGAAGGCCTTGGAAATTTGATAGGAAGGTGATGCACGATGGTTATGCCAACACATACACATTGATGAAGGATGAAGTGAAACACAAATTGAAGCCATTGAAAGAAGAAATGGGTAAGGTTTGTAGCAATTCAAGGTCTTGTTTAGTTGATGAAATCAAAATTTTATATGGTATGAAGCATGAATATATTGGCTTTGCTAACACTAACCATGATGAAGATGATAAAGGTGATTTGTCGACTCAAATTAAAGTAGAGATCTCAAGTGGAATGAAGGTAGCAGCAAAGGGTAAGGTAAAATCTGATTTTATTGTTTCCTTTGATGAGAAAAAGAGTGAAGGGATAGATAAGTTTTTTGCAGCAGAAATTACTTTTGATAAAGTTGAATTGGAATAGTGGAGTGTGAAGGTTAGTGAAGAGTTTTCTAAAGAATCCTTGTTTGAGAATAGTGGAGGTGAAAATGTTTTTATTAGTGATCATGATTCTTTTTCAGGTAATGTGGAAATTCAGTCCTTTTTATGGTAGTACTTAAGCTTTTTTGAGTGAAGGAAACCAAGTTGCAGCAGTGTCATGTCTTTCAGAAGGCATTGAAACAATGGAATTTCATGAAGGGGACATGGTGGAAAGAGATGAAAAAAGGTAGAATAAAAAATGAGGAAAATATATACATTTGTTTTGATGAAGAAGGAGGTATACATTTAATTGTTAGTTCTTATTTTGATGAAGTATATTGGTTGGAAAACAAATTTGATGCTTTGAACTACATGACAATTAGTAGAGGAAGGATGTAACATGGTAATGTTGTAAGTTTGTAGAAAGTGGTTCACAAAAATATTCTAGTGGACAAGGCAATGAGGTTGATCCAAGATAGACATAGGTTCTACAAATGCTTCTGAGTGCAACTCATGAAACATTTCTTTCTACCTGGGGTGTCTGATGCAAGAGCATCCTAGGTGAATATGCAATCAACATCAACAAAAAAAATCAAATTTTAAATTTGCATTTCATGTTAGGAGGTTAATTTCATGTTAAGAGGATAATTTTAATAATTTGAGAATAATTATTTAATTAAATTAAAAAAACAGTTTTGTTATGAAAGTTAGCAAGTGGACATAGTGGAGGTGTAGTTGGATTTTTGAAACAATCTGAAAATGTAGATTTTAGGCGTTGGGTTGTGGGAGTTACAAAATTACATGAAAAATTATTTATTTATTTTGGAAACCATTCAATCCAAGAGAGGTGGGCGTGGGTTTTCCAATTGGAGGGAAAATTTGAATTTTTAGGATTTTTGGGATTTTTGGTGAAGGGTTTTGTTGCATGTTTTGGTTTTCATTGTTCATTACAAATTTTAGAGGTTGGAGAGTTGGGCATGGAATTTATCTGGAGGTTATTGAAGTTTTTTTTTGTAGGTTTAAAAGGTTATTGCATCCATTTAAGGTTGAAGACGCCATTGTTGAGAAATGAAGAGTTGTGGGTGATTGTTGCAAAAGAAAAGGTGCAAATTTGGAGGTGCTTATGAAGCACATAGTTTTTTTTTTTTTGTAGCTTGTTTTTATTTCATTTTTAGATTATGTTAAGGGTATATGTTTCTTCCCATCAGTCATTTTTTGATTTAAAATGGCATTGTAATCATATTTTTATAATGAGCGGATTTGTTATTGCAAATTTCAATTGAATCCGTGAGTTTTTGTTGCTGATTTGTATGCACTATTGCGGGTGTTTTGAGTGTTTGTGTTTAGAAAAGAGGGTTGTTGAGAGCCCCTCTTTCATCATAAATAGGGATAGGTGGGAGTTAAATATAGAGAAAGGAAGGTGTGTATTTCAAAAATCATTCCTTGAAATGTTACCCTTGTCAATATCAAGATCACAAGCAAGAAGGGAGGACATAAATAATACAATGGGTAGGTCGGTAGATGTAGGTTATGGGGAGATAGCATAGGGTGGATTGGTTAAGGTGGGGTAGAGGAATGTGATAGGTTGGGGCTATGAGGTAGGTAGGATGGGAGGTGTCTAAATAAATAATGGATAAGGAAAATAATGCATTTGGTTGAGTGGTCCATGATAGGTTTATTGGTGATCTTAAATAGGATGACATGGCATGATGGTGAGACATAAGTTCATGCCACAAGAGGGGGAAGTATATCCGTAATTGCTTCTATTCATAATTTACCAAGGGGATGGCCCTAATTAACTGAAAATTCAAGGAAAGAGGGATGTGCCTTTAGGGGAAGGGGGTGAAGGAATATGGAGTGATGTAGGTAGGTCGATATATGAGCATAGGGGGATGAGAGGAGGTTGTTGGGTGATAAATATGATGAAGGAGAATAGAATGTGAATTTGGTGTGATTTGTAGGAGGAAAAGGAATGAGGTAAATGGGAGAAAATGGATGTAGTATGACAAAAAAAGATGGAAATTTTTTTTTATCAACCTTATTGAAGGGGATTAGGGGAAAAAAAATGGTTTGAAATGAGGTTGATTCAATGAGGTATGATGCACACTCATAGAGAGGAGGGATTTATTGATATAAATGACACCTTTTTACCAATTCTTCATTATGATACTTGCTCAATGTACCACAAGAAATGGGTTTCATCATTGGACAAATTATTTCTCTATTATTGTACATGCTCCTAATTCATATTTATTTATATACTATAATGCATTAATATTTGTTACAAGTATTATGTCATTGGTGTGGGTACCACATATACCATTATGAATCTCTTGATGCACTAGATTGGCTTGTCTAATTTGAGATACCTAAGCAAGGTGTCATTGTAGTTACTATGTGAGAGTGGGCCACCATGTAGGGAAAAACATGAGTGAAGCTATGTGGATTTTTGATTTCATAGAAGATTTATATTAGAGTGGTGGAATTTGGGATCAAAAGGTGGAGTTGAATTTTATAAATGATGATGGGGATTTGGGAGAAATATTAGGATTAGGACCAAAAACCTTGTTCGATTGTTAATATTTCATGTTGCAAGTGATAATAATTGTGAAGGTGGTGCACACTTATTATACATGCAATGTGTGGCTTGCAATTGATTTTCACCTTTTATAATTAAACTTTGATTGGATTTACCACTTCACTTTTCTTTTGGATACACATCTCTTTTTTTCTTTCCTCTTGAATTTTGTATACATGTTTCCATTGATATTTTTTTTTTTTTTTACTTGATTTGGTTTTGAACTTGTTTTGTATTTGGTGCTTGAATGGGATGATTCATTTTTTTTATTTGGTTCTTGATTTGGATCCTTTGCTTCACATTGATTGTTCACTTCATATGATGTATAATTTTTTTCTTGTAAAATTTTTTAAATGGTGATAAGATATTTAAAAGGACTAAGAATGAAAGTATCCTCAAATTGTAATCAATATCAAAAAGGCATGTCTGGCACATTACAAATGTCAATAAATATATCATATTACTCTTCATATGAAAAATATCCTAACCTATGGGTGTCATCACTTGATGGGGGATGAAAAGTACCAAGGATTCATTTCGAATGAAGGTTAATACATTTATCTTTTTAATTCATGTTGTGACACATATGCAATGGAATGGGATACTAATTATCTTTGAAGTGGGTTGCATAGTCTTTAGCTCTGTAGAGCCACGTCTCATTAGAACCAACAATGTCTTCATTGTATATGTAGCTAAGTTATGTATGAAGGTAGCGGGCTTGTATTATAGCATTACAAAAGATTCTTCTAATTTTGGTTGAGGTTGACTATAGAACCAAGGAGAATGGAAATTTGGATAGGTGGACGGATTTATGTATTTTTATTCTTCACCTCCTTTATCAAGGATTTTGAATGTGGAAATAAGGGGATTTTTCTTTGGGTTTGGATTGGATGAGGTGGAAAAGAGATCACTAGGATCAAAATAGTATTTGGATTTAGTGGAAGAAGATTGAGGAATGAATTTGGAATTCAAATAATGGTGGAGTTGTTTGTATTGTCCTTTCAAAAATTTGTAACATTGGAAGGGTTGAGAGTTGTTGGGAATGGTAAATTATACACCATTGTGTGAGAACTTGAGACATTGGTGGTTATTGTATGGGAAAAATTTCATGGTATGAATCCATGGTTAGCCTAGACCTTACATTGTAGGTAAGGTACATGTTTAACACAAGACATAAGGTTTGTTTTATACATGGTCTACCTTAATAGGAAGATGAATGGTCCTAGCTAATTCACTTTCTACACTGTCATATGCTTTAATGGTAATACTTTTTATATTCAAAGATTCCATTGTATAACCCAATTACTACACTAGTTGAGGTGTACACATGTTTAGGTTAGAACCATTATCTATGAAAGCATGTTCTTGATTTTGTTTTTGGATATGATAATTTAATCTAAAGGGGGAAATTGTGTGAAGGGTTGATGAAATGGATATCACTAGGAGTGAAGGTGATGTTGTGGTCTATGAGAAGATGGCTAAAATGGGCCTAGAATATGAGGGGTTGATGCCATTAGGCATATAGAAATATTGAATTATTTGATTCAATATGTCCTGATGAGTAGGATAAGTAAAAAGGAGTTCAAGTATTGATATTTGGGTGGGTGTACACTCAAGGTGATCAATGAGGTTATATTTCTTTTTTGATTAGTCAAAGGAGGGCCTTGGATAATGAATCTACTATGTCAAGTAGTGATAACATAGTCAAAGGATATAATTTTGATTATATATATTAATTCATTAGATTGCTTGATGTGGTCAATGATAGAATCATAATTATGATGGTTTTTGTGGTAGTTTATGTTATGGGTATGAGAGGCTTGACTTTTTTTTCTTAATGGAGGTGAATTACTCACTATTCTTTGGGAATTGAATTTTGTATATCCCCATGTATTGATTAGGCAACAATTTGGATTGTCCTTGAATTTAAATGTATCCTCGATCAATAAGATCTTGTATATAATATTTTAATTTCATGCATTTACCTATGGAATGAACTTTGATTTTATGGTAGTCACAATACTCATCCTCCTTGTACTAAGAGGGATTGCGCTTGTTTTCATCAAAATTTATTTTGAGGGAGAAAGTCACCATGTTGGCATGAACAAGTTTGTGATAGAATACCTCAATGGGTCCCCATAATGGTGTGATTTATCTTATCTTATTCTTTGGTTTAGGTGGTATAGAGGGAATGATAACAAATGGTAGGTATTGGAGGTTTTGTATGTGTTTATAGTTGGGGAAACCATCACTCTATATTTTTATTTCTACCAAATATAGGGGCTTGTCATTGGAAAACTTGGATTTATCATTTTGGTTTTGGTTGTTGGAGTAAGTATTAAAAAATCCTTTATCAATAAATAATTTATTTATATGAATTATATTTTCAATTATCTCATCAAAAGTGGTCACACATTGTACTTCTAGGTTGAAAACTAATTATGGATTAACTTTGTAAAAAAAATGTATATTGATTTTTGTGTCACTATCAACCAAGGGAATTGAATAGCCAAAACTCTCCAATATTGAAGGAACAATGAAAATATTTTCCTTATTTTTTCTTGGAATTGTAGAGGTCCATCATGGTTAGTTCATGTTCCATATTATAGGAAAAGTTTTTAACAATTTTTTTTATAAGGTCAGCAAAGGTGGTGATGGATAATTTGGGTTGGTGCAAGAAACATTATAAGACTTGTCCACCTAAGGTATGGGGTAAAAAGGTAGTGTAATTTCATGTATTCATGTGCAAATTCTTGGCTAGCCATGAAAATTATTTGATGTGTGCCCTAGGGTAAAATTTACCTTTATATTCATTGTATTTTAGGGAGGGAATGATATTTGAAATATGGATCGATCAAAAGGATAAAAGCATAGTTCATCAAAGGTATACAATTCACAATGTGTCATTTCTTACAATCCTTTAGTATATTCTTTCATGGATGGCCATTCAAGGTTGAATGCCATGCCTAGGGGGTGGTAGTGGAGGAAGGTAGTTGTCTCAATATTGATGGTGTTGTGTGTCATGATTCTTGGGGATAGACAAGTGTTGGTTGTCATTTGTGTTTCAAAAATACTTGAGGTCTGTTTTAGGAAGGTGATCAATTTAGATATGGCCATGCTAGAGGTAGAAATATGTGATATTGGTGGATTGGAAGTTAATATGTAGATATGATCCAATCAAGAGGTATTTTTTTGGCCCTAGTTCAAGTCTCAATGGTGTGGATTGGATAGTTGATGAAGGATTTTGAGAATCATTTGGATATATAAATTTTGTTTATATTGTGTTGATTCCTTATGGGATTTTTTCCTTTTAATAAAAACATATCATTTGGTTTGTGATGTGGTGTTGTTATCAAGATTGAGGTCGGTATGTTTCATGGGTGTGGTTTGGGGTCTCATGACTAATGGGTGGATATTTTTCATGTTCATGGCCATGGTCAAGTGCATTGGTATGTAGTACATTTTTTAGATTTGAAAGGTCATAGCCAAGGGGTAACTCAGCTCTTGATTTAATTAGTTGTCTAATTATGGCATCTTTGTTTATCTCTATGAACCTCTCCATGAGGTCATGTCTTTGTTTGAAGTAAGGAGGTAATGGGGATCAGTGGTGTATTTGGGTTGGTTAGAGATATCATCATCAATATCACTATGATGTGGTTGGATGGTTCCCCTAAAAATGGAAATTGATCTATAAGGGATTGGCTATGGAAGGGGTTCTCTTCAAGCATACCTAGTCTAGTAGTTTTCCTTATGGTTGGAGCCATATGGTTTTGGATTTTTTTGGTCAAGGTTACCTCTTTATGGCTAATAGTTTTTGGATTTGGATGACATTGGGTGGTTGGATTTGAAAGGAATAAAAAATCTAATAGCATGATTGAAAGGGAATGATAGCCTTGGGTAATATTTTGAATGACTTTTAGGATGCTCATTGGGATGCCATGGACACTTGATTTGGGTGGATAATTTGTATGAATTAGAGAGCCTAAGGATGATATGGTGCCTCAAAGATAGAGTTGGATGCTTTGGATGTATGGATAAGGGATTAACTTGGGTGGATTGCTAAACTTGGACTATTTAATGCTTCAAGCTTTGGATCCTACATATACTTTTATATTGATTAAAAATTTGGAACCTATAGATAGTTGTAAAGTTACACATAAGGATATTAGACTCTAATGATAATTAAGGGCATAAAGATGGATTTTGGGCCCTAATTATGGTTAAGGATATGAATTTCATGTTTTGATTCAAGAGATCCAAAGGTGAATTCTAATTTTTTAAATAGTTTCTTATAAGGTGATGGATTTTGGAATGTTATGATTCTTATGGAAGTGGATAAGGTGGGATGAGGATGGTTTCATATGCAAGGATAATCCAAGGTTTCAAATATTGTATGCATTTGATTTTATGGCTAAAGTTGTGGGATTTAAATTAACTTGGATGGTGGTTATAGAATACAACTCCAAGTGCTAGACTTTGTTTTATGTTTAAAAAATGGACCAAGTATTTGGATTAATTTGATGTGTTTTTTTTAAGGATGAGGTTAGGTTTGGTTTGATGGTTTGGGAATGGATTAAGGATTTGAATTGGATCAATTTGGATAGTAGAATATGGACTAAGGTTAGATAGAATTAGATCAATGTTTGGAACTAGACTATGATGAGAAGGATTATGTTAGATTTGGTTTTTATGGATAGGTTAAGGTTTGAGGAAATTAAATTAGTTTGGATGCTTTATTAGGATAAAATCTTTGGGTTGATTTGGGGTGATGAATATACAATACATCTAGAATAAAATGGACTTGGTTTGACTATGGACATGGAGTAAAGTTTGGAAGGGGGTGGGCTTTATGTGATATCATAATAAGGTTGTAAGTATGGATAGAAGGATGAAGTGGATTACCTAGCTAAGTATGTATGTATTGAGGATGGAGTTAAGTTGAATTTGGATTACTAACCTTCAATCCAAATGTTGCTTAGAAATACCATTTTGAAAGTGCGCTTTCCAACCTATAATGGTAGGATTTTTCAAGGTTGAGTTGGTTTAATATTTTCAAATAACCATGAGTTTAGCTCAATAGAAATCAAAGTAAATACAACAAAAAACCTCTATTATTCAAGTAAATAGTGTACGATTGAGCATAAGCCCACCAATATTCCTTGTATTTTCATAATGTATAGGGTCTATGTTGGGTCACTAACCACTTTTGGTCACCCATGATCATTCAAAAGGAACAAGGGGAGAGAATATATAGCCTATGCATCTATTTCAATTTTCACAAGTTGAGTAACTTCTCGAGGTGATCTATTTTTAGTGCATTATACTCAAGTATGACTAAAGGTATTAATTTAGCCTAAACAAGGCTCTTAAGGGGTATCCTTGATATACCACAATGGTATGTGAGGCTTATATCCATGAAATTAAGTGTTTTATAAGGCATGTGATTTATCCCTTTACCTTGGTTCATAGACCAAGGATGGGTCAACAATGACATTTTCTTCTTTGAGGTGCAATTTTTGTTTCCCCCCTTTTTTTATCTTACTATACTCACATGATTGAGGTTGTCCAATAGGGTGATGAAATACCTAGGAAAGCCTCATAAAAGGAAAAAAATAAAATTGTGCTTATTTTTTATCCCTAGGATCACCCTAAGGTGATAGGATTGAGCATACACATGTGTTACTTTGGGATAAAAGACACATTAATTTTAAGTCCAACATCTAAATGAGTGGTCAAAAGTTATTTTTAACCTTGAAATCCAAATGTGTGGTCAAACATGAAAATTAAACACACAAAAAGGGAAAAGGTTTGATAAGATAGTCTTATTTTAAACAAACCTACAAAACCATGTGTTGGTAGTTTTTATAGTCTAGGTTTTAAAAAAAATGGCATAGAAGTTAGTGAGAACATATTCAAGGTAGTGCAATCCACAATACTAATACAAGCTAGCCAAAATAATCAAAATTGATGTTGTAAAAAAAGAGAATGACACATATGCCAACAAATAGGGCACATACACCATAGGTTGGGTAAGATTCCAAGGGAGATGTAGAAATTCTATGGATCAAGGCACAAATGCTAGGGGCATTGCATAGACACTGAGGAACATCTAAAAATGCTCCAAATAAGGGCATGGGGACTTGGAGTATTCCATAGATGCCACATCAAATACACAAGTGTCTAGGACATGTACACTTGCCATAGGGATGTGTTATCTACATCGAATGAGTCATAAACCTACAAAACATGATAGTTAGCTCTCAAAATCAACCCAATCCTACAAGAAAGAGGTCAGTAAGGATGTTAAGAATTATAAACAAGAAAAATAAGGTCATAAAGAAAAACAATAGAAAAAAAAATTACAAGAGGAAGTTCACAAAACCTTAATGTAAATATTGATAAAATAACCACAAAATGATAACTACCTTGTAGGAAAATTCTATAAATTTTGAATAATGACATTGGGTAAACCCTGTAAGCTAAAAAACTTATAATCAAACCATGTTAGGGTTGAGAATGTGGAGTTCCATTCGTGTGCCAAAAATGTGGACCTCCAAATTGAGCTACAAAAGATTATTTAAATGTATAAACATACAATGAAACCCAAACTCAAAATGAAAAATAACATGTACTCAAGATAGAGAAAAATGGAAGCAATAAACAATGCAAATGCAAAGGACATAAAAGCATCAAACCTCCATTGATTTTTTAAATGTACTCCAAAGGGATGAAGGATTTGAAATGTTTTGTATGGGGATTATCTTTGCTAAGAGGTTACTCGTTTGAACACATAAGAGAAATTTTTGGATTCATTAGGTGAAATGAGGATGAGAAGCATTATATAAATAGGCTTCTCAAATAGAAAATTGAGGGCTAGTATTAGAGGATGGAATCAAGGGCTGAGATTAACTTTCATGGGTAGTATTCTAGCCTTTTGGCAAGTCCCACAAGAGGATACAAGATACTTGATCATGAAAGGAAACTTGTAGCCATCTAATGACAATTTTCACATAACCCAAAAGAGAAATGTATGCAAGTAAGTATTCAAAATCTACATGCAAGAGAATAGAAAACATACCCATCAAAAGATGACACAAGATATAACCTAGGAAAAACCTCATGAGGGAAAAACCTAGCCTCCAAAATCATCCATGACTCATGTATTATTCAACAATAAACATTACAATGCATCTTCAGAGCCTCCATGAACACCTCTAAAACATCAAGCCTCCTTAATGCATCCTCCATGTGTCCAATCATGTATCCACACATCCCATGGCATGCTTCACATATGCACTCTTCATAAGAAGACTCAAAACCCAACTATCCAACCTTAGACAACTACCCTTGTGTTTGCTTTTATAGAAACAAGCTCACACAAAACCACCAAGTGGTATTATATAAAACCATGTGACTAAAACCATGAGATTACAAAACCATGACCCCACATTTAATATTGAGTAGTTTATTAAATTACTTTTCCCAATAAAAATTAATACATTTTTACAACTTACATTCAACTTATGTCATAATGTTACATACAACATAAATTGGCTCCAAGAATGTTAACTCCTAATGATGCACGTACTTCTACGTCCCCCTAGGTGTACCACACACAATAATATATTAAACATTATAAACATTATGCAAGATGTATTAACACCTAATTCCTAAGAGATCAATGGATCAATGGACGAGGTTTCATAATAATGTGAGATGGAAGGAGATTTGAGCGAGTGAAAAAAGATTATAAGATGAGGTGGAGAGTCAAACATGCTCACACGTGGTTGTGATGTGTGAAGAGCATGCTCACACATGTGTGATCATGGAGTGGGTTGAGGACACATGTAAGGAAATGATGGTCAAGATTTGATATTTGACTTTGAAATGGACGATTGAGATTAAAAGGACAAAGTCTTTTGTCCATTAGTGATGATGTGGAATTTGCATTTAGAATAAAATATTAAGAGAAAATTAATTAGCTTAATCAATTAATTAAACATGTATTAATTAATTAATTAGTTGAAAGATTTGGAAGTTAAGATTAATTGAGTAAGTTGATTCAATTAGTTAAATTTAGATGTATAAAGATGAATTAATTGATAAAGAATTATTAATTAAATAATAATAAATTTGAGTTGCCTACATCACTAACACTCTTTGATGTTTATAATTACAATGACAATTTCATATCTTTTACATAACCATCATAACTCCTTGCCCATCATGACTTCATACCATTATAGTTACATACTATTTATAAGCTTTATACCACTGAATTCATATGCTTCTTTAATCATTTTATTATGTCCATAAACATAACTCTATAATGACAACACTATTTAATATAGATTATCTTTGAGATATATATGCTAGTATCAATTGCTATCTCAACTTCATAAACTGAAATGAATTGTTTATTTACGTTAATTTTATTACTCTGAAACGTTTTTTTGGTTTACTTTTAATATGACTGAATTTCGAAAAATCTAGACTCATAAAAAGGATAGCCATCACGATTTAAAAATGCATATCTGGCTCTCTTTTTGGATATATGTTATCATATACATAGCTTTGAACATAGTTAATCAAAAGGATTCCTTGGAACATACAAATTAAAAACCAGCAGAACGCAACTTTGCTGAATGCAATGATTATACCGCTTTAGGCAGAGAACCCCTCCAAGGCATTGAAAATGTCAGTCCTTGTCACAATTCCTATACATAGTTTCAAATAATCAGTTCTTTAAAAGCCAAATAATTTATGCATCTAAAAGTAAATGTGGATATCCCTTCCAAATGAAAAAATTATCAGTACTCTAATCCTGTAGATAGTCATTGAGTTTACACACTCACCAACAACATGTTCATCTCCATTTACAATAGGGATTCGATTGATCTTGTTCTTGAGCATAAGTATAGCAGCATCTGTGGAACATAAGCCATAATACATCAAACTGAATATTGAATACTTATCTGGTAAAAGCGAAAATATTCTTATAATCCAAGTTTGAGGATTCGATGTGCACCTAGGACAGTCTTGTCGGCAGATAGGGTGATAACGGGTGAGCTCATAACCTCACCAACTTTTGATTTCAGCTGGAATAGAAAACCAACTTACCAAATTCAGTTCTAAGCATTGAATTCCAAAATGAAAATCTAATTTGCTCAGTTTTTCCCTTCATTACACTAAGTAAAGCTTCGACTATCTACTATTCACAGATATTTTTGAACCAATCAATGAACTAACTTCTCTAATAAGCTATAACTTTTTAAATAGATTTAGAACTTCAAAAATTTGAAGTTTGAATGTAAATATAATAACAAATTCAAATTGCATATTCTTCAGCCTAGGTTTCCACATAAATGGTGTTGGATGATAAAGTTTTCTAAGCCCAACCTACCAGATACAACGCACACAGAAGATTAACAGAGATAAAGAAAATAAACGCATATAACCAATAAAAATAATGGATTGGGGTCAGAGAGTAGATAAGATGCATTTTTATTAATATAAAACAATAGAATAAAAATCAAGATCCCATAGAGAAGGCAATCTGATGGAGATGCGAGTCTCACCTGAAGCATAATAAGGAGTGTACTAAAAATTCCGATCACAAAGAGAGCTGGTAGTTCAATAATAGACATCCCTGTTTAATTCATATGAAACTAGAAATGTCACCAGAAATTCTGAAAGGTGTACAATATTGCCTGAAGCGATCTGATAATAGTGGTTAATAGCATAAAAACGATGTCAGAAACTTTGAAGCATGCACGACTTCACAAGTTGAAATTATTAGGCAGAAGAATCTAACACAGGACCTCTGTGAAAGTCCAGAGAGGAAGATCAGACCTTGGAAGATCGGTAGCTTGCTCCCTCAAATATGTATGTAAACTGTGATCCAAGTGTGATAATTCTCACATAAAGCTTGAATTCTGGCCTTCTCTGTCCAATTAGAATAAGTTGTTGCGGTTTATAGAATAAAGTTTAGCTAAAGCAGGACCAATAATACTGGTACTGCAATTCCTTGGCTATGATGTATTCTACATCTGAAATATATTATTTGAAATGTGCAATGTTCTAGTGATAGGAAACTGAGAACTTGTGAAAACAACTCTTGTTAAAAAGCCCAACATTGAATAGAAAAGCAGTCTTATACTAAGTTTCAGAAATTCAGCAAATAGACTAAAAAGGAAAATTTACTGGTACGGAGGTTGAGAATGACTTGCTATATAAATATAGAATAATAATTTAGGCAAGCAACTGGTTAAGGTGAAACTGTGGACAGGAATATGGTTTGGCATCCCATTACTGAAGAGAGGTATAAGGAACAGATCTCGATGTTCCTAATATGCTATGCAGTTACAAAAGGAAGAAAAGCTTGTTTCTCTCACTAGCCAAAATTCTGTTTCTTTTTTGGTCAAAGAATGCACCTATATTTATTCCTTTTGGATGGCTTTTGCATGCTGGGAGTTTTTCCTGCAAGAACAAATGGCAATTTGGGATGGAGCATTTTATAATCTTCTGTTAAACCACTAACAATGATAACAAATATTTTAGATTCACTTGAGGAAAATTCTTGAAAACTTTAGATTTAATCTGTAAAGAGGTCCTCTTTGTGCTTAGGCTCTTTGGTAGTTATTACTATTAAGATGTGGCTCATCTTCTCCAACAACCCCTCTTGAGACAATCTAAATTATGTTATTTGACATGAATTAGCCAGAATTAGAACCTAGGACCTCCTATGTACTTGTGGGGTGCTCTACCATTGAGCCACTAACCCTCTGACACTAAACTCTTTGGTAGACCAATTATTATGGTTCAGGAAGGGCTCATTTTTCTCCAATAGTCAAAGTCTATCCCTAACTTCCTTACAAGCAAAGCAAGTGCATTTATGACACTTCTGAAACTGGCCACAAGAGGAGCTGCAAAATCTGAGCTTTGAAGTCCAAAATCTTCATGAGCAATTTGTAAAAGTGCAACCCATCCTAAAGAAAATCATGCACTAGTGTTTATCCGGTTAAAGTATTACAGATTCCTAAAAGAGTAGCAACAGCCTAAGAGAAATGTTCTACAATTTCTGGAGAAAGATCAGGGAATGGCTCCCAATTTGTATGAATGGAAAAGTAAAGACAAAGCAGGTGACATTAACAAACTGCAGTATAAACACCTCCACACGGTGATCTTTCTTGGTTCATATTTGTTATAACCTAGAGAGCCCATCATTAACAATCGAAGAGACTATGGAGTTGATGCAATCACAGAACGAGGCATGCTAAACCCAGCCTACATACCCAGACTATACTTTACCAAGTTTCCTCATAACCTGCGTAAACGCAGAACCCTAGAATAACCTAAAAGAGGTGGCAATAAGTCATATTGATGTAACCACCCTCTTTATTGGGGGCTCCTCCACTCTCCCGTTTTTCTCTTATGTTTATTGTGTGGAATCTTGTTTTGTAACGGCCATGTAGTGCCCTTGTTGTGGGTTTATTTGGGGTTGTCTTTTATTTGTGTGAGGAGCGATCTATGTAGGAGGACTGTCATATAGGAGGTAGACTTTTGGTGGTTCTTGGGAATTGCTCTTTTGGGGATTGTTAAAAAGAAAGATTTCTGTATTGGATGCTCACCATTTTGGTATTTGTTTTTTTATAATGAATAAAATAAACTCTTTGGTTTTTTCTCCTGGGATAACCTGAGCATTTTTTTTCTTCTATTTTTTGGAGTACTATTTTCAGTCTTGAGCATGAATTGTAGGAACAAGGTATTCTGTTGAAGCCTATTTGCAGGGTTAGAGCATAGTTTTTAGAGCTTAACTTGTTGGAGAGTATATATTTTCTGGAGGCAAATTTGTTGGAGCAGAGGTCGATTTGCATCAGTTTTGGTATCAGAGCAGTCTGTGATGGTCCAAAGGAGAGTTTGCATGAACTGGGGAAGGAGGGGCAAGGGCTTAACTTGTTGGAGAGTATATATTTTCTGGAGGCAAATTTGCTGGAGCAGAGGTTGATTTGCATCAGTTTAGGTATCAGAGCAGTCTGTGATGGTCCAAAGGAGAGTTTGCATGAACTGGGGAAGGAGGGGCAAGAGGAATGAAGGCCCTCGAAGAAGTGTTGCTAAGGTTGTAGACCCTTTGGAGAGGCTTATTGAAGCCTTGACAAGCCAAAGTTCCAAGGTAAAGGTTGATATTTCCAATTTTAAAAGCAAGCTCAACCCTGATGTATTCTTAGACTGGGTCCAAGAGTTGGAAAAATACTTTGAGATGGAAGATATTGATGAGGATGATCCAAAAATAGTGAAAATTGCTGCATCCAAATTGAAGTTGCATGCATCCCTATGGTGGAAGAACATGCAGAGTTTGAGGAAAAAACAAGGAAAAGAAAAAATTGAACTCTTGCCTAAGATGCAAAAACATTTGAGAAGTCGATTCTTGCCCTTTGATTACAAGAAAAAAATGTTTAAAGAATTTCAGAATTTTAAACAAAGAGATCAAATAATGTAGGCTTATACTGAACAGTTTATGAGACTTCAAATTTGAATAGATATATAGGAGGGTGAAGGGCAGGCGGCAGCCCAATACATGAATGGACTAAAGTTTCAAACTTCAAGATGAGCTCACATTGATACACAATTGTCTACTATAGATGAGGCTTATGATTATGCCTTAAAGGCAAAGGAGAAATTAAAATCGAAAAACAAAATGGTGAGTAAAAAGAATGATGGTAATCAAAATAAAGGAAGAGATGTTTCTTCAAAAAGAATAAAGAGCCTAAAGAAGGCAGGATTGTGAAGGCTGACTTCAAAGGAAGGAGAGACCTAGAAGGTAGAGGATGAGGACGACAATCTTTTGGAGATTGGAAGCCCTTGAGATGCTCTATTTGTAATGAAAACCATAAGGCTATAGACTGCCCTCAAAACTTCAAAATGGTTGTTTGTTGTCCAAGAAGAAGAAGAATCCTGATAGAAGAAGCTGAAGCAGAGTCAGCAGAGAATACGATGCTAAGAACCTTAATATCTAGAGTCAAAGAAACCCACGAAACTATTGGAAGAGGAAGAGTGTCTTCCAAATGATGTGCAAATGTAAGGACAAGGTGTGTAAGGCAATCATAGACAATGGATCTATAGATAGTTTGGTGAGTATAGACATGGTTGATGAAGTACAATTTTCTTGTATTCCAAAATCTAACAAGTACAATATTTCCTGGTTAAGTAAGGATCATAGTGTGCTTGTGGATAAATCTTGTCTTTTTGCATTCAAAATTGTTCCTTGCGTAGATGAAGTGCTCTATCATGTGGTGTCAATGGATGCATGTCATTTGCTGTTGGACTTGGGTAGGCCTTGGTAGTATGACCAAAACATAATCCATTGGGGGTAGAGAGAAATCTTATGAGGTTCAGCATGAAGGAAGGAAAACACTCTTGAAACCATGGAAAGAGGAAGGAACATTTGAAGTGGCAGCTTTGTCTCTTCTAGCAGAAGCTAGATTTGAGTTTGAAGAATAAAACAAAATTCTAGATCAACCAAGAAGCAAGCTGGAAGCAAATTTGGGAGTTAAAGACACAAATGATTTGAAGAGTGAGGTATGACCAAAATTTAATGTGGAGCTGAAACAAGATTCAACTAACAAGATTATAGGTGAACCTCAAGAGATAGATGTTGAAGTTTCAGTTGACAGTAATCTTTACTCTCATTGGATTGAAGGGGACAGTGAATTGTGGGTATATGAGCATGATCATAGAAGATCTTCCATGGGTGTGATAAAAAAAATTGATCAAAAGTGACTGCTTAACTCGGTATAAGAGTAGTGATGCGAAGTATGATCAACAAGCCTATTGGTGATTGCAATAATAATTATTATGTTGGTTCTGCATTAGGGACTTTGCCTAGCTTGACTGGGCCAATTGAATGGTGGAATCAGCACTGGACTCTTGACCTTGGAAGAACATGGGGTGAAAGCTTTAGTGGTGGCTTGAATTGTGACAAAGAATCCCAAAAGAATACTTTGAAGACAAGACTACTTGAAGGTCTATGCTCTCTTATCGGTGGCAACATAGCCCGGTTCTTCTAAACCAGGAGATTTAGACTTTTTTAAAATGTGGGGAGAATGATGTAACCACCCTCTTTATGGCAGTGTCCTCCACTCTCCTGTTTCTTTCTTATGTTTATTATGTGGAATCTTGTCTTGTAACAATCATTTAGTGGCTTTTTGTAATGACCCGCCCCTTTGGTAAAATAAAAATTCCCAAATTTACATCAAAGGAGTAAATAAACGTGCTAACAAGTCATTGCAATATAATTTTTCTTTCCTTTATTGATAATATATGAACAAGATATCATATTAAAATTACAATAAAGATTTCATTTCATTACAATAACTTCACAAGTACAAGTAACAAGAAAACATACCTTAACTATCATAGCTCCAATGAGCTTTAGAACAAATAGTAGTAAGAAGGTCCAGGAATCCGTCCTTTCAAATCTTGGTTCTTCAGTCGCCTGCTATGGAGGAGAAGCATCAATCGGGCGCTTTTCCGCCAACCACGGACTTATAATGCAGTCCCTCGCACATCTATCATTTGATAGATGGCCCTCCCTTCGACGAAGAGATTGGTAAAGTAACTGATACTGTTAATCAATTGAGCATAGTGATGTGTCTTACATAACTCGAACTTGCTATTTCACAATCCCGAACTAGCATGCATTAAAGATCACAATGAACTGACAGTGTAGTCTCAAGCATCACACAGTCTAAGTGGATGTTGTACATTACACTACTTTGACCAAAGTGCTCTCATTTAGTACTTCAAATGGTCATCTATCATATACACTATTCAGGGTTGATTTGACTTAAGGCTATCTTATGCTACGCATAGGTATCTCCTTCAATGAATAGTCAGTCATCCCAAATAACCTACAACATACTAATCTACTAAGTAATTACATAAACTAGGTATACCCTTCAATGGATAGTCCATCATCCCAGATAACCTACCTTCAAACAATCTACTCACAAAAGTGTACTAAGCCTTCTCTAAAAGGTAAACATAGTTTCTCTAGTTAACTTAATAACTTGGCTAGTCTACCTTAATGACTCACTTCATTTACTCATGCTTAATATACTAATATATAAGCAGCCATATTCTCCTTATATGGAGATCTCATACAATCATTGCAATTCACACAACATGTATGCATCTTTAATACTTTAACATCATACTCCCTAGGTGCAAGCTAATATGCAGTTTATTGAACAACACCCTTTTCAACACACAGCAGCAATTTATGGAACAATTCCCTATCTAAGCACAGTCAATAAACACAATTTCCAGAACATTTGAAGATTCACAAATGAAATTGATAGTAGAAGAATACCCCATGCCTGTGGTTTAGATTTCCTCTAAATGACGGTGTCTCAGCTGGTTCTCACATCACTTCTAGCTTAATCAGTCAATTGATAATTCCTTCATAGTTGTTGCCTTTCTTCTCACATCACTTCCAGCTTAATCAGTCAATTGATAATTCCTTCACAGTTGTTGCCTTTCTCTCTCAGATTTTACTCTCAAATTGCTAGTTTTGTTACTTAGAAATAAACAACCCTAAGAATGAGTATTCAGTCTATTAATGGTCACAGCTGAATACAAGTATATGACTCAGATGATTCAATGATCGTGAACTAAACTCCGCTCTCAGACTTATGTGTTTCACAAAAAATCAAAATAATGCTCTACAAAAGATAAGCTCTCAGGATAAATTCTCGAGAATAAGCAAGTAAATTAGTAAGTAAATTGGTAAGCAAAGAATGAGAACGAGGTGGCTATTTATAGAGCCCCTAGCCCATCGAATTCCTCTTCCCATGGCATGTAAATTGTCAGAACTGAGTTTGAATGTTTCAAATTGATAAGTGGCGGGTTTCTAATTCCATACTCAACACTTCCAGAGGCGAGTCGACCTCTATCATTGATAGCAGATTGAAGAATGATTCAAACTTGCACATGGTGAAGTGGTGTCAATCGACACCTACAGATCTGTGGCGCCAGTCTACAGAAAATGGTGGAGAGATAAACACTGTGTTGGATTTTACCAGCGACTTGGTCATTGCCGTTTCCATCTCCAGCACCATAGCCAGTCGCGATTTTCTTCCAGCGTCATTTACAAATCACTTACAAATGTTCTCCTTGAATTGAAGAATGATGTGCGATTGCTTTTGAAATCAATCTGATTTCCATAGTTTGCAAAATAAATAGTTAAAGAACTAGAACTATTTGATTTCCAAAGTTTGGTGATATAAATATTTGAATGATTGGAAACTATTCGATTTCCATAATTTGCAATATAATATTTAATGAAATAGGAAATAAGTCGATTTCTTAAGTGAGATTAATTTGTAAAATAATTCAATTTTCAAATTGAGAGTTGATATTTAAATCAATGATTTGATTTTTCAAATAAGAGAAATTAATATTAAATTAATTTAGGAAATAATTATATATTTTATTATATAAATATAATTATAGTTCTTAAATATATTAAACAAATATATATTTATATTGTGAACTAGTCACATATCTGATATGTATATTCATACATATATATGTATATGTAAAATTGTCAGACAATAATAATATAATATTATTAATATCCACTTATAATAGGTTGCGTGCATATATACATGTATATATGTCCATATATATTCCTCTATGTGCGTATATGTAAGTATACCATATCAATGCATTCGTATAAGCATATCCATCTACCAACATAAGTTTGTATCGATATGTATATACATATGGATACATGTATATTTATGTCCACTTCCTATCCACTTACATTCATTCACGTTACCATCATAATGATCATAATACAACAAGACAGATATGAAGATAAAACATCACTCATAAAAGCGTAAAGAAGTAGACAAGACTCCTAATGCCAAAATATGAGCTACGGATGACTTATCTAGAACCAACATAACTGACTTAGTTCACTCAATCTAAGATGACATGTGTGTATGCTCAGATAGATTATCTTACTAGTTACCCGACCAAGCTCCTCTCTCGAGTGATACTTCCCCTCCCCCTGGAGAATAAACATTTACCTGCAACCACTAGCACATACGTTAGCAGTCCTTTGTTCACAACAATAAGCAGCATATATATAAACATCTTTAGAATAACAATACTTCAATAACCATCTATTCACATATATGCAATATTTCACCATGAATAACATCAAATGGAACATCGTCAAATGAGATAACATACATATTGATAACAAGGTACAAGCATTTCCAGATTTCACATTACATTCATATTTACCTATACAGTAAAAGTAAATAGTAACCTCACAATTTGGGATGTAACACTTTCTTATGGGTTTAGGGTGGGATCCCATGGATGGGGGCTTCCTAAAAAAATTCAGTGGCGTGTTTCTGAGATTTTCTTAGGAATATTTTTAAGCTGGTGATCCATGAATTTAGTAGTGCAGTTTAGCTAAAAAAGTTTAAGCTCTTAAATTAAGGGAAGTTGGTGTTCTCATGAAATACAAAGATAAAAACAAATAAATAAAGACAACTCTCCCTCCATTTTTTTTCCTAGCAGGAATCTAAAAGTTCAGATGAACAACAAGTGTCAAACAAAAATCCTAAGCTATCACCCATTCAAATCTGCAGACCTAAAAAGTAGGAGTCCTGTTATTCAGCGTAAGATTCCAATTAATCCAGTAGCATGATATTTTTTGTTTCATGAGATCCCCTGCTCCTTGAAAATAGATTCTGAAACCCCCATGAGACCCAGCCTTATTTTGGGTAGTCTTTTATTTGTGGTGAGGAGCTATCTATGCACGACTGTCATATAGGAGGTAGATTTTTAGTGATGCTGGGGAATTGTTCTTTTGGGGACTGTTAAAAAAAGATTTCTGTATTGGGTGCTCACCATTTTGGTATCTGTTTTTCTGATAATGAATAAAGGAAACTCTGTGGTATTTTCTTCTGGTATAACCTGAGCATGATTCTTCTTCATTTTTTTTATCTGCATTTTTTTGGTACTGTTTTCGGTCTTGAGTATGAATTGTTCCTGGAGTTTATTTGCAGGGTTAGAGCATACTATTTAGAGCCTAATTTTCTGGAGATTATATGCTTTCCTGAAGCAAATTAGACGGAGCAGAGATTGATTTGCATTACATATGGACTCTTACAGGTTTTCTTTTGTAAAACTAAGCCTTGACCTTTGATAACGTCTCACAAGGTGTGTATAACAATTCAAGTCACTTGATTATAATTTCCACATCCAACAGAGATCTTGTTTGAGGAGAACTCCTATTGTTTAGGTACCCATTAGGTAGGCTAATAATAATGCCAACTTGTAGGAGGGAAGTGCCTAATCAAAACTCGGTTAATACTTTAGCACTAATCCTTATTCTTAGGTCACTGTTTTGTCCCTTCCTACTGCTACTTCTTGTGATCTTGTGATCTAATCTTCTTGAGTTCCTCCACATTATTGTGCGGGTTTCTCATCTAGCTATAATTTTGGGGAGACAGTTACTTCATTTTAGCTTAAAGTGTTTTCAGTCCATCGTCAATTGATGAGAATCAAATAGTAGTGTTATCCAAAGAAACCTTTGACTGAGACAAACATAAATCTTTTTGACTGAGACAAACATAAATCTTTTTAGGCTAATAATCTGTCCTGAATTAATTCAGGACCTGCTTCTAATGCATTGTTTGTTTATGGATCCCTTTGACCCACAAATTTATTGCTTTAGCTTGCCTGGACTTCTCTTCGTCAAACATAGCCTAAATAGCTATCTGCACAATGGCTGAATGCATTTACCTCTAACCACTTGTACTCATGATCTACTTTTTAATCGTTCCCACATTTCAGTGACTTCATGAAGATAGCTTCCTAATTGGATGACATATCATTATGTCTATGTTTTAACTCTGATAACTTCGTTTTAAGGGTGTAGAGTGCCCTAATTTGTTATTGTGGACACCTTGATCGGGCGAAAGTGTTTTCCTATTCCTTATCTGTCTTTGCGTCAATATCAAGAGAATTTCCCTCACAAATCACTGCAAATATAAGTTCTCGCTAGATCGAACAGAGACCTTTAGAAGAAACTTCTTTTACAATCTCACCTCATTCTCTCTGCTCTATGCATATTTTTTCCGAGAACTACCTAATGCATGAAAAAAACCTAAAACCTAATACTGACTTCAGAGCCCCCTCAACAAAAAAAATTATAAACTTTTCTAGCTCCTAGATAATTAGACAACCAGAGAAACAATCAATATACTTCCGCATTGATAACTTTTCTAGCTCCTAAATAATTAGACAACAGAAACAATCAAAATACTTCAGCATGGACATGAAATGAAAAAACAACTATTTTGTCTGCTCCAAAAAGTGTGCAAACTAGAATTTCAAAATACTGAGCTGTTGGATGCACACAATTTCTAGAAGTTCACAGTAGAGTGAACGATCATCAGTCCACTTAAGATAATAAATTATGATGCGCTCCCTTTTCGCGCGCTAAGTGAAAGGGACAAATGTTCACTTTCTTTACCCTAAGCCATCATTGAGCATTTAATAGTCTCCTGTTAGTTATTAAAATTGCAGTTCACATCCTTATTGTCAAAAGCAACTGGCTAATTGACTTCAACATCTTTTCCTAAATCACCTTAGATTACACACATGATATTTATGGAAAATTGTTAACTACCATGGCCACATCTCTTCTGCAATCTGAATTAGGTTTGCATAGATTTCTACTAAAATTAGGAGAAACTTTACTTTGACATATTATGCTTCAGAGATCTATTCTGTAGCCACAAAATAGGTTTGCCTGGAAGAATGGAAAAAGGTGTCTCAACTTTAGTTTTTATTTCATTATTTAATTGCATTTATTATCATATGTAGTTTTAATTTGATAATTTTTAGTTATCACTTAGTTGTCATGAAAGTTGTTAAATACAATCATGATAATTTGTAATCTATGTAAGAGTAATTGTATTAAAAAGATCATGAAAAGGAGGAGTTAAATCTGGACTTCGAGACAAAAGTAAATATCTTTAGTTTGCAATTTTTCTCTTCCTGATCTGCAGTCTTTTAGCCCATGATGTTATTAACCATTGGTGGTTTCTAATTATGGATTTTGTCTATATATATTGTGCATAGTTTGGAAATGTATATTTATATGATTTTATAGAAAGTTATGCTGTCAAAATTTCTCAGACTTTTGTGAATACATTCGTTTAAATTTTGGAGGCTTGTTTTTTCTGTCATTGTGGTGAATGTTTTTCATGTATATTTTTCATTTCTGAAATTCCTAGACCTTACATGGAGTCTCTCATTAATTAGTGTAAGAATTTTTCCACCATCAACTGCCTTTCATAAAGAACGGACAACCAATCCAAAAAAAATTGAAAGATGTTTCTTACACCTCATCATGCTGCTGCTTAAGTTTAGGTGCTTTAACTACTTGATGTCCATGTAACTTGATTATTTTCTTAGTGTTATGATCATTACGTTCATGTATATCAGTAAACATGACGTATACTCACTAAGCTTCCCAAGCTAAACTCATGGAACTTTCTAGACAGGAATTAATTTTGGGAAGCAAAACAACCAATTAAGGCACTCGATGGTGAAAAATTCATTTGTAATTTCAATTGTAACCAGATAGATTTTTAAGGTGACAAAAACCAAAGATAAATGTACCAACCCCATTGGAGGCTTTTCTTTTATCTGTCTTGGACAAGACTCCAATGCACTTCATCTCTTTATTGATAATAGGAAGCCCTGATATTTTGGCAAAGTGATGATCTATGTCCCCGAGTGACTGTTCTGGCGTGGCAGTGTACACATGTTCTGACATTACTTCTGCCAAAAGGGTTGAAGGTTGTGCCTGGATTAATGAAAATTGGATGAGTAACAAAGATTATAATCCCAAAACATATCAAATGATTCATAAACTCTATGATAAAATATAAATGCAGAGGTTTGAACTGCAGGCTTTTTTTTACTTGTAAATAGGCTGCACTTTGTCCTAGGGTAAGAGAGTACTGGCTTCAAGCTTGGGTATAACTTTGGACAGAAAACTGAAAACCTGTTATATTTTGATGTGAGACAGAAATATTGAAATGTATGGTTCTCTAGACGTGCTATTCGATCTCCCAGTATCATTTTTTAAGACTTTATGGAATCCCAGTGACGCAGACATTACAGAGCACTGTTCTGACTTAAAACAATTTCAAAAGTGTGTGCTGTTAAGCATTATACATTACTGTGTTGTAGTGAATACGGCTGAATTAATTTGGCATCAGGGCCCACCTGGTTGAAAGGGCAGTTCAAGCAATGAAGTCAAATGGGTCACGAGAGGTAAGGTAAGGTAAGGTAAGGTCCTTTTTATAGTCCACGATATCAGGCGGTCTGTTTTTGGGTCTACAGATGGCTTATAGTATATGGGACTCCTCGTACTCCCAATATGAGGGGGGCACCTAACTCGTGCTCCACAATACGAGGTGTACATACCTTACCCCCTGCAGGATTTGAACTTGTGACCTCTCTTTCAAGAGTACAAGTTCTCCACCATTAGACCAACTCAGATGTAGGATAGAGAAAATGGTGGGTTTGAAGTGGAGTGTTCAGGAAAAGAGAAGACAGTTGTCTATGGCATAGTTTGTGAATATCATATTGTGCAACAAGATAATAATACGTCTATAAGCTGAAATACTCATTAAAAAAAAGAAACAAAAACAATTTACATAAATAATTATTTTTTAAAATTAATAGTTGGTATATTAATAATTAATGAGGTTGAACAGTATGTAAAGATCAGATTTTCTGTGTTATAATGTGTTTTTTTAATATTAATATGTCATAAATTTAAATTCTATTATTTAATTATTAAAATACACTTAAAAATATTTTTTATAAATATTATACAATTATTTTTAATATATATTTTTAATACATTAATTAAAAAATTGTGGTAATATACATTGTTTTTTTAAGCATGTTGAGTATTTTTTTGGTTGCTCTTTTCTTGTTGGTTGTTAATTCTTGCCATTTCACTGCTGAAGAATTTTTAAATTCCACTTACCCCATGTTTCTATGTGGCTGCTTAAGTGTATTTTCTGCTTAAATTTCAGTGGGTGCTGCTGTGATTTTTTAAGAATATTTTTAAGTTGGTGGTCCCATGAACTTGGTAGAGCAGTACAGCTTAAAATTTTAAGCTCCTAAATAAAAATGGTATCATGAAATACAGAGATAGAAATAAATAAATAAAGATCATTTTCCCATCAATATTTTTTCTTGACAGTAATATAAAACTTTTTGACAAATGTCAGACAAAATTCTTAAGTTAGTAGGGCAATTTCTGTCTGCAGCCCTAAAAAATAAGAGTTATTATTAATCAAAATAAGATTCCAATTAATTTTATAACTTTTTTTTTTTGTTTTATGAGATCCTGAAACCCTCCCATTAACCACGGTCTTAAACTTGTTTATGTTTATTTTAAAATTTGAAAATTCCATGATTTAAACTATTATTTTTTATTGACACATATTTTTTGTTTTTGTGTTACTTGAAATTCCTTTTTTATGTGGGTTTGATTGGTTTTAGAATGTGACGGCATAATTTTATTTGAAGATTGATCATTTATTTTTAACATATGACTAATTTATAAACAAAAACTCTCATATCTTTGTGTCAACAAAAATAATGTCATAATGAAATATATATTTTAATTAATCAAATATGTTTACTTCCTCCACTGCACCTTTTGTTTACAATAAATATTTGTAGATATTAATATAAAATTTCTTTGACTCCAAGGAAAAAGCTAAACGCATGAACAACCAGAAAATCTGACTGGGAAATAGATCCACCTCGGATTCTATTAGAAGCTAAATCTGATGGCTTTATTGCTGTATTTACCTATTTTGATGTAAGATAGATTCAAAATTTTAGAAAGTTGTACCACATAAAAGAGAAAATTTTAGCTAGATTGTCAAAAACTTGTCAACTCTCAACTATAGAGCCATTCATAATTTCCATCATAAACAGTCAATTGAAACATCTCTACTAGCTCATAATTCTTGGCCTACTTACACCAACAGATATCTCAGTTCTGATCTATAAACGAAGTGATAAAGAAGTGTGGAAATGATTTACAAGAGAATCTACCTGAGCTTTGAAGACGAGTGGTTCATAGTAAGCTGACAGATCCTCAAAATTTAGTATAGAAAAACTTTCAGGCCACTCTCCAGACAGAATCTCTTCCACTAACTCAATCTTCTCCTCCCTCTGCACTTCCACGCTTCTTTTTGAACTCAATGCATAGATCACCCCACCATCTGTCCCTCCTCTTGATTGCCCTCTCTTGCTTTTCTTCCTTTGAGATTGAGATACTTGTGCTGGCAATGATGGCAGTGCAGCAAATGCTACACAGTTTAATTTCACTGCAGTTACCAAAGACATTGGCTTGTTCCTATGTACTTCAATTCAATTCAATGTTTCCTGCATTTTGACATATATTTATACTGAAATAAAATGAAACGTAAATGATTTGAGAATTTACTTTCAGTCCATGCAGATACAGTGAATCTTATCTTATAGAAGCTATATGTGGGTCCATTTTAAGACATGTGTCTTTACACTGCCAAAGATTTGGCCTGCCAATCATGCATCGCGCCTTGGCACCTTCCTCTGAATCATAATGCAGTGGATAAGGTGAATTTGTAGTACAACTTTAGTATGGTATTGAAAGAGATTGCTGGTAAATTCAGTGGATTATGATTGCATAAAACAACTGCGTAATACAGGTGGCTTCCAACATGTAGGACAAACTGTTTTGACTCTTATAACTCAAGATATTTTTAAGACGACGGTAGAGATTTATTTCACTGCGTGTCTCAGCTCAATCAAGCTTCGTAGTTTTAATTTCAGATTAGAAATTTCATTGGTTTTAGATGCAAAATAGATATATACAGTTTTTTATTTATTGAACAGTTTATACATTTAAATTAGTAGTAAAACAATGAAATGTAAAGATCCAGTCATGAGAGCAATTTTTTTTTTATAATATGAAGTTAGTATATATATACAGAAACCAAATTCAATCAGTGGTATGAAGATTAAGTTTATACAATTATTTTACCATGTAACATAATAATCACAGACCATGCAGGCACATGGAGGTGAATACAAACTTGTCTAGTTATGATTAGCATCCTGTTTGTCTAGGATTCCTTTCAGCGTCCTCATGGGTGTAACAAACCCAACCAAGTGAACCACTGCCCCGATCATTCCAACCAAGTGGACCTAGCAATCTATACTGGGAACAATCATGTGAAGGGCCAAGGTCATAGATTTGAGTGATGACTAGTTTTAACTAAGGATTGACTAAGAAGAGGATTTAGTGTATCCCATACTACACAATGGGTTCATCCTCAACCTAGTGGAGTCATGTATACCATTGGACGATTGGGAAGAGGATTTAGTGTATCCCATACTAGACTTGGGGTCCACCTTCCATCCCAAATGGTCATATAGGCACAAGAAATATTTTCATAAGTTGTGAACCCATCAAGTCTAATAGATTTCAACTTAATAGTCATTGGGCCACTAATGACAAGTTTATCCATCAAGGAAAAATTATTCTCCAACATATACCACCTTGTGACCTTATTGATATTGTCAGTTGTTTATATTCTTCACAATATGGGTAGTCAATCACCCTCGTGCTACAGGTGATTGTTTGCTAACCCTCCCAATACATTATCTATCTTTAGTTATCATTACCTACATTGTAGGGTAACTACATTCTCAACTATTCATGTATCATAACTAGGATAGCTCTTGACAATCGTTCACCTCTATGAACCAAGTGAATGCCAACTATTCCCTTGCAGTAGCCTAGACGTTGATCATTGGAATGATCCAATGCTTATATAGCTGAGAGGTTCACACTTGGGTCATCTCTGGCTTGAAACCTACTAGCATTCTAGTTTCTACTAACTCAACCTAGAAAGCATTCTAAGCGATTGGTGAGCTGATTGAGATAGTTAAAGATAATTGTTGTAAACCCTTTTGGACACCCATTGTTAGGAACCAAAATTATCCAACCCTTATACTTTCAGGTGACCTATTTTTTTACCATGTATTGCTCAAGGTGTATGAGGAAATACATAATACATATATATATATATATACACACACATATAGGCTAGTATTACTCTTCTTTCAAGCACATAAATCATTAAACTCTCTCTCTCTCTCTCTCTCTCTCTCTCTATATATATATATATATATATATATATATATATATATATATAAATATCTCTCCCTCTACCTTTTTCTATCTCTCTATTTGTTTCTCTCCCTCTTCCTCTATCTTAATCTCTACCTCTATCTTCCTCTCTCCCTCTCTATCTCTAGATACCTCCCCATCTCCCTCTCCCTCTCCCCCTCTTCATAGACCTCTATATCTATATCACTATTTTCCTCTCTATCTCTCTTGCTATCTCTCTATCTCCTTATCTCCCCATCTCTCTCTACCCCTATATCTCTCCCTCTTTCTACCTCTATCTATATATCACTTCATATCTTTGTCTTTATATTTCTATCTCTCCATCTCTCTCCCTCTCTCTCTCCCAAGTTATACGTGTAGATCTCTATCTTCTCCTCTATCTTTATCACTCCCTCTTTCTATATCCCTTTGTTGCTCTCTTCTCTCTCTGTTTCGAGCTCCCTCCATCTTTATCTATTCATATATATCTATCTCACTCATACAAACACAAGTTTCCTATTTCTCCCTCCCTATCTCTATTTATATCTCTCTATCTCCCCCCTCTCTATCTCTCTTCCTCTCTCTCTATACCTTTGTGAGTGTAAGATCATGGGAGGCCAAATAGTGATGATGTAAAAAAATGTGACTTGAGGAAGGAAAAATCGTAAAAATCACTTTTGACTTTTTACTTGAGTTGGTAAAAAGTAATATCTATGGTAAACACTAAAGCAAAATGTCCATGTTCATTATTAATCGTTATTAACGGATATTTATTTTTAAAAAGCAAATATTTGTTATTCTACCTAAAATGATATCCACTATAAACATATAATTTTTTTGAGACTGAGGCATGTATTATAATTATTATAATATATGATAATTATTATAATATAAACATATATATTATTATATTGTTAAATATTATATAATAATAATATTTATTTTTAATCCGTAACTTTGTGTTTTATTAATCATCACAGAAAAAGTTACATCAGGAAACCCTAAGGCTTCAAGTTATATTTCATTTGCAGCAAGAGAAAAACATCCTCCCACACACCAAACCTGACCCAACCCTGCCCATAGAACAAACCTTACCCATAGAACAAACCTTACCCACTAATCCTTGGAAAGGTCTAGGCAACACATTTTCCAATAGACAACTCCTTCTTTGTTGAAGATCACAACAACATTTGGTGCTTTATTGTTGTAGAAGCGGACCTCTTCCTCCTTACTCTTGTCCACTCCTGATCTTTGGGAAGAGTACGTACAGGGGATGTTTCTTGGGGCTTGGCCTCATTGCCCTCATCAGCAATAGCCCTTGTAGCCTTAGGGATTGTCAGAACCACCTTGGACTTACAACAAATTTTGAGATTTCTTTCTCCATTGAAGAAGAGGGGGCAACAATGAAGTCACTTACCTCATGTCCCCATGCGGCTACTTAACTTTATTTTCTGCTTAAATTTAAGCAACAAGGGTGTTCCCATGCATAAATTTTATTTTTGGGAAAGGATAATTTGGAATCTTTTCCTATTTTAATGGAGCAGCGACTGTTTAGGAATTGCAAATAAGCTGTGAGAAAAGAGGGGGGGCTGGAAATAAGCAACAACTGCATATTTCTAAAAGTCCACGTGGCTCCACAAATTTCTTTCCCTCTTTTTTAATATTTGATTTTGTTTTTGTTTTTCTAATTTTTTATTGTACAAATTATTATTAATATTATTAATACAAATTTAAGATGGCTGCTTAAAAACAAGCAGGAAAACTAAGCATTCATGGGGCCATCAACTCCACAAATAACTCCTAAATAAGTTGAGCAGTGGCTGCTAGCCAAAATAAACTAAGCAGTCGCATGGGGACATAAGGTTATAGTATCAACCACATGTGGTGACTCAGAGGAAATCACATGTTCAGCAGGTGGAGAGGGTGAAATTGCCTTTGAAGTGACCTCGTGAAGAGCTTGTGAAGAAGTCGTATCATTTTGGGATCTAGGATAAATAACATAATGTTGGGGTTTACCCCAATCCACTAGGATAGCCTTTTGTTTGTTTCCTGAGAGTCGTTGAGCTCATGAGCTCGCACCTTTTGACATTGATGCGCAAGGCAATCAATTGAGAAACATTTTTGACACTAGTTGTCTCCAACACATGTTGCCCACTTTCAGAGATATGTTTGTTGGGATCCCAACAGATAAATCCATTTCTACATATAAACGAGCACATGTGGAGCTCCTATAACTAACTATTTTATTAGAAATGCAATATACTTACCCAAACCGTTGCCAATAGCTCGTAGGCAATCCAATTCCTAAAAATGAAGGAGAAGATATGGTAATCTCACCCAAAGGAAAGTAGATGTGAAGGTCTCAATTCGAGGATCAAAGGAATCAAACCAAGGCTTCATGCATATGTATTCACCCTGAAACTTCCATGGACTAAATTTCAACATCAAATCCATGTCTTTTGTTGAATCAAATTCCAGAATAAAAAACCCCATGAGCACAGTGATAAATACAAATATCTTCTTCAATATACTCCTTCCAGTTCTGAGTGATCCAAGTGTGTAAATTACTCAAACTAGGCCATGATTTCATCAATCTGGAAATAAGGGCATGATTCTGCAGATACTCCTCTTTATCGCCAATGAAATCTTCGAGATTTGTCTCAGGAATATGTGCAAAGAGTTGCACAGGAAGAGTACACACCTTGTTATCAATTGCAACTATTGCAGTACCATTATTGTAGAATGACAAGGGAGAGTTGGGAGAGGATATGCCCTCATGATCCAGATTGCAGTGGCCAAAGGTTGGAGAATACATGGCAGTGTTACCCTTGTCTAAAGACCCCAAGCCATTATTATCCAGTCTACCCATCGCTTACTAAATCCAAAGCCCTCGAGCACCTTGAAGAGGAAATGTCAATCAGATGGACATGATCATATGCTTTTTTGATATACAACTTTATCAACATGCTTTGTTTCTTGGTTCTCTAAATGGAGTGAATTGATTCTTGAGCAATAATCACCCCTTTTGAGATTGATCTACCTAGCAAAAACCATGTTTATTCATCTGAAATAATATCTCTGAAAGAGTTCTCTTCAATCCTTTTGCAATCACTTTTTCCATTATCTTATAGATGGTATTACATAATGATATACGACACAAATCGTATAAAGATAATAGTCTTTTATTTTTGGGAATGATGGCAGATATGAATGTATTATTTATTCATTTTAGCACCTTTCTTGAATTCCTTGAATCCTCTATTGCTACTACCACATTACTCCCCACAATATTCCAACATTTCTAAAAGAAACTAGTTAGAAACCCATCCTCACCGGGGGCTTTTCTTGGATGGAGTTGGTTCAAAGCCAACTTGATCTCTTCTTCCATGAAGCTCTCCATTAAAATTTCATTATGCTTATCCGTGATCAAATGTAGGATTTCATGTAAATGTTTTTGTTGACCGGTCAAATTAGACCCATCCCAATTATTAAGCAAATTTATAAAAAACACTATTTTTTCCTTGGCAATCTCTTCTGAGCTTTCAAGGATCTCATCATCCACTTTCTTGAGATTTTAATTTTATTAACATCCCTATGAACTTTTGTTGTGTTGTGGAAGAATTTGGAATATTTATCTCCTTCTCTAATCCATATTTCCCTAGACTTTTTCCTCCAAAATGTTTCTTCTTTAGACAACACCTCCTCATAATCTCATAGTAATTCTTTTTCCTTCAAAAACTTATCTTTATCCATCCCAGAATTGAGGATTTCTTCATTAAGGGCACTCAGTTTTTTCTAACTCTTCTTTTTGTTTAAAAGATGTTTTTAAACTGGCTTTTATCCCATTCCTTTAGTTGTTGCTTGACCAATTTTAGTTTTCTTCTACACAAAACATCTTGGTTCCTATTGGATTTACTTCTCCCCACCATTACTCAACCAACTTAATAAAATCCAGGTTTTTCATCTACATGTTTTCAAACTTGAAGGGTCATTTGCTTGGTTTTTTTCCCCTAAAATGTTGAGTTGAATCAGGTAGTGATCTGATTAGGATTGTGGGAAGATGCTACCTTCCAAGGAGAAGGGAAAGGATACCAAAGGATACCAAATATCCTTTGAACAAAAACTTATCCAATTTCTCTATAATATTACTAAAACCTAACCTTATGTTAATCCATGTGTAATTTTCATTGGACATTTGGACATCTATTAAAATATTATTTCCCACAAACTCTTCGAAGTCAATATGTGACTAACACTTCCTTTGGAAACCCCCTCTTTTTTCAGCACTATGGATAATAGCATTAAATTTCCCTCCCAATGTGTGCTTTTCATTTGGAAAGGAGGCTAAAAATATTTGAATTTCCCCCCAAGTTTCATTTTTCTTGGTGCAAGAAGTCAAGCCATAAACATTTACTAAGAAAAACTATAAATTTGAGGATAAACTCCTTATCTTGCAAGCCAACTAGTTCTTTATTGTCACTTCCCCTTCAATGTAGACTAAATGTGGTCTCCAAAATGTGATCAATCCACCCGAAGCACCCTCTGATTTGATGACCTTTGCATGTTAGAACTTCAACTTCCTTTTAAATAGGTCAATTTCCATGCTGGTCATTTAAGATTTTTGTATCATAAAGATGTCCACCATAGATATCTCCATACAATGCCTAACTAGACACTTTTTGTTAGGGTAATTTAAGCCCCAAACATTCCAATATAGGACCCTCATGGCTCCTCGGGAAGGGAGATTCCCTTCCCTAACCTTAACATCCTAGTGATATTAGCTTGCCCCTTAGCATCCTCGTTGATATTTTCTCTTGTTTAATTTATTGCCTTTCCTCTTACCCTCCCCATGATTTGGAGACTTTCTTGCTAGATCATTTTGCTTTATCCCCAATTTCTTCACCTCCAAGGAGGGTTGTACCAAACTTGAAGTCCATTTTGGGGTAGAAAACTCCTCACAAAATTCACTCTCTTCTAGAAACTCTAATGTTGTTGGGTTGATGTGACCCATGTTATTATCATAATCCAACATTTATGTGTTCTTGGGGCCTATTCCTATATCTTAATATAGACCATGCACATCACACCCTACTTCCAAAATCGAATCAACCTCATTGATCTCTTGCATCAAATCCCCATCCTCTAATTTTTTTGACTAAGTAATTTCTTTCATCCCTTCTATGACCTTTTGGCCTTTCTTAAAATCCTTCATCACTTCCACCGCATTAATCTACTATGGCAACAAGTGAGGAAAATCTACCTCATGGATCTCAACCTTTTCTCCAGAGAGATCACTTGAAGATAGATTTCTACCTTTATCCAAGCACTCTACAAGACCTTCTCCAGCTTCAGGACACCTTGCACCATTATGTCTAGTGTTATCCATCCTCGAATGCCCTAGATTCTATGTAGAATAATCTATTACCACCTTCAGCATCCAACGACCTTCTTTTGTAATGATCTCTAATTTGTCACAATGGGTGCCTTTAGGATCTATCTCCACACAAATCCTCTCATATGATCATTTTCGTAAGAATATGTATATTTTCTATTATTCCTTAGGGGTTGGTAAGCACCATTTTATTCAAAGGATCAATTCTTTATGTAAGGGGTGAAACTATACTATACATTATTCAAGGAAGACTCTTCCTTACATGTGTATATTGAATTTATTGTTTCTTCTAAATTATCCCAATTTAATGACTATTTACCCAATCTATACCCTTGATTCCTTTACTCATATGGAACTATTAATATATTTATAAAATAATTACTTAAAATTAAATTAAAAAATCTATCCACATAAAACCCTTTTTCAATGGGCTCAAAAATGAACCAAACCAAGACTTACTATGTATTTATTTATTAACTTTGAAATTAAGATAATGAAAATATTTTGAGAGAAAAGATAAAATAGGACTAAAACATAAGAAAAAGTGAAACAATAAATAAGTATCCAAAACATGGACTAAAATAAAGACTTCGTAACTATGTATAAGAAATAAGATTCAACCTATTGAAAAAATAGCTGTCATTGATGTCAAAGGACAACTACATTTGTAAATATTAGTGACCAAATTAGAAGTTAAAATGCATTAAATAAATAAATTTATATTTTATTATGGTGGCCAACCCACTCTCCATCTTGGCACCCATTTTCATATGTCAAAAATAAATAAAACATTTTTGTATACTATAGGTCGACCCCCTAGAAATGAGGGCCCTATCTTGGGAGGTAAATAAAAATTAAATAAAATATATATGTTGCCTTGGCCAACCAACATGAGGGGATGTAACCATAAAGCGATGCATCAACATGTTTAAAAAGATCATTTGAAGTTTATTTCAGCAAGCAATTAATGAATATAATTCTCATTCACAGTAGAGTATTGGAGCAAATTTATGAAGATTATTTTAGCATAAAGCATATTTTGAGGATTTTTAATAGATCAAAAGAATGAATTACTACATATTTATGAGTAGACCTGAAGGGAATTAGTGTAGATTTGGAGCAGACTTTTAAGACATATTTATAGTATATTTTTGTGAAAATTTTAAGGTAGATTTCTGAGGTATATAGTAACAAAAATTATCAAGAAGTCAAACATATTTTTGGAGAAGATCAATAGGTTGGTACCTCCTATTAAGAAGATATTGGAGTCTTTTGTTGAGTTGGTACTCATTGGTGGGGATTGGAGTCTCTAGTGGGTTGGTGCCTAAAAATTTGTAAGAAGATTTATCTAGCAAGATTTTGTCGTGGTTTTTTGTCATAAGGGTTTCCACATAAAATTGTGTGTCTCTTGTGCATGGTATCAATTGCTACATCTTACATGAATGATATTTCTATGGATAATTAGGGATTGAATTAATATTGTTATTTTTTATTAAGTTACTAAGGGGTAACTTTTTAATGTATACTAATTCACCCCCCTCTCAATATAGTAGATAGTTTCAACAATTAGAATTAGAGAATGTTCCTTTGAAGCTAGCCTAACAACCTGAAGGTAGATCTTGGAAACACACATGGTGGAAGGAATTGGATTTTCCTCAAATAGGACACCATTGTTTGATGGATCAAATTATTCTTTTTGGACCATAAGGGTGGAAACTTACTTGAATGCACTTGAGTGTGATATTTGGTGATCTGTCAAAGTTGGATATAGTCCCCCTACAACCCCATTAACAAATCAAGATGAAAAGAAAACAAGAAAGAACAATGTCAAAGCCAAAAATGTAATTTTGTGTGGATTAGTTGAATCAGAGTTTGTGAAGGTTATGCATTGTAAATCAGCTACAGATATAGGGATAAGTTGAAAAATATATATGAAGGAGACAACAAGGTGAAGAAGGCCAAGCTTCAAACCTACAAAATAAAATTTAAGAGTTTTAAAATTAAATACGAAGAGGATATTTTCGCCTACCTACTTCGTGTGGATGAAATTGTCAACACTATCTGTGGACTTGGACAAATGTTTGAGGAGGCAACAATTGTGCAAAATGTTTAAGATCTCTTCCAATTTAAACATTTGATGCAAAAGTTTCCACCATTGAGGAGATAAAGGATCTAGACACCTTGATTATGGATGAGTTTCATGGGATCCTCACATCATACAAAATGAGGACAGATAAGGAGAAGTTATCAAAACGACAAGAGGCTTTCAAAACATCGAAGAAGATGAAGAATAAAGGACATATATCGAGTGGAAGTTCAAGTGATGAAGAAGCACACCTTGTAAGAAAGTACAAGAAAGGATATGGAAAACATAAAGGTAAGTCTACTCTTAAATTTTTCAATTATGGTAGAATAGGTAACTTTTCATCTAAATATCCATAGGTTGAAAGTGAGAGTAGTGAAGAGGAAGAATATTATTATAAAAGGAAATAAAGGAAATACCAATATAACAAGAAAAGGGATGCACAAGGGAAGCATGAAAGGAAGAGCTTTTGAAGGCATAAAAAGAGTCTCTACATTCAAGAAAAAATTAGCTCATCAAAAGAAAGCAGTGTGTATGGAAGCTTCTCTAATAGTGATCAAGAGGAGATACTCTTTATGGTGATGGAAGTAAAGGAGGATGAAGATAAAAGAAAAGAAGAAAGAGATTTGAAATAAGAACACATCAAAGATAATGAAGAAGATGATCTTGAGAAAGAACTTGAATTTTCCTATAACAAGATAAAGAAGCTCAAGAGAAGGAATTTGAGACTAAGATCATGACTTCAATCTAAGATAGTAAAGTAAAATCATCTCAAAGTCTTGAATAATCAGAAAGAATGGTCATGGATTTGAAGGTTCAAATTGAGCAAGCAAAGTGAATTGAAGAAGTTGTAAGAGACCACCTGAAGGAAAAAGAATTAGAGTATAAGAAGTTGAATCTTGAAGTTGTTTCCTTAAAGAAGGAGTTGGAAAAATTTTGAATCAAAGATTGAAGTACAAAAAGAGAACTGAAATCTTGGAAGATATTATAAACTCTCAAAGATCACCTTTTATCAAGAAAGCTCTTGGTTTTGACGAAAAACTAGAAGGAAATCAAAGATTTTTTTACAAAGTTACCACAGAAGAAAAATGAATAAAATCCCAAATTTTATGCAAATATGCTCAAAGGCTCCATCAATGATGACAATTCAAAGAAGAGAGAAAGTAATACTACTTATAAAATCAGCATTCCTACCAAAGAAAACAATGAAGGTTTAAAGAGACCATTCCCCAAAGGCAAGTGCAAATGAACGGGTTCCAATACTCCCTTTTATGGCTATTGTTTTTTTGCAATAAATTTGGTCACAAGGAAATAGATTGTACAGCTCATACAAGGAGGGATTTGGGTTTCCTAAAGAGAAACTATAATCTATTTTCTCCTCTAATGGATTACAATATCATATGCTAAAAGTTTAATAATTTTGGTCATACGGGACGTTCTTGTAGAAGTGACTTTACCGAACCTCAAAAAAATAAAAGGGGGGATGTTATTGACATACCAAAAGAGGAATCTACAAAAGCTTCAAAAAGGAAGAAGGAGCTTGATAGGAAGGAACAATACATGCTTGCACAAGCAGCCCTACATGCACAAAATAAATAAAATCAAAGGTACATTGATAGTGGTTGATCAATAAATGTGATAGAGGATAAAAGAAAGTTCATCACTTTGAAGGAGATAAATGGAGGCACTATAAAGTTTGGATACAATGCTACAACAGTAATCATAAGAAAAGGCACTCTTAGCTTCAATAATAGAAAGACAAATACTAAAAACATATTATGCGTTCAAGGGTTGAAACATAATATTCTAAGTGTGAGTCAATTGTGTCATCAAGGGCACACCCTCACATTTCATCCAAGTGGTTGTGTAATTAGAAAAATAAGAACAAGGAATCCTATTGTAGATGCTAATATAATTGCAAGCAATCTTTACACCCTTAGAGAAGTCAAAGGTGAAAAGTGTTGCATGGCACAAGAAGAAGAGAGTTGGCTATGGCACAAAAGGATAGGAAATTTAAACTTTGATAACACTATGAATATTAGTCATAAGAAAGCTATAATGGGCATGCCAAGGATAACAAAGTCATTTAATACCATCTACAAACAATGCCAATATGAAAGCAACCAAGATCAAGTTTTAAACCAAAGGAGTATTCTACATCAAAGCATTTGGGACTCATCCATACTAATTTATGTGGATCAACAAGGACCAAAATATTACAAGGTGGGAGCTAATTCAAGTTGTTAATTCTAGGATGACTTGGATTACTTTCCTAAAATAAAAATTGGAAGCTCTTGAGAGGCTCAATAAATTTAAAGCTCTAGTAGAGAATGAAACTAGTTTGAGAATCAAATATACAGAGATTGGATAGAGGAGGAGAATTTTCCTCAAATGATTTTGAAGATTTTTGTGAACAACATGGAATAAAATGACAATATTTAATTGCACGGACTCCACAACAAAATAGAGTTGTTGAGAGGAAAAATAGGACTATTCAAGGGATGGAAAGAGCAATGTTGAACAAGTCTAATCTTAGTGATACCTTTTGGGAATAAGCAGTGTACATAGAAATCTATGTTCTAAACCAAGTACAAGAAGGGAAGTCCTGTGTCAGTGAAGTATTATAGAATATTTAGAAGCAAATGTTACATCCTGTAAGATGACAAAGACTTGGGAAATTTTGATTCCAAGTGTGATGAAGGCATCTTCTTTGGTTATTCCATGAGAAGAAAAGCCTATAGATGTTATAATAAGAGATTGCACAAAATTGTTGTGAAAGTGCAAATGTGAGAGTTCATGAAGGAATACATCAAAAGGAAATAATACAAGAGGTTGATCAAAAACAAGATAAAATTAAAGAAGTAGGGCAAGAAGATGAAAATGGTGAGGTTGAACAACGAAATCCAAAAATACCATCTAGAGCACCAACCAAGACTCCCTTCAGATTTATCTAGAAGAACTAGATCCGAAAATATGATCATTGGTGACCAAGATACAAAAATCAAAACAAGGACGAGATTAGCGAGTTCATATGAACATGAAAACTTATGTTTACTCTCTAAAATGGAACCAAATAATGTTATAGAAGCAAGTGAAGACAAGTATTGGATAAAGTCTACGAAAGAAGAGTTGGATCAAATTGAGAAGAATGAAACTTGGGAGCTTTTTCCATGACCTAAGGATAAAAATGTGATTATCACTAAGTGGGTGTTGAAGAACAAGTTCAATGAGGATGGAAAAGTTGTGAGGAAAAAGGCAAGATTAGTATGCAAGGGATACACTCAAGTGGAAGGAATTGATTTCAAAGAAAACTTTGCTCATGTTGTTTGTATGGAGGCAATAAGGATATCTTTTAGCATTTTCCTATTTCAATAATTTCAAAGTCTATCAAATGGATGCCAAGTCAACTTTTTTTAATGGAAACTTGGAGGAAGAAGTGTACATTGAACAGCCAGAAGGGTTTCTTCTATCATAGAACGAGGACTATGTGTGTAGATTAAAGAAGGTACTTTATGGGTTGAAACAAGCCCCCAGGGCTTGGTACTCAAGTTTGCACAAGTATCTACAATAGCAGGGCTTCAAATAGCAGGGTATTATCAATAGCAATCTATACATCAAAACTAAAGGTGGGCATCAATTGATTATTGTATTTTATGTGTACGACATTATTTTTGGAGGTAGCAATGATAAGATGTGCTAGGATTTTGCAAGGAACATGTAAAAGGAGTTTGAAATATGCATGTTTAGTGAGTTGTATTTATTTCTTGAGTTGCAAATTTCCCAATCATATTAGGTTATATTCATTTCACAAACCAAGTATTTTAAAGAAATGTTGAAGAATTTTAGGATGGAGGATTGCAATCTAGTGAGTACTCTCATGGTCACAAGATATAAATTAAGCAAGGATGGTGAAACTCTAGAGGAAAACCAAAAAATCTATAGTTATATGATTAGAATTTTCCTATACAACAACAAAAAGACCTAACATTATGCAAGCAGATGATTTGGTGACATGGTTTCAAGTAGCACCAAAATAAACATGTGTGCAAGAAGTGAAGAGGATTTTCATGTACTTAAAGGGAACTATAGATTTTGGGTTGTGGTACACAAGAGATGGATATTTCACCCTCACAGCATACACAGATGCAGATTAGGCCAATAGTATTAATAAAATAAAAAACACAAGTGGAGGAGCATTCTTTCTTGGCCCAATCTTGTATCATGGTTAAGTAAGAAACAAGAATTGATTTCTTTGTCCATAATAGAGGCAAAATATATTGCAACAGCTTCTTGTTGCTCTCAAGTCCTTTGGATGAAATAAACCTTGAAAGAAATAAAGGTTGATTATGAGCACCCCATATCCATATTTTGTGATAATACAAGTGTGATTAATATATCAAAGAACCTAGTTATGAATTTTAAAACAAAGCACATCCCAGTCAGATATCATTTTCTAAGAGAACAAGTGGTTGATCAACAAGTGAAGTTTGAATATGTTGCTACAAAGGAATAGATTGTGGATATTTTCATGAAGGAACTACCAAAAGAGAATTTTGAGTACCTGAGGGATAAACTGGGAGTGAAAGCACTCTCATCTATTCATTAGATGCTTCAAAAGAAGCATACATTCAGGGGGGCTCTTTATTATCTTATCTTTCAACCTTGGGATACTTTTGCCAATGATGTCAAAGGGGGAGGAATAGAGCAAGGGGGATCAATTCAATCAAGGGGAGATGTATAATCCTATTGCACTTAAATATTATTTCTTTGCACGGTTGTGATCAATGATAAAGGGGAGATTGTTGAAAAATTGTTGTCATTGATGTCAAAAGTCGACTACATCTGTAAATATTGACACCTAATTTAGAAGTCAAAATGCATTAAATAAAACTTATGTTTTCTTATGGTGGTCAACCCCCTCTCCATCTTGGCTCCATTTTCATATGTCAAAAATAAATAAAACATTTTTGTATAGTATGGGTTGACCTTCCTAATTATGGCACCCACCTTTGTAGCATTCAAAATTAAAATTAAAATATTTACAAGTGGGTCGACCCCTAGAAATGAAGGCCCTATCTTGGGAGGAAAATAAAAATAAAATAAAATATAAATGTTGTCTTGGCCGACCAACATGAGGGGATGTAATTGTTGGTAAAGGGTGTTGCAAGTATGCTACTAGTGTTTTCATTGATGTCAACAGTTGCTAGTGTTGGTCATTGATGTCAACTATATGGAGATTATGTGTTGAAATTGTTGGAAGGATGTTGGTGTTGTCATAGTTGGGGAGATTGTTGTCAAGATCTTGTTGTGATGGTGTTTTCATTAGTGTTGTCATTTATGTCTTGATGAATAGGAGTTGTAGTTGCAATAAGTTCACTTGGTTTCCAAGTTCTTTTGAGAAAATTTGAATAAAAGAGATTATAGTGTGATAGAGTGGTGTTCATTGTTGTGCTATGTATTTCTTCATGGTTTAATTTATGCTTGTGGTTTGGATATGTTGATCAAAGTTACTTAGAGGTGTTATATCCAGTATTACAATTTTTGGATTGTACGGAAGTAAAAGTTGTGTTCACCAGTGTGTGTGTGTGTGTGTGAAGAAGGTTGTCTAGGAGAAATGAGATTTTTCCACATTTCTTTGCATTGAGGTTTCTTGGATTGCGATTTGGGGACAAGCTTATAATGTCTATATCTACTTTCCCTTGATTTTTTAGGTGCTAAAGTGTTCTGTGAAGTTGGGTAGTGAGTTGTATGTATGTGTCAATGAGTCTGGTTGCATAGAATGATGGTGTTCTCAATTTTAGGTGGTTGTGGTAGAGTTGTAGAATATTCTTATGATGTTAGAATATTCTGAGATGTATGGATATTTTGGAGTGTTTTTATGTGGTCCATAAAGTTTTCTTCGGACCTAGTTAATCATGAACTTAATTGTTAAGGGTGTTAATATAGAATTGGTCGACCTGGTGTGTTAGCGCTAATTATGGAAGTGGTGTATTGTTTGTGGAATCTTTGCAAAAGTGTGTCAATATAGATTTTGGTCCTAGTAAACCCTTGGTGTAGTCATCCTTCACTTTTTTCCATCATGGAAGTGTTTGGTGCCAACCTATTTTATAATTGCATGTTTGAGGTGCATAGAAAACCTTGGAGAATGTTTTCAAGGTTGTGGATGGTATTTAAGAAAGGTAAATTTTTGGAGATGTGTGTAGATCTATAGAAGGTTTGTGAAGGATGTGAATTTGAATGTCTAATGATCTAAACATGAGCTTAATTCCTATGACTCTGAAGCAATGAGCAAAAGGGTCTACATTTGTAGTGTACCTAAAGTTACTAAAGGCGGTGAGTTGAAGGTTGCAGATGGTGAAGAGTTTTTGTGATGGATCCTCTTGTTGTTTTGAGATAGATTTTTCTTTGTAACTATTCCTTTCTTTCTTCTTTCTAAGCTAGAAGTGAGCCCTCCAAAAATGAGCCTATTGTATTTGATGTTGTAATTCATTTATATAGTGAGCTAATACTCACCATGGTTTTTCCCTTCTTGGTTTTTCCACATAAATATGGTGTTCTATGTGCATAGTGTTTTGATGTGTTGTTTTTTCACTTGTTTACTTTCTTGCTAAATCTGATTAAGGATTTAAGGGTTAATAAAGATCTAAATGTTAATGAGGGTTTTGATTTTTTAATATACAACTAATTCACCCCCCTCTCAGTTGTCCTTTGCATCTAGCAATTGGTATTAGAGTAAGGCTCCTTGGAAGAAGCTTGACTACTTGAGGAAGATCTGAATGACACACAAGAAGGAGGATCCCTTATTGGATGGGATGAATTATTTTTTTGGAATACCAAGATGGAAGGTTTCCTTGTTTACCTAGGGTTTGGAGTTTGGAAGTCAATTAAATATGGATATACCATTCCTATTAATGGTCCAAAAATTGATGATGAGATCAAAGAATATGAGAACAATGGAAAATTAAGGAATGCTCTTTTGAGTGGTGTTGTTGATTCAGAACTTGTGAAGGTTATGGGCTACAAATCTAGTAAAGAAATCTGGAAGAAACTAGAAAGTATCTATGAAGGAGATGATAAGGTCAAACAAGCAAAGATGCAAAATTTGAAGACTAAGTTTGAAACCCTGAGGATGTCAGAAGATGGAGATATTGCAAGTTTCATGCATAGATTGGATGAAGTTTTCAATTCCATCAATGACCTTGGTGGAAAACTAGAAGAATATAATGTGGTAAAGAAGGTATTCATGACTCTTCCTAAATATTATAGTTCTAATTTTTTTTCTATTGAGGAAGCTCATGATTTAGATCATTATTCTAGAGATTATTTTTTTGGTGATTTAACTACTTTTTAATTGATAGAGTTTGGTCAAAATGATTCAAGAAAAAAAATTGATTTTAAAGCTAGCAAGACAAGTAAGAATGATGAAGCAAATCCGGATGATATTAATGAAATAGAAGAAAAATTTGTTAGGATGTTAAAAAAGGGCACTGGAAAATATAGAGGTAAGTTATCTTTCAAATGTTTTAACTATAGAAAGATAGGTCATTATGCTTCAAGATTTCCAACCAAAGTTTCAAAATGACAAATACAAGGATAATAAAGGTAAATATGTCAAGAGAAGTTATTATGTTAAAGAAGACACTAGCATATCTGATGATGAATTTGACTACCTGGATGATGAAAATGATGAATGCTTGTTCATGGCTCTAAATGTTAGAAATAATTCTACTGACTCTAAAAGATGTATGAAGAAAATTGTCCCAAAAACAAGTCACAACATCAAAGGGACTATGGTGAATTCTTTTCATGTTAGAGAGGAGAAAAATTGTTGGATAATTGACAACGGATGCTCAAATCATATGAAAAGTGATAAGAGTAATTTTTTTAAACTTGAGAAGTTTGAAGGTGGTCTTGTTAAGTTTGGTGATGATACATCTGCTAAGATATGTGGAAAAGTTTCAATTAGTTTTGATGGAAATCATAATATAGATGATGTTCTTTATGTCAAGGTCTCTGGCACAATCTTTTGAGTGTAGGACAGATGTGTAGAAAAGGATATAATCTTGTATTTCAAGATGGTGGTTGTGAAATAAAAAAATGAAACTCTGATACTCTAGTTGTTGCTAGAACAAGGACAGATAGAAATGTTATCAGCTCAAAGGTGTTAATGGTAAGTTCTTTATAACTCAAATCAATGAAAGTTGGCTATGACATAAAAGAATGTGTCAAATCAATTTTGATTGTCTAGTGAGGATCCATTCTACTCAAGTTGTGGCAGATCTTCCAAGAATTACAAAGCCTATCAATGCAGTTTATAAGGAATGTCAGGTTGGGAAGAAAACAAGAAAGAGGTTCAAAATCAAAGAATATTCTACTGCAAGACCTTTGGAGTTGGTGTTTACAAACTTATGTGGACCTACAAGAATAGGAATTTTTCAATGTGACAAGTATTTCATGTTGTTAATTTATGATTACTGTAGAACGACTTGAATAACTTTTCTTAAAGAAAAATTAGAAGTTGTAGATAAGTTCAAAACATTTAAAGCTATGGTTGAGAATGAAATGGATATGAAAATAAAGTTCTTAAGATCTGACAAAGGTGGAGAGTTCACCTCCAATGAGTTTAACAACTTTTATGAAGAGCATGGAGAAAAGAGGCATTTGTCAGCTCCTAGAAATCCTTAGCAAAATGGAGTGGTGGAAAGAAAGAATAGGACCGTTCAGGAAGCAACAAGGACAATGATGAAGGAATAAAATCTATTGGATGTATATTGGAGAGAAGCTATTCATACTACAATATACATACTCAATAGAGTACAGGAAAGAGTAAATAGTTCAAAGACTCCTTATGAACTATGGTATGGAAGAACTATTGTCAAATATTTTAGAGTGTTTGGGATCAAATTTTATATCAGGAGAGATGAAGAAAACTTGGGAAATTTTGATGCAAGGTCAGATAAAGGAATATTCCTTGGATATTCTACAAGGAGAAAGGCTTGTCGGTGCTAAAACAAGAGGCTAAAGAAGATAGTTGAAAGTGCAAGTGTCAAAGTAGATGAAAAACCACATAAAATCTCAATACTGATAGAAGGATATGAATCTGATGAGTTCTCTTGCAGAGAAGAAGAAAAAGAAGAAGAAAAGGAAAAGGAAATGTAGGTTGAAGAGGAAAAATCTCTGAAAAGGATTCCTAAGACTCCTAAGTATGTGCAGAAGAATCATTCTAAAGATTAGATCATTGCTAATAAGAGCAGAGGCGTGTTCATAAGAAGAAAATATTTTATGAAAAAAGAATAGGTAAATTTGCATCTACTTTCTAAATTAGAACCTAATAAAATGATTGAGGCATGTAACTTGGATGAGAATTAGAACAAATCTATGGAAGAAGAATTGATGCAGATTGAGAAAAATCGAACTTGGGAATTAGTCTCAAGATCAACAAATAAGAATATAATATGAACTAAATGGGTATTTGAGAACAAGCTGAATGAGAATGGAGAAGTTATCAAAAATAAGGATAGACTTGTGTGTAAGGTCTACTCACAAGTGGAAGGAATATATTTTCAGGAGACATTTTCTATGGTGGAAAGAATGGAGGCCATTAGGATGTTTTTGGCCTTTGCAGCACATAAGGACTTCAAGGTTAATTAGATGGATGTGAATTCTGCATTCTTGAATGGTGAGTTGGAGAAGAGGTATACATTGAACAACCGAAAGGCTTTCAATTATCAGATAATCCTAATATGGTTTGTAGATTGAAGAAGGAATTTTATGAACTCAAGCAAGCTCCCAAAGCTTGGTATGCAAGATTGGATAGGTACTTGTTGTAACAGGGATTCAATAAAGGTACCACAGATAGAAATCTTTAATTTAAAGTTGACAAGGGTCAAATTTTGATTATGGTTGTGTATGTTGATGACATAATCTTTGTAGGAAATGAGGCAATGTGCAAGAAGTTTGCAAAATAGATGTACAATGAATTTGAGATGTCAATGTTTTGGGAGTGTAATGGCGTGAATTTGCACCCCCTTGTAAATTCCCCATTTACACTACCTCCTACCTTAGAAAATTAAGTTTGATAATGCAATCCTTATTTTTTCCACCTTTCCCTATCCACTTGGTGGCTATTTTATGTGTCAATGGGGGATATTCTATCTAGGATGCTAGCGTGGTGCACAGACATTTACGCAATGCGTTGCCATCCTAACAAGATTCCCACCTCTAGAATCTATAGAGGCATTACACTCCTACATTGGATACAAAGTGTAATGTCTCCTACCCTTTGGACCGACTTTGAATCGCTCCTTTGCCTCCATTTTTATTTCAAATGGATATCTTCTCCATTCAACTCATCTTCTTAACATTCTTCTTGATCATTCTCACAATCTACACATTTCTACATTCACTTTCAACTCCTTCAAGCTCCACCACCTCCATTGAAGCTACAAGTTGATACTTTGTTGGTTCGCTCTCTTCGTTGTTGTGGAAACATTGGTCTTTGAAGGCTTGCATGCTCTCTCCTTCCCCCATTTTCCTTGAGTGAAAGTGGTTGAAGGTGATATCACTCCATCTCCCTTTTACTTTGTATTATCATTTTCATATTGTATCATATTGTTGTTCAACATATTGCTTGGTATTCTCCTTCAATATATTTTATTTATCATTTTTGTACAATCATTGATATTTGGCTATCTGTGGAGGTAGAAACACCAAAGCAGGGGACTAACTACGGTAGTCCTCTAAACACAGCCCCAACATTTTTGGAAAATTCATTGTGTAGGTTATCCTTGAGGTGAAGATATTGAAGATATCAGTTCGTGGGTAGGAAGGTGCGCTTTCCTCACCCCTCCTCATAATTTTATAATTAGATTAGTTATAGTGTCCTTGATTATTTTTCCATTTAGTTACTCTTCATTTCTATTATTCTATCAAATTGCACCTGTTAGGTCATTAGTAGGTTTTCCTTAGATTTTGACTATATCTTATGTTTTTTATCCATACGGACACTAGCGCTCCACTGAGATTCCAATGTACCATGCCAGCTTCGGTGTCCTATGTCGTAGTCCCCAAGTAGTGAGTCATCTAAGTTGTAGTCCAAACTTTGGAAACTTGCTTACCTGACTTCTTGAAACCTTTGACCTTGTAAAAGGACAGTAGCAACCTAATTTCTCTTCCTTTTAGCCTTTAAACTTTAAACTCTCCTGAAACATTTCGATAGCTTGATGTAGATTAGGGAAACCTATTGTTCTAGATGCTCCCATGACCTAGAGTCCTGAGTAGTCAGGCTTCCTCCTCTACATTTTGGTGAACCTGACGTGAACTATTTTCGTTCCGCTTCGTAGTGTTGGAGGAGTCTTCTCTCATGTTCTAGGTGTGTTGTACAATGCATAGCCTTGCAACCCAACCTATGACCCCTAATGGCGTAGTTAGAAGGATCCCTAAACATTGTGAAGAAAAATCTAGAATAGGTCACTGTCTATTTCTTGAACCTTTGGGGTATCTTGAGGAAGTACTTTTCAGAGTACGTAAAGATGGCCTCTTTTATGCATCTTCCCATTCCTTATCCATAGCCTATGAATGGATCACCTGCTATAAACTTTACATCATAGGACTTACCTATAAATGTGAATAGAGAATCCTCTCCTCTATACATTCTCACTCGTATCAATGGGAACATTGTGACTGGCATTCTCATTGATCCTACATGTCGAATTAATGTTATTATAGAGGATATTATGCTAATAATTTTTTTAGATAAGGATGGGTATTATGAATCTAAGAGAATAATACATATGCATGATGGGCTTTCATCCCATTCATTGGTTCCATCACCCTTTCAGTCCTGGTAGGGCCCAAAGTTGTGAATGTCCTTTCTGATATCATCCTAGAGTCTGGCTTGTTCAAAGTGAAGCTAGGCATCCTATGGCTAGTTTCCATGAGTGTAGTCCCTTTGATGATCCATAAATTTTTTAAATTCTCTCATGAGGGCTCAGTGCATGTTGTGTATGACACTAGGTATAAACCCCTAGTGTCATGTGAGGCCTATTCATTAGATCACTTCTAACCTACCCCTATTGGTCTACTTCCTCCAAGGATGGACCTATTGTATTACACTTAGGTTAAAAACAAGAATGGGGGCATAGCACCGAAGGTGATCTACCCTCCTTCGCCTTATTCTATTTCGGTTAAGGCTTATATGATATCGTAGCATCAGGCTACCTCTTCCTCCTCTCAAAAGGGGAAGGGTAAGTCTGCTTGCACCCAAGAGCCTTCCTCTTCTTTTGTTGATCCATTTGCTTCCACCTCTTGACCTACTGTGACACCTTTGGCTTCTACCTCTATGCATCTCATGGGGAGTCTAATGGTGCCCGCTTGGTGTAAGGCCAAGCATCAGGTGTTCAGCCTTCCTATCTTGCCCATGGTGTCTTGGCCCATTGTCTATAGCAAGGGGAAGGGTCCCTGCAGGGTGGCCTCTATGTCTCAGGCTCTGCAGCCACGTATTGCTCATGCCCCTAGGGTGGAAAATGGGAAGAGGCCTGTCGTTGAGGCACTTGAGTTTGCTTCTCCACCAGTTGTTTCTATTCCTACGTCACTTCCTCCTATTTTTTTCCAAGATTCGCTCCCTCCATCAATAATGGCTATGATGGAAACACCCATGGTAGAACAGGAGCCTTCTACTCCTCCTCAAGCCATAGCCTCCAACTCTCAAAGCTGAAGAAACCACTTCGTGTGTGAGCGTAAGTGTTGGAGAAAGGCTCTAGTTGCTAATTAGGCTTCCTTACAAAAGGTGAAATGGGATCAAACAACTCCTGTTTTGGCATCTGTTGATGTTCCCTCCTCTTCTACTCCTACTTTGATACCCATCGCCTTGATCTTGATTTCGGTTCCCCCCACGAGTGAGTGCAAATGACCCTCACCCTAAAAGGGTGCAAGTGTTCATCGCTCCCTCAGTTAAGCCTCCTCTCTTGATGTCCCTTCTGGACATCCCACCTTTTCCTAAGCCCATGGACATGTCAAATACTTCAATGGTATCCACTGTGATTTTGTCCTCTTCTTCCTTGCCTTCTGCTTATTTTATGGGGATCTTGCATCCCTCGATGAAGCGTAAGTTGGAGGATGACGATGCTTCTAACGGGGGATGAAAGAAAGGATCGTCATCTTTAGGAGCGGGTTTTTCTTTGGCTTGCACCATCCTAGTGATGGAGGAATTCTCTGCATCCCCTGAGTTTTTCACTACCTCCGAGTCTCTCAGTGAGGTCAACCGTGGATCTCAGGTGCCTCCTTTGCCCACCTAGTTGACACATGACACTCCCATCAAGTGCATTTTCAACTCGGTGGATGATGTCCCGGCTCTATCGGAAATCTTCGCAAGATCAATGACATTTACCTCACAGGAGTTGAGCAAAGAAGACCTCGAGGGGGACTCTTCCTTAGCTCTTGTCAGAGGAGAGTCAGAGGGTGCTCCCCTTGCTATCATGCCCTTTCAAGATCGCTTGCCCTCTCCTTATAATGATCTAGATTGGGATAATGAAACCTCCTGGTTGATGAGTGTAGACACTAAAAAATATCCTAAATGATATCATACACTCAAATCAAGTGTACTAAAATCACTTCCTCCTAAATCCCATCCTCTTTTCGCTTAATTAATTAAATTATCCTAGCTATTTAATCAATTTCCTCATCTTCGTCCATTAACCTAATCGACTTAATTAGGTTAATTTACCTCCTTTCATGCTAACATTTGTCTCATTAAATTAAATTAATCAAACTATTTAATTTAATTCTCTAAGTCTTCTTATTTAATTAAATAACCTAAGTTATTTAATTAAATGTCATTTCACCTTTCCCCATTCATTAAATCATTTAATTTAATGAATATCACTTTATTCTTCTAATTCCCCTAATTGTGTGATTAAACCCTTGTTTAATTAGCAATTATCTAATTAATCTAATTCCCCCCCACTAGCCATGGAATTCCCTCCCCTTTTGCACACTTTGTTTTAATTAGCAAAATATCCTTTTTCCTCACCCATGAGAATATTCTCTCTCCTCTAATCATTCAAAAAAGGGAATATGCTCACTTAGCTTCAAGTGCATGTTAGCTTGTGACTTGTGAAAATTAACTTGTGACCTCTTGTGCAGGTCAAAAGTGTGCTTGTTTGGAAGGAATGAGAACCCTTGATTAAATTGCATCTTGCATTCTCACCCATTGATGGGAATCCATGATCCATGCCTCCAACCTCTTCCATCCTTGACCATTGATTAGCCTTTTCAATTTCAACCCTTTATTTCTCATTTGCTTTCCTATAAATAGGTCACTATTTGGAGACAAATGGATCCATCTTTTAACATCAAACTTATGTTGTTACAATCACTTGCACTTGCACTCATATTTAGCATATTTTAGTTTAAATTAGTTGCATAATAGCTAAGCTTCCATAATGCATCCATTTAGCTAATTAGAGAACTAGGGTTTGAATCTTTTTAGTTTAAATCCCATTTAGATTAGCTTAGCAATTTCATATTTGAATCATTTAGCCTAAAATCATGTTAGATGAACTTTTACATCATACTCATTTTAGCATAAATCATGTTTTCATTCACATCTCACAGTCGTTTCATCGATTCTCTTCAATAGAATTGATTGAAACAAGCTCATTAATCCATGGGATTGGGAAAGGGTCATCATTTCACATCAACACAACACCAATCTCACAATGGGATAAGTTTCAGATGGGTTAGAGTAGACATTTAACATTTTCGTAGTTTAGAATGCTTTGTTTTAATGAATGCCTAGTTTAACTTCAGTTTAAATGATCTTGTTTAAGATTGAGTATTAGTGGCTTCATTATGCTTTAATTCTTCATGGATCAAGTGTAATCGGCTCATACTAATATCCTCGGTTACATTTTGGCACTAGAAGAAGGGCGAAACCAACCAAATTTAATCAATTTATAGCTTGAATTCCATTCATTTTGAATTTGCAGGAAAGAGCGATGCCCAAGAGAATTTTAGTGATGTCTTTACAGATCATCGTCATACAGCAATGCTATCATCATTTCAAACAACACGCTTATTAAATGCATCGACACTGATTAAACAAATGATGACTCTAATACTTTACAAAGGTATCAAAGATTTCTAAACAATGATGCTCGACCAAATAACGACGCTATCGTGCTCACTGGTTTCTTTGCAAAGCGATGCCCAAATTCACCAGAGTGATGCCCTAGTTCACCAAAGTGATGCTATTGTGAATAGCGATGCCCAACTTTGTTAAGAAATTTAATGATCATTTTTTAGCATGTGTTTTAATTTTTTTCATTCGTCAGATTACTAACATGCCTCTAATATTGTTCTGGTTTTTAGACTAACGAGGTTTTGCAAGGTTGGATGACACGAAGCTAAAGTGAAGAAGCATTTTAGCTTAAGATTTTATGATTTTAACAAGTGTTTGATGCTTTGGGGCAATTATAACCCAATTTCTTATGCTTTTTACTTTATGCTCTAGGACCTTACTAAATTTCATTTGGGTTTAAAATAAATGCTCAAACGAGACTAAATTTGAACCCTCATCTCATCATTGTCTTTGGGGTTTTAAAACTGAGCAAGGCAACTTAACATTTCATTTGGTGCATAAAATGAATTCATCTTAGCTTTAGTCGGTAAACTGAATGAGTGGTTGCTTTGTTGTGACACACTTGTGGTGCGTATCCAATCCCCTTGCGCTTCATGCGATCTTGGGTGAAGAGAAACACTCCAAGTGTACTTTGTTGTTTGTGTGGACTTATAGTATGTATCTAATCCCCTTGCGCTTCATGTGATCTTGGGTGAAGAGAAATACTTAAGTAAATTTTTATGCTTTGTGTCACCCTTAAGAGAGGACTTACTATGAGATACACCCCACAATGAGAAACTCATAGGCAAGTTCTTGCAAGCACGTTTACCGGTGGGCTATATTATAGGTTGGGAAATCATGAGAAAGTACCTTCTATCTTGGACTGTATAACATACTGCACCTAGTACCATGCCTTAAGTGGAACGAGAACTGTAGTAAGAGCCTTCAGTGGAAAATTGAATGTGTATACGGCTAGGTTCTCTTGGTTTGTTACTAAGAGCCAAATTGTTTAGTCACCAAAAATCCGTAATGCTTGTTGGTGCAAGAATGGTTGATCTGAAGCTGCCCCACATTTTTACTATTCATTGTTGAAACAGAAAAATCCTTAGAATCTTTAGGATTTTGAGATTTGGTGGTCTTGAGAAGTGTGTGTCGTGGAGGGGAGCCAGTGTCATGAAATCTCTAACTGTTCACATTGCCATAGTGTTTGGAGAAATTTGAGTGGGCACTCAACAAGTATGGCCATTTCAACCTAGGATTTTAAATGATTGTGAGTCGGTGTAATACCTTGCTTAGATCCAAAACATTGAAAACAAACATTCACGATCTTCCTCAAAATTTCAAACACTTTGGCCTAAGTATGGATGCCTTTTGAAATAGCCTTGATATTACTGCTTGTCCTAAGAATTTATTCTTAGATATTTTAAATATCTTGACTTCTATCTCAGTCCATATTTTCCAAAGACAACATAGACAATTATCGCTTCAACCTCATGATTCTCACAAAATGGACATTGTGAAAGTTATGATGTTTTTTGACATAAACATTTAGACTGAAAACATAATCAAGACAAGTGTTTGTGGTAAAATAAAGTCACTTAAGAAAGATAAATTAACAATTTGAACCCCACATGACCATTTCAAGACTGATTTCTCCCGTTGAACAAATTGATCTTGAAAGTGCTATCATTCAACCAAACTTTGAACTCATTAACGGAGAACAAACCAATATCATTAGTAGTTTGAGAAGTTTCACCATTAAAACAAAAGAAACCACAACTCAGTGGAGAAACATGGCAAAAATCTTAGACGAAGAAGAGGAACAAATCGATATCAAGGCTGGAAGGCCCATATTACCACCACCTGCATGGATATAAATATCTTCTTTTCTTCCATAGACTTAGAATTCTCTAAATAATCTCACGCAAAATCAAAATTCCCAAAAGAAGTTCTATATGTCAACACTTTAAACTTAGGCATCTTAGTTCAAAAGCAATCAAAAAATCACATTTCGAAACTCTACCAAAATAGAAACAAGTTGTTAGTAAAATTTGATGAACGTGCACTAAGGAAACATCCAGACATGTATATGATATTTATGGGTCAAAATCCAGATCTTTTTCATGATAATCAACCTATCTAAAACATTGGGTCTTTAGGATTTGAAACCTTTAGAGGTCTAGCATGTTTTTCACTACCTTGGTCTTATCAAACAAAGGTTCACTCTAGGTCAACATTGGGTCAAACATTTCATCCACCCCTTCATCAAATTTCATCCTTCATGTCACCAAACTTTACAAAAACTTTCGAATATACCAAACACTTTTTGAATTAAACATCTATCAAACCAACCCCTAAGTTGGCTACTTTTTTATGTGAAATGTATCATTTTCTATGCACCTAGTTAAGTTAGTTATCATATTTGGACTAGTTTATCTTGAAGTTCACGAGTCTACCCTAAAGATTTCCAAGTTCATAAACATCCTTTATCAAAACATCAAACAATCAAACCTTCTAAGTCAAAAGGGTTGTCCCAAAATGTTTGCAAAGATCACTTTCCACATCATCCACCTTTTCATTCCCCATTATCATCATTTCCCCAAAAAGACTTAGTGTCCCTTTTACCTAGATTTGAGTCAACTAGAGAGTTCAAACATTACAAATCTCAACAAAACTCTCCCAAAGGTGACCCAAAATTTATGGTAAAGACAAGATCACAATACAAAAGAATTTGGAGAAAACTAAAGTCACATTTACCTCAAGTGATCCAAATCCCTCAGAATTTGATCTAAGAAGTCAAGTCACCCCATCACAACAACCATAATCTCCATCAGGACCATATGAGATAGAAGACATCACAAACAATCCCTTTGAAATTACTAGGGAGGAAATCATGGAACATCAAGCCTTTGAAAATGTAGCTCCAATTTCCCCATCATTTTTTGCACAAAATTTGGCACAAGGCTTGACAACTCCATCATTAGGGATAAATCAAACATCCACTCCTACTCTTTCAACTATCCTTGCCAAGGAATTTGGTCTAACTCTTCCATTTGAAAGGAACACACTTGTGGGTATCCTCGATACCAATCATCTACCTCCAAAAACCACTTGGACACCTACCTTTGGTGCTCCTCCCATTCTCGAAGATCTTAAACAGCCATATAAACCCCTCAAAATTCATTACTCCATAAAAACCTCCACATATCAAGGACACCCCTCTTCATCCATACCCATGAGTACCACAAGTATTCCCACCATCACACAAATTAGTATGGACCAAGGGTATCAAAACAACACACAAGGTCATTTCAATTCCATACTACAGAGTCCAAACTTAATGTAGATAGGGACATCTTTACCCAATCCTCCCATTGATTCATTCATACCATTGGTTTCACAAAATACATCAACCCCATCCATTATCAATCCATCTCAAAACAATCCTTTGGTAATGAATCCAACCAACCTAGGTAATACCTTGTTTACATCTCTAGCACAAGGAAATCCTCAAAACCTTGGACAAGGGAACCTTTTCAATCAATGGACTCAAGGTCCTAGTATGTCATTACCATTACAAATCTAATGACACCATCCTCATCTTTCCCCACGGTCCCCTTCACTATGAAAAATCAAATGGGACCTCAAACTTACATTCCTACACCTCAATCAACCATCTTACAAGGAATGTTAAACCAAGGGAACTCCCAACCTCTCATCACCATCTCACCACCCATCCAAAAAATCAACACCCACAATCCATCACAAGTGTCCCAACAACCAACTGATCCTACATTACAAACGCATGCCTTAGCTTTACAACAAGAACAACAAGCTTATCAATAGATCATCCAACAATAGTAACAATAGAAATTATCCTTAGCAACACAACAAACATCGCAACAACAACAACAACAACAAGCAGCCTTAGCGGCACAGCAAGCAGCACAACAACAACAACAAGTAGCCTTAGTGAGACAAAAAGCAACCTTAGCACAACAACAACAGCAAGCCTATCAAGCATCCTTAGCAACACAAAAACACATCAAGCCCAATGGAAATCCCTCGTAGTGAAACAACAATATCAAGCCCAACAAAAAGCCTTAGTGGCACAACAACAACAAGAGGCCTAACATCAAGCCCTAGTGGCTCAACAACAGCAAGCCTTACTAATTCAGTAGTATGCCTAACATCAAGAACAACAACAACAACCAAGTTCCTACTATAATCCTCAACAAAACATCATCAATACAACACATTAGGAACATATACATCAACACCTCAATCACCTTTATAAAATCTTACACCACCATACACCCCATATAACACATCATCATATCGAAATATCACATACAACTCATCCATCATCCCACCATATGTTCCTCCACCAAACTCGTAAGATGATCTAGCATCACAGTTTAAGGCGCTATCCCAAGAAATGAAAGATCTTTGAATGGGAAAGACAATGAAGCCCCATACACATAACCTATGTCCTTATCCATTCGATCAAAACATCGCAATGCTACCATTTCCTCTGGGTTTTAAAATCCCCAAATTTGATAAATACAAAAGGAGAGGAAGTCCCATGGACCATGTCAAGGAATTTAATGTCATGTTTATGGAGGTGGCCTATAATGATTCTTATTTGATGTGTCTCTTCCCTCGAAGTTTAATAGGTCCTACCATGGATTGGTTTTCTCATCTACCTCTTGGTATGAACACTTTTCAAGAAATCACTAATAAATTCATAAATCACATCTCCTTTAATCTCGACCTAGACGTTAGTCTAGAAGATTTGTACACTCTCAAACAAACCAAAGGAGAATCATTCACTAATTTCTTGCAACGATGGAGACAAAAAGCTAGTAAGAGCAAGTGAACCCTTCCCAATGAATGACAAGTGGGGACCATCATAGCAAATCTAGATCCAAATCTATCCTTCCACTTGAAAATTCAGTGCATCACATCTTATGACGAGCTTGTCCCTAGAGACTTTAACATCGAAAGAGATCTAATCTCATAGGGAAATACTCAAGCTTACAACCACCCATCAACTAGTTCAAATGACAAGCCTCATGTTTGGGCTAAGAAAAAAATGTGACAAATGATGGTGTGGTAGATGCTAAAGTAGTCCTAAGTTCTCCTAGACCAAACAACAATCAAGTTGCTAACATTCAACTAGTTGTGCAACAAACAACACCTCCTCAGAACAATCAGATCAACAACACTGAGATGCAATAGAGACGAACCCCTAACAAGAATAACTATCCTAAATGCAAGTACACACAATTGTCGGAACCCATCAAAACCATCATGAAGAAGTTGGTACAATCAAATCTAATAACACTTCCCAACTTTGAGAACTACCAAGAACCACAAGAGAAACTGTCTTGGTAAAACGAGAATGATTTTTGTGACTTTCACAAAATCAAAGGACACAAAAGGACAAACTGCATGAGGCTCAAAAACATTATCCAAGACCTTATATAAAATGATACAATATATGTTGAGGTACCAGTTGGGAATTAGGATCTTAATATATGCAAGACCCCTATTCCAGATCATAGCAAAGCCAACAATAGAAAATCCAAGGATTACACAAACATGCAACATACCTATTCCAACGTGGTCACTTCTTTTGATAGCGTCATTACTATCATCACCATCAAAGGACCTATTATGGAGTGTGGAGTCACCACATGACATGGAAAATTCAACATCCAAGGAGTACCATCTCAATCTAGGGCACAACCTACTTTGCCAACATCAAATCCTAGCAAGTACAATCTCCTAGATCGGCTTAAAAAGACCCCAGCACAGATATCAATCTTAGAACTATTGAGGTCTTTATTCATAAGAACAAGGTTAAAAGAGTCTTAGCTAGTGGATGGAGGTGTTTGTTTGAATATTTGTACCCTTAAGCTGATCAAAAACTTGGGCTATTTAGAACATACTATTGAGAAATCAAAGAGTACCACCATCAGAGCATATGATGACCAAGAGCAGGTATCATAAGGCATCATTACACTACCCATCCAAGTGGGACCTATCATTGTAGAAACTACATGCCAAGTGTTAGACCTCAATCTTCCCTAAAACATATTGCTTGGTCAACCATGGATCCATGCCATAAAAGGTGCAGCCTCGACCTGTCATCAATGTGTACAGTTTCCCTTTAAAGGCCAAGAAATTACCATCCATGGAGATCCTGAGCCCTTTTACTACTACAAGAATATTGAGGCCAATTTTTACAAGATACCCCAAGTTCCTAAGAATGGTGAAGGGCCTACACCCACGCCTACCTCATTTTTTGATCTGCCATCCCTTGCATCTACCTTAGAGATGACAACACCCATTTTGCAGAACATTTCTGATATCAAAGTAGTGATCCAAGATGATGGTTGTGGAAACTATAAACTAATGAAAAATACCTTTGTTTTTGGAGAGTTGCCCCTTTCTCCCAAATCTCATGAGAAACCCACATCTACAAAACAAAGAGCCTAAAACAATCAAGATGGAAACTACTACCTTCACCAAGTGGGGGGATCTTAACCAAGAAGATATCAATGAGGAGTATGTCTCTAAACTCCTCTATTAGGATGAATGACTTGTCCCTATTCTTCCCATGGAAGATGATAACAAAGACTTGCAGCTAATAAAGGGAATGGGATATAACAAGAAGGAGAAGCTAGTAAAGAAGGGCAATGGTTTGCTAGAACTTATCGCTCCTGAGAAATAACTAAATAATCTTGACCTAGGTTGTACTACTAGCAAGAATACCCTTATTGGAAAAGGTACTTCCGCTAAATGGGTTGAGGCTTCCTCTTGGTTACCTACATCATGTGATATAACCTTAGATGACTTTCCCCTTGATGTTGTTGACCTATTTGAGAATAAATCCCTCTTCATGATACCCACAACATCCTTTACCCCGAGTAGTCAACCATTTTAAATACGCCTAGTGTACCCATAGCTCATTGACATGGACCAACAAGAACCACTGATTCTTGATTTATTCGAAAATGATGAAGCGATCTCAGAATTCATGGGAATCCATGACAACTTACCATGGGAAGATCACAAAGTAGATTTTGGCATAGAGCTAGACACAGTGGTGTACTATGGGGAGAAGAATGAATCCTTCAATCGCAAAATTGACGAAATACAAATAACATGCAGATCTTTGAGTGAAAACCACACTGTGGCACTTTCTGATCCTAAAATAGTAAAAAGAAAGGATGTATTCGAAGGTGAAAACCTCTCTAAGGCACCCAAGGATAAGGATTCAATATTCCCCTTAGTGCAATGCATGCAGAGAAGTCAACAGTGCTAGCATAAAAGGCCACTCCAGTCAATGTGGGAACAAAAGAAGCACCTAAGATCACTTTCTATGTGGAATTCTTGTTGGATGAAGAATAGAAAAAATAGCAGCATTCCTGAAAGAGCGAAGAGCTAACTTTGCATGGTCATACACAAATATGTCAGGGCTCGATCTAGAAATAGTTGTACATCACTTAGCAATTTATCATAAAGCCAAACCAGTGAAGCAAAAATTAAGGAAGATGCACCCTCAAATAGCCCTCTTGGTGAAACTAGAGTTATAGAATATTCTTGATGTTGGATTTATCAGACCAATAGATTATCCAAAGTGGGTTTCAAACCTTGTACCAGTCTCAAAACCCATTGGGTGCATCAGAATATGCACGAATTTCAAAGAATTAAACAAGACATGCCTGAAGGATAATTTCCTTCTTCCTAACATCGACCTCATCATGGACTTAACAATTGGTCATGAAATGCTATCACTAATGGATGGTTTTTCAGGCTACAATCAAATCATAATCGTCAAGGAGGATCAACAAAAAACTAAATTCACTTGTCCATGGGGAGCCTAATGCTGGAACATGATGTCATTTGGGTTGAAGAATGCAGGAGCCACCTATCAGAGAGAAATGACCCTCATCTTTCATGACATGATCCACAAAATATTCAAATATTATGTGGATGATATTTTGGAAAAATCAAGGAAACTAAGTGAGCACATAGAAGTCTTAGGACCCATCTTCAACGGACTTGAAGAATACAAAGGCTAAATCCAAAAAAGTGTGTCTTTGGGGTCACATCAGGGAAACTTTTTGTCTATATTGTCTCACAAAGAGGGATAGAAATTGGTCTAGAAAAGGTAAAATCCATCCTAGACATGGAACCACCACAAACGTTAAAGCAAATGAGAGGGTTACAAGGAAGATTGTAGTCCATCAGAAGGTTCATAGTGCAACTATCAGATAAAATCCACCCTTTTTCGCATCTTCTCTATAAAGGAATAAGTTACAAGTGGGACGAGAAGTGTGATAAAGCTTTCCAGAAGATCAAAGATTATCTATTGACACATCCAGTGCTTATTCTGCCAATACCAAACAAACCATTGATCCTATATATCTTAGCAACATCAGCAACACTAGGTGCTCTTCTAGTGCAACATGATGAAAACGGAAAGGAAAGGGCTATCTATTACATCAGCAGGACCTTGGTAGGCTATGAAATGAACTACTCCTCCATTGAAAAATCATGCTTAGCAGTAGTTTTTGTGTCACAAAAATTCAGACACTACATGCTATCACATCAAATCGAGCTTATTGTAAAGATCGGCCCATTAAAATACATGTTATCCAAAACAACTCTCACTAGGAAAATGGCTAAATGAGTAATGATCTTAACTAAATTTGACATAGAGTATGTGGAGCGGAAGGCAATAAAAGGACTATTAATCACAAAACAACTAGTAGATGCACCTATCTATTCAGAGAAACCCTTGATATTTGAATTCCCTAATGAACCAGTGTTCCTTATCAATCTAACAAATCAATGGAAAATGTACTTTGACAAATCATTCACCCAACATGGATCAGGATTGGGTATTCTCTTCATCACCCCTCAAGGTGACTATATTCAAAAGTAAAATAGACTATCATTTCCATGTACCAACAACATTTTTGAGTAAGAACCCATAATCACATGTCTAAGGATAGCAGTTCAGTGGCAGATACAAGAGATGAAAGTTTATGGAGACTCACAATTAGTTATCAACCAATTCAATGACAACTACCAAACTAAGGATGACAAGCTTACTCCTTACAAGAAGATGGTAGAGAATCTCAAGAACCTATTCATAGACATAAATTTTGAGTAGATTGCTCTCATGAATAACCGAGCAACAGACGCCATGGCAAAAAGTGGATCATTGTTAGACATGTCAAATAACGTCCTCCAATGCAAATTCTTAGTAGAACAACTTATCATACCAACTTTCAAAATCCCTGAATCTAAATTTGTGTGTGTCATTTTTGGTCCTAGATCCCCATGGTATCATGAAATATTCATCTACCTAAGCAGAGGAAACCTCCCATCTGATATCACCTCCAACCTTAAAAAGACCTTTTTCAAAAAGGCATTATGATTCGTGATCCTGGGTGATACCCTTTACCATCGAAGCATCAAAGGGACATTACTATGATGTCTTAACCGACAGGAAGCCTTGACTGCTTTAACAGAATTACATAATGGCATATGTGGTTCCCATTCTAGTGGTGTGACTTTAGCTAAGAAATTGTCGAGGATGGGGTACTACTAACCAACCATGGAAAGAGAAGCTCATCAATATGTGTAGAAATGTGTCCAATGTTAACAACATGGAGATTTGATTCATGCTCTAGCTCAAGAATTGCAACCAATGATCACACCCTAGCCTTTCTCACAGTGGGGAATTGACCTCATAGGAAATATCACTCCAACCTCATCCAACGGCCACAAGTTTATCATAACAGCCACTAAGTACTTTACCAAGTGGGTCGAAGCCATCCCTATGACCTACATAATAGGGCAGAAAATTTCCAAATTTATCTTGAATTACCTAATCTTTTGTTATGGTGTTCCACAAACCCTTATCTCGGACAACAAAACACCCTTCAAATATCAGGATGTAAAAGATCTATGCCAAAGATTTAACATCCAACACTGATTCTCTACCCCATGTTATCCCCAAGGAAACGATCAAGTTGAGGCTACGAACAAGACCATTCTAAAAATCCTAAATAAAATGGTCAATGAAGTTGGTCGTGATTGCATCTGCAGTTACATCTCACTCTTTTGGCCAATCAAACCAGTATTTGCACGCCTACAGGTGCAACCCTGTTTTCCTTGGTCTATGGATCACAAGCCATTTTTCCTATTGAGGTTGAGCTCCCATCATTGCGAGTGTCACTACAGAACCTAATCACTAATGAAGAATATAGAATATCTCAATTAAATGAGCTAGAATTCCTGGATGAGCATCGTCTTAATGACCTCAATCACTTGCAAGTATATCAAAATTGACTGAAACAAAGCTATAACAAGAATATCAAATGTCGGTCCTTCCAGGTAGGGGATCTTATATTAAAGAAGAATCAAAATAATCTACCAGGTCAAGACAATAAAGGAAATTTTGAGCCTAATTGGTTGGGTCCCTTTGTCATCACAACAAGCTATAGATTAGGAGCATACCAATTTTCAACACCTAAAGGTGAACCCTTGCAGGAGCGGACTAATAGATTGCATCTTAAAAAGTTGTATGCCTAGTCTTGAAGGGTAAAAATTTGAAAATACAAAAAAAATCAAAAAAATGATCAAAATCCAAAAAAACAAGAAAAAGGATTAAAAGCAATAAAGAAAAAAATTATCCTCTAGTGAAAACCACTTCGGCGGCACTTTGGGCAAGTACCTTCATAAGAACCTGTAAAATAGGCACCTCACATAAATAAAGCACCTCCATGGATTCTTTGGATCTTTATCCCATCATTTTGGGCGTCCCATCCCCCTATCGCCTCATTCATCATATTTATTCCATCACCCATCTGTGTCCTTATCATATATTGATGTTGTGAAATATCGCTATCCTCTTAGTACTACTTGGCATATTCCAAAGGTTAGTTTGTCCTGCCCATATCAAGGTAGTCTATCATATCACACTAGGGTAAATTCGTTATGGATTAGTTCGGGTTCTTGTATATCTTGAGGTTATCAAAAATCTCATGGAAAATCCTAAAAACATTCGTAAAATGTTCATCAGAAAACCCAAAAACATCAAACTCCTATATATCTAAACTCCAAAACATCCAAACCACATCGAAATCCCTAAAAGGTCAAAACATCAAAAATCCAAAAAAAGTGGTACCCTATTGTCGAACTACGGGTCTCTGAGATTTAACGTAGGAAAGGCCATCATTGATGTGCCCCCAAGCTACCCTAGATCATTCCTTTAGGATTCCATCATAATAAACTGACATTTCCATCAACTGTTAAATATCTTCATCTTTCAATAAATCAAGTCTGTCAAACTACGAGGCTTCTACAGCTATAACGTAGGCAAGGATTATCTTTGATCAGCCCCTAAGATAGGTCTTTTAGGTTAGGTGCTTGGTTGTAAATCTTGGAAAATCCCTAAACATCCAAATATCTTTGAAAATCCCCAAAACATCCAAATATCTTTGAAAATCCACATTCAAAAGACCTAAATATCCCCAAATATCTTCAAGAAAAACCCTAAAAAATCTCAAATAATCTGAAAACCATAAACTTTCACATAACTTTCAAAAAGACCAAAAACAACCTCAAAACATTTTTGAAATACCAAAAATATTGAAATAATCTAAAAAATCTAAAACCACCCATCTCATCTCGCTTTCACCTGCAATAAACCTTCATCCATAATAAATCAAGTGTCACCTTCAACCTTTGGCAAATCAAATAGAAAGCAAGTATAGCAAGTCGTAAAGTTAGAACTTAAGTGTCAAAATGTAAAGTCTAGATCATAAGTAAATGAGTCGGTGAAGTTTGTATCAACGACTTATCATAAAGCTCATGATCATCCTAACATCAAACAACCCTCTGATCAACATGTCCTAGGATGTATCCTTCCTGCAATGGACATTAGTATCAAAAATCACCTTAGCTAAAATAAAATAGCAAGAGATATAGATACCCCTGACTGTTTGTCTTTAATCTTTTCTTCTAATTTATCTTAATGACCCATTCTGAGGACCTCTCGATGATGTCTATCAAAATGATTTAGAGAGAAAGGAATGGGGCATCAATCATTATTTTTCATTTTCTTTTCTTGTGGATACTCTTGTGAAATAATGTTAGCGCATACTTGCTTACTTGTGTGTAGGAAGGTTTTTTGGAGTACATTGTTGACTATTGTGTATGCTTTGGTCCAATGTATTCTAATATTATAACTTACATTCCAATAATTTTTTTGTATGTCAATATGTGAATAAGAACTATCCTATCTATTTGCAGAGTCAAAGTCTACTACACTAGATACAGTGTTGTCCTGGTTATCAATACCTTGGTGCATTGTATCTATGTGTTATATCAAATAATAAGGAACGACGAAAAATCCCAATCCTGAGATTTGAGAAAATCATCATCATGCATTCATTATCACCATACATTTCTCATCACCATCTCTAATAAAGTCTCGGTGGATCATAGACTTGTTGGGTCTTTTGAAAGCAATCATCAAAATCAATGGTCAAAATCATTTTTATTTATTCTATCTTCTCTCTATGCTAACCCGGTATCATGACAGTCAAAAAAAACATCATCAATGCATCCATCCTACATCCACAAATCATCAACATGCATACATCTCATATCATAGAATATCATAAAACATACATATTTCATCATCATTTAAGTTGTGACAAATAATATAGATTTTTTATTTTGAGCATCTTAAATCGTTGCACACATATCATTAACATACATTGCATCATCATAAGCATAAAAATTTGCATTATCCATCCATACATCTATATACATACATCATCATCTCATAAAATTTCATAAGAAAATAACAAAAAGAAATACATTCATATCATTTGCATAAATTGCATCTGCATATCATATCATCCATCTCATAAACATATCATAAAAAGATACTGAAAAAAAAGTGCATCCATCCATTACATTGCATTGCATCACATATTGCATAAGCATATATAAGCATATCACATCATATTAAAGTGCATCCATACATTCATAAGCATGAAATAAAAGCAAACACATCATCATGAATCCATATCATATCCTATATATCAAAAAATGGTTGTCATCGTATAATATCTGAGTCAGTGTATGTATATCGAACATAAATACAATATTCACGAGGCTATCAAAAAGGAGCCCATGAATGTATTTTTGAATAAAAGAATCAGACAATAAAACAAAAAAGTGTGTATACACTCTAGCTAGCCCTGATGGCTACTCCCCTCTCTAGCCTATCTCTCGGGCTGGTCCTCGGCTCTAGCATGTGCCTCGGTCCTCTAGGAATAATCCAGTTGTCTAAGCACCATGGGAACATCTCTGTGATAGTGCATCTTGTAGTAGGCTGCCTCAATCACAACCTCTCTATATAATATCACAGACACTATCCACCCCTGAGATGTAGTTGCCATAGTCTCAATTTGTTGGTGTCGCATGACCTCCTGTGCTAACTGCATCTCGGTAGTCTATATGAGTTGCCACTCATGGTCTCTCTCTATTGTGGCAGCCTATACCTACTGTCGTGTTTGATCCCTCTCAGCAGTAATAGCTAAAATATTTTGTCTACCCTGATCTCTCTCTCCTGTAACCACCTGTAACTACTACTGCAACTACTGATTATGTAAATCTTGAGGATCTGGCCCCAGTGTTGATGGCTACTAAATAGAAGGTTGTTGTGGAGGTTTTTGACCCACTGGTGGTGCCCTTGGAATCTACCCATCCTAGCCATCCTATCCTCTGCCTCTACCTCTACCTCTACCTCTACCTGCACCCCTCTCTCTCGGTCTCCCTCATGGAGGAGCACCCGCTAGATCTGTCAACCGGCGAGGGGGTCTGAACCATGCATCATACGCAGGAATCATCTAAGCATTTGCATGCCCCTGATCATCTGCCCATGGCTGAGCCACCAACTTCTAAAAGCCCTCAACCACCTCAGGAGTTGGGATCATAGGTCCCCACATAGGTACCTCTCATGTTGATCTAGTGAAGATGGCTATGTATGCATTGTCATGCCTATCCTACCTCTCTCGAAATTGTCAAGCCACCTTATCTGGTAGAACTAGAGTAGGTACAATTGAATTCAAAGTGACCCTTCCTCATCTATTTATGCTTGCAAATTAGGGTTTTTTGCCCTAATTTACCCATTAAGCTATGGTTTTTTACCATTTTCACCAATCTTCCCAAACTGAACCTTATTTTGCATCGTTTTTTGCATTTTTGACATGTTTCTTCCATCCCATAGCCTTTTTGGACCCCTGGGACAACTTTTCACCTTTTTCGAGAAATCAACCCAAAATTAAAAATCTCCAGCTGATTTCTTGAGGGGGAAAGGAATCAGCTTAATCCTTCAGTAGTGGGGCATCCTAAAAAAAATTTGATCTAAGTGACAATTTTTTATCCGAAAGGCATCAGTCTTTGAACCGAAGCAGTAGGTACCTCACTTTAAAGAGGGGAAAAATGTAGACACGGGAAAACTTCCTAAATGATATCATACACTTGAATCAGGTGTAATAACATCACTTCCTCCTAAATCCCATCCTCTTTTCGTTTAATTGATTAAATTACCTAGCTATTTAATCAATTACCTCATCTTCGTCGATTGACCTAATCGACTTAATTAGGTTAATTCACCCCCTTTCATTAAAACATTTTGTCTCATTAAATTAAATAAATCGAACTATTTAATTTAATTATCTAAGTCTTCTTATTTAATTAAATAACCTAAGTTATTTAATTAAATATCATTTCACCTTTCCCCATTCATTAGATCATTTAATTTAATGAATATCACTTTATTCTTCTAATTCCCCTAATTGTGTGATTAAACCCATTTTTAATTAGCAATTATCTAATTAATCTAATTCCCCCCACTTGCCATGGAATTCCCTCCCCTTTTGCACACTTTGTTTCAATTAGCAAAATATCCTTTTTCCTCACCCATGAGAATATTCCAAAGAATATTCTCTCTACTCCAATCATTTAAAAAAGGGAATATTCTCACTCAGCTTCAAGTGCAAGTTAACTTGTGGCCTCTTGTATAGGTCAAAAGTGTGCTTGTTTGGAAGGAATGAGAACCCTTGATTAAATCTCATCTTTTATTCTTACCCATTGATGGGAATCCATGATCCATGCCTCCAACTTCTTCCATCCTTGACTATTGATTAGCTTTTTCAATCTCAACCCTTCATTTCTCATTTGCTTTCTTATGCATAGGTCACTATTTGGAGACAAATGGATCCATCTTTTAACATCAAACTTATGCTATTAAAATCACTTGCACTTGCACTCACATATAGCACATTTTTAGCATCTTTTAGTTTAAATTAGTTGCATAATAGCTTAGTTTCTATTAATGGCTTCCATAATGCATCCATTTAGCTAATTAGAGAACTAGGGTTTGATTATTTTTAGTTTAAATCTCATTTAGATAAGCTTAGCAATTGCATATTTGAATCATTTAGACTAAAATCCTGTTAAATTAACTTTTACATCATACTCATTTTAGCATAAATCATGTTTCCATTCACATCTCACAGTCATTTCATCATTTCTCTTCAATAGAATCGATTGAAACAAGCTCACTGATCCACGGGATTGGGAAAGGGTCATCGGTACGCATCAACACAACACCAATATCATACTGGGATAAGTTTCAGATGGGTTAAAGTAGACATTTAACACTTTTGTAGTTTAGAATTCTTTGTTTCAATGAATGCCTAGTTTAACTTCAATTTGAATGATTTTTTTTAAGATTGAGTATTAGTGGCTTCATTATACTTCGATTCTTTATGGATCAAGCATAATCATCCCATACTAATATCCTTGGTCACCAATGAGTACTAGGAGGGCACATCTTCTTTACCTATAGATTAGATTTGTGTGTGTGTTGTGTTTCCACCGTGCTTGTTTTATGTGTTTCTAGAGGACCCTTGTCACCCTTGTAGGTTCTTAGATATAAGAGTGTTTTGTGTCGTAAACTTCTTCTATTTGTGGCATCATTCTTCTATTTTTTGTGCCTTGATTTTCAACAATTGACGACGATGCAAAGTGTTGGGATCATTTAGGCCTCCCTTCCATGTTGACCCTGTTGGGTCTCAAAAATGCTGGTTTGAACCACGAGAGGTTGCCAAGCTCTCACAATGCTTTTGGCCAACTAACAAGGCCAATTGATGCAATTGTACCTTCTACTCTTCAGGCTCTACAAAACCTAGGCGGGTGCACCTATGTGTATGTTGCAGATTTAAGATGTGTTTCTTGGTGAAACAATCTATCCACAATGGCAAAGGGAAGTGGACAAATAAAATTACTACAACTACTCCTACTCCTACTACACAAATAAAAGGTTTTTTGAATAAATTGTTTGTGTTTGATATGGATTTGTATCTCTCGGTTGTGGCAGATCAGTGCCTTCTATCCACATGGGCAATGGAGTCAAAATGATATGGGTTTCCTCTTATTGGCTTAACTCTAGTTGTTAGGCACTCTGAAAATTCTATGGCTAGCATAAAAAATCACTAAGTCTATGACTTGCATAAACAGTGCTGGAATGTTTGTCTATCAGGTTCTACTTCAACTATCCAAAAGAAATCTTAAAATCACTGTGACTTCCTTGAAGGAATTTAATTCTGACTTGCAGACACCAACTAGTTAAATCACACAAAATGAGAATGCACTTTGATAAATCAGAAATATACTTGATATACTGATTTAAATGATAGAAAGATCTCAAGTTGGAGACAACCAAAAATAAAGAAATTAAATTATTTTATCACAACAACTGAACACCAAAAAGAAATTCACCAGTTTAAGACATTTTCTCCATTGATTCTGCTTCAAGAAAGATACTGTCATTATTTACATTCCCAATCCCTTCTCGGGAAAAATCTCACTCCTACTCTAACTACCTGCTTCTTTTTCTATCTCCCTAACTACTCACTATCCTTCAGATTTTTGCAAATATTTATACATTACATCTCAAGGGTCGTGACCCTTCAATTTTTTGGTTATGGCCATTTACAATTTATGACAGTGATTTAAAATATTTAATTAGATTGCCTTATCGGAAAATTAAATATTTTATATTATAGTTTTGTCTTAGATTTTTCACTTAATACATTGCCTTTACCTTTTATTTCCAGTGGCCTTTAATATTTTTACCACTCTACCGCGGGCTTGGACTTTTCCACCCGCGGTATCGCGATACCTATCCTTGGCAGTTATCTTCACTGTTTACCGAGCTACCGCGGTCTGTGAGATGACCACCAATGGTAGCGCGGTAAGAATCTCCTACTACATTGTCTTCATTCACCGAATGATCACTGACTGCTTCGTTGACTATTTGCCTCGTCAACCGTTATCCTCACCATCTACCGCGTTACCACGGTGCCCATTAGAACCCCCTACGGTTGAGCGGTAACAACTCACACTGACTGTGACGGTTGTCTCATCGCCAGTCTTCATTCATCGCTTAATTACTAACTGTTACCGTGCCACCATTGACCGTTTTGTTGACCACTACCTGCTCACCGCAGCCATCGCGGTCTATGGTTTGACCATGCGCGGTACCGTGATGAAACTGTTCCCAACCACTACGTTCACCATCTGCTACTCACTAACCGGCCACCATGTTACTGCAGTCTGTGAGACGACCCCCTACAGTACCGCATTGGAGTCTCTTAACTGTTGCCTGGACGGTAACCTACCACCCACTGCGCTACCACGGTTTGTGTTTAGACTGTGTGCGGTGGCGCAGTAAGAATTTACTGCTACACCGACTATTCACTGTGCCAACCCATCGCTTGCTTCGTTGACTGTTGATAACCGCCACCTCTATATCACGGGCCACCTTGAAGGGGGTCCCGGTATAGCGGTAGAATGTTTTGGCCTATGGAAAATGATTAATGTAGCAATGGTATAAGGGTATCTTGGCTTTTTAAGAGGTGGTGAATGATTTTTTATGAAAAGATAGGGAAATAATGGGATTAAAATGGGAAAACCTTAGGGTTTTAACAAAGAATAGTGAAAAATTACTTAGGCTTTTTATGTATTTTTTGGGTTCTAACAGTGGCTCCTGTTGGGGATGAGTGGTTTAACAAATCACTGCAAGAATCCAGAAGATCTTTGGTAGAGAAAACCGAGCAAAAGATATGAAAAATGAAAGCCATGCCAGATGAAGGGAATGAAAAGTGAAGGACATGAAAATGGAGCAAATGGAGAATGGAAACCTTACACTATTGTACATGGAAATAAAACAAAAAATTTCAAAAAGGGAACTCCTGAGATTGTCCATGTACTGGCAAACCCAAACCCAAACCCTACTTAAACTACTGTGCATGGAAAAGAATGTTTAAAGAGGCTTTGCTACGAATTGTCCATGCACTGGCAATCCTTAATCCTTTGTACCTGCTCTGGTTTAAAATTCAAACCATAAAGGATAGCCCCAAGCCACCCAAAATAATAACCCTACACTTTCCTCTATCATAGACCTTATTCTATTTAGAGCTCACCAGGATTTTCTTGAAACTGTCCATTCCACTTGCCCTGTTACATACGCTGTCATTGAAAACCTTTAGAAAATCATTATGCTCAACCTAATTCATATTCCTTTCAGCACTCTACATTTCATCATTCTCATTATCACATGGAAAATATTCATCACCCTCATCATACAAATTGTATCCACATTCAACAAAACATTCATAGGCATGCTCACTGTCATATGTTGTTGAATGTGCCTGCAACTGCATTGGGCCCTAAAAATCTGAATATTCCTTATGGTAACGAAGAAATTCTATCTCATCAATATTTTTTGAAACAATCAAATCACTTTCCATTTCTTTCCTATCACCAATTGGCACTGACACACACTTTTGATTCATACAGTCATCCTCATACATACTTGAATCAACAAATGTTGGGCACTCATCATGAATTACATGTAAACCAATATCTTCCTTTTGCATGCAAAAATTATTTAAATTACATACCTCCTTTTGGACACAAATAGACTTTTGATCAGCTTCAAAGAAATCCTCATCACTGTGATAGATGCACATGGGATCACATGAATTGTTACTTTCACTGTCAAAACAAATGTAGGCTGGAGCCAAAACTTTGGACTCGTCTTTAAGTGCATACTTCTAGTATTCAAGAGTTAACAAATCTGAAACTTGCTCACTGCTGAGTGAACATGTTTCAACCAGATCTCCTGCTATTTCTCCAACTTCTTGATCTCCATATGAGCTGCAACAACCATCCTATTGTAGATCAACATCCATCATTTCATCTTCACAATTTGAGTATTCAATGGATCCCCCATAACACACACTGTCACAATCCGTTATGCAAGAGATATCTTCTATATCTTCATCCTCCTCATGCAAGCTTTCTCCCATGAATTTTTCCTTATCATCAATTGTGCCATCATGGTGTTTGCCTGAGAATGAGGGCTCCATTTGTTCATTTTTGCTTGCTTTGTCACCAATATATTCCTTATGGAGTGTATCTTCAGGAATATCTTCATCATTGTAGTCCTCATCCAATATGTATGATTGACCACCCATATCATCACCATCTTCCAAATCTAAAAAATTGTCATTAGAAATACTAGTAGCACATGCTTCCTTTGTGTGTTGCATTGCTTGAGCATCCATGATATCACTACTAGATTTATTATTTCCAGTATCCATGTGTTTTTTCCCAAGCATGGAATCAAGAAATTTATTTACTACATCAAAGGCATGTTGTTTTGATGACTCTGACCAATAAACTGATTCGGGCTCCCATGCTCTTGCAAATTGTGTAACTAATGTGGGTCTTGTAGGCCTATGATGAGGAGGTAATTGCATACAGATGTCTAGCATCCTGTTGTATAGAGATTTTTCATCCTCTCCTTCATATTTCCTTATGTCAAAAAATGTATCTAAGGGGGAAAATTCCACATTTTGATTATGTAATGGAGTCTTGGCTTTGAGTATGAATATCATTATCTCCTTCTTGATCATCATCCTTTTCCTCATACTGGCTCAAGAATATTTCTTTCAGATCCTCCCATGAAGATATACTTTGCACAGGAAAACTTTTAAACCATTCCCTTGCACTATCCCTCATAGATCTTGAAAAAAATTTCATAATGACATCCTCTAGATAAACTTGAAAGTTGACAATGGCATTCCAGAATCGTTCCATATGCTCATAAGCTGATTCATTCCATTCTCCATGAAATTTAGGGATCTGCATAAAAAAAATTGTTTCATCGTAGGGGTAAGGATTTGGGTAACCTTGGATATTACTAAAGTTAAATGGTTTACCAATAATTGAGACAAAATTTGGAGGGCCATATGGGTGTTGGTAGATCATTGATCTTTTTTTAGGAAATGGAAGATGATTCATATGAGGTAATGGTTGTGGTGTATAAGCGTTCTACTGTGAATAGCACATACTACCTTCATTGTCGAATTCAAGTTCCAATTGCAACATTTGTTGTTTCAATTGTAGGTTTTTTTGTTCCCAGTATAACACTTGTTGTTTCATTTCTTCTAATTCTTTCCTTGTCCGGTGTCTTCTTTGTTCTTCTGCCATTTTGACAAAATATTACTGCTCCACAATATCTATGCATTATATATCAAATCAAAACAGATTCACCACCTACTTTTCCAAAAGTAGGAAAATGAAATAGATTATGATATTGCTTTGGTTTTCCCCCAGTGGAATCTCCAAAAAAAATGTGAAATTTTTGTTGACTCTATAAATGGAAAGGCTGAAAATTTTCCTAAGTAATTCCCCAGCGGAGTCGCCAATTTGTTGGGTCTCAAAAATGCTGGTTTGAACCACGAGAGTTTTCCAAGCTCTCACAACACTTTTGGCCAACTATCAAGACCAATTGATGCAATTGTACCTTCTACTCTTCAGGCTCTGCAAAACCTAGGTGGGTGCACCTATGTGTATGTTGCAGATTTAAGATGTGTTTCTTGGTGAAGCAATCTATCCACAATGGCAAAGGGAAGTGGACAAATAAAATTACTACAACTACTCCTACTCCTACTACACAAATGAAAGGTTTTTTGAATAAATTGTTTATGTTTGATATGGATTTGTATCTCTCGGTTGTGGCAGATCAGTGCCTTCTATCCACATGGGCAATGGAGTCAAAATGATATGTGTTTCCTCTTATTGGCTTAACTCTAGTTGTTAGGAACTCTAAAAATTCTATGGCTGGCATAAAAAATCACTAAGTCTATGACTTGCATAAACAGTGCTGGAATGTTTGTCTATCAGGTTCTACTTCAACTATCCAAAAGAAATCTTAAAATCACTGTGACTTACTTGAAGGAATTTAATTCTAACTTGCAGACACCAACTAGTTAAATCACACAAAATGAGAATGCACTTTGATAAATCAGAAATATACTTGATATACCGATTTAAATGACAGAAATATCTCAAGTTGGAGACAACCAAAAATAAAGAAATTAAATTATTTTATCACAACAACTAAACACCAAAAACAAATTCACCAGTTTAAGACATTTTCTCCATTGATTCTGCTTCAAGAAAGATGTTGTCATTATTTAAATTCCCAGTCCCTTCTCGGGAAAAATCTCACTCCTACTCTAACTACCTGCTTCTTTTTCTATCTCCCTAACTACTCACTATCCTTCAGATTTTTGCAAATATTTATACATTGCATCTCAAGGGTCGTGACCCTTCAATTTTCTGGTTATGGTCATTTACAATTTATGACAGTGATTTAAAATATTTAATTAGATTGCCTTATCGAAAAATTAAATATTTTATATTATAGTTTTGTCTTAGATTTTTCACTTAATACATTGCCTTTACCTTTTATTTCCCGTGGCCTTTAATATTTTTACCGCTCTACCGCGGGCTTGGACTTTTCCACCCGCGGTATCGCGATACCTATCCTTGGCAGTTATCTTCGTTGTTTATCATGCTACCGCGGTCTGTGAGATGACCGCCAGTGGTAGCGCGGTAAGAATCTCCTGTTACACTGTCTTCATTCACCGAATGATCACCGACTGCTTCGTTGACTGTTTGCCTCGTCAACCGTAATCCTCACCGTCTACCGAGTTACTGTGGTGCCCATTAGAACCCCCTGCGGTTGAGCGGTAACAACTCACACTGACTGCGACGGTTGTCTCACCGCCAGTCTTCGTTCATCGCTTAATCATTGACTATTACCGTGCCACCATTGACCATTTTGTTGACTGCTACCTGCTCATCATGGCCACCGCGGTCTGTGGTTTGACCGCACGCGGTACCTCGGTGAAACTATTTCGAACCACTGCGTTCACCATTTGCTGCTCACTAGCTAGCCACCGCGTTACCGCAGTCTGTGAGATGACCCTCTACAGTACTACGGTGGAGTCTCTTAACCGTTGCCTGGCTGGTAACCTACCACCCACCGCGCTACCACGGTCTGTGTTTAGACTATGCGCAGTGGCGCGGTAAGAATTTACTGCTACACTGACTATTCACCCTGCCAACCCATCGCTTTCTTTGTTGACTATTGATAACCGCCACCTCTATACCGCGGGCCACCCTGAAGGGGGTCACGGTATAGTGGTAGAATGTGTTGGCCTATGGAAAATGATTAATGTAGCAACGGTATAAGGGTATCCTGGCTTTTTAAAAGGTGGTGAATGAATTTTTATGAAAAGACAGGGAAATAATGGGATTAAAATGGGAAAACCTTAGGGTTTTAACAGAGAATAGTGAAAAATTACTTAGGCTTTTTATGGATTTTTTGGGTTCTAACAGACCCAATTTTTTTATTTTTTTTTGTTTTCATGTACCCTTCTTCATGATCTGATATAGTAGGGGATTGATGACAGTCCATACCTATGTTATATTATATCTATCTATCTATCTATATCTATGAGTAGTTTTGACCTTGAATTATCAGATCCTCTTGTCTCTTGATTTCTTCATCTTTTCTCTTCCTTTCTTTTTCATCTTTCTCTCTTCTTTTCTTGCTTCTTGATGTCATGGTGATTGTGGTGACTATGTGTTGCCCCTCGCATGTGTATCAACATTTTCACGTCTACATATCATCATGTACCATGGGCCACGACATCTCTACATGTTTTTCCTTTCCTTAAGATGCCACGTGCTCCTTCAATTGTCATTCACCATCCTAAGGAGGGGGCCTACCTCTTCAATTTTCAATGAGGTGTATTTCATGGCCAATGAATCCATTGCAAAATTTCTTTATATTTTTCAAAAATTACATCCTTCAAAAAGGATCCCCTTAACATGATTTTCTTTTGAAAATGAATTCGTAACAAAAAGAACTAAGAATTTTCCTTTGAGGAGGACATTCTTCCTTTTTTCGAATTCTTTAATGAAAGAGAATCTTTCAAAAGGATTCCTTGATGATAGGATCGTTTCTTAAAAACTCATCACTTTTCAAATCAAGCACCCTTGAGCGAACCCCTCTTTCGTTTGAAGGGTTCTCGAGGGACCCCTTTGAAATTTTCTCCTTCAATTCCTTGTTCTAAGATATGAAAGTTTGTTTGTCTACATGAATTTTTGCTTGCCTAACATATTTTTTCTTTAGATTAACATGTTTCCTTGTAGGACTGAGCCCCTATGAGGTTCAATCAAACTTTGTGGAGCCTCTCACATTTGGCCTCCCTCAATATCAAGCACTTGTGTTACCTCCTTCAAAGTACTGAGCACCTGTGAAGCATTTTTATATTGTAGTACTGAGCACTTGTAGAACCTTTTGTTCATCTTCTACGTGACCGAGCACCCATGGAACCAACTCTGTAGGATTGAGCACCTATAGGGCCTTTTGTTCACTTTTCATATGACCGAGCACCTGTGATGCTTTTATTCAAATCTCCATAAGACCGAGTACCTATGGAGACATCTCTCTCTTGCACCCGAGTTCTTCAGATTGCAGTCTTCTTCCTCGATAGTTTAGGTATATATTCCTTAGATTTCTCTCTACTTTACCAGGAATTCATTGACACTTATGCTCACTAAAGTGGGGGAAAAATGTAATGGCGTGAATTTGCACCCCCTTACAAATTCCCCATTTACACTACCTCCTACCTTAGAAAATTAAGTTTGATAATGCAATCCTTATTTCCGCCACCTTTCCCTATCCACTTGGTAGCTGTTTTATGTGCCGATGGGGGATATTTTGTTGGGGATGCTAGCATGGTGCACAAACGTCTATGTGGCATGCTATCCTCCTCATAAAATTCTCACCTCTGGAATCTACAGAGGCATTAAACTCCTCCATTACATGCCAAGTGTAACATCTCCCTCCCTTTGGACCAACTTCGAGCAGATTATTTGCCTCCATTTTCTTTCAAATGGCTATCTTCTCCATTCAACTCATCTTCTTGACATTCTTCTTAATCATTCTCACCATCTACGCATTTCTACATTCACTCTCATCTCCTTCAAGATCCACCACCTCCATTGAAGCTACAAGTTGATACTTGGTTGGTTCACTCTCTTCAGTGTTGACACAATGTTGGTCTTTGAAGGCTTGCACACTCGCTCCTTATCCTGTTTGCCTTGAGTACATGTGGTTGAAGGTGATATCACTTCATCTCTCTTTTACTTTGCATTATCATTTTAATATTGTAGCATATTTTTGTCCAAAGTATTGTTTGGTATTCTCCTTTAATATATTTTCTTTATCATATTTCTAAAATTGTTGCTATTTGGTTATCCATGGAGGTGGAAACACCAAAGTGGGGGATTGACTGTGGCAGTCCTCTAAACATGGCCCCAACATTTTTCTCATCTTTTTTGTGCAGGTTATCCTTGAGGTGAAGATCTTGAAGATATCAAATCATGGGTAGGAAGGTGTGATTTCCTCACCCCTCATCGTCATGTCATAATTAGATTAGTTATAGTGTCCTTCTTGATTATTTTGTCATTTAGTTACTCCATGTTTTTGTTATTCTATCAAATTGCACCCATTAGGTCGTTAGTAGGTTTTCCTTATCTTTTGATTGTATCTTATGCTTTTTTTTTGTATGTATGCCAGAGCCCCATTGAGACACCAGTGCATCATGCTAACATTTGTGTCCTACACTATAGTCCCTTGGTAGTGAGTCATCTGAGTTGCAATCTGGACTCTTGAAACTTGCTTACTTGACTTCCTAAAACCTCCGAGCTTGTAAAAAGAAAGCAGCAACCTGGTTGCTCTTCCTTTCATCCTTTAAACTTTAAAGTCTCCTAAAAAAATTTGTTAGCTTGAGGTAGATCAAGGCAACCTATTTTTTTAGACCCTCCTGTGACCTAGGATCCTGAGCAGTCAGTCTCCCTCCTCTACAGGGAGATGAATTTCTTTCTTGGGCTACAAATCAATCAGAAAAAAAAAGGAATATTCACTTCACAATCGAAATATGTCAAGGAAATGTTGAACAATTTTAGAATGGAAGACTCTAAACCGATATGTTCTCCTATGGTTACTAGTTGCAAGTTGAGCAAGAATGATGAATCTCCTAAGACTGATCAAAGCACGTAAATATCAATGATTGGTGGACTGCTATATCTAACTACTACTAGAACAGATACCATGTATGCATTTTGTCTTATGGATAGATTTCAAGAAGATCCTAGAGAATCACATGTGAAAACAGTAAAGAGGATATTTAGATATTTGTAGGGAAATCTAGACTATGTTCTATGATATCCAAAGGATACTAGTTTCTCTTTAAGTGCCTATACTGATGCAAATTGGACAGGTTGTGTGGATGACAGAAGAAGTAAAAGTGGAGGTGCTTTCATTCTTGGAAGCAGGTAGGTTTCTTGGCTAAGCAAAAATTAGGATTCGGTATCTTTACCTACTGCAAAGGTAGAGTATATTGTTGCAGCATCTTGGTTGAAACAGGTGTTGTGGATGAAACAAACATTGAAGGATATCAAAATATCATATAATGAACCTATTTCTATCTTGTGTGATAATACAAGTGCTATCAATATATCAAAGAATCTGGTGATGCATTCAAGGAAAAAGCATATCTCAATCGATATCACTTTCTAAGAGAGAAGCTTGTAGAAAATGAAGTAAAACTAGAGTATGTGCATACAAAGGATCAAGTTGTAGATATTTTTATTAAGTCTCTTCCTAAAGATACTTTTGAGTATCTCTAGCAGAAGTGATGGTTTATTTCCCCTCCTTCTTTCAATTAGATGTATAAGTTTATGCATTTGTCTAGGAAGCATTTCAAGATACATTCTTGTTCTTAGACTAATATTGAAGGCTACCTCTCAGGGGGAGTAGGTAGTAGTATTGTTGGTTGGTGAAGTTAGATGGAGCCTATTTTTTGCCCCTAAGGGGGGGAGTGTGGTGAAGAGAGAGTGCAATTTCTTGGTTTTTTTGCAAATGGTGTATGTAGATGTCAAAAGGGAAAATTCTAAAGGAAATATTTTATGCAGATGATGTGTGAAAGGTGCAAGTGTTTCCCTTTGAATATTTTCAAAGGGGGGATAAAAAGAGTTTAATGCAAAAGAGTGAACATGTAGAAGTATGCAGGAAAGAAATTTAAATGAGTTTATGGCCCTTTTCCATTGATCTCAAATGGGGAGAGAGTTAGAGTGGTTGAAAAACCATAGTTCAGAAGAGTATTGTGGGAGAAGGAGCTAGAGTTGTTTAACAAAAAGTTGGTTGAATATGGTCTAAAGACCATAGGGGGAGAATGCAAGAAAATGAGAATATGAAAAGTGAGAGATACCTCAGTCAAGGGGAGTGCTTCTTGTTGATGCTTTTTGCATATTTTTTGTTGGTTTCTTTAGTTATTGATGGTTTTTTAGAGTGTTGGTATTTCCATGAATGACAAAGGGGGAGATTTTTGCAAGTATGTTGCTAGTGTTGTCATTAATGTCAACAATTGTTGTTGTTAGCAACTGATGTCAACTATATGGAGATTGTGTGTTGAATTTTTTGGAAGGATTTTGGTTTTGTCATAGTTGGGGAGATTTTTGTCAAGATCTTATTATGTCGCCAAAAAGTGTAGTCTTTGGCACTTTTTCACTCATTTTGGCCTTTTCCCTTGGATTTTGACCTTGTTTTCCCTTGATTCAGTCTTGAATTCTTATAAATCAACAATCTAATGTTGTTTTACTAAGGTTTTGTGAAGTGTTGTAATACATCTTCCCACTTTTCTAAGACCCTTTCAACACAATTCACCTAAATAACCCCCTTTTACCCCTTCCCAAGCCTTGTGTCAAGGTGTTGTAAAGTGTTGTAAGGAATTTTCACATCTTCCTAGGCTTATCATCCACTAATTAACCCTTTTCTTATGTTAATTTTTCCCCTTAATGTACTTTTAGGCCCGACTTAAGTGTGTTTCGGGAGGCAAGACTAGTAAACATCATTAATTACCATTTTATTCCCGACCACCACTTGAAATTGTGCAAGTGGACTAGGTCGTCACCTTGGGCAACCTAGTCCCTTTTGGCATAATTTTCAAATTTAAAACAATTTTCTAATGAGAATTTGCCTCCAAAACCCTAGTTTCGGCCTATCATGTGACATTTTTGAGAAATTGGGGCATATGTTGTATAAATAAGGGTTTTTACCCTCATTTTCCTCTCTACCAAGCTCATTTTTACATCTCTTCACAAGCACTCTTGCAATCAAGCTTCCAAAGCAAGCAATCAAGAACAAGGGCATCACAAGCAACCTCCATTGGAGCTGGTTCTTGCATGTTGTAGACTTCAACAAGTAAAGGATTTGGTGAGAATTTATATTGTTTTATCATTCAAGCATCCTTTCCTTTTATTGTTTCTCATTTGGGTTTGAGTTACCATCAAATGGGTTTGACTTAGGCAAACCCCTATTCCCTAACCCCAACATTCTCTTTGTCTTTGCATGTCCTGTGTAGGTTGTACTCAGATTTAGCAAGGTTCAAAGTGTTGAGAAAGGTACAATCATGCCATCCAAGTCAACTCAAGACATCAAACCCTAGGAGGAGCAAAAGGACAAGTTGTAGGTCATTTTCTAGAGATTCGGACATGGGCTTCTGCAGAGAAGGAAAGTACTAGATGGGACCCGAATCATACCTTTAGGATTTCAAAAGTACTAGGAGGACTAGGTCACCACTATTGACAACCTTGTCCCTGTACTGGGCCTGAAAAAGGGTTTTTATATTTTTGGGTACCCTTTTCCCCGAAACCCAGTCCGGCAAAGTTTCTCGACAAAAGGACTAGGTCACCCAGCTTAGCATAAGTGTCCCTTTGCACATTTCAAGAAAATTCTAGAACATTCTGAGGATTCTCATCTGTAACTCTCCATTTCTAGGTGCACCATCTCTATTTTTTCCAATTTACTTTCAGAATTGCATACATTTAGGGCATATAGTTTAGATAGCATTTAGTTTATATTTGCTTTGTTTACATTTCTTAGTTAGATTAGTTTCATTTCATTTCCAACATTCAACCACACTTAACACACACATCACAACCTAATCAATCCATTCTCTCTTTGAATGCAACCACCAAAAACAAACATATCAACAAAGCAGAAAGAGAGTCATTCCCACACCCAGTGCTCCTAGATGAAAAACCCTAGGGGCCTAGTAAAGGGAATCCTCTTTCCCTTGTGAGAATATCCATTTTTGGTGGTTCATTTTGGTAAACCCGACCGTAGACCACTTCTTAACTTTTTGATTTTGCATTTCATCTTAGGAAGTAGCTTGGATTGCAATAAAAATTTGTATTGTTTGCATCATAGGGTTTTTAGAAAAAGTGCATTAGTGAAAGTTCATGTTAGATTGCACTTTGCATTTCATTTTTATTTGAAAAAAACAAAAAAACTCTACTTTTTTATTCTGAACCAGCATTGAAAAAGCATAAACATCCGAAAAAGCATTCAAAACTTTTAGAAATTGTCAAAAAAAATCTGTTAGGACTAAGTCGCCACATTGGATGACCTAGTCCTCCTACATATTTTGCATAGTCTTTTCTGTCACTTTCAGCACATTATCTGCACTTCTACTTTCTTCTATTGCATTTTTGTTTCTATCTCCAGATATGTTATTTTAGTCACTTTCTTGTCATTTATTTGCTTTCATTATGGCCATGTCTTTCAAAAAGTTTTGGACATCCTTAAAATCCTTAATGTATATGTCAAGCTGCACCTTTTCCATTGATCCTAATGACCTTGAACCTACTCCTGCTCAATCAACCCCAAATGAATGTCCTCCCCAGGGAATTGACATCATTGGAGATGATGATGCTAGCATGTATCGATTCCTTAATGAATGCCTTGACAATCTTGAAGCAAATGCAGCCTTTTACCCATCCATGCAACAACCCCCATTTGCCAACATGTCATTCCTTGATACATTTTCTTACCTCCATCCGGAAACAAATATTGAGCCTAAGCTACCTATACAAGGTGAGCCTATTTCCTCTCATCCTATCACTACCCCACCCTTTTACCATAACTAGGTCACCCACCCTCCCATTAATCTTCAACATAATTATGGAAGAGGGTTTACCATCCTAAGTAAGCAAGGTTGTGATATAACAAACAAACATGAAATACACAAATTTTCTAAATAATTATCACTTGGTGAACATACAATAGGCATAGGTTATCAAGATCCCCCTCATGACAGGATGCCTCCTCGAGATTATCTTAAGCTTCGTGACGATGGCACGGTGATCTTTGATTTCCCTCCTGATTTGGATGTTCTCCTTCCTGAGGAACGGTCACCCTCTCCCAACAACAATAACAAAACACTCAATCCTCATATCATCTCAGGCCCTCCTGCCCTAGTCTCCTCTTTCGAATTTGGGGAATCTAGCAGACGCAAGAGGCCCTATAAATTATAGAAACTTAAATTTCCCCTTTTTCCACCACCTGAATGTGAGAGAAAATTATGCATCCTCTTAAACTAAGGGCTCATCACCTTACCTCATCGTAATAAGTTGGTAATCTATCCTAAATATTCTAATGTACCACATTGTGCCTACCATCGTGTTCTTAGCCATAGAAGCGATGAATTTTTCCATCTGCGAGAGATACTAAGTAAGTATCACTTTGTTGGTACTGAATGCTACCCTATTGACCCCTAAACTCCTCTCATTCCCCTTTTCATGTAATAGTTGTATAGAATTCCCTTCTCACTATTACATGCTCTTTCCCATGACCTATCTTGGCTCACTCCATTCCTGCACTCAGTGGGGGCAAGAGGTTGCTAGCCTTTTCCTAGTAATTCATTTGTCCTTGTCCCTTAGCTTCGTTGTTCACCTCCCACTTATACCCACCGATATTGGGAGGTAGATGACTTACTTCACGGTTGACTTACACTTGCCTTACTAGTATTGTGTTTATTTGTGTTTGTCATGTGTTCCCTGTATTGTCATGTTTGGTATTCCCCTTCTTTATGACATTCTTCTATATGTCATGCATTCCTTTCCGATTTTCACTTTCCTTTTTGCCTTCCATTTGGGGATGATGCAAGGCATTGAGACCACAATGTCTCCTTCATGTTGACCCAAATGGACCCTTTTCCTTTTTTGTTTCCCTTTTTTCCTTCCATTTGGGGATGATTCAAGGCATTGAGACCGCAATGTCTACTTCATGTTGACCCAAATGGATTATTTTCCTTTTCGCTTTCCTTTTTTCCTTCCATTTGGGGATGATGCAAAGCGTCGAGACATCTTATGCCTCTTCCATGTTGACCCAAAATTGACTCTTTCTTTTTATTTTCTTTCGCTATCTTTGTGTCTTCTTCTAGTTCTATGTATTTGGAAGAATGGTGATAGTTTTGTGCTCTATACATAAACATTGCAGCAACGAGCATACTGATCCCAAATCCATAGATCCCTTATGTGTTTGGTGCTTTTCATTTTGGAGGCAACCCCTTTTCCATTTTTTTCTTTTATCTTTTCCTTTGCATGATGCAGCCTTCCTTGGACACCTATCACTTGACATAGGGCTTTCCAAGTAGGCTCTCATGTCCTTTCATTTTCTTTTTGTATTTTTCCTTTCTCTACTTTAAAGAAATTTCTCACAAAACGGTGTATAGAAATTCTTTTAAAGTGGGGGCATACATTGGCATTATTTATTTTTCATTTGCATTTGTTTCTCTTTGTCCTTTGTTCCTAGTGCAGCCTTATCACTTCACATGATGTGTTTTCTCACTTTGTCGATGACATTTGGTGTAATGTCCTTCATGAGTGTGACTTATCTTAGCATATTAAATTCCTCTTAGTGGTCTGATGTAATGTATTTCATCCCCTGAGTTGTGAATATTCTATCCTTTGATAGGTCCTCTTTTGGGAGACATCATACGCAATGTTCCCTAAGTCAAAGACCTCATATGAACTAAACAAGACTCCTTGGAACACTCTTTTTCACATTTTTGCATTTTGTATTTTACATTTTGCATTTTACATGTTGCACTTTTGCATTTGTGCATACATGTCCACCTTGCATAACACAACTTGCATGTATGTGGTGCCATCTTGCACTTGTTCATGAGTTCTAAGCATCCAAGGCTTTTCTTTTCTCATGAACCACACCCTCATCTTTCATGGCACCTTATCAAAGTTATCGAGAGGTATAACTTTGGTATGGTTGAGCGGGAAGCCCAACTAGTAGCATGACTTTCCCCATAGCCACCTTTGCACATGTGTGAATACATACCAACCGAGCATATGTTTCTCACCCTTTTTGGCATTCTCACCCGACGGACAACCGAAAGTCTTGTCGGCCCAAAGTGAGTACATCCTTTATTTTTGAACAAATAGCCTAGATTTGATCCACAACTAGCTGGACAAATGGTTGAATCTTGATCTGACCTTTCCCTCTCTCTTCATTCTTTTACATCACTCCTTGTGTGATCTTTTTCACTTATGTTCAGTTTGCGATGGGATCTTGATCTTGGAGACTTGATCATCCTTCTTCATTGATGGCATCTCACCTTACTAACATGATTACATTAGATCTCGCTTGACACACATGATTCGGCTACTTTAGTGTGAGTTTGAAGCAAGTTCCTCCTCTCACTAAAGTGGGGGCTAAATGTGTCACCGAAAAGTGTAGTCTCTGGCACTTTTTCACTCATTTTGGCCTTTTCCCTTCGATTTTGGCCTTGTTTTGCCTTGATTTAGTCTTGAATTTTTGCAAATCAACAACAATCTAACAGTGTTTTACTAAGGTGTTGTGAAGTTTTGTAATACATCTTCCCACTTTTCTAAGACCCTTTCAACACAATTCACCTAAATAACCCCCTTTTACCCCTTTCCAAGCCTTTTGTCAAGGTGTTGTAAAGTGTTGTAAGGCATTTTCACATCTTCCTAGACTTATCATCCACTAATTAACCCATTTTTTATGTTAATTTGTCCCATTAATGTACTTTTAGGCCCGACTTAAGTGTGTTTCGGGAGGCAAGACTAGTAAAAATCATTAATCACCATTTTATTCCCAACCACCACTTGAAATTGTCCAAGTAGACTAGGTCGCCACCTTGGGTGACCTAGTCCCTTTTGGCATAAATTTCAAATTTAAAACAATTTTCTAATGAGAATTTGCCTCCAAAACCCTAGTGTCAGCCTATCATGTGACATTTTCAGGAAATAGGGGCATATGTTGTATAAATAAGGGTTTTAACCCTCATTTTCCTGTCTACCAAGCTCATTTTTACATCTCTTCACAAGAACTCTTGCACTCAAGCTTCCAAAGCAAGCAATCAAGCACAAGGGCATCACAAGAAACCTCCATTAGAGCTGGTTCTTGCATATTGCAGACTTCAACAAGTAAATGATTTGGTGAGCATTTATATAGTTTTATCATTCAAGTATCCTTTCCTTTCATTGTTTCTCATTTGGGTTTGAGTTACCATCAAAGGGGTTTGACTTAGGCAAACCCCTATTCCCTAACCCCAACATTCTCTTTGTCTTTGCATGTGCTTTGCAGGTTGTACTTAGATTTAGCAAGGTTCAAAGTGTTGAGAAGGTACAATCATGACATCCAAGTCAACTCAAGACATCAAACCCTAGGAGGAGCAAAAGGACAAGTTGTAGGTCATTTTCTGGAGATTCAAACACGGGATGCTATAGAGAAGGAAAGTACTAGCTAGGACCCACAGAATCAAACATTCAGGCTTCCAAAAGTACTAGGAGGACTAGGTTGCCACTATTGGTGACCTTGTCCCTGTACCGGGCCTGAAAAGGGTTTTTATATTTTTGGGTACCCTTTTCCCGGAAACCCAGTCCGACAAAGTTTCCCGACAAAAGGACTAGGTTTCCCAGCTTGGTGTAAGTGTCCCTTTGCACATTTTCGGAAAATTCCTAAACATTCTAGGGCTTCTCATTTGCAACTCTCCATTTCCAGGTGCACCATCTCTGTGTTTTCCATTTTCCTTTCAGAATTGCATACATTTAGGGCATATAGTTTAGTTAGCATTTAGTTTATATTTGCTTTGTTTACATTTCTTAGTTAGATTAGTTTCATTTCATTTCCAACATTCAACCACACTTAACATGCACATCACAACCTAATCAATCCATCCTCCCTTTGAATGCAACCACCAAAAACAAACATATCAACAAAGCGGAAAGAGAGCCATTCCCACACCCAGTACTCCTAGGTGAAAAACCCTAGGGGCCTAGTAAAGGGAATCCTCTTTCCCTTGAGAGAATATCCATTTTTGGTGGTTCACTTATTATGATGGTTTTTTAACCAGTGTTGTCATTGATGTCTTGATGAATAAGAGTTATAGCTGCAGTAAGATCACTTGGTTTCCAAATTCTTTTGAGAAAATTTAAATAAGAGATTACAGTGTGACACAGTGGTGTTCAATGTTGTGCTCGGCATTTATTGATGGTTGAAGTTATGCTTGTTTGGATTAGATATGTTGATCAGAGGTGCTCAAAGGTGTTATATCTAGAGTTGCAATTTTTTGGATCGTATGGTAGTAAAAGTTGTGTTCACTAGTGTGTGTGTGTGTGTCTATGAAGAAGGTTGTCTAAGAGAAATGAGATTGCTTTGCATTTCTTCACATCGAGGTTTATTATCTTGCGGATTTGGTGATGGGATTTTAATTTCTATATCTACTTTCCCTTGAGGTTGCATGTTTTGAGGTGTTTTGTAAAGTTGTGTAGTGAGTTGGATGTTTGTGCCAGTGTGTCTAGTTGCACAGAATGATGGTGCTCTCAATTTCAAGTTGTTGTGGCAGAGTTGGAGAATATTTTAATGATGGAGGAATATTTTGAGATGTTGTATGGATATTTTGGAGTGTTGTTATGTGGTTCGTAAAGTTGTCTTCAGATCTCTAGGTTAAGCATGAACTTAATTGTTAAGGGTGTTAATACAAGTTTGGTTGACCTGGCATGTTAGGACTAATTGCATAAGTGGTGTTTTGTTTGTGGAAGGTTTACAAAAGTGTGTCGGTGTAGATTTTGGTCCTAATTAACTCTTGGTGTGGTCGTCCTTCAATTATTTCCACCACGGAAGTATTTGGTTCCAATCTATTTTGTAATTGCATGTTTGAGGAGCATAGCCAACCTTGGATAATTTTTTTAGGTTGTGGATGTTATATAAGGTAAATTGTTGGAGGTGTGTTTTGATATGTAGAAGGTGTGTGAAGGATGTGAATTTGAATAAGTGTGGTGATCTAAGTGTGAGCTTAATGCCTATGACTCTGAAGTAGTGAGTAGAAGGATCTACATTTGTAGTTTACCTAAAGTTACTAAAGGAAATTAGCTAAATGTTGTAGATGGTGAAGAGTTGTTGTGGTGGATCCTCTAGTTACTTTGACATAGAGTTCTATTTACATAATAGTTACTTTCTTTCTTCTTTCTAATATGATAGTTATCCCTTCTTTCTTTTGGGTAGTGAGCCCTCCGGTAGTGAGCATATTGTATTCAGTGTTGCAATTCATTTACATAGTGAGCTAATCCTCACTGTGGTTTTTCTCTTCTTGGGTTTTCCACGTAAATCTAGTGTTCTATTGTGCATGGTTTTTTCAAGATTTTTTGTTTCACAAGTTTAATTTCATGCTAAATCTGATTAATGGTTTAAAGACTAATAAAGATCATAATGTTAATGAGGGTTTTTATGTTTAATATACAAGTGATTCACCCCCTCTAAGTTTTCATATGCATCTAACAAAGAGGTTCATTAGCATGTATAAAAAGAAGATCATTTGAGATTTATTTCAGTAACCAATTGATGAATATCATTCAAATTCATAGCAAAGTATTAGAGCAGATTTATGAAGATTATTTGAGAAGACTTGCATAGATTAATGAAGCATATTTTGAGAATTTTAGCAAATCTAAAGAATGAATTATCACAGATTTATGAGTAGACCTGAAGGGAATTAGTGCAAATTTGGAGAAAACTTTTAAGAAATATTTACAATAGATTTTTGTGAAAATATCAAGGAAAATTTGTGAAGTATATTGCAACAGAAATTCTCAAGAAGTCAAACATATTTTTAGAGAAGATAAAGAGGTTTGTGTCTCTTATTAAGAAGAGATTGGAGTCTCTTTCTGATTGGTGCTCAATGGTGGGGATTGGAGTCTCTAGTGGGTTGGTGTCTATGAATTTGAAAGAATATTTATCTAGCAATATTGTGTCATGGTTTTCTCCTGTAAGCGTTTCCACATAAAATTGTGTCTCTTGCACATGTTATCAATTACAACATCTTGCATGAATGATATTTATATGGATAATTAGGGCTTGAATTAATATTGCTATGTTTTTGAAATGATGAAAAATAGGGGTGTCCCTAGGGTTTCCCAAAATGGAAAAGTGGATCCAAAGAGGGAAAAGGGGTCCTATCTTTCCTCAATTCATTAGGAAATGAGATCCAAACAATGAAATGACTGTCAACCAAAAGGTGAGTCAAATCAAGGTGTGAATCTACAAATTTCCCCTTTATGCAAGGACAGGGGTCTTGATTAAACAACAATTTAGGGAGAAAGATTAAAAATAGGAAAAAAACTCTAAATTATAATCTATAAAGTGCATCTAGAATATTAAGCTCAATTTTGATGGAACTAGAAGTTAAATTACATATATGAGAATGGGAAAGTGATGTGTACCAGTCACCAAAAGTGATTTTTCTAAGCTTACTGAGGACACATTCGCCCTATGGAAAATGGGTCTTGTCTAGGGCTCCTAAAAATTGGTTCCTAGGTTTTTTTTGTTGTCTGCGCTCTCAAATTCCTGAATCTTGCAATCAGGAAGCTGGAAATAGATTTTCTAGGTTAGTTTTCATGAAATAGCATGAAGGAGGGTGATCCCACAATGTTGGTTTATAATTTCTAGGAGATTCTGATTTTTGCTAAAATCACATATTTTTAGAAAATATAATGATTTAAGCCTTAAAAAGTTACATTTGAAGGATTCCAATTGAAGAGGGTTTGATCAAACCACCTTAGATCAAACCCCCTTGGATAGAACCCCGCTAAATTTAAACCATACCTATAACGGAGTCTCCTTTGCACCTATCAAAATGTTGATAAAAAACCACTTTTGATTTACCTTTTGGGGGATCAAATGAATTCATTTAAAATTAATTTTTGTAAGTATGTATTCCTTATTATAAGCTTCCCAAAAAGTATAATTTTAAATAAATTTAATTTTATTATTATATTAATTTTTTATTTCTTGTGAATGTAGGTTTTTCACTAAAAATCAAGCTCTTTGTTCTGCACATGTGGAAAAATAGCAGATTATACAAAACAAATTTTGAAAAATATTAGTGCACTAGATATTGAAATACTTGGTCCAACAAAAAAAATTGAATTTCGATACATACAAAAAAAAATTATGTTGTATACAGTCCGCCTATGTCTGAATTGTAATTGGTTTCACTTCAAAACTTGATTAAGGAAAAAATATTTAATAGACCACTATGAAACCAAATGAAAGTACTAGATATCATAGTTACAAATCTAAATTCGAAAAAATTAGAATTTAATCCTTCATGGAAAAAAAAAATTATGTTGTATACGGTGATGAGCATCACTCCTTAAAAATGGTGTTTACTGAAAAAACTAGTTTTCGAAGGAGATGGAAAAACAAGTGCAATATGGTTCCAAAATTTTTGAAAAAATATATATTTAGAATCTACAAACAAAATGTCACAAATCACTAGTTTGCATCATCTTCAAATTCCTCATGGTTTAGCCATTATAGGTGTTCGAAAGTGAAGATTTAGTTAGAAAAAATCAGTTCAGTGTCCAGTTTGGCCAAAAATTGTAAACCAGTATTGTGGGATCACCTAGGAATGATGAATGAACAAGAAATTTTACAACTCACCAAACCCTTGTTTGAACCTTGGAATATAGATATGCAACTAGCATGAAATGGCTTCAATGGATGTGAATCTTGATCTTGAAACTTGACTTGAAACAATGCTTTTGAATGCTTGAATGGATCTTGAACACTACATCAACATATTAGCTAAAATAGCATGCATGATGCAAGAAGACTTTGACATGATAATGGGATCTTGATTACTACAATAATTCTTCTATATTTTTTCCCTTGAATGCCTTGAAATTCTCTTGAACTTGTTCTAGCTTGATCTCATGAAGTCACATAAAAATTCTAGGATGAAACATAGTGAAATGACCTATTTATACATATGTTAACATTAATTCTCGAAATTCAAATAACATGAGCCGACATGTTAATATACATTTGAAATCATTGAAATATCGCCAAAAACATATTTGAAATTTAGGTCCTAGGCCTATGTGAGAACCAATTAGCCCTTGGGAAAATGGGTCCTAGGTCACTCACCTAAGACACAAATTCTCCAATGTTAGGTGTTATGTTATTGCATTGATGACTATCAAGTTTTACCCTTCAGAAATTGCAATTAATTAGGCTTGGATTTGAATTAAAGGGGCCAATTAAGGCAAATTAACCTCAATTAATTAAGCCCTAGATGAGTGTGAAAGTGTAAAGGTACACTTTAGAACACCACAAATAAGGCACAATTAAGTCCATTTAAATTTAATAAGGCCCTAAAATTAATGTGAATATGTAAAATACATATTACAACACTAAATTAAAGCATAATTTAGTCCTTTTATTTAATATTATTCCCAAATTAAGTGTGAAAAAGGGATACTTTTTCCTACACTACATTTAGCCCCCACTTTAGTGAGAGTATGACCCCATATCAAACTCACACTAAAGTAGACATTCAAGAGACTTATGTATGCAGCAATGACAAAGATACTCAATCATAAACTATCAAAGTATAGGAGAAGAAAAGGGAGGCGGATCAAGTTTTGACTATCCCAATGCAATGTGGAACACAGTTGTTTTTCCTTCTCATTCACAAGAAGAACTCAATGTCCACTATGTAAATGGCATGTACACTCACATGAGTTAATGGAACCTCAAGGCATCCACTAGGTGAGCCCCAAATAAAATGGCTTAGTGATAAAGGCATGCCTCTATCTCGGCTCTCACTATACTTACCATACAGAAGCTATCCTTCTGACAACTTTGATAGGGCGCCACACAAGTTTTGGTTTCAAGCTTCACAAGGTTAACAAGTTGTATTATGCTAAACACTTATGAACATTATATATGGTTTTGTTCAAAGTGATCTTGCTTAGTACGTGTAAGGTCTTCTAAGGGATCATCATGCTTAATGTCTCCAAGAGAGGACAAGTCCAAGGTAAAAGTATCACAACTTAGGGAATGCAACGCGTAGCATCACCACTAAGAGGAAATTTTTATGCTAATAAATATCACGCTCTCGGAGGATTTCAAACCCAATGACACCAAAATCGCACAAAGAAACATGAGTGTCGATGTATGCCCCCACTTTAAAGGAATTAATAGCACCATTGTTATGAGCAATAACTTTAAACTAGAAGAAGTCATGAGGGATTACTCGTAAATCCCTATGCCAGGTCATATGTTTCCAAATGAAGTTGTGTCATGTAAAGGGGTTGCCTCCAAACACAAGTAAGGGATATATAGATTTGAGGCCAATATATATTTGCTACAATATTGTTATAGAGCACAGAAACGTCATGATTCCCCAAACACTCACAGAATAGGAAGAATGATACATAGAGAGTGAAAAAAAAGAAGCTTTTGGGTCAACATGGAAGAGACCTAAATGTCTCGACGTCTTGCATCATCCCCAAAAGGAAAACACATCAAAAATAATAGTACGGGGAGAGCACATTACACACATGTAATCACACAAAGAAACATGAAAAAGAAAACAAAGAAAAATACTAGTAAGGCACATGTGATTCAACCTATAGCAAGTTGTTTGCATCCCAATATTGTTCAGTATATGCGAAAGGAGAACAACTAGCCAAAGGGACAATGACAAGTGTCGAACTAGGACAAGGCTATCTAACCCCTTTCCCCCACTAAGTGCAAGACAAGGATGAGCCGAGATGATTGATGGGAAACATGAATGAAAATTAGTATTAATTAGAGAAACTAGGTGCTTCAATACAAGTAAGAGCACCACAATCCTTAAGATGTTGAATTTTATTACCCAAAGCCTTATATTCATTAGTAGAATAACCATGAACTCTATGATATGTACAAAATGAAATCTTGTTGTAAAATTTCTTTTGTGTTCTTGGAGGGAGAGATATCAAGCAACCTTGTAGGAGTCTCGACAAGATACTCTCTTGATCAATAGTAAGGGATGTTTCTTTCTTAGCATAAGATGTAATACACACAATAGATGATAAGTCCTTAGATGAAGGTGGAGATAAAGGATGTAAACCTAGAGTTTTCTTGAAAAGGTGTAATATAGACTTCACTTGATCTCTATCATTTTTCTCCATTTTTTCATTATATCCATGTTTAGAAACGAGTTTGTATCCAAGACCATAACATTCGTCCAACTCAGATGAGGATGTTTTATGCTTCTAAGAAGCATTGAATTCTTCACGAGAACACAAATCCTTTTTAAGTTTCTTAAATTTATGCATCGTCCTCTCATGAGGGATGGGAGTTAAAGATCCCTCATCACCACCATGGGGTGATGTTGTTGATGTAGAACCAAGTTGAGCAAATGAAACACAAGGCTATTTTCGTTTAGATTATGATATTTTGTACTCTCTCATAAAGGAAGGTGTAAAATATAATGAACACTAATCGTCACTAGAGCATGTGTCTAAAAATGAATCATTTGTATATGACTCTTTCGATTTTTAGGGTAATATTTTGGACTCTTCGTTGAAACTAGGTGTAAAACCTAATGACCCCCAATCATCACTAAAGAGTTTTTTTGTAGGTGAAATACAATTAGGATTAACATCAATTTGTATAGGTTCTACTTTGGAAGTTGGAATCAAAGTATTAGGGGAGTTGGAATTGTTATGATCATGTTTAATTTGTGATTTATAGCTTCGTTCATCTACTTCAACCGTTTATATCTTGTTTTTGTATTCAACTTTCATCTCACGGTGAAGAGTAGAGGGGAATCCTTTCATAGCATGAATCCATGATCTCCCTAGGATAAGGTTGTATGAAAGAGGTTTTGGCATGATATGGATAGGGGTAGGAAAAACTACAAATTCGACATCAATAGGTAATGTGATCATTCCTAACGATTGTCTATTAACATTTTCAAATCCACAAATATTAACATCATTAATTTGAATAAGCCTCTTGTCCACACCAATTTTATCTAGGATATTAATGATACAAGCATTAAGACCTACTCTATTGTCTATAAGGGTGCGCCTAATTGTGGTTTCATTAATTATCACCTTTATTATCAAAGCTTCATTTTTATTTTGAATCTCAAGTGAGGATAATTCTTGTTGAGTGAATTTTATATCCAACTCTTTCACTTGCATACAATCAAAGGAGGTTGCTACATCATTCAATTTCAAACAAGATTGGATATTATTCTTCTGCAACATTTCTTGGAGCATCCTATTGTATACAAGTGATGTTTTTGTTAAATCCAAAAGAGAGATGGTTATATGAAAAAATTTCTCAACAATATCATTCTCTTTTCCACTATGTGAAGCAAAACGAGGAGAAATAGGGAAAATAGGTTGAGGCAATGGTAATAAAGTAGACCTATGTGAGCAACGGTATTGTAACTTGGTTGTTGAGAAACATTATCATTATCAAGTTGCATTGTAAATTTTAAGATATCTCCTAGTTTCCATAGTTTCTTTTAAGGTGATTTTATGATTGGAAGTGACTTAGGAGGCTCATTGATTAAAGGAGATCCAATTTGTGCAATCATAACCTCAATTGATTTACCTAAATGGCCTTCTAGTAAGGGGAGATCTAATGTGGACTTAACATCTTCATCTATGACATCCATCTTAGTTTTTTTTGAGACAAATGTAGCATTAGAAGATGGGAAAACAAGATTCTCATGACGCTCAATAATTTGGTCTTCTATCACCAAGATACCTTCGTCACAAGTAGGAGAGGTATTGGGAGAAGAGAAACTATGATTGTCATGATTTTCTATGTGTGCATCTTATTTTAAAGCTTTAATGGATGATCTAGGTGAGATGAAGTCCTCAAGGGCTTCATCTAACATGTAAAACTCATCACAACTAAAGGGTTTGAAGGGTATGCTTTCTCCAAGATTCACCATTTGGCTTTTGTTTGTTTTCTTTGATGTTTTTTATTTTTGTTTTGTTTTCTAATGACTGTAAAATGTAAACTAATCTATCTAATGATGCTGAAAATGAAAGAAACTTATAGGAGTCTAAAACTTATTTTGACTGAAATATGCAAGAAATGTTTCCCAAAAATGTTGCAAGATCTAACTAAATGAGCAATATTTTGAATCCACTAACAAATTGTTTCAAAAATTCAATTCTCAAATCATAAAATAGTAACAGAAATGAAAACTAGAGACTAAAATGTGCCCAAATATTTTCTTAAAATGTCTATACAAGGACTCATTCGCCTCTAGGCAAATGGGTCCCAGATCGGGGTTTTAGAAAAGTGAAAATTACAATTTCTAAGATGTTTTATGTTTTTTTGTGCCCGGTTTTAGACTATAACTTTTATGATTTAATTTTCCAAAATTTAATGTCTAAATGCAAGTGAAATGAAGGAAAAATGATGAATAGTTTGACACTTTTTGAAATGAAATTTTGACTTAATTTTTGAATATGAATGATGAAAAGTACACTAATATGCAAACGTTATGCAAAATTAATGTAATATGCATGCAATTTTTTTAATTTTGCATATTTAAACAATGCAAAAATGTAAATTTAAACCCCTATATTCAATTCAAACTAATGCAAGATTAAAGAACCCTAAACGTAATGCAACTAATGCAAACCTAAAGCAAACTAGTAAAAATTTCAGATCTAGGGTTAAAAGGACTCCAATTTTTAGAATGTTGTTGTACAAGGTCAGGTTCACCAAAATGAAATGATGAAAAATAGGGGTGTCCCTAGGGTTTCCCAAAATGGAAAAGTGGATCCAAAGAGGAAAAAGGGGTCTTATCTTTCCTCAATTCATTGGGAATTGAGATCCAAACAATGAAATGACTGTCAACCAAAAGGTGAGTCAAATCAAGGTGTGAATCTATAAATTTCCCTTTTATGCAAGGATGGGGGTCCTAATTAAACAACACTTTGGGGAGAAAGATTAAAAATAGCAAAACTCCAAATTACAATCTATAAAGTGCTTCTAGAAGATTAAGCTCAATTTTGATGGAACCAAAAGTTAAATTGTAGATCTGAGAATGGGAAAGTGATATGTACCAGCCACCAGAAGTTATTTTTCAAAGCTTACTAAGGACTCATTTTCCCTATGGCGAATGGGTCCTAGATAGGGGTCCTGAAAATTGGTTTGTGGGTTTTGTTATGTTATTTTTGCACTCCCAAATTATCAAATCTCATAGTTGGAAAGCCAGAAATAAATTATGTAGGTCAGTTTCTATGAAATTGCAAGAATGGTGACAACAAATGCAACTTTGACAACTTTGCAATTTTTTCTCTTCATTAGATCTTCCACCTAAAATCTGAAAACACACATCAAGAGAGAAAAATGTTGTTTTGTTAGGTGAATGTGGGTTTTCCTTGGTCAAACCCCATCTTGGTAATTAAACCTTGTAATGAAATGAAATAGCATGAAGGAATGATGAATGAACAAGCAATGTCACAACTCACCAAACCCTTGTCTGAACCTTGGAATATAGATTTGCAACTAGCATGAAATGAATTCAATGGACGTGGATCTTGATCTTGAAACTTGACTTGAAACAATTCTTTTGAATGCTTGAATGGATCTTGAACACTACATCAACATATTAGCTCAAATAACATGCATGATGCAAGAAGACATTGACATGATAACGAGATCTTGATTGTTGCAATAATTCTTCTATGATTTTTCCCTTGAATGCCTTGAAATGCTCTTGAACTTTCTCTAGCTTGATCTCATGAAGTCACATAAAAATTCTAGGATGAAACATAGTGAAATGACCTCTTATTTATACATATGTTAACAGTAATTACCAAATTTCAAATAACACAAGTTGACATGTGAATATACATTTGAAATCATTGAAATACTGTAAAAAACATATTTGAAATTTAGGTCCTAGGCCTAAGTGAGGAACTATTAACCCTTGGTTGAATGGGTCCTAGGTCACTCACCTAGGACACACATTCTCCAATGTTAAGTGTTATGTTACGGCATTGATGAATGTCAGGTTTTACCCTTCAGAAATTATAATTAATTAGGCTTGGATTTCAATTAAAGGGGCCAATTAAGGAAAATTAACCTCAATTAATTAATAAAGCCCTAGATGAGTGTGAAAGTGTAAAGGTACACTTTACAACACCACAAATAAAGCACAATAAAGTCCATTTTAATTTAATAAGGCCCTAAACTTAATCTGAATATGTAAAATACATATTACAACACTAAATCAATGCATAATTTAGTCCTTTTATTTAATATTATTTCCCAAATTAAGTGTGAAAAAGGGATACTTTTTCCTACACTACAGAATAATTAAGTTAAGAAGGGGTAAAGTTTTAATCTATACTAATTCACCCCCCTCTCAGTATAAGTGTGTGTTTTATTAATTGGCATCAGAGTAGGTTCCTTTGAAGTTAACCTAACCGCTTGAAGGTAGATTTTTAAAACACACATGACAGAAGGAATTGGATTTTCCTTAAATAGGACACCACTATTTGATGGATTGAATTATGCTTTTTGGAGCATAAGCATGGAGACTTACTTGAATGCACTTGGGTATTATATTTTGTGATCTATTAAAGTTGGCTATACTCCCCCTAAAACCCCATTAATAGATCAAGTTGAAAATAAAGCAAGTGAGAATAATGCCAAATCCAAAAATGCAATTTTGTGTGGATTAGCTGAATCATAGTTTGTGAAGGTAATGCATTAAAAAACAGTTAAAGATACATGGAATAAGTTGAAAAATATATATGAAGGAGACAACAAGGTGAAGAAGGCTAAGCTTCAAACCCACAAGTGATAATTTAAGAGAGAAAAATAAGGACGAAGAGGATATCATCACCTACCTTCTTCATGTGGATGAAATTGTCAACACTATTTGTTGACTTGCAGAAAAGGTTGAGGAAAAAAAAGTGCAAAAATGTTTGAGATCTCCCAATTTAAAGATTTGATGCAAAAGTATCCACCATGAGTAGATAAAGGAGCTAGCCACCTTGATTATGGATGAGTTGCATGGGATCCTAATGACATATAAAATGAGGATAGAGAAGGAGAAGCACTCAAAACGATAAGCCACTTTCAAAACATCCAAGAAGATGAAGAATAAATGACATATATCAAGTGAAATTTCAAGTAATCAATAAGCACACCTTGTAAGAAAGTAAAAGAAAGGATCTAGAAAACATGAAGGTAAGTCTACTCTTAAATTTTTCAATTATGATAGAATAGGTCATTTTGATTCTAAATATCCATAGGTTGAAAGTGAGAGTAGTGAAGAGGAAGAATATTACTATAAAAGGAAAGAAAGGAAATGTCATCTTAACAAGAAAAGGGACACATAAAGGAATCAAGGAAGGAAGAGCTTCTAAATGCATAAAAAGAGTCTCTACATTCAAGAAAAAAGTAGCTCATCAAAAGAAAGTAGTGTGTATGGAAGCTTCTCTAATAGTGATCAAGAGGAGATACTCTTTATGGTGATGGAAGTAAAGGAGGATGAAGATAAAATAAAAAAAGAAATAGATTTGAAATATGAACACATCGAAGATAATGAAGAAGATGATCTTGAGAAAGAACTTGAATTTTCCTATAACAAGATAGAGAAGATCAAGAGAAGTAATTCAAGACTAAGATCACAACTTCAAGAAGATAGTAAAGTAAAATCATCTCAAAGTCTTGAAGAATCGAAAAGAATGATCATGGATCTGAAGGTTCAAATTGAGGAAGTAAATAAAATTGAAGAAGTTGTAAGAGACCAGCTAAAGGCAAAGAAATTGGAGTGCAAGAAGTTTAAGCTTGAATTTTTTTCCTTAGGAAGGAGTTGGAGAAAGTTTGAATCAAAGCATAAAGTATAAAAAGAGCATTGAAGATATTATAAACTCCCAAAGGTCGCCTTTTATCAAGAAAGGCCTTGGTTTTGAGGAAAAATAGAAGGCAATCAAAGAAGGTTATGCACCAAGGCAAAACAAAAGAAGAAAATCAAGGAAAGCCCAAAAATTTTGCATATATGTTGAAAGGCTCCATCAACGATGACAATACAAAGAAGAGAGAAATTAATACAACTTAGAAAACTAGCATTCATCTCAAATACAACAATGAAGGTTTCAAGAGACCATTCCCCCAAAGGCAAGGGATGAACAGATTCCAATACTCCTTTTATGGCTATAGTTTCTTTTGCAATAAATTTGATCACAAGGAAATAGATTGTAGAGCTCGTACAAGGAGGGATTTGTGTTTCCTAAAGAGAATATAATCCATTTGCCCCTCTAATGGATTACAATATCATATTCTAAAAGTGCAATAATTTTGGTCATACAAGACGTTCTTATAGGAGTGACTTTATCGAACCTCCAAAACAAAACAAAAGGTAGGATGTTATTAACATACCAAAAGAGGAATTGACAAAAAAATTTAAAAGGAAAAAGGAGCTTGATACGAAGGAAAAAATCATGCTTGCACAAGCAACCCTACATGTACAAAATAAAGAAAATCAGTGGTATATTGATAGTGGTTTCTCAAGACATGTGATAGGGGATAAAATCAAGTTTATCACTTTGAAGGAGATGAATGGATGTACTGTAAAGTTTGGATACAATGCTACAACAAGAATCACAAGAAAAGGAACTCTTAGCTTCACTAATGGAAAGACAAAGACCGAGAACATATTGTACATCAAAAGGTTGAAGCATAATCTTCTAAGTGTGATTCAATTGTGTGATCAAGGACACACCCTCACATTTCATCCAAGTGGTTGTGAAATCAGAAAAATAAGAACAATGAGGCATATTGCAGATGCTAATAGAATTGCAGGAAATCTCTACACCCTTAGATAAGTCAATGGAGAAAAGTGTTGCATGGCACAAGAAAAAGAGAGTTGGCTATGGCATAAATGGATAGGAAGTTTAATATTGATAACATTGTGAATAATATCCATAAATAAGCTATAATGGGCATGCCAAGGATATCATAGTCATTTAATATAATCTGCAAACAATTCCAATGTGAAATCAACCAAGATCAAGTTTTAAACCAAATGAGTATTCTTCATCAAAGCCTTTGGAACTCATCCACACTAATTTATGTGGACCAACAAGCACCAAAATCTTATAAGGTAAGAGCTAATTCATGTTGTTAAGAGATGATTATTTTAGGATGACTTGGATTACTTTCCTAAAAGAAAGATTAGAAGCTCTTGATAAGTTCAAGGCATTTAAAGCTCTAGTGGAGAATGAAACTAGATTGAGAATCAAATGTCTAAGATTGGATAGAGGAGGAGAATTCACCTCAAATGAGTTTGAATATTTTTGTGAACAGCACGGAATAAAAAGATAATATTCAATTACAAGGACTCCACAACAAAATAGAGTTGTTGAGAGGAAAAATAGGATTGTTCAAGGAATGGCAAGAGCAATGTTGAACGAGACTAATCCTAGTGATAAATTTTGGAAATAATTAGTGCACATGGAAGCCCATGTTCTAAACCAAGCATAAATTAGGGTAAATAATAACAAAATAGCCTATGATCTTTGGAAGGCAATTCATGTGTTAGTGAAGTATTTAAAAATATTTAGAAGCAAATGTTACATCTGGCAAGATGACAAAGACTTGGGAAAGTTTGATTCCAAGTGTGATGAAGGAATCTTCCTTGGATATTCCAAGAGAAGCAAAGCCTATAGATGCTATAACAAGAGATTGCACAAAATTGTTGAAAGTGCAAATGTGAGAGTTCATGAAGGAATACATCAAAAGAAAATAGTACAAGAATTTGATCATTAAGAAGATAAAATTAAAGAAGTAGAAGAAGATGATGAAAATGGTGAGGTTGAACAATGAAATCCAAAACCACCATCTGAAGCACCAGCCAAGACTTCATCCAGATTTGTCTAGAAGAACCATCCATAAAATATGATCATTGGTGACAAAGATACAAAAATCCAAACAAGGAGGAGATTAGCTAGTTCATTTAAAAATGAAAACTTATGTCTACTCTAAAATGGAACCAAATAATGTTACAGAAGCAAGTGAAGATAAGTATTAGATAAAGGCTATTGAAGAAGAGTTGGATCAAATTAAAAAGAATGAAACTTGGGAGCTTGTTCCAAGACCTAAGGATAAAAATATGATTAGCACTAAGTGGGTGTTCAAGAACAAGTTAAAAGAGGAAGACCAAGTTGTGAGGAACAAGGAAAGATTAGTATGCAATGGATACACTCAACTCAAAGGAAATGATTTCGAGGAAACATTTTCTCTTGTTGCTTATATGGAGGCTAAAAGGATGTTTTTAGCATTTTCCTATTTCAATAATTTCAAATTCTATCAAATGGATGTCAAGTCAACTTTTCTTAATGGAAACTTGGAGGAAGAAGTGTACATTGAATAGCCATAAGATTTTTTCCTATCATAGAATGACGACTATGTATGTAGATTAAAGAAGGTATTTTATGGGCTGAAACAAGCCCCCATGGCTTGGTACTCAAGTTTGGACAAGTATCTATAACAAAAGGGCTTAAAAAAAGGTATCATCAATAGAAATATTTATATCCAAACTGAAGGTGATCATCAATTGATTGTTGTATTTTATGTGTACAACATTAATTTTGGCGGTCGCAATGGTAAGATGTGCTAGGAGTTTGCAAAGAACATGTGAAAGGATTTTGAAATATGCATGCTTCGTGAGTTGTCTTTCTTTCTTGGGTCGCAAATTTCCCAATCAAATAAAGTTATATTCATTTCACAAACCAAGTATTTTAAAGAAATGAATAATTTTTGGATGGAAGACTGTAATCTAGTGAGTACTCTCATGGTCACAAGATATAAATTAAGCAAAGATGGTGAAACTTTGGAGGCAAACCAAACCCTATATAGGTCTATGGTTAGAATTTTTCTATACTTGATATCAACAAGATCTAACATTATGCAAGCAGTTGATTTGGTGGCATGGTTTCAAGCAGCACCAAAAGAAACACATGTGCAAGTAGTGAAGAGGATTTTCATATACTTAAAGGGCATTATGGATTTTAGGTTGTGGTACACAAGAGGAATATTTCACCCTCATAGCATACACAGATGCGGATTGGGCCAATAGTATTGATGGCATAAAAAGCGCAAGTAGAGTATCATTCTTTCTTGGCCCCAATCTTGTATCATGGTTAAGTAAGAAACAAAAGTTGATTTCTTTGTCCACAACAAAGATGAAATATATTGTAAAAGCTTTGTGTTGCTCTCAAGTCCTTTGGGTGAAACAAACCTTGAAGGACATCAAGGTTGATTATGACCACCCCATATCCATATTTTGAGATAATCCAAGTATGATTCACATATCAAATAACCCAGTTATGAATTCTATAATGTAGCACATCCTAGACAGATATCATTTTCTAATAGAGCAAGTGGTTGATCAGCAGGTGAAGTTTGAATGTGTTGCTATAAATGAATAGATTATGGATATTTTCATGAATCCTTCTCCAAAAAATACTTGTGAGTACTTGAGGGAGAAATTTGGAATGAAATCACTCTCATCTAGTCATTAGATGCTTCAAAAGAAGCATGTGTTTAGGGGGGGATTTTATTGTCTTATCTTTCAACCTTGGGATACCTTTTCCACTGATGTCAAAGGGGGAGGAGTAGAGTAAGGGGGATCAATTTAGTCAAGAGATGTATGGTCTTGTTGCATTTCAAGATTATTTCTTTGCACGATTGTTATCAATGATAAAGGGGGATATTCTTGAAAAATAGTTGGCATTGATGTCAAAAGTTGACTACATCTGTAAATATTGGCACTCAAATTAGAAGTCAAATGCATTAATTAAAACTTATATTTTCTTATGGTGGTCGGCCCCCTTGTCATCTTAGCTCCCATTTTCATATGTCAAAAAATAAATAAAACATTTTTGTATACTATGGGTTGACCTTCCCAAGTATGGCACCCACCTCTGTAGCATTTAAAATTAGAATAAAAATATTTACAATTGGGTCAACTTGCTAGAAGTGAGGGCCCTATCTTGGGAGGCAAATAAAATATATATATGTTGTCTTGGTCAACCAACATGAGGGGATGTAATCTTTGGTAAAGGGGTGCATTAGCATATATAAAAAGAAGATCATTTGAGATTTATTTCAGCAAGCAACTAATGAATATCATTCCAATTCACACCAAAGTATTGTAGCAGATTTATGAAGATTATTTCAGTACACTTGAATAGATCAATGAAGCATATTTTGAGGAATTTTAGCAAATCTAAAGAACAAATTATTGTAGATTTATGAGCATACATGAAGGGAATTAGTGCAGATTTGGAGTAGACTTTTAAGACATTTACAACAAATTTCTGTAAAAATATTAAGGCATATTTGTGAGGTATATTGCAACATAAATTCTCAAGAAGCCAAACATATTTTGGAGAAGATCAAGAGGTTGGTGCCTCCTATTAAAAGAAGAGATTGGATTCTCTTGCTAAGTTTTTGCTCAATGGTGGGGATTGGAGTCTCCAATGGGTTGGTGCCTATGATTTGTAAGAATATTTATCTAGCAATATTTTGTCATGGTTTTCTCCCGTAAGGGTTTCCACATAAAATTGTGTGTCTCTTGTGCATGTTCTCAATTTCTACATCTTGCATGAATGATACTGTTATGGATGATAATGGATTGAAGTAATATTTCTATGCTTAATTAAGTTAAGAAGTGGTAATTTTTTAATCTTTATTGATTCACACCCCCCTCTCAATATAAGTTTGTGTTTCATCACAACCTTTAGATGGTAGGAGAGGGGAAGATATAATATTTGTGATATTGATCAATGACTAGAAATGGAAATGGGTTACCTTCCATATAATGCTTTGATTTTAGTATCAATGTTTTGGAGATAACCTAGAGTCATTTTGAGGGTTCATAAAAATTAATATTAAAATTTACCTTTCTTGGACATCATTGGTTCATTCATGATGTAGGCTTCTTCTATCATCCACCAATCTGCATGCTCCTATATTAGAGTCTCTCATATTAATATATTTCCTCAACAATGAATATTTTGAGCATACTTGGGATTTTTCAAATGTGAAAATGCATTTCCCTCTTATTTTTAAGCACTCTACACACTTAGGGGCATCAATTTTAAACATCCATCCACTCACCACATCCTTACCCACAAACCCTTATACAATGCTTTGGAAAAATCTCAAGAACAAGACTTGACTCTATTATGGAAATTATAATCTATATCATTTGACACCAATTTCCTTTGGTCCTTCAAGTTTGAAAATATCATCACCTCATTTATAATATTGAACCTTCACAGGTCATCATCTAGATATTAAATTGGAAAAAAAATATCACATTGGTCCCACTATATTCCTCTAGTTTAGAAGACCCACCTATCAATATCATTAGCATAGTAACTTGAGGATGAGAGGCACTTTGGGTATTTTCATTTTATCATGATTTTGTTTAGTTCCCATAATATATATCCACAAAGACATTGTAATTCCTTATACTATGCTTGTTTGTTGAGGTTTTGCTCACTAAGGAATTTTAGTTTATCTTTTATCTTTGTTTTATCATTACTTGATATCTTTATCATTTCTTTATTGTTTTGATTCAATCCTTTATGTCTATGGCACATTGTCATCATGATCATATTTATCATGATGCTAATACCTATGAAAAATAAAAATTGTTGCTCAAACACATAAGAATCTCCTCATAGATTCTCAACATATACCCACATTCAAATACTCTAGGAAGATATCATAATTATCCATATCCATCTCTATCATTCTAAGCTCTAATTTAGCCATCATACACCACTCATTATCACATCTTCATATTCCATATGACCTTGTTCTTATTGTGTCCCCCATTTCTACCATCCAAATTTATTTTCATCACCCTAACTATTATCCTCCTACTTCTCTTAATCTTTTTCCAATATTCATTATATCTTCCCCCATCCTACTCGATCATTCATTTTATAATTCATGTCATATTTATTAACCTTCATTCATCCATTTTATATTTTTATTCCATCCATTTTAAGAGCACACTCATTTTCTTCCAACCTAGCTATCTCCTTGAGGGGGCATCATCACCTCATCATCTAATTCAATCCCAAAAAATAATTGATATTTTATATCCAAAATATCCAAGCATCGAATCATGCTACAAATCCAATCATCCAATCAATCAATCAATCAAACCAATCCAATCAGCCCTTAACCTTTGATGCTTGGGGAATTATCTCTTAGCAATGTCAACACATCCTATGTTCATACCTACTTTCTTTGAAATGGCATTGCTTCTTCTAGCTACAATGTCATTTCAAAGGGGGGGAATTTAGATAATGAAATCTCATATACACTAATTTTCATATTTAGCACCTCTTCATCCATTGAAATAACATTATCCTAAGTCCATTAATGTATCACACTCAAAATACTTAAATAATAATTAATTTTAAAAAAAAAACATTTCTCACATTATCCACTAATAAATTAATTTAAATCCTAAATTGCTCTTCATCAATTAACTATCCAATCAAAATAGTTAACTAAATAATCAATTTAGTTAACTCACTCATCAAATCCATTAACAAGCCAATCAATTTGGCCCTCAAAATCATAAATTAATCAAAGTACTAAATAATTATCAATTCACCAATCAAATGAGTTGACCATGCAATCATCTCCACCCAATTGGAAAAAATGATTTCCTCATCTCCTCATCACATCCACCAATAATAGATCAAACAAATGATCCAAGATTTCATTTCCACTATTCAATTTCCTCGCAATTTTTTTATAAATTGGAGCCTAGCCCTCCATTCATCAAGGATCCTAAGTCGAACAAGTAGATGCTACAACACTAAGCAATGAACATTATCAAGAGCATATTAGTTTGACACTCTATGGGACGTTTACATGTGTTACAACAATGAGTTTTAAATGTTGTTTTCGATTCTTAATTTTATTATATTTGCATGCTTACAAAAACAACTAACTTTTTAACTTTTTTAAGAAAAAATTATATATACAATTAACTTGGATTTTAATGAAAAATAACCTATGCTTCACTTCATTAAATAGTATTTTTGTTTGAATAATATACAATAAATGACATTTCTTGTGTTTTATCAATCCCAACATAATCTTAAAATATTAAAAATATTTCAATCATTTTCTTGAATCTTTATAGATCATAAACAAACTTCATAATTATTAATCACAGTCCTCCTTGAAAGTGAGCTTTTATTTTCTCTTTGCAAATAAGATTTTCGGAGTCTTTAAGTCTATAACAATATTTCATCTCATGTTAGAAAACCAATTCTTTTTTCTTATATAAAATTGTGCAATAACTTGCAAGATGGATTCTTTCTCAAAATATTCAAACATACAAGATTTATTAGAAATTATATTATAATTTTTTAATAACTATTGAAAAAATTATGATGTCCAGTATATTTTTTTGATTAATACATTAAATTTCTTTAAATTATGTATCACTTTTTATATTAAATTTTCACTTTTTTTATCTTTCATTATTAATTATAATATAATTATATCCTAATTTTGAAGAAATATGAAGGGTTAACTCAATTACTATTAACTTATTATATGAAATCTAAATCAATACATTAAAGAAGAGTTAATTACTCTTCAAATATATTATTAATAGTTTTTTAAAAAATATTTCTCGCACAAAAAATAATTGTTTAGATGAAGTTTTTGAAGCATGCAAAGTTAGTTCTTCAAAATCAATTATTTTCCAATGTTATATTCATTTTTTTTGTATGACAACCATCTCTATTATTGTAATGGAAAATTTCATAATTTATAGTTTATTAGTTTATTTATTTATTTTGAGGTGATGTTTTAACACAAATATAGATAAATGTACAATCTTGTGTTAAGTCAAACATATTTCCTAAAAAAAAATTATCTACATATATACATATTCATATACATTTAGTCATACCCTATTCATTAACTCTCATATATTTGTCTTATCCACTTATTCATGCACCTACTTCCATTTCACCATTTACCACCTAGATTTGACTACTATCTCATTCCAAGATAAGTATATTGTCATAGGGAAACCTACCAATCACAAACTAGACAACTCCACAACTAGAAGGCAAAGTTACAACCATAATTTCATCCTGGACCTATAAAGTTGTCCTCTAATAGAAAAAGATATCTAATACAACTTTCCAAATAACTAAACAATAGATAAGCATTGCTTCCAATTCTAATATCGAACAAATTCCAAAAGCTCGTGTATTCAAACTCTATTTTTCAATTAACAAACTACTTGTCTCCATCCTCGTTTAATTTCTAAAATATATATAGCAATTTATGATTTTTAATTATATTTTATTAATCAAGACTAATTATACTTGATTTAATTGATGAAGGAATGGTTATTTTCCTTCATTATGTTAAACTTAGAATTTCCCAAATGTGACATGTGGCAACTTATTTCTCAAGACATTTTTAATTAAAATAGAAAAATGTTAGGCCAAATCGTTGATAAGGTATATGGCAAATTCCAAAGCACATCCCAACTCTTCTCACAATTACCTAACAATTTATTTTTTATTGGAAGAAGAAAGTTAAAAATTACAAAAAATAAATCAATAGAACAATAGAGAAAACAAAGGCCTCTACATGAAAGCCACAACAACTAACAAGCATGTGGACAACACGTCCAACAAAAAGGAGCAACTGCAAAACAGATTGTTGGTTTATATGGTATGTTGAAGAATTGAAGACAAATTTGAAATTTGAAGAGAACGATTCCAACAAATTATTTGGATTTCAATTTCGGGGGGGGGGGGGGGAATTGACCAATCATGCTAAAAGAGAGCAAGAAGCAAAGAGAAAAGAGAAGGCCAAAGGTTGCAAGCATGAAGGCAAAGTCGAAAGGCATGCTTTATGGATTCACGTTTAGCACAAAAAAGACATGATGGTGGCAAGAGAAGGAATTTGAGTTGACTATCAATGGGTAACTTGACATGAAGGATTTTCCACACTAGAAGCTAAGAATGGGCATTCGTTTTGGATTTCCAAATTTGAAGGCTAGCTTTATTCCATTTTTCTCGATTGAGTTTGCAACTCCACTTGGCATTGAGTCTAGGCGAAAGCAATATTGCAAGAAGTTGATTAATAGTTTTGAGGGGAAAGTAGCTAATGTTGCATTTATTAGGTCATCTCCAATTTTTCAAAGAATTAACATGGCAAGGGGAACATAGCAAGTAATAAATTTCAAGAGGAATAAACTATTGGATTTGGAGAAGAGGTTCTTTAGCATAAGGGCTAAGTCAAACTGAGATCACAACAATTGCCAAGACTTCCAATTAAAAGTAATTGGACCTACAAAATTTGAAAACACTTGAATTCCCTTTTTAAAAAGGTGTCTGCTTTTAAAACTCTTAATAGTGCCTAGGGGTTTTCCCTCTTGCTAAATTAGGCAATTCCACTAGATAGAGGAAGTTGCAAAACTAAGACCATGACTAAACGATCAATCATACCAAATCAACTTATTTGTTTGGATTGTCATGCTTTCCAAACAAAGTTGAATGAGGCATGCCCATGAGTTTTAAAAAAAGGAGCCAAAAGGAGTTCATCATTCCACTTGGCCATGTCCCATGAGTGACCAACAACAAATTGAATGTGAAATCAAACCAATTGTTTCCAAGGAGCCTTCACTTCTAAAGCTTGCACAACCCACTTTTGGCAAGGCAAATGCCTTAAGTGTATGGATCAATAATTCCCAAACCTCCTTTGTCCTTAGGTTGAGTACAATGAAGCCAAGAAATGGACAAAAGACCTTTCTTGTTGTCATATTTGGCCCAAATAGAGTTCCTAATCAATTGGGTTGGTTGTACTAATTTTTGGAGTGCAACCAACATGATGAAATGTAGACATGGCTAGCCAACAAGATTTTATTTGTAACCTATATGCAATCAGCCATAGAGAGGAACCGATTGGTCCAACTTATAGGCTTGCCTCTAAATTTATTCATGAACTGATTCTACATATCTTTGAGAAAGACTCCAATACCAAAGGGTATATCAAGGTATCCAATGATTGTACCATGCTTAATTTCATGTCATTCTTTAGAGATCCAAGGGGGATGTAAGGGCAAGTCATAATAAATTCGATTTTGTGCATTACAAGCTTGGATCTTGAGATTGTGCAAAAAAGTTATAAAATATCAAGAGTATGAGTCACTTCATAACTTAGTTTTGAATAAACAACATACTATCATCAACAAAGTGAAAATTAAGCGCTTTAGAATTACCAAACAACAAGATACCATGAATAAGTTTAGAAGAGAACATGTTGAAAGAGGTAAACAAAGGCATCAACTACTAAAACAATAATCCACAAGAAGAAACAAATAATAAAGAAAATACTTCAAAACCTTCAAATAACAAATAATAAACCTATCAACGGTCCACATAGAAAAACAAATAAAAACAAAAATACTACAAAACCGTTAGAATGTTAAGAGTGTTTAAATATATTTATTTTATCATAAAAATCTCCCTAAATCAACAATTTAGAAAAAGAAATTAAATCAATAAAAAGAAAAAGAAGAGTTAATTTCGACGAGATTATCTATAGAACACCCATTCGCTCTGAACAATACAATTTAAGGAGAGGACAATTATTCCCAACAATCCCTACATACTGCCACTTTACATGAGAAAGTATGATACAAATTATAATCGACAAAATGAAAATATCAATTTGCGCTCAAGAACCATAAATTAACACTTTATCCTGCACGTTCGTGGAACTCGTATTAAACCATGACTCCCACATTCAGCAAATGGTTAACAAACTGTTCGGTTTCCCGTGCTTTAAACGCATCCCCTATAAAACGGATCATTACAATATACATGAAATCAACAATTCTATCCTTTTTTGAAGAGAAACTAAAGAAATTACCAACAGGAACATCAGAAACACAATCTTATAACTTAAGTAGGCATAAGACAAAATTATGAAGTTGATTAACTTGAATAAAATTGATCGTGAATAGAAGCAAAATTACATGTTCCAGACTTTCGAAAGAGTCCGCCGACCAAACAGTAAACTTTCAACTTACTGAGAAATAGATGAAAAATACATGTTTGTGAACAATTTATATATTTAGTATACCAAGTCTTTGCTCGGTGTCACTGAGTAGACCCAAATTTTGCCAAGTGAAAACTGATGAGTTTTGAAAGCCCAGGGCACTGGATTAAACGTGTGATAAAATACAAATTGTTATATGCACATAATGTTTCTAACAAGCATTGCATTGTTTATATTACAAGACATGGAATATATATATATAGCAGTATAGTAACCGTCCAATCCAAAAGTGGCATGTCCCTATCCTGGCTTCCACCTCCAGTTGCTTTTACTGTATAAGTTCTTTGTATAATCATTTCTTTTTACAAATTAAGAATGTTCTACCTCCAAAATCGTCCTATAACTCTTGTTATCTATACCAGCATAATGCACCTCTTTTATTTAATATGCCTTCACTTCTTCGTGAAGGAAATTGAAATGCATTTACACTGTTTAGATAGCATGATTGGCGAGAAGCCCGTAGTAAGATCCAACAAATAAAATAGCCTATTTTCCATGCACCTTTGGAACTGGATACATATATACGTACAACTTATATGAAAGAATTACACAACAAAGTAACGGTATGTAGTTACAAGTATGATCCAAGCAAAGAAAATTAAGAGGGGAAAAAATCTCTGCCACCTTCGCTTATGAGCTTTCCTAACACCTGTAACAACAAATGATCAACCAGATAATGATGTGTATAGGACTTCACAAGAATACAGAAAAAAATAAATGGTGAGCACATGGAGAAACAAGAAAAATATTCCAAATTTGAAAACGAGAACCAATTTTGAAACTAGTAGCTGAAAGTATGACTCTTCCGAATCTTTTATAATAAACATGTAAGCTGATTGAGTCAAATCTCAGTCATGGATGTATGTAGTGGGTAATCATCATTCACTGAGATTTCAACAGTCATAATAAATATAACTATAATATTAAATCCACTACGTTCGCTAGAGCAAAGCCAAATCATGAATGTGCAAAGCCTGGCCAATCCAGCATGTTCAAAATGCGTTCCCAAATACCCAGTCATTAGTTTTATCAAAGTCAACCTTCAGAGAAAGAGCCTTTTGACAAAATTCTTTTGCCCATTCCAAGCCTTCCCACGCATAACTAAGGTTATCTTGCCTCTGTTACCTCTGACTATTTGTTCCACTGGCAGTTTTGATTCTTCTAGCAAGGATTTTATGTTAAAATCTTATAGAAAGCATAGAAGCCCTCTGAAAAGAGTCTGATCCCTCCTGCATCGACGACTAATCCAACCCATCACTGCTCTTCTGATGGATTCACAACACATCTTTAAATATAATATCATGCTAATTTATGAAAGATAACGAAGAATCGGCATAGTATTTAGTTCCTTTTTCGTATACACACTGTCTAATATCTATGAATGTCATTCTTAATATATTATTGTATATACCTAGGTACGGGTGGGGGAAAGCGAGATCCTTTTCAAATCAGAGCGTGGGAATAAATGGATAATGGTACGGGCACACGCACACATATAGTCACCATAAAATGAGGGTACAAGGATAGGGATGTGATGCTCATTTGTAAATTGGGATCACCTGGTAACTACGGTGCACACATAAATTTGCAAATGTATCTTCTAAAAATGATTCACCTAACTAGCAAATCAAAATTCTGAAATTGCAGTGTAACACATATATCATTACCCATACTCAAACGTGTATCCATACTTACAAGCATTTGTTACCATAGTGGTATATCACTAGTACTACATATCACACAAATTAGTGCAACCCACCATTCCCAAAAACTAAACATTGATCAACTGTTACCTATAATTATATACCTTGGGGATGCGTTCCCCGCAAAATTGGATCCGTCTCCTATAGGGATGTTTTGAGGATGCAGGGACAAGTAGGAAACGTCCCCACCCTGTCCCCAAATTTTCAAAAATTTTGGAAACGTTTTGGGTACATCAGATTTTTGACAGGAAATGGCTAGGTATGTTAGGTGACATCTAGCTGTACCCTTCTGCCCAGCACACAAAACACTCTAATTTTCAAAAAAACACAAAATTATAAAAAAGGGGGATGGGGAGGCCCACAAGGATCCCCACATCTCTTTACACAAAACCTAAACCTAAAATTGGAATACGAACAACTGAAAACAAAAAAAAACTTATTTTCCCATTTTCCAACTTGGGGAGAGAAACAAAGAAAAAGAACAGCTGTGAAAAAAGGAGAGAACAGTGAGAAGAGGGCAAGAGAGCACCAAATCCACAGCATTTGAGGTAAGTTCACTATCTATTGTTCATTTTCACAAATTCTTTTGAATTTTTCTGTTTTTGTCGAAGTTTCAAACAGTTAAGGAGGGTTTTCTGTTTGTTTTTGTTTTATGTTTGCACTTGCAGCTGTCATTTGAATTTTCAACCAAAAAGAAAATGAGCAGCAATTAAGGAAAAAAAATTCAAATTCACCAAAGAGCCCATAGTGGTAGAAATAATGTTGGGCGTTATTCTGGGAGCAAAAGGGTTGCAAGGACTATTAGTTCAACTTCAAACCTTATGCAGAAGGCTTAGTTAATTCAACAAAACCCTCCTTTACAATTTGCAACAGCCACAAACAAAGCCAAGAAAAAAATTTAAGGGGAATAGAATATAGTTGTCATTTGTGCAACAAGAACTATAGGGTCAGCTACACAAAGATTTACTCCTATGTTTTCCACAAAAATGGACAAGAGATAAAAGGTTGTGAAAAAATAACCCTAGTTGAGATGGTTGAGGAGGTTTTACATGGAGGATGAGACAAAAAATAAGGGAATGTCAATAGAGTCTATGCAACCTAGTATGTCAATGCCTAACCAATCTATAGTTGTCAAGAGTCAAAGATGAGAGGGGTCTACCAACGGAAAGAAAAGGGCCACTAGTGTTGCAAACATATTTAATATGCAATCACGAGAAGTGGTTGAGTCTTCTATTGTAATTTTATATGTTAATGCCACACCATTTCATGTGACTCACTCACCAAATTTTAAACAAATGTTTAAGGATGCAATTGTAGTTGATCCTTCATTTGTCTCCCTAGAGAACATAAACTATGCACCTCACTCCTTGATATAGAGTATTCCAAGGTAAGTATAGTGATGGAAGAGATGAGACAAGTTTGGATAAGGGATGGTTGCTTTATCATTATAGATGGGTGGACTGAAAGTAGACATCGGCCACTCATCAATGTTATTATCACATGTTCAACTAATTCTTATTTTCTTAGAGCTATTGACTATTTGGGGAAGAGAAAGGATGCAAACTTCCAATTTCAGATTTTGAAGGATGTCATAGAAAGAGGTTGGGTCCTCTAATATTGTACAAGTAGTGATTAATTTAGCTAATGTATGTAAATTAGTTAGCTTGATAGTGTTGGATTCTTACAAGCAAATTTCTAGACCCCACGTTGTGTTCATGTGTTGAAAAATGCATTGAAAGACATTGAAAAGATAGATTGGATGAAGGTAGTCATGGCAAGAGCTGGAGAGACAAATGTTTATTTGCAACCTCACACCTCAATTGCTTTGGTCAAGACTTTTTTGAAGGAATTCCTCAAGTTGTGGTTACTAGATATACCAACTACTTAATTTTGTTGGAGAGGATGCTTGAGGTACAATAGCCTCTACAATTAATGATGGTTATTCCAAAGTGGGGTAGATGGCAAAAGGCAAGCGTGGCTGAAGAAAAAAAGTGTGAAATAAAAGATCCTTGATGATAATTGGTGGTCCGTGGTGAGGTAAGATATTGCTCATTTTTAATAAATTGTTGATTTTATTATTAAATTTCTGATTTATTGTTTCTATGTTTCTAGCTTGAAAATTATTTTCATTCTTTGCAAATATATTTGCTCCTTCATCTTGCCTATCATGTGAGTAATAAGATATGTTAATACAAACTTTCCTATACTTGGGCAAATGAAGCAAACCATTTATAGTAGGGAGCCTGATTTGGGATTTGGGCCTACTATGACATAGTATCAGAACACTATGAACACCCCACTTCATATGACAGCCTACGCCCTAAATCCCAAATGGTATGCAGCGAGGCCTAGGAGAGTGCCTCCATCTAATGGAGGGGTGAAAAAAGGGATCATAAAGGCCCTTTGAAAGACGACTAGAGATGAGAAGTTTACATTACTTATAACATAGTGGATAGCCTTTGTCAATCTCCAAGGTTCAAAACTCAATAAAACAAAGGCGAGAACAGATAGAACTGCATTAGGTCAAACCAACCCTATTGGATGGGGGGCATGGCATGGCAAGGATGCACCAAAGTTGAAGATACTTGCCACTCGACTCCTTTCACAAATTGTCAATTTCTCCACTATAGAGAGAAATTGGTCTACATATAACTTCATTCAATCAGTCAAAAGGAATAGGCTTACCTTTCAATGATCAAACAAGCTAGTGGTCATGCCTACTATGCCACAGCTTCAGATTCAAAAACTTGAATATCATTAGACTCTCACCACACATTGGGATGTTGATCCAAAGATGCCACAAAGGTTGCTGAGGAGGAGGCACATGAGTGATTCGTTGGGGTTCCACTGGATTGAAACAGCCTCTCATAGTAGTAATGACTCAAACAAAAACTCCAATTTTGATGCAGCATTAGCTGATGTTGATTAGAGGCAGCGGCAGATTTTCTTAAAAAAAAATCATTTTGTAGTTGAAACTTGCAACCTTTGAGTATTTTGTTTGTAGTTTTAACTTTTTATATAACATATATGCACATTGACAATGAAAACAATTAAATTTTGTTAATTTGTTTGTCAACTCTCATATGAAATCTCAATTCAACTCTAATGTTCTGTATTAAGGTTCTAGATTGTATATATGATGAATGCCTTATCAGTGTTATCGTATAAATATTTGAAATTTCCTATGTTTTTTAAATTTTCCCTATTTTTTAATAGTCATCCCCTACCATTTCCTAAAAATAGCCTCCCAAAAAAATCATCCCAAAAACATGTTCCCCATCCTTTACCATCCCCATCCTAGAAACTGGGTGGAACATAAATTATTACATTTAAACTTTATATACTTGAATACATGATGCTGAAACAAGCCTTAGCCTGAGACTTATATACAAATATTTTCTGTCCTCAGCAGTTTCTAATTTTTTCTAGCCTTATTATCTACTAGCATAAACATTTCATAAGGTTAAAAAGCAAAGCCAAGAATAATAATGATTAAGGGCCAGTATTCTATACATAACCAACAATTGGCTTTGGATTTTATCCAAGTAATACAAGTACTAAAAAATTTCCAAAACCATTAATCAAAAATTCAGTTATCACAGTTGCAGATTCCTCAATGAATCAATGTACAAAGATTATTTCCTAGACAATTAACAATAATAAATTGAACAATAGAGCATGATATTTGCTATGTTTACTCTAACAATTATAGTTTTCATTCCCATTCAGTATCAAGGAACAATTATACGCATAGATATGCAAATATTGTGTGACCAAAAAGGACTCTAATACAGGCATATAGGCAGGAAAAATGAACAAAAGCATTAGGAAAAATACCAAAAACATGCCAAAGAAATTGGTTACATTTTCTCCAACCCTAAACTATGTAATACCTCAGCTTTTGTGCTGTCCTTTGAAAACTAGGAGGTGAACGTAATTATTCTGTCTGCAATCTTAGTTCTGCATAGGGGGCACTCTGTACAAGCTACTGCGCAAGGCTTACATACTGCAAAGAAAATACAAAGATGATTCAGAAAAGGAGCATGCAAATGTGAATAAGCCAACAACATTGTGCTCATCTAAGTTGAGTCAGCCCATAATCCAAACTATATCAATCCATAACCAAAAAAATCTGACATGATTATTTGCAATGAAATATGGTTTTGTGTTGGAATGAATTCTTGCTTCACTCACAGCAGAAATGTCGGCAAGGGATGAGAACAGCTTCTGCTGCAGCTTCAAAACAAACTTTACAAACATGTGCATTACTTTCCTCATCATTTGTACCATTGCAACCACTTGACTCACGTTCGTTTCCCTTCTCTAGTTTTTCCTGCATCCGAGCCTGACAGTTTTGACAATATGCAGGGATCCAAGTCACACTTTGGAGAAAACAAGTAACATTCTCTCACTGTTAGAAAACAGAGAACTCTGAACCATGTGTTTGGAAAAATAAGCTACACATTGATGAAAAAATTTCATATGGGTCTTCATGGAATTGCTTTTCAGTTCTGAAAAAAGGTGCAATAGGCGGGGAATTCTTTCTACTTGAACAATTCTATGGAACTAGCAACTAATAGAAACAAAATTCTGAGATTGATTTCAAAACATTGATAGGTCCATTCAGATTTATAGAGGAAATTCTACCCACACATTTACTGATAGGTCCATTCAGATTTATAGAGGAAATTCTACCCACACATTTACTTACTTTGAAGACATGGTTCAAACATGATACTTTCAATTTTCAATGAAGTATAACTGGAACGAAGACTCAGTTTAATATTATCATACTAAACATACAAAATGATTCACACAACAGATAGATGAACCCACAGACTCTTTGTCAAATTCACCATTATTTATGGCACAACATTATTCAAAATTTGTCAGAGCTTTTGAAAAACTATGGTAGGTTTTCTTCATAAAAAAGCTCATGGGTTTTGATCTAGCATCTTTACAAGGAATCAACTGATCTAGTGCACAATGCTTAGAATCAAGTTTGTAAACATGTTGTTCAAGAAAGATGTTATTCTTTAATGATAAGATCGCAAAATATTCTAAATAACCCAGACAAAATGATTGAGAGTCAGCACACATTGCTATACACACACAGAAGGATGGAAATTTGTCATCTGATATCAACTTCCAAAGTACAAAAAGGTTAATTATAAAAACAGGAAACAGACCTTAGCTTCACAAAGCTTGGTCAATGCCTCAACATGAAGGCTCTGAAGATTTTCTAAAGCAGAAAGTTCTAGCCCGTCCAGGTCCTCGCTCTGCAATAAAATAAAATGCATGTCATACTTGACAGCAAGAAAGAACTGAATATTAGGATGTCAAAAAAGAAACATTACTATAATGATTTCACTTATTTGATTGAACGAATGCATGAAATTAGTATACATTCCCAAGCAACTCAACAACCAGCTTTGGAGTTGAAAGATTTGCAGCTAGTCATTCAATTCAGTCATGTACGTGAGTACAAAAAGTATAAACACAAACACACTGTCAAGTATGTGTTCTATCAAAAAGATCTTAAAATATGACCCATATAGTATTATCATATTTATTACAAACACCTCTAAAAGTTTCTAGAACTCCAAACTGTTCTGACTGGATTACCTTCAGCTGAGCAATAAGTAATGTCATTTCCACACCTCGCTTCTTTTCAGCTTCAAGAGAAGCCTTTAAACATTCTAACGTATCCTTGTCTTTCTGCTCATCCACTTTAATATCATCTTCTTGAGTTTTTAAGCCATCTGCATTACCAATACTATTTCTACCATTTTCAACATCATCGACAATTCTAGTCTCAGCATTCCTTACTACCTCCTTCTTCAATTTTGCAACGAGAACCCACATGCCAGCTAAGTCATTCTCCAAATCTGTCTCTCTCTTCTTTGCTTCATCAACCTTCTTTTGATATTCTGTTTCAATGTGATCTTTTTCAGCTAAAGCAGCCTCTAGAGCAGCTTCCCTCTCTTTTCTTGCATGCAACTCTCTCTTCATATCCTCCAGATCAAGACTCCATGAATCTACATCATCATAGGCACCATAGCCAGCCTCAAATGTTCTATTTCCAAAACGTGCTTTCCTAATCCTGGCATCAGAACTCTTACGCTGACCGTTGCTAAGACCATGTCTTACCGAGCCCCTAACAGATAATGTTTCTTGAGCCACTGCCAGTTCTTTTGACAATTTTGCATTTTGGAAAGAAAGCTTGGTAACTTCCTCTGCCAAATTCTTAAGCTCAACTGCTGCAGCTGAGGCCAGCTCTTTTGCATACGATGATTCTTCAGCCAATTTCTGACTTTGAATTTGCAGGCCACCATTTTCTTCATTTAGCCTATCATTCTCTTGCATCAATTTGTCAATTTCTGCTGCCTGTACTGCAGAAAAGTAAAAGATTAGTCGTTTCTGCAAGGTTAGTCCAAATTAACAATTCCTGCAAATTTCTTTGAAATTATAATAGCTCATGTTTGTATCATAAAGAAGATATAAGTATGCAAGAAAATAGACCTACTATAAAAGGAAAGAACATTGGAAAATGAATTATATTACTATTGAGAAATAGTAAAATATAGTCCATCTGCCCAAAAATTGTATGAAGCATAACTGGAAGTATTTGTAATGGAAAATTCTAAGCTGAATTAAGTATTATATTGCAAGAGTATATGATGTAGCCTTCAGCTGATGTTCAAAGAAAAAACAGAAATGAGGAAATGGAGCAATATAATACGAAAGAAAGTCACGGAGCTACTTGCATATCCTCATTAACTGAAACCTCAACTGTACAAAAAAATATGTAACAAAACATCATATAGCAACTAAAACTCGTTAACTTTGTGCATTTGGCTAAAGGTTTTGTCAATTTTTCATTACATCAATAGAACATATTTACGTAGTATAATATTTAATGCTCAAGAGGCCTAACAGGACACACTTCACCCCAACCTTTATGTGCTCTCTCTAATTGAGCAAGAACAAGCACAGAGTTACATCTGAGCCTTGAGTCTCATCAGCTCAAATTCAAAATATCAAAATATAAATACAAAGTATCATTTCCATGTGGAAGCAGACAGTCCTTCCATTCTAGAATACAAACTGCAATGAGCTTATGATATCCGTTCTACCTGTCAAAATTAACATACACTTCTGCATCAGGAAGGCAAAGGCCTGGGTAACATCATCATGCAAACATTGTCAATAGATCTACACTCGAAGAACATTTGCAACGGCTCACAATATATATAGATGTGATCTTAGTGCTGGAAGAATTAACACACAAGAACCAAGCACCCCCACCCAAAAATCGTGCATAAATAACCTTTGTAGTGCGTTTCAGCATAAATAGATAGAACCATGGCTTAAAATTGTTTTCTAACTGCATTCTAGTGCTTATTTGGCCCTTAAATCCTTGTATTGACAGTATAGTCTGTATGCATTGGTATATGGTTGCAATGTCTTCCGATTAAGTCATTTGGAATCATGCTGAATTCTCCTATAGCAATTGTTCTCTTGCCCAAAAGAGGAATACCTATGTGGCATGCCATAAAACCTCTATCTTACATTGCATGAGGGATATGCTTCAAAACATAATTCAATAGATTCTAAAATACCAGCTTTCCTATTTAGGTGGGTTGATGGTCAAATTAGGTTTTACAAGTAGATATAGGTCTTTCAGCCAAGGTGGACTACTTCTTGCAGCAGATTTTCCGAACATCCTATCAAGTTGGTTACAACTTGTGAGCACTCCAATTAATTCACCATACTTCAATGCCATCTATGTCATTTATTATTGATCAGATGAACATATATAAGCCTAAGATTTGACTAGCTCTAGCAATTGACCTTCCTTAAGGCTCACAAGTGTTTATGCAATTCCTTTGGTTACCAAACATTTGTGAAATTGGTGAAAACTATTGAACTTTATGACTCAAATGGCAACACCTTTCTTTGAACATTCCTGAAATCAGAGACGTTATTCTAAAACGACAAAATACATTTCCAACTAATCAGGGAGAGCTGGCAGAACTACAACCTGAAGGAGAATCTTCCCCTGCAGCTCTTCATCATTTTCTGCTTTCCTGTTCTCATCTGTAGGCATTTCTCCACTAGCATGCCTATCTGTAGACTCATCAATAAATCCATGATCATGCTGACTTGACTTCTTTGCAGCTGATATGGATTGTTGGCGCAATAAAAGATTAGCCTCCTGGAGTGCCTTGTTTTCAGACTCCTGCAGTATGCAAAGGTTACCGAGATCATGAAATAACAAAAAAGATCAAATAAGATTAGTACAAAACTTGAGAACTTACAATGAGAATATATAGAACAGATATCCTTGAATAACATATGGTACTAGAATAGATTAAATAAAGAATGAACAGCAACTAAGTAGATTCAAGAATAAGGGTATCATGCAAAGTCTTCTTACTTAAGAATAACAAGCTATGTAAAACTTTAGAATGATTAATGCAATTTTTCCATATATACAAGTGTTTTCCATAGAAATAGAAATGGGAATTGAAATTCAAACCTTCACTTGTAGCTGTTCCTGGAGTATACGGTTGTCAGCAGACTTTATCTGCACCCATGTGTAACCTCAGCATGAATTCAAGCTTCCTTTTTATAAGAAAGAAAAAGACTTATACAGCTAAATTCAAAACATTTTGGTGTAAACATTCACAGTAATACATTAGAAAGGAACAACTTGCAATGAACTCAAAATAGTAGATTTGTATTTTGAATGACACAAAAACTTTCCAGCATACCATATACATGGAGGCAGACTCTAGCATATATCAGGTTGATACTATAAATATTAAGATGTTTGATTTACCTCTAACTCAAATGCTTTTTCATTGTACTGGCTCATTAACTTTGCAATTGTCTGCATACCAAAATTCTTACAGAAATTGTTAATAAAGAATAACCAACTAGAAGTGTATATGCAGGAATGCTATAGCAAATAGGTATGCAAAACATGCCTCTGAATGCTGAAAAAGAGTAAAATAGATTACTTGTTGCATTTCAATTGGTGATGCATTATTTGCTGCAGCTATGCTGCTTCCCGTTATTCGCTGCTCCAAGATTTTCATTTGTTGTTTCTTCTCTTCAATCTCATTTTCTAATTTTTGCATTTGTGCCTTGTAACAAATGAACGATTAGTGTATAATTACAGAACGTCAAAACCTTTTAGAAACTGCACAAGAAAAACTGCAGTAGTATGGACTTGAATTTGAACAACAACAAAAGCATACTTGAAGTTTGTTGTCCTCTGGATTGTTTGCAGCCTGTTCAGAGAGACGTTTGAGTGAACTTGTACTAAAAGCAACCTCACCAGCCAGCATCTTTACTTGTTCTGTGAGAAGATCCATTTGATCCACCATTGTTGTGCCAGTCTTCACTCAAACAGGCAAGATATTCATGTGCTTAATAGAAATTTAAGTAAATTTGCCTTAGCAAACAAATCTACTAATGCAACACCGACCCATTTTCTTTGTCCTAACCTTTCAGGCGCATATATGTTCTCTCACACATATATAAATGCATTAAATGTATTTTTCCACCCTACAGTTCGTTACGTTCGTTTTTGCAGTTTTAAAGATGAATAAGACAATTATAACAAATAATGAAAAAGAAGAAAACATGATGAAACTTCATAATAACAGACAGTTGTGCCCTCTTATTGTAAAACTTGAAAACTTCAAGTTCAAGTACAGTTAAGCAAAAAAATTACAAGAAAAATAAAAAACAGTCAAAATATAACTTTATATAAGCATAAATTCACTTCAAAAATGGCTCTCTATAAGGATATCAGGAAACACATTTATTCTTGCAAAGATATATTACAATTTCAATGTATTCTGGCATACAATTCAATAAATGAAATAGTTCCTGCATAGTGCCAAAGGAAATCAATTCAGATAATAACATATATTGCTAGGACAATAAATCCGAATGATGATAACATAAAACATTACAAATGACTGGAAAAATGGGTTAAAGCATCCAAATATGAATGAACCAAATATTCCTAAGTTAGGGACTGCACTCACATAATTTATTTCAAATAAGAAACATCAAGAAGATAAGCCTCATGTGTATGCCACTTTATCAATAAAGAAAAGCCTGGATTTTTCTCTAGTTAAAAATTAAAAGTTGCATCAGTTAAACCCCTTAATTAAAGGTTAAAACATATGTAGATTACTTACAGGAGGTGGCTTTCGTCCACGTACAGTCCCACTGAAAAGCTCACCAGCTTGTGTGGAGTCTGCAAATGTGTCAATTGAAGGAAATTGTTCATCACCTCTTTTGTTTAAAGATTTTCGACTCCCAGATTTTATTTCAGTTGCCAGGTCCAAAGGAATTCTCGAAGTAGCAGAAGCAGCAGATCCATTTGAAGAGGTCTCATTCTCAGGATATGTTGCCGAATTTTCCAGTAGCATATCTAGCTTCTGAGAAAGAAATAAATTATATTAATGTCCACAAACGACTAAAGTAAGTTAGTGTGACCTGAAAGTTACAATAGAGGAGAACAAGGGGAAGAAGGGCCTAGGCTTTAAAGTAACTAAACACCAAAATACAACATAGAAATGAAAGAATCAAAGGAAAGGGCAAACTGAAAATGGTTAACCCCCTAAACCATAACATCTAAGTAAATTTAGCCAAGTGAGGAAGGACACAGTGAAGATATGAATCATGGAGCTCAGGAAAATCAAAGCATGCCACCAAAGATTTAAAAAAACATGTTATTGCAAAACTACATGTAGTAAACCAATTCCCACAGAGAGACAGTATATTTTAGTAGCATTTTGTTTCCTTCCAACATGGCTTTAGCTACAATAGCTATCATTCCACTGAACCTAAATGTAATGATTCGTGAGAATATTTTAATCAAGGAAATACAGTTTTAGTTAATATTTTTTACCATAAAACAAGCTGTACATAAGCATTCACTCAGCACAGTTACCAGAATTCTAGTAAAATCTAAGTTCCTAATATTTTCTACTTTCTTTTGAGGTCAATGAGTCACTTGCAAATTTCCCTTCCAATCAGTTGCTAATTATAGAATATATATCGTTAGAATCACAAAACAATGGACTAATCTTTAATGAGCAGCAATAATAATAATTTTCATGAAAAACAGTACAACTTAAATTCTCTTCCCAATGCAATGAAAACTTTTTTCCTTTCCAGCTTATTTTATAATGTCTTTAATCGATCATTGTCATCACAGAGATACATATGTTGCAAATTTGTAAACTACATCAACCAGAAAAACATTGTATGCATATGCACTTCTACAATTAACTCACTTGACTCAAATGTATATATTTTATATTGAAGTCTGCAAATTGTTCTGTTGCAAAAACTAATCTATAAAAATACAAGCATAGCTCTTCAGAAATTTGACTTATCACATCAGTTGATGCATCTAAAATTTGCAGGGTTTGAACATAAATTGTAATTACCTCGTCTTCACCAAAAGAACGCCTGCGCTGATGAGCAGGGATGTCTGAAAGATTTGTAGGAATTGTATTCTTTGTAGAGACTAAGATCAGCTTGGTCAGTCTCTGGATTCTACTCATAAGAGCTGCCTTAGCTTGCTCCTCTTCTTCTAGCCTTGACTGCATTTTGACTTGACCAGCTTCAAGCTATTCAAAGTTAACAACTTTCAGACTTACTACCAACAAAATATTTACCTAAATCTATAGTCACAATGAAATAATCCATGGTCTTTCAAGTTATTTCACTATTTATGGTTGATTTTCCCTCTCATGGATAAGAACTTCATACGTACAAATTATAAAGAATAAATTGGAAACACAATTTGTAATTATTGATTACCATAGAAAACCCAAATTGGATCACAGAAATATAACTCAAAAATGCAATGCACAAGACATCCTGATGTCAGAGGCAAATGTGGGACATTATTTAGAGGAAAAGACCTGTTGCCTTAATGTCAAAAGCTCCTCCTGGCTAGTCGTCACAATAATACCCCTCCTTACTTGATCAAGTTCATTCTTCAGACTCGAAATTTCCTTTTGGTACTTCTTTATCAATGACTTTTCATCAATGATCTACAGAAGCAAGGAAAGCCTCAGCTTTGTCCACAAAACTTAAAAGGAATATAAAAGTACAAGAACTTCCAAAATCTTAGATGTTAATCTAGTACCTATGTTTGTCATTTTTCTACTTAACTCTGTAAGTAACTAATAGAAATACAAACCCTATTTGGTGCAGCACGAATTTCAACTCGTTTGGCTCTCTGTGCAAACTTTAAGGTGTTGTGGGTCTCCTCCATATTACTGGATGCTGGTGTGATTGTACATATAAGCTGTAAACATCAGTTTTTCCATACATTAGCTGAAGAGGTCAGTCACACCAGTGCCTATTTAAAGAAACCAAGAACTATACTCCAAAAGAATGTAGTATGTACAAACAGCCTTTTATATATGCACTTAAAAAAACCAACATTTTCTCCTTAAAGCATATAATATCCATTTTATTTCCCTTTGGAGATATTTTTAGGAGTGATTTGGCAGTAGAAAACAATAACACAGCTCAAATGCAGCAAACTGAATAATGTAAAGTGTAAATTACAGGAAACAAAAAAGAAACACATGCCAAAGTGATGTAGATCTGATTTTGTATCATGGACAGCTTACTTCAAAAAATGAAATTGGACAGTTTTTCAAGCATGCTTATGATTTCAATAAAATGACTGCTAATGACATGATGGGAAACGTATGCATACCGATACATGCCCATGCCCACTCAATGAAGACTGCAAAAGTCGAGTTAATTTAGAATCACGGTAAGGTACATGTGAAGCCTTTCCTTCACTTAGTTTTCCAATTACCTGCATAACATATCAAATATACAGTTTTTAACAAGGTAAGTGCATAAGAAACTTGATATATCATATTTCATGAATTCTAGTCAAGGCATGAGATTGAAACTTAATAATGCCCACTAAAAACATTAATAGAATTTAAGTTATTGCAACAATAAAATTTGCATACACAAATCGAATGGAAACATTCACAGAAAATTAGGATAACATCATGTCACAAAAAATTGATGTGTAATGCTTCAATAATCACATTAGGTGAGCTTAAAACATGAATGATTCATATTTCAAGTTTGTGTCTCAACATTAGCCAGTTGACCATCCACCATTTAAGATATTAATTATTATCTCAAGATGCTCCTGATCTTTCCAACAAATCTTGAAACTGAATTGCAAGGCCATTTAAAATGATACATATTGACTTTATCTCCAGATTACATGGACCTGTCCTGCAAAAAACCCTGCTCATTATCTTTTCTTGTACACCTTTACGGACTTCCTCAGAATAAATTGCCTATCTACCACAAAATACAGCAATTTCTTCTGGACTATCTTATCTGATGACTCTCCATATGTCATCCATATAATCTTGTGGATTATTTCTCAGGCCCTTCATCAAAGGAATCACTGCACCCTCCTTGCCCCACAATAACATATGTTGCTCCAATATGCATTAGAAGAAGCCTTTCATTTTCTGTTGCTCACTAATTTGAGACATTTGAGGAAATCTCTATGGACCTCAGCTCATGGCACAATGAGTTATATGTATCTCTTCTATTTTTAAACTTTCTACCTTGCAAGGCTTCCAAGGAGTTCCACAAAAATAAGCCAAAATATAACGTATCATTCTAGAATTGAATGAACTAGCTAAGCATGCTTTTAACTGACTTATCCATAAGATTAAGTTATTGTGATCTTCTTATGCATGATAACCTCAATAAAATCATTCTTAAAAAATATAAGCCATATACCGTTCCAAGAGTTAGCAGACTTTTATTGATATAAGAACCTTCCTTCCTCCTTAGACCAGTTGTCTCTGCCTTTGAGCTTTCAGATCCTGCTAAATCAATTAGATTCTGTACCATGCAAGAGAACCAGGATCGTTATATATTTCAAATGTTCAAGATATAAATACCAATTATGTTGAATGTAAGGCAATAATTATTTTATAAAAGGTCATTTAATACAAAAATATGATCTTACAAGTTGAGATAATGTGACTTCATCATAACCACTACCATGCGCACTGCTCTCGATTATCTGAAATAACAAGTCAATAAATAGATATTGCATGAATTGCATTAAAAGAGATGCCAGCATTTCAAATAAATGACAATGAATATGTAAATATATCATAGATACAAAAACATACAAAAAATGTAGCTTGTTAATGCCTATATCTAAGAATGATCAGCAACAAACAGTAATGTACATGATAGATGACAAAAACATAAAAAAGTAACACCAACATTAAACCATCAAAAAGCAATGCAGATGCCGCCTCCTCCCTCTACCCACTGCCCCACAAAACTGCAATTTTCTATAAACTCAGAGAACCAACTTAAATTAAAAAAATGGATATCACAAGATAAAGATTGCTTCTCATATTTGGGAACTGAAAACATAACTAGAACTTTGATTTCTATAATTCATTACATAAATGCATATTTCCCTGAAGCGCTAACATTCCACCCAACGTTGTGTGGAAATGATTATAGTATTGGATATAGATTAGATTCAGCAAATTTGCAAGTCCACCTAATACAGAAATGGCTAGATATGGAAAATCATAAAAATTTAAAATACACATATATTTATACATCTGAAGTCAATTCATAACATTAAAAATACTTTTGGTGGGTAAATTGTGACCTTGGGGATCACTCCCTTTGTATTAAATATTGAAAAAGACTACAACAGTGCTGCCTTTTATAGGGAAGGCAAAGAACTACAAAAAATCCTTTCATAATGGTGGACAGCGAAAACTTACAATCTAGAAGCTAGGCCAATAAAGACTAAAATGGCCTCTCTTCAAATATTGTTAAGGACTATGCTATATAAACACCAATACAAAATAGTAGTCATCAATACCAAGTGCCAACCCCGAAGCTTCATGGAGCATTTTCATCATCCTCTTCAAGTATGGCAAAGCTCCAATCAATCCCAATGGTAGAAGTAACCCAAATAGCACATTTCAATAATTCGCCTTCATACCACCTCTCAACAAACATTGGAAGGGGTGATGAAGGGGGTCCCAACACCCATTACAGTCCCAGAACTTATTTGCAAGGTGTCGTTTGACAAAGGGAAGCCCAAGCTTGGAACAACATCTACAAGAGCGATTTCCAACCTACCACACAAATGGTTATGTGGTAGAGACATCACCATTGCCCTTATTGTTTCCTTTCACTCAATAGAATCCAACAACATGCCAACAAACATTTAAGCGACATCAATGCTTACACTATATCTATGGATTGTTGTCATGAACTCATCGCACAATACCGTTTTGATTGTATGTATCATGTCCTTGGCTCTAGTCTTGAACACATTTTTCAAGCAAGTGTCTATTATTCTCCCCAAGAAGGCTACTCACCATTTCTTTCAAATAAGTTCAGCATTGGTATCCATGATCCGCTGTTAGGCACTCATGTCTACACCATTTGAGAAAAGGAGAATATTCCTCTCAATGATTTGTGTAGCTTAAATAAATAAGTTCCCCATCTTCAAACAAATTATCTTGTTCATTAAAAGTACATCTGATCCCAACTGAATCAACTTTGTGATCCCATTACATGTTTGAGCCAACTTCCACATAATATATACATTTGTCATGTATATATACTTCTATTATGTAGTGTCATTAATTGATCCATGTAAGATGCATAACAATCTATGATTGCTTTCCTTAGTGGATGATAATTTAGATATGACTTAGTTTGAATATGGAATCAAAGGATTCCCAAGCCCCTGCATCATTATGAATGATGCACTCCTCTTTCCTATCAATGGCATGATTGGCCAAAAAGTCTACCTCTTTGTTAATCTCTTTCTAGATGTGTTGTATGGAAAATTTAGCAAAAGAGTCCAATATAGGCCAACCTTTTTGCATAATGTTAGCAATTTTCCAATTTGGAGAGCCTTACTTTTGAACTATGTTAATGGTCACCATTGAGTCACCATCAACTCGTATGAAACAAACAACATTTTTTTACATACTTGTAAGTCTATGCTTCAGCCCCATTGTTGGTTCCATCTTTCTTTTTTTCAAGGTTGTACCAATGAGTTTACCCCTCTCATCCCATTTAAAGCAGCCAACACCCAATGATCCTTGATTGTTTCTTGTAGCCCCATCAAAATTCATCTTCCTCCATCCAATAGGTAGAGGAATCCAACTAATTCCTATACAAGGATAAGAAGTAGAGTAAATTTTACTAACCACTTGAAACGGGAATTTTGGTTTTTGTATTTTTAGTGTATAGTATTTATTTTATTATATTGCACTTGTATCTCTAGAGATTTAAATATATGTCTAGATGTGTGTGTATACGAATAATTTTTTTAAATTTATTTTATTGTTTTCTCATAACTCTAAAGCAAATAAGGCACGAAACAATATGGTAACATATCCAAACCAAGGAAACCCGGGGATGCGTCCCCCCCCTAAAATGCCTCGTCCCTGTCCCCTGTCCCCGAGACATCCCAGGTACAAGAGAACGGCTAGGGAACGGCAAGGGACCGTCCCATTTTTTTGCAAAAAAAAAGGAAACGTCCCCGAAACGGGGGGACGGCGTTGACCAAATGGGGATGGTTGACCAGTCCCGGGGACGGCCAGGGGACGCCTGAGCCATCCCCCAACAGTCCCCCACGTCAAAGCATGTTTTAAAAATAGAAAATATATATATAATAGTTTTCAATTTTATGGTTTATGAGTTGTTCATTTAGATTATTTTCATTTCACAATATTTGGAACACTCACAAGATAAATATTTGATGCTCTATTAGAGATATATAAAAATAACAAAAATTTATTCCAAAAGTGTAAACTTGAATTTATTTGCTTCTTGTTCACTAACAGGTTTTAGAGACAAAGACTTAGGATTTTGACCTTTTTAAACAGTTCTTCACAATTGGAAATAGGCTGAATATTAAGGCAATTTGATGCCCAAAATTCTTTGAGTGCAGCAATTGTCCCCACATTTAACTGCTCAAATCCATATCAAACAATACACCAGCATTGAATTTATTTCTAGTAGTCCACACTCCCACCAAACTTCAATAATTTTGCCTTCAGACGCCTTAGCTATTCATTATTGTTCTGTGCCAAGTAATCAATAACCTAGGTGAAACAATCTTCACTGTAATCACAAATGTTCGCCCAATTTGTGAGCTGGAAATAACCTTATGTAATTTGATATAAGTTTATAAATTATAACTTGGAGGTTGTATTATGATTCATGTATGTTAATTCTGAATTTTCAATGTTTATTGAGTATTGACAAAGAATGTTGAACACAAATGTTATATGTTAAGGTTCTATAATGTATATTATGTATGCTTTATCCATGTTTTCATATGAATATTTAAAATTTCCCTATATATTTTAAATTTTCCCTATATTTTATATAGCCGTCCCCCAGGTCCCCAAATTTGGCCTCAAAAATCGGAAACTTGGGTGTTGATGTTGTAGCTTCGGGTTACATACTTTCGCCTTGATTGTTGGACAATAAATTCATATAGCCTAATGGCTATTCATTTATTTATTAAAGTGAAGAGAAGCTTCACTTGGCAACACAATATAATATTTAATTATTGTGAATAATTAAATGGGGCCGACTTAAAGAAATGATATTTAATATTTGCTAATTCTTTATGAAGCTGACCTACATGAAGAGTCACATTATTTTGTATTTATACAAGGTGGAGTTTGCTCATTTGATCATCAAGTTCATTCATCATATTTTGCATTCCTAGAAGAAGTTCGCACTTGATAAGCAGATCATTATTTTGTGACAGCAGATTGATTTCAAGGAGAAACATATTCATGTTGTATCTTCGCATCTAGGAGAGGTGCTATTATTCATTGTATCAAATTTCTGCTCTTATTCCTTGAATACATAAGCGATATATTTGTTGGGTTTTTCTGTGGTGTACCGACACTCTGCTGATCTGTTTTTCACTTGAGTTTCGTAGGTCTGATTTTGTTTTGGTTTAATTTCTCTTTTTGTGCTTCTAAGTTTGTTTGCTAGAAATACTAGAATGATACATAAAGAGCATATGCATACCATGAAAGCCTCGAATAAACTAAGCTAATGGAATAACTTGAGTACATTGCTCATTTCAATGTCTAAATATAGTTTCTTCATTACATAATAAGGAACTTACAACATATGACTTACATCAGATTTCAAGCTAACAATATCTTAGACTACATTTTAACTTACAGCCAAACATCACTGTGAATAGTGACTTGCTACAGTACGCGCGCCCAAAGAAATGCTGATTTCTCTTAATTGACGAGCTTCTCCCACCAAAACTTCGCATGGCAAGCTTCCTAAGACAAGGGCGCCCCTTTTTGGAAAGATTGCAGCCACCAAGGAAAGGCATTTTATTTCCTTTTGCTGTTACAAACCCTCAAAAAAACACAGTTGGCTGTAGCTTTCAAAATCAACTCCAAAACTCCACGAAAAGCGAGCAGCTCTCATACTAACGTGATTGAAGACTATGGCAGTCCAAACCCCTTTGAAAATGGCTCAAATAAACTGCGAACAGCAACTTGTGTCTCCAAAAGAAGCCACCAAAAACTGATCAGCAACTTTAAGGTGGTGTTTCACACCCTCAAGCAGCTCCAAACGAAGAACCAAGCCCCACCAGGCTCACCCACTGCAAGAAATCAAGAAACCCTAATCTCCTTCTTCCTCCAAAGCAATACTTCCAAGTTTCTTCAAGCTAAAATCATTCATCCATGAAGCAATTCGAATTTCCTCTCTTGCCTTTTATAAATTTACAAAGGAAACACTATTCATTAAAGTGAACACTATTCACTTAAGTTATAACATTTTTCACTTTAGTAATGAATAGTAACTTAAAAATAGAAAGTGACCCCTTCCTTTTAAAGACACATGGTCCCTAGGCCGAGAATGGTGAAATAAAAGGTGAGTATCATTAATTTAAGCACAAGTATCATGCCAAATGCAACAATTCACCCCGCCACCATACTTTAGAGATCAACACTGAGATTTGACGACCAAGTGCCCGTCCAAGAAACCCTCTATCCAGAACTATTAGCCTACGAGGGTTAGGAAAATAGGCTAATCACCCAACTCTGATGCTCGTGAAAAAGGGGACATTACATTTTCTCCCTCGAGTAGGAGGGCTTTCCCAAGGAATCTTGTTGTGTTCATTGTCTTATGTGTTGCAATTTCTACTTATTGAATTTTTTATCCTAAAACTACCATGGTATCAAAGCGGGTTTAAAGAAGATTGTGATCAGATTTACATAAGCAGTGCTTCCATCCATTCGTGTTCTCATCTTCTAGCATCTATCTCATCCTCACAATGGTGAACGGGCTCAAGATCGAAGATAGGCTTATAGGTGCTTCCAACTTCACCTCTTGGAAGTTTAGAGTGATGCTTGCATTGGAAGAAAATGAGCTTGCTGAGTTCATGGAGGGCGAAGTTCCCGAACCTTCTGATGAAGATGTGAAGCCACAATGGAAGAAGAATGGCCCTAAGGCGAAAAAGTTTTTGGTTGATTCGGTGAAGGACCACCTTGTGCCAATCATCTCCAAGTTGAAGACAGCAAGAGAAATGTTCAAAACCTTGGAGGAAATGTATGAGTTCAATAACACAAGCAGAGCTCTTTCCTTGAAGCAACAACTTCATCATGTCAAGATGGCAAAAGGAGATTTTGTAATGTCCTTCTTCATGAAGATCACTAAATTGAGAGATCAGCTCTCTACAATTGGGCATATGGTTGATGATAAGGATTTGGCCATGTTGGCTCTTAATGGTCTTCCTAAATCTTGGGAACCATATATCCAAGGCATTAGTGCGAGATCAAAGCTACCTAAGTTTGATCGCTTGAGGGCAGATTGCATTCAAGAGGAATCGAGATTAGCAGCAAGAGGCAATGGGCAAAGTTCTACCAATGAGGAAATTCATGTACTTGTCGCTCAATCTTCGAAGAAGAGAGGAAGAGAAGGAAAGAAAGGCTACTTCAAAAGGAATAAAGATAGAAGATCTGATGGTACTCCCGCATCTAAGAAGAAGGATCTTTCCCACATACAATGCTTCAAATGTGACAAGTTTGGTCACTATGCAAAAGATTGCCCAACTAGACCAAAACAGAATGCTTCAATTGCGGATGTGGGTGAGATCTCTCCTCAAAAGGATTCAAGTGAATTTCTATTCTATTCTGCCTTGTCAAGCAATGTTCCAACAGATAGAAACACTTGGTTGATTGATAGTGGCGCCTCTCGTCACATTACTGGATTTAGAGAACATCTTTCAAATTTGGTGATGAGAGATACAAGTGTCAAGTCATAATTGGAGATGATGCATGTTATTCAATGAAAGATGTTGGGACCTCCACTCTTCACTTAGATTCCGACATCACCTTGCAGTTGAGTGATGTACTATTTGTACCAGGCATCAAGCAGAACCTCATCTTTATTTCAGCCTTGGAGGACAAGGGATATCAAGTTGCATTCTCTGAAGGTAAAATTCTTGCACGGCCGAAGAACTCTAGCATCAAGTCAGCCCGAGTGATTGGTGTTCGGCGAGAATGTCTCTACAAACTTTCCACTCGTCCACTACAGGCTTTGTTGCGTGATACATCAAGTTCGTGTGAGCTTTGGCATAGAAGACTTGCTCACATTCACTTCCAGTGCTTCCAACCATGGAGAAGATGGTCACTGGCATTCCTAAACTCAGCCAAGAGCACAAAGGTACTTGTCGTGGATGCGCATTAGGTAAGAATACTAAAAGACCCTTTCATAGTAGTGAAAGTAGATCTAAAAGCATTCTAGATTTTGGTCATTCTGATTTGTGTGGTCCAATGTCTGTTGCTTCTTTGAGTGGTTTCTCGTATTATGTAATTTTCATTGATGACTACTCTAGAAAGACTTGGATTTATTTCTTAAAGACTAAAGAATTTGAGGAAGTATTTGAGAAATTCAAGGAATTTAAAGCTCAAGTAGAGAACTTGTCCGGGAAGAGGATCAAAGTTCTGAGATCTGACAACGGAGGAGAATACATCTCTGGAAGCTTTAAAAACTTTTGTGTTGAAGCAGGAATTAAGAGGGAGTTTTGTGTTCCCTACAATCCACAACAAAACGGTGTACCAAAAAGGAAGAACAGATCTATTGTAGAAGCAACTAAGGCCATGATTCATGATCAAGATCTGCAAATCTTCCTTTGGGCCGAAGCTTCTAGGACAGCTATGTATGTTTTGAATCGGAGCCCCATCATATCTTGGAGAACATGACTCCTGAAGAAGCTTTCACAAGTATGAAGCCAAAAGTCAGCTATTTGAGAATATTTGGTTGTCCTGTGTATCTTCATGTCCCTAAAGATAAAAGGACAAAGCTGGAACCATCTGGCAAGAAAGGAATATTTGTGGGCTACAGTGAGTCTTCAAAAGCCTACAGGATTTACATTCCAGGTCAGAAATTGATAGAGATCAGCAAGGATGTTACATTTGAAGAAGATGTTGCATTCAAGAGATCTAAAGGCTCTCACATGGAGATAGACAATGAAGACCAAGAGTCTCCTCAAGACATGGAAGTTGACCATACTCTTGAGATTCAGAGGGAGCCTACTGATCCAAAAGAAGATGATGATCCAATTGAGCCTTTGGAACCTATTGATGGGCCTATCGACATTGTTATTGGTAGAAAGAGACCTCTATGGGCTAGGCAAACAATGCAAGAGGCAGAAAAGTTTGCAGCCCCTAGAGGAACATTCAGAGAAAGCAAAAGACCTCAGAAGTTTTCAAGCTATGTTGCATTGATGAGTCAAATGATTGAATCTGAGCCTTCCAGTGTTGAGGAAGCTTCAAGTCAACAAGTATGGAAAGATGCTATGGCTGAAGAATATCAATCTATCCTCAAGAACGATGTTTGGGACATTGTTCCTAGACCAGAAGGCAAATTTGTTGTATCTTCTAAGTGCCTTTTCAAGATCAAGCATACGGCTGATGAAAGCATTAAGAAGTACAAGGCTAGATTTGTGGCTAGAGGTTTCTCTCAGAAAGAGGGAATAGACTATGAGGAAACCTTTGCTCTAGTTGCTCGTTATACTTCCATCAAACTATCATTGCTATTGCAGCAACTAAAGGATGGAAGTTACACTAGATGGACGTGAAGACAACATTTTAAATGGTGTAATTGAAGAAGAGGTATACATTGAGCAACCTGATGGATTTGAGGTTCATGGGAAGGAGTCTCATGTTTGCAGATTGAAGAAGGCTTTGTATGGCCTTAAGCAGGCTCGTCGTGCTTGGTATGAGAGGATTGATCGATACCTACTGAGCTTGGGCTTCTCCAAGAATGATGTTGATTCAAACCTATATTTCAAGGTAATTAATGGTGAGGCATTGATCTTGGTTCTCTATGTTGATGATCTATTTCTTACTGGAGAAGAACACCTCATTATCAAATGCAAGAAGGAGTTGGCTTCTGAATTTGAAATGAAGGATCTTAAGTACATGCATTACTTCCTTGGTTTAGAAGTATGGCAGAGGCCTAATGAGATCATTCTAAGTCAAGGGAAGTATATAATAGACATCTTGAAGAGATTTGGTATGATGGATTGCAAATCCATGTCTACACCGATGGAAACCAATTTTCAAAAGTTAAAAGAGGCTGCAGCTAGTTCAAATTTGGTGGATCCTACTATGTACAGGCAGTTGATTGGATCATTGATGTATCTAGTCAATACTAGACCAAATATTTGCTATGCAGTGAGTGCACTTAGTCAGTTCATGTGTGAACCAAGGCAAATACACTATCCTGAGATACTTGTGTGGCACAGTTGGGTATCGCTTGAGATATTCTTCTGATGTGGACTTGAAGCTGCATGGTTATACTGATTCTGATTGGGCAGGGTGTCCTGCTGATCGGAAGAGCACCTCTGGATCTTGTTTCAGTTTGGGGTCTGCAATGATCTCCTGGTGTAGCAAGAAGCAGTCGTCAGTGGCACTAAGCACCGCAAAGGCCGAGTACATTGCAGCGTGTGTGGCAACTCGAGAAGCAGTGTGGCTTCGGAAGCTCCTTGCAGGATTGTTTGAAGCTTTCTGTCATTCCAATGTTTCATGACAGAACCAAACATGTTGAGATCAAATACCACTATATCAGAGATATGGTATTGAGGAAAGCAATCTAGTTGAGATACATTAGCGCTGATGAGCAAACAGCCGACATTCTCACCAAGCCCCTCTCCAGAGTAAAGTTTGTGTACTTTCGAGACAAGCTTGGAATTGTGGAGAATGAAGCCCTAGCTGAGAGGGAGACTCAGCTTCAATGATCTTCTGTGATTTGCTTTAATGCATCTTTCTCTGTTAGAGAAATTTGAGGTGTAAGCCCTTGTTTCCACCCTCTGGGAGTAGCCATGGTGGATGTCACATTAAGTGACTCTATGACAACTTCACGTGAGAGAGTTTGTGATGATTTTCTTGTACTTGTGTTTATTCACCCTCTAGGAGTATCCAAGGTGAACGTCATGTTGAGATGACGACATCACGTTGAGTGATTCCGTGATGGGCACTTGTGCACATATGCTTTACCATACAGGGGATTAGCAATGATGGTTGATATCACGATTGAGTGAATCCCTGATGAGCCCCTTCCACATATGGGTGTAGCCATTGTGGGTGTCATGTTGAGATTCCGTGACAATGTGTATCGGAAGTATTCCTCCCTAGCTAAGAGGGAGTGTTGATGTTGTAGCTTCGGGCTACATACTTTTGCCTTGATTGTTGGACAATAAATTCTTATAACCTAACGGCTATTCATTTATTTATTAAAGTGAAGAGGCACTTCACCTGGCAACACAATTAAATGGGGCCAACTTAAAGAAATAATATTTAATATTTGCTAATTCTTTATGAGGCCGACCTACATGAAGAGTCACATTATTTTGTATTTATACAAGGTGGAGTTTGCTCATTTGATCATCAAGTTCATTCATCATATTTCGCTTTTCTAGAAGAAGTTCGCACTTGTGCAGCAGATCATCAAGTTCATTCATCATATTTCACTTTCTTAAAAGAAGTTCGCACTTGTGCAGGAGATCATCATCTTGAGCAGCAGATCATTATTTTGTGACAGCAGGCTGATTTCAAGGAGAAACATATTCATGTTGTATCTTCGCATCTAGGAGAGGTGCTATTATTCATTGTATCAAATTTGGCATTGTGTTGTGCTTGAGTTGTAAGCAGATTTCTGCTCTTATTCCTTGAATATATAAGCGAAATATTTGCTGGGTTTTTCTCCCTTGAGTAGGAGGGTTTTCCAAGGGTATCTTGTTGTGTTCATTGTCTTATGTGTTGCAATTTCTGCTTATTGAATTTCTGATCCTAAAACTAACATTGGGGACTCGTCCCACCGTCCCTTGCCATCCCCGTCCCGAAAACTTGGGGTAACACTGATCCAAACATGTCGTATATGCTCTAAATAAGGGCTTGTATATCAATATATCTAGATGCAATATCCATGATATATATAGGAGTATTATATTTGTATCTAATACACATATCCTTGTCAAGCGAGAGGAAGCATTTGGCAACTCTAAAAAATTTATCATTACAATACGAAGTTATTAATAAGAGGAGTCTCAAATCAATATAGCATATGGGATTTTCTTTGTGAAAACAAGTAGAATACATGATTATCAAATCCCTTGTAAATATTGTTGGACCCCTACAAAATTTTCAAAAATAAAAAAATGTCAATTTTAATATAGGGGAAAGCTACTATTGTTCAAGATATGACTAACTTGCTTAAAAGCCTAGCGTCATTCATGTATTAATACGTCAAAACTTACCACAACTTCACATCTAATTCTCCAATCTACTTTTTTTCAACAACTATTAACCTTTGCAATGACAAAATGCATAAAATAGGCAACTTGGTTAGTCAAGTGGCATATTAGACAAAAAAATCTCACTCAAGGAGGTGCCTTTGAAGTAATGTCATTTGCAAAGAATTGCATGACCAAGGTGAGAGAAGATGGTAAAAATAAAGAATTCACATGATCAACAAGAGGTAATAGTGGCATCATCGAATGCATCACACAATGAAGGGTTTTGTTGGCTAGCAAAGGTCAAGGTACACAATAGGAGGAAAAGCACCTACAAAATGATTATATTCACATGATCTAGGTTTTATCGATGGCAATCATGAGTAATTTGCGTGACTGGCAACAATCATGATGACAAAACACAACAAAATTCATAATCTAGAAATACAAATAAGTGGCAATGACCTATGATCCAATCAATCAAAGGGTTAGCACCACCAAGGAGAACATATTCACATGACAAAGCATAGAAATGTTGGTTGTCTTTTTCATTGCACAACTAGTGGTAAAGTTGTTGGCAAACACTTCTATTCGATGGGATTAGGTATAAGGCATTGGCAAATAACTCTATTCCATGTGATTTGGTCATTAGATGTTGGTGAAGGTCATAGATTTATGCAACAAAGGCAAGAAAGTTGGAATTAATCATGAAATAACTAGCATCTAGTTCAATCAGCCAAAATAGGAAAACTCGTGCCTATTCTAAGGTTATACATGTCTACAAATTCAAGGAGGTTGTCATTGTACAATCAACAAACTTTTCTTTCACTCTATAGGGCGCAATATGTTTCCCTTCATTCTTCTTCATTTTAAATCAATCTGTGTCGACTAGGGTTTCCAAATCATCAATTTATATAGTTTTTGTTGCTATTGTCTAAAGTTTTTTAGTGAATTTCAACGCTATGGTTTGATCGTTTAATGGGGATCATCATCTATTATAATTCAAGAACTTTGTTCTAAGTTTAAGGTTTCCAACAAAGGAAGCTTTGAGTCACCAAAGTTGGATTGGTGGGGTCGTCAACAAATTCATGGAGGTCAAGGTTTCCAAGTATTTGTCAAATGAATCAATTCCAAGTATTTGTCAATGACTCAAATCAAAAGCATTTTTTGAATCACAGAGACCATTTGTGTACCAAATTGCTATTTTTTGCAATATCTATATCTAGCAATTGCTATTTCTAGAAGTTCTATTCTACAATAAGGGCTAAGAGCCCTTTTTAGTCCTTTTTATTTTATTAGTTATTCAGATTTGTTTTTTCTTTAGACTTCCTCTCTTTCTTATTTTATGACAACTTTAAGCATTTGCACTTCGAAGCAATGATTTTAGAGATAAATTATTATTATTTTAAATCCCTAAAATAAGACATCTTTTAACCTATAAATAAGTGCTTTAAGCACATACACTCTTAATGATGATTGACACTACACTTATGCTACCAAAATTTGTATTATGGACAATTCACTAGTGTGTGTAATTTCATGGATTAAATTGAAAATGAATGATGTTCTCAAGCTTTGTATAAATGTTGATTATTCATCTAGGTTGTAACTTTGTGTGCAAACGAGCTATTTAGTCTTTGAAAACAAGTGCTTTGTCATATTTGAAGTAGTTATTACTCCTATTAATCTTGTTTGCAGTAGATTGGCATCTCTAGTTTATTCAAAAAGAACATGTTGTTTGTGCTTTTTCATTAAATTGCTTTCATTTATAAAATCTATAAAATCTTTCTTACAAATCATGGTTGTTATTAATCTAGTGCTTGTATCCAAGGTAACAACATAGGCACATAGTCATTTTACTAGCACAAAATACCTAAGAAAATATTGTATAGTGCACATAGTTGTTTATCTTGTCTATAGTTTGGTGTTCAAGGTCAATTTCTCTAGGTGTTTAGGTTTAGTTTAGACCTCAAGGTGCTTTCCTTTACAATTTGAAGAGAGATTTATCCCCACACATTATTCCAATTTGAGTTGTCATGCAAGAGACATTAAAATGCTTACAAGTACACCTAAATTACTTCATTTAAGTTGGTTGTTTGCAACAAAAGCCCTAATTAAAAAAAAAAATCCCTAAAAAATATACCCCTTGCAATTTAATTTTGTACTTTAGATTCACAAAATGATTGGACATAATTAAGGTTCGGGAAACTAATTGTAGATATTTCTAAGTAATGGCCATCTAGTATCAATATCAAGAGAACAAGCAATAGTGTAATCAAGTTAATAAATACATAATATAACAACACATCAATGATTTCACACCTTCCGAGATAGTGAAAAGATTGTCTTTCCACTTATGTAGGTGGCATTACCATTCAAGATTTGGCACAAGAAATAATTGGAATTGTTAGCATTTTCATTTGCACCTTAGAAAATTTCTCGATGATTCACACACCATGACATGAAAATACTTGTTTAATTTTTTATTTTCTAATATGCACACCTCAAGAACTAGGGTGTACCAATACATAATTTTCCTTTCTAAAATCTCTTAATCACAAAAGTATGTGCACTCACTTTGACACACAAATCTGATCGTGTTTGAAACTACAACATTCTTCATTGTGAGCTGCACTCTTTGACACTAATCATGCAATTGTATGATGTGATTTTGATTTTAAAAAATCACTTTTTAATACCCTAACACTCTTGCACACATCACTGGCATGGCCAAGATTTGAAGTTACAACCTCCATTTTTATGCCTTAACACTCCCATGATTACTCATAGAAACGGTTGCATTTTTTTTAAAGTCTATATACCTTCATTGTAGGGTACACGACAATATATAATGGACTAAATATGTGCATTAATTTCATCCCAATCAACCTTTATTAGGGCACACGACGATATATACCTATGATGATTTTTGTTTTAAAACATACCTCCCTTATCAAGTGCATCAGTCACATAGTGATTTTAGGAAAATTAATTTCAACTCATAAGGTTGAACCTCATTACTAATGCAATTTCAATCTTTTAAATTTGAAAACACCATTCTCCTTGCATACCTTTACATAACCTTTGTAATTCTAAATTCAATTCTCATTTCTTAGTCTACAACTTTCCTAAAAATGCTTTTAAGTGCTGAATTGAATGATATCCATTTCTTGCATTTAACATCTTTTCTATTCTAACTAGCATACTTGAAAATTTGTTTCCATTATTCCTGCAAAGAGAAGAAAGAAAAGAACAAAAGACATAGACAAACAATACAAGGCTCTAAATCATGACTACTAGACTTCATCGAAACACAAGATTTTAACATGAAATTTGTCATCATATGAAAATTTTCATCTTGGTACAACAATTGGCTTTGTTTAGGGACTACAACATATACTTGTGGCATAGGAGAACTTCAAAACTTCCTAATCCCCTAAAACATGAAGATAATCATTCTAGGTCACCTAAATGATGACAAAACATAACATTACATACAAAATGGAAAATGCAATACTAAATAACATAAACATCATGAATTGGGAGAAACAATGTGAAAACAAAAATGCCCCAAGAACAAAAAAAAACAAAATGGGTTACACAAAACCATTTACATGCTAGGAAAAATAATATCTCCTGATGAGCTAAGATTTCAGCTATGATAGCATGTATCCTAAAAACCTTTGAAAAAAATTATTAAAGATCCATGGTTCAAATAGGTAGGAATGATCATGCAAAGAAAATTTCAACACAAACTAATTGATATGCATCGGATCAAGTTAGTCTTCTTCCATATGCAAAATCCTTTCTAGCAAGGGGAGATATTGTGCCACCTTCTAAAGATATCTAACAAGATTCTACTACTATAGTACATCTATGGCAATGGTAATCACCAAATATCTAATTTGATCCTCTTCATCGATCACTTTGGCATACCTAACCCTAAGCTCAATCAAAGCAACATCCTCCAAGAAATGTATGAGCTATTGAAAGAAAATCACCATCACCTACTCTTGATTTTCCAAATCTACAATGGATATCCAATTGTGCACCATTGGCTAGCAACACTATCATTCTCATTGGTTGAATCTTCATTCAACAACTCGTAACAATTTTGAATCTTCAAGCAGTAGATAATTATCAAAGATACATTTTGAATAAAAGCACCATCTTTTGGTACCAAACTTCGCCATCCATCATCCAATAGTGGTAGTCATTGGGAAAACTAGGTCCCTCCAACTTCACTAAAGCAATCGACTTCAAAGTATACGTTCACAAGAGGGAGGAAATAATTAGACTTCTCGTTATCAATCATGCAACTCTCGCTTTATATCACCAAGGCAAAAGGGGGAATATAATTCTCTAAGAACATTTATTTTCTTTGATCAAACGCCCTTCTTCTAATACATGCTCACAAACCGTCTATGTTCAACTTTTTCTTTTGCATTCATGTGTATGGGACCTATTGAGGACAAGGATGAAGATGAATCAACTACACCTTGCAATGTTTCTACAAACAAGCAAACTACAACATCTTCATGTGCTACATTTAGAATTTCCACATGCGGTGGTGAAGGCTAATATATGATTGTTTGGATGCTACTCTCTATCACCATAGAATTTTTGAAAATCCTTCCATGATCCTAGAGGAAGTTCATGATTTTTACCATTCTAATTTCACCATGGCAATAGTAAAGGTAAGCAATTGTTGTTAATGCGATTAACCTTCAAATAAGCCATTTTTTGTACTAATTCTTCTTTTAAAGCTAAAAAATATTTCTACACTAGGATATATGAAAATCTTTGTTGTTTTCAAATCTTCTTCTATAGGGTGCACACTTTAGGAGCTAGTGAGTGTCAATATATAGTTTCCCTTTCTAAAATATTACTCACCAAAACGTGTGTGGTTCTCTTTGACAAACATGCTTCTAATCATGTTCAAAATAGTAACATTATTCATTGTGAGGTGTGTGCTCGTATGACGTGATTTTGATCAACAAAAAAAAAAATTAAATGACCTATACTCCACATATCACTGGAATGGTTCCAATTTAACTTAAAATACTTTGCTTTTGATGCCCTGACACTCTCGTGATTCCTCATAGCAAGGGGCATTTTCATTTTTGAAAGTTTGCTTGCATTCACTGTAGGGTACACAACAATATATGTGCAACTAAATATATGCATTTTTCCTTCGCAGTCAACCATTATTAGAGTGCATGACTGTATATACCTATGATGATTTTTTTTAAATCAACTCTTTTATCAAGTCCATCAAGCAAGCAGTGACTCCAAGAAAACCAATTTCAAACTCATGAGGTTGAACCTCTTTACTAAGATGCACCTTGGCTATGCAATTTCAATCTTTGAATTTCGAAAATACCACTCTCCTTACATACCTACACATAATCTTAGCAATTTTGAATTCAATCCTCAATCCTAATTGAATTTTGAAGTGCTAAGGTGAATGATATCTATTTCCCACACTTGACTTCTTTTCTTTGGTTCCTACAAAGTGAAGAACAAAAGATGACCAAAGAAAAAAAATAATAATAATGCAAGGCTTTAGTTTCTCATCATAGGACAATTTTCATATGGGTACAATAAGAATCATGGCCTTAATGATGAACATGTAAATGACCATAGTTCCATGGAGTTTCTTGAGGAGGGGACCAAGAACCTAAGTTTGGGGACGGCAACAAGGCAATGGCATGGAGGCGGCACAAATACATATAGTACCTAAAAAAATAGTTATAAAAAGATGTATAAAGAGTTACAAATGAAACTTTGACAAACTAGTAAAACCACTAAACAATAAACTTTAAAGTTGTAAACACATTGCAATAATTGAATTAAACATTTGAATCTTGAAGTGAATATTAGTAATGAAAATGTTGAGTTCAAAATTTATATTGTATTCAAAATTTCATAATGATGATTACAATGACAAATGTTGAAAATAACAAAATGGAGTGAAGTGAGGCCTCTAACCATCCCCAATCTCCTCATCACTAGAACTACTAGACTTCCACATGCTCAAGCTCCTCCAAACCAATACCAACCAGCCCTATCTATGTAGCATCATCATCAACCCGTGGCAACTCCTTTGGCTATGAAGCGGGACTCTCCATGTGCATAAGTGTTTTGTGGTCAATGAGACACAAAGCACTATGTACAACCACAAGCTTCTCTACCCTTCTAGAGGTAAGCATGTTCCTCTTAATGGAGTGGATGAAGCTATAAGTAGACCAGTTCCTGTCAATAGAAAAAGAAATAGAAACCCAAAATAGAAAACAAATGGGTAGAGAGGTAGTCAAAGAATTCAACCCATGCATAGTCCACCACCAAATTGGGTTCTCCTATGCCATAGTTTCCCTATCCATCTTGGCCTCTTGAAAATAACCCCTTACAATGAAAAATTTTGTCTGCTCAATACGAATAATGATGGCCTCTATAGAATCATATATCTTGTGGATGGCCTTCATCAACCCTGCCTTCACCTTAGAATCTTATATGGGTGTAATTCTACCAAGCCTTTCAACATACCACTTCAGGTTCAATGCATAGGTAGTCATGTGCAAGAGAGTGTTGAGCTTCTCCCATATCTAATGAATGATTGGCTGAATATGCTCATTGCAGAATTGCAATGTGGAGTCCTTCTATTGCATGGCAGCCTTCATTTGGTCAAGCATAGAATTAGTGCACTCATACACCTCTCCAAGGCTAGGTGCATTGGCATCCCCATATTTATTCACTTTAAAGACTGGAGTAATGATGGAGACAATACATTTTGCATCACCCCAAAAAACATCACTCTTCCCCTACTTTGTCTTGGACAAACCGTAGATTTCATTCTACTGTCATAACCATTAGTTGCAATGCCTCTTGCAAATCAAGCATCCCCTCCAAGAGAATGAAATACAAAGCATATCTAGTCTTTTCAAGTTTCAAGAATTCCTTCTTAGAGAAGGTCATAAAGAGTGCATGCGAAGTTTAGTGGTTGAAAATAAGCATCTACACATCTCTAGCATCATTCAAAACTGTTTTGATCCAATAAATTTTTCCCATGTCCTTGAGTGCATTACTCATGGCATGCACACAACAAGGAGTCCACCAAATATGTCTATAAGCTACCTCAATTAACTTCCCTACAACTTTGCACGCATGGGCTACATCTATCACTACTCGGACCACATTTTGTGGCCCAAGCTCCTCTATAGCATCTTTGAGGATTTGAAATTGAAAATCAACATCTTTGTGATGCCCTAAACAATCAACAGCCCTAAGAAAATGAAGGTCCTTTGTACATGTAACCATGATATTGATGAGTGCACAATGCCTAATGTCCATCCACCCACCCATTCCTTCATTTTCTCCATTAAAAAATTAATGTTGGAATAGTTCTTATCCAAAGTTGTGGTACTCAATTTTGTCTCCCCTACTAACACATATGATGATCTTGCCCTTGCAATCTTCACCCCTGCCTTCTTATAATAAGGAGAGAAAGCCACATGGAATGGAATGCCATTGGAAAAGAAGAATTTTCCATCGTCATCATCTGCCTCATCCTTCAATTGCGCATTGAATAATTTTACTAGTGGGTTTGGAGCATCACTTGTCATCGTGTGTTTCCCCTTAGCCTCTACTACCCCTGAAGTAGAAGAAACTAGCTTATGAGCAACTGGCCTCTGCAAAGCAATAGAAGTAGAATGACCCCTTGACCTTAGAGACAAAGAAGCAAATATAGGTGCATTGTCTTCACTACCTGGACCACCCCATAACTTACTTATCTCAATCCTATAGTTTAGTTTGTTTGCCAACTTCTCACATACATCTACACTATTGCCTCGGATATGAAGCAAGTGGGCACTAACTCTTGTAATGCTGCCCTAAAATTCAAGCTTACAAAAGTGGTACTTCCACAACCTAGTGCCCCAAGATACCCCATGCTTTATTTGTAATTTTGTTGCAAATTGTCTTAGAGGTGGCTTAGGATCAAAGGGACCCTTAGCATATTTTGCCAATACAGTGGAAGAGCAACTAATATTTGCACTCGTAGTGGAACTAGTGGTTTGGATTTCACTCCTCTCTGCTTCTGTACTTTCATCAAGTGCATAATCAAATTCAATTTCACTTTCGACTTCAACCTATAGAGGCTCAACCTCATCCTCAATTATGCTATGAGAACTTGTGTTGACACTACAATAAATGATATAAAATTTGTAAGTTTATAATTTTAATATTGAAATTTAAACTATGCATAATGCAATGGATTAAGACACAAAGATTTTGTTTCTGTTTTTCATACTTCAAATCGCATGAAGCACAAAACCAAAGGATAGACAAATAAAAATTCTTGTTCTTAACCTTTGTCAAACAAGGATTCCACTTTTGTTTTTCTTACTTCAGGTCGCACAAAGCGTAGAAGCAGAGGAAACACAAAAGTTATAATCCTAATTTAACAGAATAAAAAAATTGATCTAAAACATAAAAAATAAAATATGAGCACTTATTATTAAAAAAATTAAAAAAATTGATCATGATTCATTAATATTATTCGCTAAATCATTTGCAAAACTAAACTAAAAACTATTGAATTTAAAATTGAAATTTGCAACAAATTACAATCAACAATGTAAACTAGTATTACAATTTTTAATGAAAGAAACTAATTAAAAAAAATTAAAAACCAATCATTAAAGAACAATGAGCTAGAAGCCTACTTCTTTGCTTGAAAAATGTTTTCAATCTTTTGATTTGGCATACCTCCTCTTCTTGCTCTTCCTCGACCCGCTTGCTCTTCACTCTCACTCTTTTACCTTGCATATGCAAGCTTGTTGCTCTCTCTCACTACTATCAACTTGCTATCAATAACTCGTAGTGAGTTGAAATGAAGCAAGAAGGCCAATTTACTAAGTTTTTAGGGTTTGGGTGAGGCCCATAGGCCATTAGAGTTCAAGCCTAGTAACGAGTTTCAAAAAATTTGATTTCTTTTTAAAATGCACTTTTTTTATGCCTACGTTGCAAGAGACGCCTTAGACATCTTTGATATGTCCCTTGGAAGTCCCCAAAAAAGGGGACATCCCAAAAACGTCCCCTCCAAGAGGAAGACTTCTCAAAAACATCCCCGAGATAACAAAGTTGGTGGTGGGATGGCAAGGGGACATCCCCTCCAAGTCCCCACGTCCCGAAGACACCCCCATCCTAGAAACATGGGGATTTTGGGGAGGACACATCCCTATGGTTCACTTGTGTTGTTACCCCATGGAGTGTTACCTCGTGTATAATTATAACAATCACTATATCAAGGGGCAACAGTTACAACAAGGATGTGCCCAATTAGTGGACCATTCCAATATCTACCATATTATGCTAACAAATCTTGGCATACATGGTACGAAGTGTAACAATTTAGTGACTCAAGCACCATAGTGGCTTTTTAGTATTTCTTTGAGTTTTTTAGATGGGAGAATGTATGGTCACAATTTCAAGGACAACAAAAACTTTCCCAAATTTTGTAGAAAGCAAGAGTGCCACAAAGGTACAATTATTATAATAACCTAAACAAAGTAAAAGCATCTAAATTTTTAAAATGTAAATACAATGCATTAAATTGGCAATGAATTGACTCATTTCAGTTTTTATGGGTTTTAAGCAGGGAAACCCGAGGACGCGTCCCCACCCTAAAATGCCTCATCCCTGTCCCCAGGACATCTCGGGTACAAGGGACGGCTGGAGGACGACAAGGGACTGTCCCCTTTTTTTGCAAAAAAATAGGAAACGTCCCCGAAACGGGGGGACTATGTTGACCAAATGGGGACAGTTGACCGGTCCCAGGGACGGCCAGGGGACGCCTGAGCCGTCCCTCAGCAATCCCCCACGTCAAAGCATGTTTTAAAAATAAAATATATATATATATATATAATAGTTTTCAGTTTTCTGGTTTATGAGTTGTTCGCTTAAATTATTTTCATATATCTTTCACAATATTTGGAACACTCACAAGATAAATATTTAATGCTCTATTAGAGATGTATAAAAATAACAAAAATTTATTCCAAAAGTGTGTAAACTTGAATTTATTTGCTTCTTGTTCACTAACAGGTTTTAGAGACAAAGACTTAGGATTTTGACCTTTCTAAACAATTCTTCACAATTGGAAATAGGCTGAATATTAAGGCAATTTGATGCCCAAAAGTCCTTGAGTGCAGCAATTGTCCCCACATTTAACTGCTCAAATCCATATCAGACAATACACCAGCATTGAATTTACTTCCAACAGTCCACACTCCCACCAAACTACAATAATTCTGCCTTCAGACGCCTCAGCTATTCATTATTGTTTTGTGCCAAGTAATCAATAACCTAGGTGAAACAATCTTCACTGTAATCACAAATGTTCACCCAATTTGTGAGCTGGAAATAACCTTATGTAATTTGATATAAGTTTATAAATTATAACTTGGAGGTTGTATTATGATTCATGTATGTTAATTCTGAATTTTCAATGTGTATTGAGTATTGACAAAGAATGTTGAACACAAATGTTATATGTTAAGGTTCTATAATTATAGAATGTATGCTTTATCCATGTTTTCATATGAATATTTAAAACTTCCCTATATATTTTAAATTTTCCCTATATTTTATATAGCCATCCCCCGTCGTCCCCAAATTTGGCCTCAAAAATCGGAAACTTGGGGACTCGTCCCTGTCCCGAAAACTTGGGGTAACACTGGCTTTAAGCATAATTTTTCCTAAACAGTTAGCTTGTTTATTTTTTATACTAAATGGAGTAGGTTGTATAATCCCAAAAAGGGTATGTCCCCTCCAAGTCCCCAAGTAATCCATAATTTCCACTTAAATTGAGTTAGAAACTAGGGAATCAAGTATTGACACCACTAATTGGTAGAAACTTACCCAAGAAAAAAAATATTGATGCCACTATTCTACTTGAAATTTAAATGACAATGAAAAATGAAGGTATTAAAATGTTGTTCTAAAAAGGATGAAAATACTAAAATATAAATGTGATATACCACCATAATATGACCTAAGAAAAACCATAAGAGGGTGAAAACCCAATTAGTAGGAGCAAATGCTCTCTACCACAGTAAATTACTCATAAATAGACAAGTACAAAAAGCTTACATTGCTTTGTCAAGCCTATGGTTACTTTACCCTCTCAATTTAGGAGATACAACATATAAGTGTCTCCTCTCTACTAATTCTAGAATGGTACAATATTTATTTGTCCTCCTCCATTGCTTGTTTCCAACCCCCAATGGTCTATATAGATTCTTGGAAGACTGCCCTTATATTGGTCGCCCCTTCAAATCAAGAATTGATGAGGTAGGAATGACTATTCATTTGAAATCCTATTTTTTTTAGCTCAAGAAAAATTGTTACTGAAAACAAATGTCAATAAAAAAATTGCCCCATCGATTATGATTTTGCCAATGCCAATTATGAAATTGCCTTTTGTTTTTGTTGTAATGTATTGGCATGTGCTAATAAGTTTTAGTACACCAATACAAAAGAATAGGAGGACACAACAAGTATAGACTAAAAGCACCTGCAAAATGAAAGAGGCACATTTGTATCGGGAGGTTTTAAGTTGGAAAAAAAAAAAAAAGACAAAGTAATGGTGCATGCCTCACAAAGAATTCGCTAGTTTTAAAATAACTCCAAGCCAATGGCCTGCACCAAAGGTGGTCAACGCTCCTATACAAAGGAACCTTTTTCTGTGTCATGCGTGTATTGACGCATGCCAAGAGACTAGCATGTGTCAATACAAACCAGTTATCGTTTAAATTCTTTTTAAGCCTTGTGTGCCAAGCACAAGCAAGAGAAGACTTTTGAAAATGTTTAGTCTTCAATTTTGCCAATGCATGAGGAATCAAAGAAGCAAATTTCAAAAGTTGAAACCAAATGTAGGCATGTGAGTGTTTGTTATGTCCCCTTTTAAGAATTAAAATATTTGGGAGACCCATAGCCTTTAGGAAAATAATTTAATATTAATATTATAAGTTGTCTTAATAATTTCATTTCATAAAATTGAAAGAAAGAGCAACTTACGTATTATTATTTTATTAATGTGGACCTAATGAAATTTTTTATGAAAAGTGCTTTTGAACACCTTTGGTGGAAATATTTGTGGGAAAAGAAAAACTCAAAATGAAAAGGCAAATATAAAAAGAAAAGTTTGGCACAAAAAAGGGCATCCATTGTTACTGTTATCAAATTACAGAGCCGAAGAATTTTGTTCATCTCCACACCCAAGGATGAAGGCCCTTTCGTATAGAAATATAGAGGAAAAAAACCCTCTCACATTCGAAGTGATTCCACTCAAGGATCATAGTTGTGATAGAAGATTGCAACTTTTCCGATTTCAATTTGGTGACTAAAGATTCCAATGAGTTTGAGGATTTCATATTTATTATCAAGTTTGGGTGCGTGCGAAGTAGTATATATTATTTGGTATTAAGTGGCAAATCTTTTAATGCTATTTTGGCCATACCATTGTTGGCTTTCCATACCACTTTATCTATTACATTTCCATTGTCATTGTTGGTTGTACCAATATTTGGGGGCATTGTACCTTATTGAAGATAGTTGTTCACCTTATAATATTATTTCTATTGTTTGCTTGAGTTATACACAATTCAATGTTATATTATTTCCTTGGGAGTTGTACAAATTCACAACAATATTTACTAGTTACCTTTGTCGCCTTACAACTATTGGAGGTTGTTGATTATAATATATTGGACATCAGTTCCTTTGGCTATCGTACCAAGACAAAGGAAGGAGGCACGATTTATTGTTGCAAAATATTAAGTGTTGACTACCACACCATGTGAAGAGGGAATTGTAGCATATTCAAAACTTGGGTCTTCACTTCTTTGCTCTTGTACTATACTTCATGAGTGGTTGAATCACCAAACTCAAGTAAAAGAAACATTTACTCGACTTTTAAGTAGTCTACAACATCATTTGCATTTTAATACTATTTTGAATATATATATATAGGGGATTTCTACAGTATGAAAGATTATTTTATTGATATTTTGTATTTCAATCTATTATTATAATAAGATTTCAGTTTGGCTACTATTTAGCATTTTATCAATATAGAGTATTGCAAAAACAATTCACACAAAAATCAAAATTTGTTAAAATACCAAAAAGGGGTCATTATAGAGTTTGAGGGACACATCAATGAAGTTGTAGTATCAATGTGTGTAGAACCTCTAGCACACATCTCAATGAAAGGAAAAAAAATCAAAGCTAAGTATAGGTTATCTTCCATGACTATGATCTAATGCAAAACAATGTTTTTTATTTGCAACAAACATATGTATCCGACTATGCTAATGATGTACAACTTTTCTCTTGCACTACCAATCACAATCTGCACTTACACCTTTACAGTCACTCATATTGCAATATCAAGAATAATTTGATTATCCAACCATTCCAATTTTGCTACTACTCTAACTAATTCATAAAAACTATTATTGTAACTATATTAGAATGGTAGGGACTAGTTGCTACGCAAAACTTGTTTCCCTCACTTTCCTTTCCTATCCTCTATGTGTTCAATGTTCATTGTCCATTAGTTACTACAAACTATGAAGGTCACACACATAGCATCATATATTGCTAATTCTATTCACATTATTTTCTCAATTTACAATGACATTTTTAGTCGCCATATCTTTTAAATGGTAATTTTTAAATAAACAAGGGTTGTGAAGCAGATAAGTCTTGCCTTCAAGAACAAAAAGCAACAAAAGCAAGAAAATTCAAGGGACCCCACTTCTAACAAAAGGAAATAGGTGATGGCTACACGCTATTTGAAGAAGAAAATGGAACTCAACAATCTCAAAAACTCTTCATGTCATTGATCTCCTTTGATGTAATGACTAATCATAATGCTTAGATCTTCTTTAATTTGAAACATTTGTCTAAAGTTCCAAACTAACTCCCATTATATTGGAATTTTCTTTTGAATTGATGGTAAGCAAAAATCTTTATTTTGACAAAACTCATTTTTGCTTCAAAGGCCTACCATTGAGCCACGTGTAAAGTTCATCTACACCATTAACTTTATCTTCTTTTGATACAAGCCTACCACTCATCTAATGAGAGGAGTACTCAATAGCATCGATGCTAAGAAAAAACATTTGATATTTTGAAGTTGAACCTTTTCAAGAACACCCACCATTGGATGAGAAGGAAACGTTAGACAATTATGGACAACCATATTACCAACAAGCAACTAAAAGGACATATTTGAAGGAAAATATTCTCATTTTGCAAATTTACCAAATTTGAGGAAATCCATGTGGCAACAACAAATATGGAATTGTAATCAATTCATTAATTTGCATTTATCTCTCCTTTGTGAACATGCCTATGTTGTATTTGTCCATGGATCATGCCAGATGAATAAGGATTATATCTTGGGTGCCAAAATATAGAACATATTGCAAATTGAAGATGTTAAAAATAAAGTGAACAAGGCAACTACATATTAGACTTACCTTGCCATAAATAAACATCGACAACAAGTGAAGGAATCATTATGCCTTTTCCATTTTAAGGAAGCTACCTACTGAGCCCTGTATCATCAATCCTTTAATGTCACCTCTATCCATCTCCTTGTCAACATATAAATTTGTTTCCTTCACCATCTCTATCTCTATGACCACCATTGCAAAGTAGAAAGAGAGGCCATATAATCATTTCAAGTTTTAATAATGAAAATCCAAGGCAACAAACAAAAAAAAATTGGTTATAAACAAAGAGAAAATAAATCTAATTTGCAAGGTTATTTCAGGCATTGTTGCAAATGGGGCGTGTTGCACAATTAGCCACTACAGCCAATGGCTTAGTGATAACCAATAAATTCATTGATAATCTTGTTGAAGCATGCATTGCCCAAGCTATGCTATCTATGACTGAAAGTGATCAAGGCAAAAATCCTGATGGGAGGTTATCATACAAAACTCAATGCCAACACCAACCTCAATCGTTAACACTTCAAGACCCACCCTACCTTGGCCAACAAGTTGACCAACACTATATACTTTTTTGGAAATAATAAAATACTATTTCCCACAACTTTTCATTTCTGTCCAAAAGTGTTTTAAATTTAACTTTACATTTTGGGCCCCAAAAATAAGTCACTTTTTGATTAAATTGTCCAACTTACTAAAATAATTAATTAAATATAAGTCTGCCAAAACATGACTTTATTTAGACAACTTAATTTAATTAATTATTCTCTTATCATATCCCAATTAGCCTACGGGAATTAAAATAGACGAAGGGTCTCCACCAATCGCTTACCCCTACAAAGGGGACATTACACTTGTTCCTAGTTATATCAATAGGTTATAAACAATTTTGAATTTTGTTTACATCAACCATACTATTATAGTATGATAATAATATTGAATACAACACAAAAGCAATAAAATTATGAAAAATAGCATGCACCTTGAAGATCTGTATCGTCTCAGAGGCTTTAATTTGAGTTGGTGGCAAGGGCTCTACCTCTCAACCTCATGTTGTATTGTGATAAGGAGCACACCAATGGTGCTGCCCCTGGACCCCTCATTAGGGGTGTTGTCCCTAAACCCTCAAAAGGGACGTTGCCCCTCAACCCCACTAAGGACTACCACCCCCAAATTCCCACTCTAGTTTTTGAAAATAAAAAATAAAAATCAAGTTTTGCCATGCTAGATGAACGAGCAATGTTTTCTTATACATACATAGATGACCACATCCTTTAGGCATTTTGTTGTAATTTTTATATAATATATATGTACATTGACAATCAAAGCAATGGAATTTTGATATTTGTGAATTTGTTTGCTCACTATTGACTCATGTGAAATCTCAACTCAATTCTAATGTTATGTAATACGGTTGTATAATGTATATGATGAATGTCCCATCAATGTTATCATATGAATATTTGAGATTTTTGTATATCTTTAAAGTTTTCCCTATTTTTTAATAGCCATCCCCCACCATCCCTTAAAAATGGACTCCAAAAAATCCATTCTCAAAACATGCCTCCATATCCCTTGTCATCCCTATCCCAAAAACTCAATGTAACATGGTTAATAACATTAAATCCCTTTTTCGCAAATTAATGAAGGAGAAATATGACTCCAAAATGTTTGGTTCAATAAGAATGCAAATAATTAGTTTTCTTTGAATTTTCTGCTATAAATGTGAATCCGAACATTAGCAAATGTGTTTATCAACACAAGCCAACCTTAAATGAATACATGTACTTCACTTAATGATAGAGATATTAATCACTAGTTAACAGAATATGAAACCTACAGTATATTGCCTAAGGCAAGAACTAAAAATAATTTATCTATTTTAAGGTATGTAATTGTTTAAGCTAGAACCTATATGACCTTAATTTTATTATTATGGATTAATCTACTGATACTTCACATAGGCAATAGAATCCAGCATAAACTACGAAGCGTATCCAATTAATTACACTGGTTATAATTTATTAGCATGGATTATCACTGATTTTTTATGCATATTCATTGAATTGTAAGCACACTAATTTGAGGAATATGTACAAATACACATGAAGAGAGAATGTAAAATGCCTTTGCTGTACATTATGCAATGCATATCTGTGTTCCCATTCTTATAGGAAGGATTGAGACAATTCTCATGCATGTATGAAAATATGTAGAAGTATATAAGCATAACGGTTGCCTGGCACCCAACCCTCTGTGCATACTAAAATGACATCAGTATAACTCTGGATTAACCCATATTTTGCTTCACTTATTCCTTGTTTGACAAGTAATCCTTATGATTATATTATGCCTACGAATACAAAAAAATATCAATTTCAGAACTTAAATGCAAATAAGGATATTTAAGAGAACAAACTCCACTTCTGAAAAATCATACCAAAGTAAAAATCGTGTGGCTCCGACTGCTAAACAGGTTGAAATTGTTTGATCCCACATGGCGGTGCTCTGTTCAAATTCAACCATTCAAATCAGAAATCATGTAACTTATCAGTTAAAGATAAAAGGAAAAAGTTGCATATAAAAAAAAATATTGCCTTTTGCAGATTCAATTGTCAATGGATTGCATGACTGGGATGTTTAAAATGAAACTAGATGGGATTGAAGCTGTATTTATTATTTGATTTGCACAGGAATTTATACTCACGCTGCCCAATAATAATGCCAAATGGCATTTTTTATTTTGGATATCATGGCGCACCTGATTTGGAAGATTAATGATTTCTGCATTCATAATGAGGGGAGAATTTTTGAGGCAGCAAAGGTAACCACCTGACAAGGTGTCTTATCAGCACTGCCCCTGGCCACCTTATCACTTCTAATACTCTCAACACATTCCTTCTCAGAGGGCTTTCAATTCTCTTCGGTTGTTTTTTTATCTTCTTTGCAATCTGTTTTCTACATTCATGGCATCACCACAGAAACCTCTAAGAAATTCCTCAACAAGGCAATATCAAAGAGGAGCCTGATGAATGCATTTAAAGTTGACAAGGATCTTTCTGGTTTGGCTAATCAAAAAATGTTACTGGTTCTGCAGGTTAGGAAAACACAGGGAATATAAAAGAAGAGCCTCCATCCTGGGCATCTTCATGAAGAAATTGGCTGAAGTTGTTAATGATATATCATTGTTGGAATGTGTGGTAGGATAAGTAAGTTAGTTTGGGAAACCATTGGATTCTGTGTAGGAAAATATTACTCATGCTCGCTTGGCAGTTGCAGACCAAAGCATTGTCAAAGAGTAGATAAATTTGGTGATTTGCAATTGGACAAAATCAAACAGTTTCTGTGTGGTCTGCACCACTTTATAAGAAATATAAAATTCCTTGTGGAGGACGAACACCCCATCTTGTGGCGTAATAATGCCAAGCCAATGTTGAAATAAATTTCAGAAAAGAATAATGATGTGGAAATGAAAATGAGGTTGAGCGAATGCTCTAAAGAGGAGAAAGAATGCCACACTGAGGATGAAGAGTTTACAAGACAATATGCAGAAAGGATTGATGCAGACCAGGAATGTCGGCTGGTGGTGCAAGCTAAGCTGGAATGTCTGTTGCAGGAGTTCATGGATCTTAGGAAAGGATCTTGTCAATGCAATTGATGAGACTTAAATAAATTTCTCTCTGTTGTTGCTGTGTTTAGCTGTCAGTAGTTTTATACTGGTAATGTTAACTGTCGTATCAGCTGTATGCCTGAAATCTGTATATGATTTTTAGTAACAGTTAACCTAATGAATTTTGAATTTGCCAGTTTGGCGGGAATGTGCTTGAAAAATGATGAAAAAAACAGAAACATTGTTTAGAATATAGATGTTTATTGCTTTTCAATCAACCAAGTAATCCAAACTATAACTTTAATTTGCAACGTCATATGGATCCAGTTTTAAAGTTTGGGAAAAGTTCCTTAATTTAAAAGGAGTGGGGAACCTTTGATAACCCCCCATTTTGCTATATATACACAAATAAATTCAATCCTTGAGTAAGGTATTGAAATAAAAAATTAAAAGAAATTGAAAAAACTTACATTCTTCTCAAGTAGAGTAATATAGTTTATAAAAATCTCACACTAATAAAATTATAGAATAAAATAGTACAGAGTTAGTTCCCTTGATGGTGAAGACATGTGTGCTCAAAAACGAAGTTCACAAGTTTGAATTCAGAGGGAAGTAAGGCTGCACACCTCAAAACCATATCCAGTAAATGGAAAAAAGAATCCCCTCGTAGAATTCTCAAATAAGGGAGTCATATACACCAGATTGGTGTCTCTTGGCAGTGATCCAAAAAAATACTTTTACCTTTACTAGTAATTTTTTTGTAGGTACTCAAACAAACATCATACAAAGATAACACATTTAGGGAAACAAGTAAAAAAAAATGCAGAGGAAATAAATGTTGTCAAAGATGGAAAGGTGAACCCCTTGAATGCCCAAAAAATGTTTACAATCGCAGACATATAATTTCCATAGTCCACGATATTAGCTTGAATTGTTTCTGGATTTGACTCTGAGTTTTTTTCCTCGACTTTTCAGATCAAACTTCATTATCGATTATCAGGAAGCAATAGAAAGAGAAGTGAAAAATGGATCATGGAGTTTGATCCAAAATGTCGAGGAAAAAAACTCACAGGGTCAGATCCTGAAACAATTTGAGCTAGTGTTTACAATGTTTAATAACTACCTCAGATATCTTAAACATATCTATCTGAAAAAAGCAGAGCAATACCATTCTCAAGGCACCTAGCATGATGTGTCACACTGGTATGATAGGCACCCAAGATTGATATCTCTCTAAAAAAATTCATATTGTTTATGTTATACATAAGAGACCATCCTAATACAAATTTTCTTTATAAAACAGCATATAGCAGCTCATTTATCATGTGGCAGAGAAGAAAGAACTGGTTTGTGCAACAACAAAAACAGCACACTGAGAATAGCAGAAGATCAGCAATATTGACATCAAAATGAGGAGCAGTGAAAGGGAATTTTTTGCAGCAGCGATTTATATGGAGAAGGAAAGCACTGCTCTCAGCAGATTAATACCAAAGCACGTTATAGGCAAATTATTGTCTGCTGCAGCTTCCAAGAATTGTTGTGCAGGTTTAATTAAATGTTTTGTATATACAGTTATACTATATTTTGATATTGTTGTGAACATTTGGTATTCTTATTATGAATATTTATTTTATTTTTTATTCCTAATTGGTCTATGTTAACTCATGGACATCACCCCGGATGCCAATTTAGGTTGTGCCTCTCAGCATAATAATTGAGTAAAATGAATTTGAATATTTAGAAGAAAATAATCAATCCCACAAAAATCAGAATTCAAATTAAAACAACTGTGAAAGTCTTCAATACTTTAACAAATGCACACATGATTGAGTGGTAGTTGAGTTAATCCCAACATTGATTAGAATTTCAAGATAAGGATAATTTAAAACACATTACATGCTCCAAACACTTTGCCAATGGGGGAAGAGGCTTGAGAGTGAAAATCCCAAAGCCAATGTTCACACTTACTTCCACCTACTAACAAATGCTAGAGGGTGCCTGTATATTAAGTGGGTTATGAACATACATGAGGAAATAATTTGAGGCAATTGTCTATTAAGTGGGTCACCTTGAGTTGTAATAATTACTAAGATTATAGAGGTCATTTTGAGATGACTTAAAAAAGCACAAGTCAAATCCCCACATAAATTAAAATTCTGATAACAACCAGATTAGAGATTACCAAAGTGCAACTATAAAGTTCATAACAAACTAACTTTATTTCGGTTGCAACCAATTAGATCAATAATAGACTAGATAGAATACAAATTCCTATAATGCAAATTTATCTATAAATAATCAGTTTTGTTTCCTATCACATACCTTCTCCTGCTGCAATGAATGACAGTGCATGCGCAGGGGACAGTACAAGTTCCTCTTTTATGCCCTCAACATAAGTTCCCTGCATGGTCCAAATCAATAGAACTGACTTTACAAGTAGATTCTCAAGTTAACATACAAGAACCTTAAAAGCATTCAAGCAAGAGACACAAAAACAAAGACAATCAGCCACCTGGGAGAATAAATAGCATAACAATAGACAGAGAGGATAACCAGCCACAGGCAAAAGCAAAATGTCACACAAACATCAAAAGCATGAAGGAATAAAAGGCAACAACAATGACAAAGGAACGGAGAAAATATATCAAATCAACATAAAACATATTTATAGATAAACAATTATAATTTACTAGAATCGAAAAACTACTGAGATAAGATTTACAGTAAAGCCACATTCAAAATTTACATGGGTTCCCGAATTTGAATGCAGCAGGAAGTTAAATAGTGGATAAAATAAAGCACAAAGATGACTAGCTAATAAACATACAGAAAGAGAATAGATTGATATTGAGAGAATTCAAAAAAACAAAAATTAGGCACTACAAATTTGTATTGTAACATGCCATGGAAGATCATACGACTGAAGCAATCTCATACACCAAATTGACGTCTATCTTGACTGCTACCTAATAATAAACTTTAACTTTACCTTTTATATGATAGATTTATCACATTAAAAGTTAACATGTCAGATATTTAATGCTCTATTCCAAAGAGTGAACTGAATTCAAGATTGCTTGCTCAGTTGAGTTCAAAAATAGCAGTAGTTTCAATTAATCAACATGGGCAGGCAATTTCAAGCAATTATTCAAGAAGAAACATAACCTTCAAACAAATTTTCAGCAGCAAAGAGATGTTAGAAGTATAGGAATCATGCAATAAATTACTCATGAAGATATATCAATATAGGATACAGTCAGCTTCATCCATCATTTCTTTTGTATCTTTTAGTTCACCAGTGAGTGATGTAGGGGTTATTTAAGATCACCTTGATAAAATAGTTACTATTTTCAATGTTGCACATGCAGGTATGACTGGAGAAACTAAATTTGTATCCTTCTAGAATTCTTTCAATGAATTCAAAACAAATGTAAATATTAATGGGTAGAAATTAGAGTTACTCAAATATGAAAGATGCAATAGTCAACCATTAAGGATGGAATGGATACATATAGAAGAAATAACTGCATCAATGAATTCTATGTCAAGCGAATAATGCAGCTCAGAATGTGAAACCTTGCCTTGAAAACAATCAACTACTTTTTTAGTTATGTTTACTGCTTAAGACTAAATAGTCCACCCTCACAGCATGTAGAGGTAAGGAAAAATAAGTGATGTTACATCTTCTTGTGATAAATCCACACTAAAAAAAAGTCATACTAACACCATAGCTACAATGTCAAATCTCAATAGGAATTGGATAGCAAGGACGAGAAACAAACAAAGAAAATGCATTAATGCCCACAAATAAACAAGTTAGGTTAACCAACTCAAAAGACCAACCAGCTACAATGCAGAAGTACTATGGTAAGAGGACCTTAGGATATGAAAGTAACCAAACACAAAATCACAGAAGTTAAAGCAATGAATCAAAACTTGCACCATAAAAGGATGTTTGAGTGATAATCTCACACCAAAAGGAAACCCAAAACACAAACACTCAGTAATTACAAATGCAACTTGGAAATGGGTCAGTCAACTATTCCAAGGATAATAGAATAACCCAACTAAGTGAGGAGCAACTAGTATCCTCTAGTTATATATGCAAATGTTTCCTCTAGGTAATAACTTAATAACAGCCATGGTTGACATGTGAAAATTTACTAAAGTACCTCAGATTGAGCATTCAAACCAACTTTCTTAGCTATCTAAAGTTATGAATAGAGAGCTCTTCTTCCTCTTGTTGCTATATACAAAAAGAACAAATAAGTTTGACCCAATTGCAGGCTTTCCTCTCTGCTCTGCATATAGATGCTATATATAAGTATTTCATGACACCCGTTTCATTCCAACCACTACCCTTCAAGTGCATGTTATAGGATTATGCTATTCTCACTTTTGTAGTTCAAAGTGTCTGCAACTCCATATCTATGATAACATAGGAATTTGTAATGTTAATTTCCAAAGACCCGACATCTTCATAACTAAATCTCCACATTCCTCTTTCAGGCAACACATATTTAGAACCATATAAACAGGTGGCCTCTATCATGGTCAAAATATTAAAAGAGAAACCACTAAACCCTCATTCAGATAACAGAGAACCACTTTTTACTTTTGTATTGATTTTCAGAAATTTGCTCAAACACACTGTAAACGAGAAATGAAAACTATTTAAGTGTACAGTGTTTTGGTTCCATATGTAAGAAAGTATAAAAAAAAAAGGGACTTCCATCATGACAATAAAGAAAGACATACTGAGCAAGCAATCAAATAGTGTTGATCTTAACTCTCCAGCAATTCTTTTGTCAATGTTCATAAACATGCATAAAGGACATATATTCCCGTTATCACAATCTACATACCTGAGCATCCTCTCTCACCCTCAAATTCTGTCCTGTTGGATCCAGCAAGTCATTGATAACCTGCAACAGAAAGCATAATAAGAATGCCAAAAAAAGATGTTCCTTTTCCATGCATTGCAAAAAATCCATAAAATTTCAAATTGTGCCGTTGATGCTACCCCAAAAACAATATGCATCACACACAATGGCTGTAGTCCCTAATCGCATTAACCTATTTCAGGCATCTGTAGACATTAATAAAAATTTCCTCTTTCAAGGCATGTTTACACAGATTATCATGCCAGTATCTAACTGAACCATGAAAAACATGGACAAGAACACATTCATATTAGTATATGAGTACAAATATAAGGAAAAACATTAAATTAGAGACAGATTTTGCACTTGTTTATTTTCCTCTAGGCATTAGATGACAGGAATACTCACCTCATTATAGATTTCAAGATAGGAAACACGAAGGAGGAACTGTTGACCAGGTGTCTGCCATATTAAATCACTTAGTCATTACTTTGCATAAGCACAATAATATACGTATATAAGATGATAATCTTCTCATTACATGGGCCACCATTATACAAATTCTAACAAGTACAAATCCATAGCTCATCTAAATTCTAAACAGCATATACTGGAGTCAGATAATATACATAAGATTGACAAGAAAGCCAAATGCAACATGAAAGAGAAGCAGGAATAGCAAATAACATTGAATAAATTCTATCATGCATGGATGATGTAGGTTATTTTATTCTTTTCAATGCAATCATTGAACAGAATTGTGCTTTTGAAATAAGGGTTATTGAGGATGTTATTGATATTAAGAGGTTAATTAAGATTGTTAATAATCAATAGTTTTTAGATCTTAAGCATGCACCCTTTATCATATTCATGGCATCCAAATTGCTAGGTTCTGTCCCCAGACCTCATAATCTGTATTTGATTCAAACCAGGTCATGACCTTGGACCGCTTCACAATTCAAAATGGCCTGGATTTGTTCAGCAGATGGTATCTTGCCTGTTATGGCCCAAGGTCATCTGAACAAACCTAGGACGTACCCAGGCAAGGTAGCTGGTTTCCTAGTCAAATCCAGGCCATGGTGCAAAGTGCAAAGTGCAAACCCAAGACATTAACAGTTTTTTTGAAAAACTGTTTTTAAATGAAAAAAAGCCAAAGAAAAGAAAAGTAAACAATAAAACATAAAGTAAGAACCCAACCCAATACATTTGTTTTATTCGGATGAGTTTTAAATTTTCTAGTCATACTAAATCTGTGAAAAGAAACTCAGCAAACTACAGTACTTGTACCAAAAAGCTAGTTTGTCATAACCACAAAATGCCTGGTAAAAGCATTGAAACTCGTTGAAATTCCCCATTGGTTTATTTTATGGATTTCTGTCATTACTAAACCACACAAGGTAGTGCTCATCTTTCTACATTTCATTATCAACCTCCTATAACATGAAGTTATCACTCTTGATATCATGAGACCCTACAATGTCACACATGAGTTTAACCATGCATAGAAAATGAATCAAGCATTTTACAAGTCTCTATGAGGATAATCTAATACAGTGCAGACTCATATTGCATGTACACAGGATTGTGTGGATAGATAATAAGACTAGACCACATTTCCACAAAGCAATTCCAAGAATTTCATAAAACCAGTAGTTTTTAAGCCTAATCATTCAAGCAATGATAGGCAATGCAATTCACGTGAGCTTGTTACTTATGATGATTATCATGAGCAAATATATCTGTGACAATTGTTGTAAGAAGTATATGAGGAAGGCAGCTAAGAATACATTGTCATCAATTTTAAGATCAATACTTCTGTTCTCAAAGACAAAAACATCTGGCATACATGGATGCAAATAAATGCGTTAAGACCCCTTTGTACAAACAGTTATTCATGAAAATGCCAACGACATATAGACAGTATTATTGACTAGCAATGCTTAAATTACAATCGACCATATGCATTTAAATGTCAAAAACCTAAATGTAGACATAACATGATGCTGCATGTTAGAACTAAATACAACATACGTCTTGAATAAAGCTGAAAACATCCTTGATTGCCAATGGTATGATGCCAGGAGATTTTTGATCACCCTGCAAAGAACAACTAATGAGAATTAGAAACATACTAAAGGTAAGATTATTAAAGAATTATCAAAATAAAAATAAATTTGAACTAATGGTTATCAAAGTAGCCTCATCAGTACAGGCATTTTTGAATGGGTGCCTTTAAGTTAGCAAAACATAATAGACATTGCAACTTGCATTATTTCAAGCTAATAAAAGATATCATGTTCATTTTCCTTTTTTATCGAAGATGCAGTCATGTTCCACACATCTTTCTTCCTTTGAATGAGATCATGAACTAATATACATGCAAATGTTAATAATATCACAAGGGCTGAGAATGTTATTTCTAGTTTGGAGAGTTAAGCAAGTTCAACACAAGTGATGTTAAATCCTAAATTGACAAGGATCTTAAAAAAGAAACTGAAAAAAGTAGTGAAAATAAACAAAAGCGGCACAAAAATTTCTAATAAGCCAACCTCACAACACAAAGATACTTTTGTGTACTTTGGTTGATTTTAGCCTTATATGTAAGAAATACATGAACAACACAAACATAAGACTAGCTCACACCCATATAAACAAAGGTTTGGAAAACCACAATTAGTGACTCCTAATGTTTTCATGCCCACCAATCTAAAACAACCATATCATTTTCAACATAAAAACATTGAGAATTTGCTCATAGACACTTTTCATCCATGATTAGCATAAATATTCCATAGCTAATTTACTACCATATTAAGTTAAAACGAACCAGTCAATTATACATAACACTCCCTTAGTATTTTTCTTAAGAAAATAGTATATTTATATTGTGTTATAAGCGAGTCGCTTAATTACTACAAATAATATGAGGTAGCCACAAGAATAAAAAGAAACAGATAAAGAATTGAAAATCATAGAAAAACAAAAACTCATACACAAGCAATCTACCCTAGAAAAACCACATACAAGAAAAATCTAGAAGTTCAAAGGCCTTGCCATCTCTAGCCACTATCTCCTTGTGATATTTTACAAGGCAATTGCCTTCTTCAAGCCTCCAAAAACATTAATAATGTTGTATTAGCTTTTCTTGCTTTACAACTTGCTTCTACATGCTCTATGTTTACTACCAAACTACTAAAATGATTATAACAAGAAATTATACAGAGTAAACAGTAGAGAATAAATAAGATAGTTCATATCAGCAAATAGAAGACATTTCACTCATTCATGTGTAATAACAATATGTTCAAGATAGTATGCATGTGGTCCCCGATGAAGTATACAAACATAACATTTCTAGGACAGCCAACAGTTGCTGAGAATCACCAACCGTCAGCAACTGTACTCTAACTGTCAAGAACTAATTGTCGATTACATCAACTAACAATTATTTATTTTTGTTGATTATAATATTATTTACTTAGTGCATTTGACCGACTACATCAGCCTCCCCAAAAATAAAGTCGTCTTCCAAGTGACTGGCAAACAAAATTGGGAGACAATAATACAACATCTCTGGAGCCGAGTGGATGGAGGAGGTCGAAGTGGATGTCTGAGCACTAAGTTGGCGAAGCCGATAGACTTTCTCTATCTGCAGCTTGAGCTGATGTGTAGCTATCAATTCCCTCTCTCTAGCTGCCTTCACCATGTGTGCAACCTCTGTCAATTGATGCTTGATCCTCTCAATCTTTGTCTTTGGCCTCGAGTTGACTATTCCTCTCCATCAATTCCATCTAATTGGCAGCCACTTTTTCTTTTTCGACCTCCATGAGGTGTGTTTGCTTAGCTAGTTGTTCCTAGAAGCGTTGAGTAAGTGCATCGGCCTCAGTACACACCTTCAGTGAGATGGATATGGCATCATCAATTTTGCTATTAAGTTGAAGATTAGATGCTTCTTGACGCTTCAACTTGTAAAACAACTCCTTGTATGCCATCACCATGCCAAAAAGAGCTGAAATTAGCTTCCCATCTCTCCCCTAGAAAGTGGGCGTGGCATGGTACCATGCAATCAACATTTTGACATTCTCTATCTTCAACCGTCTTTTGGACACCAAGAGGCTAGTAAACTCACTCTCACAGCCAATCTACATGAATGCTAGAATGCATTGGGCCTTGTACCATACCAATGGGCAGTGGGCATGGTCCAACCTACAGGAAATATCTGCGACCTCCTATAAAATAGCAACCATAGGCTCCAACTCTTGAATATATCGCTAGATAGTACCCAATGGATCAATCTCATTAGGTTTGGTAATCTTGATGACTATCCCTTCTGAATCACTAGATTCCTGCTCTGGAGCAAGGATGTTTGCAGCCATGGGTGATGTCTGAGTGACTATAGGCGATTGTGGTGCCAAGGAAGGCTCCCCTTCCTATATATGCTCTAGCTCTATAGTAAGTGTAATCGGCTATGTAGTGGGGCATGGCTAGCATGGCTGCATACTCTCATCGGTAGACCAGATCACACCAGGCTACTCAATAGCCATCTCAATATCCTCAGGTGAGCTCAAAGGGGAAAACTCCTAAACATCAACGGGAGTGCCAAGGAGTTCTAGCCAACTGTCAATTTGTGGCGAGGGTATTGGAAAGTCCCCTAGAGGCAAATCACTACTAACAAGAATGTTCTCCACTACCACTGGAATTGATGGGACTATGGGCTCAACCTTGGTGGTAGGAATGGTATATACTTGAGCTATAGGTTGAGTCTCCTCAGCTGCTGCAACTAGAACTATTGGGCTATGGGTTGAGCCTCAGCATTTGCAAACACTACTTCGACTGAGTGAGTGTCTATGGGTGTGGTGCCATCTGTAGAAGAGGACAACGCAATCAACTCATAATCCTCGTTGTTGTCCTCACCTTCACCTAATATTGCTTTTTGTCTCCTTTTCCTCTTGCGTGATTTCACTTCCTCCCCTGAAGTTGCCTGAGTGTACAAAGTAGTCCAACGAAATACTATGGGCCATGAAGTGTCATAGTCGATAGTCGGTTGTAATTTTCCCAATTTGGCAATAAGAATTTGGGTGTAGATGGCATCCAAAAATAGGGCAATCGAGTGTTGAGTCATGTAAAATGCCTTGTGTTTACATGGTAGAAATTCCCTTATGTGCTCTGATAGATATTGTGCCCAATTATAGATTTTGACTAAGTTGAGGCTGATCATATAGTCCACCATCCAAATGGCTATATCAGACACTCGGTTGGATCCTGTCAATTTGCATTTGATTAGGCCCATGAGGCACTTCCATTCTGCATTTGCTAACATTTGCTTGTGTAGTCCTCTATTGCTTGCATGCCAAAGAATATATTTTTCTTTCTGAGTCAAATACAGCCTACATATTGTTTTAATAAAAGCTTCTTTTTGTTTTGGTGCTATTTTTCTTGTAGGTTTAGCAACAATAGTTCCTGATAATGGCACCCTGAAAACCCTTTTAAAATCATTTGCCTGGAAGGATATAGTTACTGAACAACCCATGTATTCAATGATGGATTTATGGGCATACTGATTATAACTCTTTATAAAACTCTTCATGGGCATATTGATTATACTGATGATGGATTTATGGGCATACTGATTAAAACTCTTTATGTTTCAATTAACAAAAAACTAGCACACCTCTTAGGGGTTATCCAACTTGGTGTCTTACTAAAGCAAATTCTTTGGCTTGCATTCTTCCTAGAAACTTCTAAAAATCTGTCACTTGGTAGGGGCATTGAAGCCCCCAATGCTCCAATGGAAAATCTGTCACTAGAAAGTTTCAAATTTCTTGGTGCCCACCAAGATGACCTCTAGTTGGGATTGATTTCCTGGTACTATATCTACCATAGTTGTATTTTGAATGAAATCATGTTTGGTAAGTTTGACTACCTTAGATATACCAAAGTCACCCTTCTCTTATCATTCATCTTATTCTTAGATAGGTGATATCTACTACCTTTATCTAATTTTGAATTCTCCCAACTATCTCTGCTCTACACAAGAACCACACAAACCTAGCATTTCGAGGATATGTTTATTTTCTTTCTACATATTAGACATTTTTTTCTTTCTTTGTTTATCCTTTAAGTTATAGGAAGGTTCATCTAGTAATTTTTCCAAATACTTTTTGCAGCTATATCCCTCAAGAAAAATGTCATTCCTAATTGCCTTTCTTTGTTAACAGAATTGGGATTCTAGAATAGATTCCTCTTCTAATTTCATTTTGTTTGATTTCCTTGTATCCATTGTTTCTTCCTTGTTGGTTCTTGTTGTCCCTGTTTGCAGCAATTTTTTTCTTATGGTATTCTATGTTTTTTATCTAGTGCATTCTTCTTCATCTTGTTTGGCTTCTTGATCTATCTTCTTTTACATGTCCCCATTTTGTCTAGATGGGCATTCTCTAATAAAATGACCATACCTTTCATAGGTTTTGCATCTGAATGAGATATTTTCATAGTCAAGGCTATGCTCCTATTCCAACTCACCTACTTTCAAAATGACATTATTTGCCAAAGCCTTTGAAAGATTTAGTTCAAAACAAATCCTAGCATAATAGGATAAACCTTTCCCACATAAGGGTCTTGAAGTGTCAATCACTTTTGCCAACAAGTTGGTAATTACGACGTAAACACATTTAGACCAAAATTCTTGGGGCAAAGCACACATGGTAATCCATATGAGGGTTGCAGTGGGGAATTTCCGTTGAGGCTTAGAACCCAAATGCCAATGCTTCATGAAGGGACTTGCATTTGTAAAGAAATACAAACCTCTAGCAAAGATCTTCCCTCTAACTAATTCATTCACAAAGATAGAAATAAAGTACCATCTAGCACAAGATCTTATTTCATATTTACCATTGGGCCTCTTAGTTCTTAACCTAAGCATGCAACTCCTCTATGGGAAGTTGTGCTCCTAGAAATCTACATATTAGGCCCCTTCCATTTACAAAGGAGAAATTCTTTATGAACTCACCAATATCCAAATTAAAAATAAGATTTTCTTTTGTAGCTAGAATACACTTGTTGCTCACAAGAACAACTTCGTTGTTCTTTCTTTTCCTATTGTGATGACAGTTGTCATACTCTTTTACTAAAACTAAGGATTTGGCACCAGCAACTGCTTGACAAAAAGAGGAACCCTTTGAGATTCAAATTACCCCCAAATCAAACTCATAAGAGGCATACTAGAAGCCAAAGAAACCAGATTTAGACACAAGAATGTAAAAAAACACGACTTAAGAATTATAGTATACAAAAACCCTAGCAAAGTTCATCCCCACAAAGAAATTTGAGCTATTATAATATTCTAGTTACACCTTTTGGTCTTACTAATGCACAATCCACTTTTCAAAGTGTTGTGAAATTTGTGTATGGCCCCCTTTTTTTTGTAAATTTTTCTTTGTTTCTTCAATGATACTTTTGTGTGTATCAAAACTTGAAAAAACGCCTACAACATTTGGATAAAGTTTTACAACTCTTGGAGGAACATCACCGGTAAAAAAATCCCTCAAAATGTTTTTGGAGTATAGGGAGTTGAATATCTTAGGCATATTGTCTTATTTGAGGGTTTTCAAGTAGACACTAACAAAAGCGAAGCAATAATGGATCGATCACTTATAGGATACAAATAAAAATTTGTTAAGGATTATAGCCACATTGCAAGTCTTCTAACAATACTCCTCAAAAAAGCTAGCTTTGTGTAGACTATCAAATGGACATGAGAAGTTACCTAGTTGTATAACAAATATGAAGAAGTGGTTGCTTAGGTGGTAGATAGAAGAGGTGTGCTCCATTCAACTGATTTAAGAGACTGGAGGGGAATTAGTAAACCATGTGTAACCCTCATGTTCTTGCTAGACTTAGCAAAACTTAGCATTCAAAAGTTGACAATGCGATGGCATATGTCCAAATCCACATATAAAAAACAAATGTTGGCCATACTTCATGCAATAAACTGTGCTCAACAAGTACTTTAAAAAAAAAAAAAAAAATGATTTAGTCGAGTAGGAACTTGTGACTCAACCTATATGGAACTTGTGAAACTGGTTTTTGTGTTTTTGTGTTTTTCTAGTGAGTAACTCAACCACTATACACTTTAAATCGATGCAAGATGACTTGGGTTTCTTCTAGGTTAAATTCTTAAATTGCCACAAGATTATTGTAAATGAGCATGAAATGACTAGGGTTTGTATTACATTGAAGTTTCTTCTACATGCAAGTGCCTAGGGTTTCTACATATTGAGTGCAAATTGTTTTGTACATATGAATAACTAGGAGTCAATTTTATATTTTTTAAGAATTTCAATACTTTTTTCCCTAAGTCAAATTTGCAAGTTGTCAAGATTTGCATCAAACCTGAGTCAAATTTAGGTCTGCTAAGTTTTTTCCAAGTCCGAGTTTGGAAACTATGCTTCATGCAACTGAGTTGTATCATCTTTATATCATGGGAGAACATTTCAAAACTAAAACTAACAAAAGTACTATTTGGAACAACTTTCTTCATATGATAAGAAAAAAAGGGTCACAAAAATCCTAGGAGTAAGAATTTAAGGTTGTTTATAAAGGGAAGAAAATGTGGTGGCAAATGCACTTTCCCAAAAAAAGAGGAAGCCAAGTGACTCCTTTGTGCAATCTTGGTCATCCAGCAAAATTAGATTAATGAAACAAAATTGAAATGCCAACAAGACTCGTCTTCAAGGCATCTTATTCACAAGATTCAACACCATCAAGAACTCATCCAATAAGCTTGTGATGAGAGAAAACATATTTTAGTATCATGATAAGTTTTGTCTTTTCAAAATTCCAAGCTAAAAATGTGATACTCATTGCTTGCCAATCAGATCAGCAAACATTTAAATTTCTTGAAATCCCATAAGCATGTCAAGCATGGCTTTTCCTAAGTGGACTCAAAGGTATTTGAAAAATCATAGAAGACTACTTCATGTTCTAGCATGAATTTTTAATAGCTATTGGAAGGAAGTGTTTTGGTCAACCTTTAGGCATTTTAATTTTCATTCAAGATAGTTCAAGGTGACGAGTTGGTTGGAATCCAAATTGAGAGGAGCATAGTATCACTAAAAGATCAATAGGCAATAGAAAGGGGATCTAATTTATAAAAGAGTATATTGATGTTCGTCACAGTTTCTTACTCACAAACAATAACAATGATTGTAGTTTTGTACATGCATTTGGTGGGTGCAAGTGCAAAGAAGTTGGTTCATAATAGTCCATTATACTAGAGATGACATGAAATATCTCCTCAATCCGTGTGCTTAAACAATTAACATCATGCTAAAGAACATCTTCTAAAGCTATAAAACATGAGTTTATTAGCAAGGATAAGTACACCCTAGTCAAAAGCAACTCTGATCAAGTTGTTGTGAGAGTTAATGGCTACCAACTTATAAGGTTTAACAAGGCCTACCAAGATATGTTATTTCTCTGCAACTCTAATATGCTTCTTGTCATCGTCAACTAATATCCAAAATGTTGTTGTACTCTTAGGTCAATGGAAAATCCATAACAAACTTCACAAAATTGGTATACAAAAGGAAACTCCCAATTTGAAAATGTTGAAAGGGGTGTGAATCTTCTACTAGTTAAATCATAGACATCCTTTTCTTGGCCCCCAATAAATGGTTCTTTCCAAGAAGAATAATTAAGGGATTTATACTTTTGACATATTCATATATATCTCCACAATTAGAGGATAATTTGAATCCATATGCATATGGTATACCAAATTGCCCACCAATTTTCCACTAGGGATTGACAACTAGTATTCTTTTCATTTTAGAGAGAACATCAACATAGGAATCAGCTATGCATACAACCTCACACATACAACTTGAAGAAACCATCAATAATAGGTAGCTTACAATTTGTAGTTATACCGTTCAAAGTCTTTGTGTAATTTATTATTCATTATAATTTTATGAATAAGTATGATATATTTGGGGTTTCTATACAAATGTGAGCTTCATAAATATTTTTAATAATAAGCATGAAGCATATTCATGTCTAGTTATCTATAGGATACAAATATCAGAAGCTACTATCATATAGACATCAATAGAGAGAAAACATGAACTCAAAATAAACAAACTACTATGCAAAAATAACTCACATGCATTGTATGTGTTTTTCCACTGCTAGTGACACCATAGGCAAAAACAGTCCCTGCAAAGTTACAATGCTTTATTATCTTTTCCACATGAAGCTAGAGATTGTAGCATGTAAATTGGAAATAGGCTTATATAGTAGACATAGAAATACAACATAACATACAGATAGAATATAAGGACATTTAATATCATGTATGTTAACCACGCATTGTTAGATATTGATTAAGAGCAAGTGTTACTATAATAATCACCCATTATTGCAAATACTTGCCCACCCATCTCTTCAAGCATCTTTCCCTTGGAACAATAAATAAAATCATCTAACTAACATCCAAGAAAGAAAATGTCTATGAATGTGAATTATATATAAATATGTATACAAATTGTACATGCATAAATATATTCATTTTCTATATATATATATATAGATAATATACAATAAGAGCTCCATAGTGTTATGGCTATGGCTTGCATTTAACAAGAATTGAAGGATCGTGGTGTTCCAAGCAACACCAATAATATTGGCAATGGGTTTGGAGAGGAGGATACAACAAAGCGATGAATAGTTTCCATGCCTCCATTATATGTCAAAGTCCTATCACGATGTGTTACAAGCTAGGAAAAAAGGGAAATGAGTTGAAAACATGGATGGGTAGATCACTCATACTAATCATGCCAATGCTCAATCTCGATCTAGTAAGGCAACATGTGGACTTCTACATGGTTTCTTATCCTCAAAACCAGCAATCTCCCATGTTGTCTATTACCTTTGAACAACTACCAATGAGACTTCTATCGTAGGAGTGACTTGTTTCAAGAGAGCCTTCTTTAGGTGATTAATCAAGGGTATGTTGAAGTGCAAAAAGAATTTATTGCTCCTTAGCAACAAATGGATTTAAGGGGTGACTAGCATATGTGAACTGCAAGAAATGAAACAATTATTTGCATTCCTACAATAATTTCTACTTATCTCAGATCTTTAAGGATAAAAGAAAGCCTACTCTTGTGTTGGTAAAACCTTTGGAGGCATTACAGATTAGCTCTAAATGCTCAATGGAAGAGCCTACATATGCATTTAGGGTTTTAGGCTTCTTCTTGGGAGATATTCCCCTTTTAATGGAAACTTTCCCATCAAATGTTTTGCTCCCAAATGATTGTGACAAAAATGTCTTCACAAAATGAAGATTTTTCTTTGTTGGATAAACTTATGGGAAGAAATCAAGTTGAAGCTAAACTCTCCAAGTGGATAGAATTTGTGTGGTACGATATAGAGTTACCCTCTATCCCCTATCTTTCAAAGGGATTCCTTCATCTTTCTTTCTGATCTTTCGAGGATCAAGAGTTTGGTTGGAGGATTTGTCCATTGTTTGATGGTAGATCTAGATTGTTTCTATGTTCGTAGCATTTTTTGACCTAAATCATGTCTTTTTCTTTGAAGGATCCTGTATGGATTCACTTCTACAAAAGTTTTTTAGTTTGTAGATCAGCAAACATGGTTCTACTACAAGTAAAGAAGATTGGTGTTTTTACCAAGATTGGTACAAATCAAAATGTTGCTTTCAACAAGTTTGCCAAAGACACTATGTATATGGATGTATCAAAACCGATCACTTGCACTCTTAAATATCCCATCCTCTCTTTTAACCTAGTTGCAATATGTGGATCATGAAGGAATGTCAATTAGATGTTTTAGATGCAACCAAATTGGAAATAAAAGCATTCACTACATTTCTTCTTAGAGGGGTCTTCAACAAGACTGTGTGTTGTTGCAGAAATGGATTTGCAAACAAGGAACTCCTGATGAGGATTTTATGTGCAATAACCACAGTTGATTGTGGCTCAATCAAAGAAGGATTTCTTGCTAAGGACTTCCTATCAAATTAAGAAATTTTGGATTGGGTAGAATGGTGTCAACCAAAACTCCTAAGAAGTGGGGAAGGCGCAAGACAAAAGAAAAAAATAATAATTGATGGCTCTTGAAATAATCAATGAAGATGCTCAATGGATGATAGAAGGCATCCTCTAGTGCAAGAGCACTAGAGCAATCATTTTTAGTGTGTGATTATTTTCTTATTTGCACTTAATTATCTTTTTGTCTATTTGTATATGTTTTGGTGGTTGAGTTGGGCTTTTCAGCAGTGTTTCTCTAGTTTTGGCTTGTTTGGAGGTTGGTTCTAAGTTCACTTATATGCTTCTTTGGTTTTATATCTTGTACTCGTATTTTTGCTCATTTGGTATGGATGAAGGCCCAAGGGCCCAATAGATCCATTTCTAATTAGTATTTTGAAAAAGTATATCAAAAAAGCTCCCCCATTGAAGGGATAATGGAAAAGAAGAATGAGCATGGGAATAATAAGGGCTATCCAGCTAAATAGGGTTATCTAAAACTAAATTATGAAAGAGCAACAAAGGGCAAACCAAGATTGGTAGGAGCAAGGGTTGTTTTATGGGATGAGAAAGGCAAGTTTGTTAAAGCTAGTTCTTTATTTTTAGGTCCAAAAACAAATAATGAAGTTGAATCTCTTTCATTATTGGTAGGATTGAAAATGGCCTGTGTTACCAGGTTCGCCCCTGCCAACCCCTAGTTCGGGTTCAGTTCGGTCCTGTTTCGAATCCTGGACTGCCTCGATTGTGGGTTCAACCAGGATCCTACAAAAAGAGGTCTGGTTCGCCCAGGAAGAACCCAAACGTACCAAGGCGAACCAAGGTAGAACCTGTGCGCCCAATCAACCAAAAAGTGACTTTTTATCATTTTTTAATGTTTTTTGGAGTTTGACTTTGACCCACGCCCAAGGGAAACCTAAAAGTGACCTGTAAATCACTCTAAACACCTAAACTACCTCATTCTTATTCATTTGTTTTGCAAACAAGCATTTTCATTCCAAGAGGCTGAGCATTCATTTTTGCTTGTTGGATTGACAAAAGGAGTTGAAGATTGATCATTGAAGCTTCTACAAACGATTGCATTGCCATTCCTACACATTTGCAAGTGTTCATTGGCTGCCACAAAGATTGTTGAAGGATATTTTTGCAAAGAGGTAAGTTTTCTCTTTTTTTTTGAGTTTTTTCATTCATTTTTTTGTTTTACAAACATGAAACTTTGTTTTGTTTGATTTTATGATTTATCTATGTTTTTCCATTCTTCTTTGAATGTATGAAAGATTCAAAAGAGCTAGGTTTTATAAATCAATATTTTGTTTTCAAGTTTTTTGTTTTTGTTTTGAAATTTTGAATGTGTTGTTTGCAAAAATAAAAATCCATAGGAATCACAATGTCAACTGGTTCTACCTCCGGCTCCGCAACTAAATCAAAGTTCAAAACAGATCCAAATTCTCCTCTATGGAAGTATGTTGAAATGATACAACCGGTTCCAGGTGGTGGTGGTTACATTTGGAAATGCAATGGATGTGATGTTCAATATTCTAGTTCATATTTTAGGGTGAAAGCACATTTGTGTGGCATGCCAGGAAAAGGCATCAAGGCTTGCCCTGGAAAAGACAATGTACCTATTCCATCTGAGACAGTCATAGGATACATTATGGAGCAAGAAGCAGTAGATGCACGAGAAGCCCAAAAAGAAAATCACCCTTTATTAAAAAAAAAATCAAAGGGAATGTTGCCCCCATCTAATTCCAATATTGTGGTAGAAGACGACCCATTTATGGCCACTCCAAATCCTCAAGCTCAAAGTGTACAACCCATTGCAAACAAAAGAACAAAGGGGCCTTTGGAACTTGCATTTCAAAATGAGAGTAGAGCCATTGCAGGCCAAAATGAAGCAAGATGCATATATGCAAATGCAATAGCTTTTAATGTTGTTTGTTCTCCATATTGGAAAGAGATGTTGAGAACGGTTAATGAAGCTCCAAAAGGGTACAAGGGCCCGGGTTATGAGAAGGTGTGTGGCACCTTATTGGAAAAAGAGGTCACGTTGGTTGAAGATTCATTGAAGCCCATAAGGGATTCATGGGTTGAGATAGGTTTGTCCATTGTTTCGAATGGTTGGAAGGATTCAAAAAATCGGCCTTTGATCAATGTCATGGCGATGTCCCCTAAAGGGGCAATGTTTTTGAAAGTCGTGGATTGTGAGGGGCAAGTAAAAGATGGACAATTTATTGCTAATATTCTCATTGCAGCTATTGAGGAAGTGGGACCCCGCAACGTTGTTCAAGTTGTAATAGACAACGCCAAGAATTGTAGAGCTGCAGGGTTGTTGGTTGAGGAAAGATATTCACATATCTTTTGGACACCTTGTGTAGTCCATTCACTCAATCTTATGCTGCAAAAGATTGGGAATAAAATTGCTTGGATCAAAGAATTGTATGCAGAGGCTGAGGACATTCAAATGTTCATCACCAACCACCACTTGTCTCAAGGGATCTTTAGATCATTTTCAAAATTGGAGCTATTGAAGGTAAGTGAAGTAATATTTACATTTTCTGTTTTCATAATTTGATTGTGTATTCTAATTGAAATTCTTCTTTAAAGTTTGTTTTTAAATTCTAATTATTATTTTTAAATTATAATTCGTAATAGGTTCCAGAGACCCGTTTTGCCTCTAACACAATCGTCTTGAGACGACTTGTGAAAGTTAGAGAGCCACTTTCTAGCATGGTGATTAGGCAAAATTGGTATGTATGGAGGCAAAGTAGCACTAAAAGGGCAACAAAAATTAAGAGGATCATATTAGATGACTCATGGTGGGATCGTGTGGAGTATCTCCTTAGTTTCACTAAGCCTATTTTGAGTATGATTCGCTATACTGACATGGACAAGCCATGCATTGGAGAGATATATGATGTTATAGACTCAATGCTTGAGAAGATCAAGTGCACCATAAATGCGAAAGAGCAGGACCTTCAAGAGACTTTCTTCAAACAAGTGCAAACAATTGTTGAAGAAAGATGGAACAAAATGACAACTCCATTACATCTTCTTGCCTTTGCATTGACTCCAAAATACTACAGTAGTCAAATTCTTTCAGTGCTAGGAAGGCTTCCTCCATATAGAGATTTTGAAGTGGCTGAAGGGTACAAGGCAGCATTCATGAGACTCTTCCCTAATCCTGAATTGCGAGGTGTAGTCACGAATGAGTTCATTGATTTTGTGCACTCAAATGGTCAAGGTGTTGATGCTCTTCGTGATAGGTTTTTAAAGGATGCTCATAGTTGGTGGTACTTCCATGGACAATACTTCCAACATTTGCAGCCCCTTGCAATCAAAGTTTTATCACAAGTAAGTTTAATAAATTTTCATATTTTAGTTTTAAAAGTTTCATTTATAATTTTTATTTTTTTAATAATATATAACTTTAATTGTTTACTTTGTCTTCATAGGTTGCTAGTTCATCTACATCTGAGAGGTATTGGAGCACATATTTTTTCATTCACTCAATAAAGCGCAATAAATTGCTCTCAAAAAGAGTGGAGAACTTAGTATATGTCCATTCCAACTTGTGTCTCCTTTCACACAAACAACGTGACTACAAGGATGGGGAGACGATGTTGTGGGATATAGAGCCAGAGCATACTGACTTGGATGCTTCCACTTCCCACCATATTGCATAGGAGGAGATTGATATCCAACAGCAGCATGGGCACAATAGTAGTGCTAATCTGCTAGTGGCAGTGCCATTGGCACTACTTGTGATTCATCTAGTCTTCCTACATCTTCTAATGTCAATGTTGACATTGATATTGATGATTTAGATAATCCATATGATGATTAAAACTTTAAAAGTGTTGGAATATTGAACTTGAAGTTTCAACAATGAATATTTATCATGCATGTTTTAAATGACATTTAAGTTTATGGTGGTTTTGTTGTTTATATGTTATGTGATATTCTAATCCTAATTCATGTTTCTAGGCTGCCTATATATATATTACATTTTTTTGTACTGATGAACCCAAAACGAACCGTCCCCCCCCACCCAAAAAAAAAGAAACATTTAGTCGAACCGACGAACCAAACCCCTAAACTCAAACCCAAACCAATACCGAAACTGGCTACTTAGAGAATGGCCAAAGTGATGGTATGTAAGATGTTAGAGGTCAAAGGTGACTAGAAGTAGTCATTAATCATTGTCTTAAGGGATAGAGTAATGACTAGAGGTTTAAAAGTGTTTCAGTTAAAATAAAATTGCAAAGAAATTAATTTCAAATGATTTTATTTAAGCATTGCTATGGGAAAAGTAATAAATTTGCCAACAAATTACCTAATATAGGGATTGATCAACTCCCCTTTGCAACTAGGGTGAGTATGGACCTTATGAAATGACGACTATAAAAGTTCATTCTTTTTAGCATAAGTGGTTTAATCTTCCTCCCAACTCATCGTTTGGGTTTCAATAAATTTAGTAGATTTTATTTTAACTACTATGTGTGCTAATAATTTTATGATCCAACAAAGTACTAAGAAAAATTTGAAGCATGGGAGATTCATTGTTTGCATGAATGAGATCGGTTCACACAAGTGGAGAGTTTTAACAATCTCTTTCTTAGTCTTTAACAATAGAAGGAGCTTTGAGGAAATGTATTATTTTGTTTATAAATTATAAGCCCTCACTTCTTTATAGCTCAAAGAAACATGTCATAATCTATTGTTTGGTAATACAATCCAAACTATGACTATCCCTCTACTCAGCTTTTTGGAATCATCAAATCTCAAAATCAAATCATCTAACAATATAGCAAATGAATTCTCAAGTTTATGTCCAACCATGATGGTTCTATTACTATTTGGCTAGATTACTAATTTCCTAATTGAAATATGAGGCAAGTGATATTAGATGTCCATGCAAGTGTGAGTACATGAGAATCCATTAGAAGAGACAAGCAATATGTGTTGCTAGGAGAGTTGACTTTGGTGAAGGAATTCCACTCTTAATTCTCTAGGTCAATTGATTTATCTATTTTGAGTTTGAACATAGCATGCGACACCATGTGATCTACAAAAAGACACTCAACTTGCAACTTGGTTTCAACTAAAATAGAAATTTGGTTTGGAATGGTGCAAAGAGAAGATACATGATTAAACTAAGTACATGTGCAACTATGTTGCATACAAAACATGGGGATTTTCCTAGTAAGGAAACGTGTCGAAACTTGAGCCTACTCAATATTCCCCTTGCTTTCTTGATTAAAAATTACCTCTTATTTTTTCCTGATAAATTTTTGGGCAAATGTCTTACAATAATGATGCTAATGAATAATGTGAGCTATAACAATGATATGTGAGGGGAATATCTAAGGATGAAGCTAGTGAGATAATTACAAGTGGAATGAGGAAAAGCTTGAAGGATTGTATCCTAAATTAATCTAAAGAGAACCTCGGCTCTTTCAATTAGGATAAGAATAAGATTTATATCTCAATGTTCAAATTTTCAATCGAAGTATTGTCAAAATCATGATCAAAGTAAATATGGATAAAACAATGGTGCCTATAAGGGGAAATGTTTTCATTCCTATAGTAGGGAATAAGATCTTAAATGAAATGAGTGCATGGTCTACAAAGGGCGGAAGAGATTCCACTTGAAGATAAGTGATTAATATCCACAATGACTTTTAGTTTAGATATGGTCTATCTCACAATTCCACAACATTGGCACTTTTGCTCACAAATTTGCCAATTAAGGATTTAACCTCAAGCTCTAAAGAAACCTCTACAACACTCTCATCCAAGAGCAATAAGTCAATCAAATAGATAGCCATGTTAAGGGGGACATCCTATATAGAGAGAGAAGCAAAACAACCAATCTCCTTGGCCAACATAGATTCCCCAATCTCCATCTCCTTATCAATCGAAGAAACCTTCACCACACCATATGAACTATGACCCTCAAAGGAAACAACATCAACAAAGCCCATAGTGCCTCCAACAAACATATTTCTTTCAAACACAATGACAAAGGCCTTAACCAAACCAAACCCAAATTCCTATTTCCCTTAAAAGCACAAACAAGCAATAGTCTCTAAAAGAGTTGAAAGGGTTTAATGCATTCTTGCGAGATTGGCATACTTGCTCCTCTAGCAGCCCAACATTATGTGATGCATTTGCAACAAGAATCGTCGTAGGAGATAACCTGAATTGCTAAGACAGAGAAGGGTCAAGGATTTTATTATTAGAAGCCACTCATCCTCGTTCAATCATTCATGTAACAAATGCAGCTCCATATTACTCTCTTGCACCCTATTATGCCACTAAGGCCCCATGAAAACAAGGAAAGTATATTGTTTACATTGTTTGTCATCATCGTCAATCATTGCCTCTTCTCCTTCACCTATCACTACAACATGACCTCTATGATGTCCAACAACCTAACCACCACTCTTGCTCTATAATCCTTAAAACCTTACAAAGTCCTCGCTCGCCATTTCTTTGAATTTCTTCTATTGGTTCTAAGGCATCTACACTATTAGTATGCATTTGCATATTTTATATTCCTATCTTGTTGGGCTCCAAGATCAGCCATAATGGGTGCTCCAAAGACATGTGAGGTTTGGTTGCTTACCCCATGAGACGCCAATTTATGTGGTGGTCCTTAGATGTTGCATTAAATAGGGCCCACTTTATGTACATTTGATTTAATAGTATTAAGGCCTACCTTTTGGGATGACAAATAGATTGAACAATGCCTCTATTATAAATATGAGGTGGGCATGGGATAAAATTACCCTAAGTGCAAGCATTTATATTGTATAAGAAGATGGGGATATTGTCATATGACTCATCTATTATTCAAGTACTAAAGTATTATTTCATGCATTGTGTTCACAATCCGTATTTTGTGTTTCAACTCTTTTACTTCAAAATTGCATATTGCATTTGAAATTAAGTATACCTTAAGGTTATCATAACATGTTTCGACATGGATTAGATTTTTAAGATTTCAAAAAAAACATCAATTTCATACAAAACCATGCAAGAGCACTCTCAGGTTCAAAGAAATGGAATATTTGGGTTTTTTTTCTCTTGGAGGAGGGTTTAAGTAGATCCCACCAAAATTAAAGCCATGGAAGAATTTCATACTCCAAAATCATTGAAGATGTTATAGAATTTCTAGGGCTCCACTGGGTATTAGCTCAAAATTACGAAGAACTATGGGAGATAGTGACTCATCTAGAAGGATTCATTCATATGATCACCTAAAGTGCCTTAGGCATTTTTAAAAGTTGAAAAAGATTGAATTTGTAATACTCCATTATTGGCCACACTAATTTTAGTAAACCCTTTATGTTGGAATATGATGCTTCATGTCATGGATTTGGAGGAGATTTGATGCAAGAAAAAATTTCATTAGACTTTGAGAGTTGCCAACTCAAAGACAAGAATTGAGTCAAGTCAACTTCAAGTCAACTTATGAAAGAAAATGCTTCTCATTTGTATGCAATTAAGAAGTAACAGCATTATTTGATGGGGAATCATGAAACTAATCATGATAGTCTTAACTCTTAAATTCTTTTTGGATTTAAAAACTCTATAGATGAAGAAAGAAAATAGGTATCAAAAATGATGGTATCTAGCTTTGAGATCATTGATAAAAGGAGGAGAATATGGTAGCAAATGCACTTTCCAAGATGGAAGAAAAAGCATTGCTTTGCATATGTCCATTATACAAATTGATTGGATCAAAGAAGCCAAGGTGGAAGTCAACAAGACCTTGGAACCCAAGAGCTTATTGAGAAGCCTATCTAGAATCCAAACACCATAGAAATTTTCACTCGCAAAGGGGGCATATTCCAATACAAGGATTTGCTTTTGTTGAAAATCTTATCAAAATGCTCATGCATTCCCAATTAGTAGTCATTTTGTGTTTCTTATGACTTACCACAAGATCAAAAATGATTTCTTTTTGGAAGGTCTTAAGAGGGATGTGCAAACATTTTCGTCAATTATACAACAAGAGAATAAGGAGGATACAATAATGACCCAACATTGCTATAGCCATTTCCCAACATAATTAACTAGGGGAGGTGTTAACAAAATTCACCATAGGGTTTCCAAATTCAAAAGGAATGAATGTCATCATGATGATTGTTGACCAGCTCAACAAACTCACACATTTCTATAGGTTGGCTCATTCATTTTATAGTAGTAAAGTAGTAGAGGCATTCATGGACAATTTGCAAAAGGTCCATGGAAATGCATATATAATTGTTATTGACAAAGCCACAATATTCACCAATCGCTTTTGGACAAAGCTATTTGAATCATTGGGTACTCAAGTCACACACAATTCCACGTATTAAACACAAATCAAGTGGATAGAAAAAGTGGTCAACAATTGTTTATAGGAATATCTTCATTACTCTCCTTTGGACAAGCAAGCTCAATGGGTGCCTCTACTTCAATGGTTGAATTATACTACTCCACACACCTTATTAAAAAGACAATGTTCAAGGAACTCTATTTGTACCCACTACCATCATTCGCATCCTACCTTCAATGACATCCCAAGGTAAAGCAATTGAAAATAATGTTCATCAACAACAAGCCATCCTTGGTATCCTTAAGAACAATTATGTCATAGCATGTGACCAATTGAATCAGCAAGGCTATAAGACATTTCAAAGTGGGAGACTGGATCCTTCATTAGCTACAACACCACAAGTAGCTCTCTCAAGGAGCAAAAAGGAAATAAGTCATCTCAAAATTCTATGGTAGTGTGATAATGTAACTTACAAGTTGGAGATACCTCTTTCAAAGATACAATCTTACAATCTAAAGAAGGTTGTTCCTTACAATATTTTGATCCACATGGAACTTCCAAAGTTGCAGAAGGGGAAAATGGTCATAGATATAAAGGAATTTTAGTGTTGTAAGTGAAATACACCAATTACCTTTTCTGCAAGGGCATACACCATTCGGAATTCCTTGAAGGTGGCACTTGATCCAAGGAACAAAGCTAACCTTCTTCATTTGGTTATGTTGTATTGGGTTATGGAGCATCCACTATATGACAAATAATATTATTGACTAGTTATATGTTCGTTTCTAGATTTTGTAATATTTAGATATTCAGTTTTATTAAGGCTTCAAGGTCGCCCCAATCTAATTTCTTCTATAAATAGGTGCTAAGTAGTCAATTTTTTATCTTCAAGTTGTGTATTCTGTTCTTAGCCAAGTGCTATCGGCAGATTAACCCTTCAAAGCGGTTTGAATTTTATTCTATAATTCAACATTAATCATCTACACGTATATATTTCAAATCTGAATTCTGTGCACTTCATGTATATGATATTATTTGAAAATCTGTTGTAAGAATTCTGCTATACTTTGTTGTTCATATTTTGCAAAGATTTAATGTATTTTGTTGGCTCTGCTATGTTTTGCTGCTAATATTGAGAGAAGAAGTAAGTTATTATGTGAGAGCATGTTCTGGCACCCTTCTTGACTATAGTAATATCATTCCAGCTAACATTTGGATTATGGGTAGAATATGGTACTGACTAAAGCTAGAAACTTATTGTATGGTGTAGAGCTGATATTCTTTCTTAGGGTATGTTTTGCTATACTTTGTTGTTCATATTTTGCAAAGATTTAATGTATTTTGTTGGCTCTGCTATGTTTTGCTGCTAATATTGAGAGAAGAAGTTATTATGTGAGAGCATGTTCTGGCACCCTTCTTGACTATAGTAATATCATTCCAGCTAAAATTTGGATTATGGGTAGAATATGGTACTGACTAAAGCTAGAAACCTATTGTATGGTGTAGAGCTGATATTCTTTCTTATGGTATGAACCTATTCGTTGTTATTGAAGTTAGTTATGTTAGTTTAAAGCTTGAAAATGGTTATGGAGGATACAAGCTACTTGTAGTTGCTAATAAAGATAGAAATAACAGTAACAATGGGAACCAAAATGAAATGATAAGAACAGATAAAATAGGGTGGATATCCAGAGAACTAAAAGAGATTAGTAACATGCAGGAGTTAAACATGTTTTTTTCATTAACCATCTTAGAGGTCTTATACAAGAACTAAATGTGACTCATATTTTTTACCACCTATACAAAGGCTATATAAAAACATTTATGGGCTGATGGTTGATGAGCGCAATATACCTTCAACAATTATGAGCCTAAAATAAAAACATTACATTTGTCTATGATATCTGTCTTTTTATTTAAATTATCTCCTAATTGCAAATAAAGATTAATTAGCATAATTAATCCAATTAGATATCATTACAGAAGTGGCTAAATTAGGTCTCTTGGAGATAATTATAAACGATTTTACTTCACATGCACTATGCATAATGGCTTTTGACGAGCACTGCATGTTGCTATACCTAGTACTGTAGTCTCTATACAGATTAGAGGAAGCAGCACAGACAAGCATTTTTCATATAGCTAGTCATTCTTATTCAAGAAAGTTTCATTAAAAGGTTTCAGTGATCAATCATCTAACAAAAGACAGGCTTTCTTATCAAGTTAAAATTTGGAATGTCAAAAGAAAATATTAAAGTTCACATGGACTTGTTGATGTTTTGCAGCGTCTGGATTATACTTCCAGCCTTGCACAACTTACAAGAAGAATGAAAAATTGAATGTAGCCTTTGGCTATTCAATTTTATATGCTTGAGACTTCGAATTATAAGAAGGCCGACCTTATGTAAATAATCAATGATCTTATTTGGGCCGACCTTACTTTGTATTTTGTAATTTAATTATTTAAAGGAAGGCCGACCTCCTTGTTGAGTTACCTCATCTTGCGTATATAGAAGGTCATGTTTGTCATTTCACAAGATAGTTAACTCAAGCAATTTGCATTCAAGAAGGAGTTCGCACTTTAGCAGCAATCCACCATTTTGTAGCAGCAGTCCAATTTCAAGGAGAAACATAATCGGTTGTATTTACTACATCTAGGAGAGGTGCTATTATTCTATGTATCAGATTCGCCTATGTGTTAGGCTTGAGTTGTAAGCAGAATTCTGCTATTATTGTTCATCATATAGAGAGACTATTTGCTGGGTTTTTCTCCCTCAAGAAGAGGGTTTTCCCAGGGTATCTTGTTGTGTTCATTGTCTTATGTGTTGCATTATTTTAAGTTCCTTCAATTGTATAATCTGATCTAAGAAAACCAACAGGACTCACCATTTACACCTTCCATGGCAGCCCTAACAACATGTCGAGCAGCTACATCATACACTCCTTTAGTTGTTGTAGCAGGTCCAAAAACTTTATCTGCAGGTAATATAAAGCAGTTCAATGAGATGTTTATGATGCATAATTCTCAAATTGCAATCTCTACAATGCCACTTTCATTAAGTGTGTTCATTTAATCAAGATATTGAATAGATAGATTCTCAAAAAAATGGTAAAGTCACTTTTCTCCTCATAAAGCAATTTAACGAGATGTTAATTATGTATATTTCTCAAACTGCAATCTCTGGGATAAAATTTTCAAGACTGTTTTCATTTATTCAAGATATAAAATGAATTCAATCTCAACAAAATGGTAAGACTTACACTTTTATAAAGAAAGACTTCAGTGACAGACTATTGCAGTCCTGAAAAAATAACCTTGATTTAGAGCTAACAGTTAAATCTTTTTCATTGTATACACCACCATCAAATAAGGTTTGAATTGATTCTTTAGAAGTGGTTTGTTTGAAGTGCTTTGCCTTGCAAAATGCTTTTGGATTAGACTGAGTATCATGTTTATACATTCTGACATTTCAGGTCTCACTACTGGACCCATCATGAGCTTTGACTTTAAGATTTTCCCTGGTGATGGATCCAGTAGGGAGACCAGAAACATCTGAATTTAAAAATGATATGCAGTTTGATCCAGAAACATTAGCAAAGATTAAATTTATCCTACACAAAAATGTTTCTTGTGATATCTTAATTGCTTTGGACTAATATGTTTTCTTAGTTGTGTTCCACCTTAAAGATTTTACTTCATCAGTCCCTCACAATTCGCCCCAAGGCAAACGACAAAACATGACTCTTATGTTCCACCACTGGCTTTAAGGTTGATTGATGATGGGTCCCATAGGGAAACCCAAAACATCAGGATTTTAACATGCTGCACAGTCTGATCCAGAAACATTTAGCTTAAAGTCTTTTTAGACATGTTCCACCTTTAAAATTCAAGAAGTGGCTTCTAGTTGGTGAATCCCTTGAGATTCACTCTAAGGAAAAGAACAAAACAAAACTCTAGTGCTTAGGAATGGATACGTTTAATGCCTTCCATTTGACACTTTTGTGTATGAAACAAATTTTAATATTTTAATGTTGCATGATAATAAGTTAAAATATTTTAATGTAGAGGGAATTGGGATTTGGATGAGTTATTGGAGTCATTTCAATAGGTTTTTCATGGGTCTAAGGGACTACACCTAGAAAGAGAGGTAAAGCAAGAGATTCACTTGCTTCTTGAATCACCTCTACCCAATATTGGATTGTATATACAGTCACTAATGGAGAGCAATGAAGTGAAAAGATAGCTTCAAGAATTGTTAGAACAAGGTGTAAATTGCCCAAGTACTTGCCCTAGAATGCAAGCAGCAGTAGCAAAATTTATTAGAGGATGCAAGTTATGTTGTACTTGTAAATCCAAAGCTAGAAAGGAAGGATTGTATACACCTCTTCTAGTGCCTACTAGATGATGAGAAAGTATTTCCATGGATTTTGTACATGGGTTGCCAATGAGCAGGCACGGAAATGACCATTTTTTTATTGTTGAAAATTTTAGCAAGATGTGTATTCTATTCCCATATAAGAAGACTACAACTAGTAAAGAGATAGCTAATTTGTTCTTTGCCAATGTTCAGGTAAATTATGGGTTGCCTAGATCCATTGTTTCAAACAAGGATGCTCTTTTGTTGGCAGGTTTTAGTCCACTTAATGGGAGAAAATGGACACCAACCTCCAAAAGAGTATTGCTTTCTATCCCAAACAAATGGACAAATAGATGTTGTGAATAGAAAACTAGTGCAGCTCATAAGAGGTTACAATAGCAAGTTCCCAAAGGTATGAGATGAATCATTGCCATACATACAACATGCACAAATCTATTCCTCTACTAATCAATCACCATTCAAAATGTGTCTAGGCTACTTGCCTAGTAGACCACTTGACGTTGTTTTGGAACAATAAGACCAGCAAGAAATATTGGACATCAAGGTGCCCATAGCATGCATGATCATCAAGAGGATTCACCAAATCCAACTCAAAGTGAAAAGACAACTAGAGAGGACTCAGTTGAAATCCAAGACCAAGCATAATTATTATCATATAGAGCAGAATCTTAAAGTGGGAAATAAGATGTGGGAAATATGAGCATAATTATTATCATATAGAGCAGAATCTCTATGCAAGGAGTGCTTACAAGGACAAGCCAACTCTAAAAAAAACAGTTCATAGGGCACTTTGTGTTGGCATGGAAGCAATTCTAAAAACAACATATGTAGAAAATGTAGCAATTGTGTTATTGGAAAGGACATATGCACTCATTATGTTCTTAAATTCTATATTCATTGTCTTCTCTATTTTCAAACCAATACTAGTGACTTCATAATCTATGACTACAATTTCAAACCTCGTAGCTCCATCTCTTGGGCTAGCTAGTGAATACGCATCCCAAATATCAACAATAATTTGGTGTGTAAAGAGGGTGCTCAAGTTACCATAATTACAAGTACATATTGTCATTTACAAGTTTGACTATGGACCTCTTCACCTAGATGATTGTATCAACATAATGATCCTATTCTTAGCAAAATTATAATAGTTCTTCAAATGTAGCTTTGCTTGTTGCACAAGACTAAAATGCAAAAAATTCATACCCATGGTATAAACATTTATGGCTTACTTCTACTCTCTAGATAAAATGCTATCAACATTTATGGTTCACTTCTATGCTATAAAGTATAAGACAAATTAAAGCCATCTATGTGTTAGATCTTATACACAAATTCTTATTAAATCTTCACTAAAAAATTGTGTTACCAAATCACTCTCCATAACCCCTAAAATGATAGAATCACAATAGAATCAATACCTAAATTGGATTTGGGTACAAAACTCTACAAATTCTCCTAGGGTTTTGTTTTTTCTCCCAAAATCATTCAAGTACATCCATGGATGTACCCAAGTGATTTTGAATGAAAAAGCAAAACCCTAGATGAATCCAAACTTTTTGCAAGGTTTTTGCCTTTTTAATGCAAAGGAATCAAATATTCAGTAGTTATAAGCTCTAATTATCCTCTTCAAGTGTGCATTCTTTAGTATCAAATATATTACAATGCAAGCAAAGTGTACAAACAAATGGTGTTATTGTATACATGAAGAGATTTATTCAAATGGACAAAGAAGTACAATACTCAAAGACACCTACAAGGCCAATTCATATGTTTCTAAGGAAAGACATGAGAGTGATCAAGTTTTTGTTAGAGCTAAGATTTGTCCAAGACTTGTGGAATTTCAATTTGATTCTTCTCCACATATATTGCTTCATGTCATGAAAATAGTTAACAACATTGCAAAGTATGGAAATTACAAGGCAATTATCAACAACCGAACCCTTTCGCAGATCTTCTCAATTATCTCGAGCAATGACAACAAAATCCAAGTGATGATGCCAAAGTAATATTTTTAAGGTTCTTCAATGATTTGTTTAATCTATGCATGTTATGTGGTTATCTAAACTTAATTCCATTTTTAGGCTAAAATATGTATACATATATTTATGATTTTTAATATGTTTTTTGTACAAACATATCCAACCCAAAAAAAATTGTTGTGTTGGGGTGCCTGAAACCCTGCACTCATAACCAATTCAATAACTTACCTAAAACTAAATTGCATACTTGGACTTACAAAAAACTACGTGAGTTTTGTAATTCTTATATGCACAACACAAGGTACTCATTGCAAATTCATCCACTACCTTGAAATTTTCATCTTTAAAATGTGTTGCTTTGAGCTACTGAAATTTTACCTCAATCAAATGGTAATCATTAATTGTACAATGTTTTCCAAGCCAAACTAACTTTTCTTTAACTAACAACAAAGTTTCGTCCCCATCTCACACAATTCAAAACCTTCTACTAAAATCTTTCAACTCAAAGGAAACTTCTACATGCTATCTATCTCTTGAAATCCCTATTCCATCTAGCACTTTAGATCATAGTTGTCAATGCAAAGAGTCAATGTGTCCTTGTGCAAGTAGAACATTGGATTGAAAAAAGCACAAAATGCTCCCCTGTTTTTGACAATCTACATATTAAACTTTGTTCAACACAAATGGTTTTGATGCCAAACAACCTTGTTGAATAAAATAAGTATGTTTAGGCTTTTTCTATTATCGTCTTTTGTGTTTAACAATATGAAATATGTTGATGCAAAAGAATCTTGTTAAATAGTGGCATCCTTGTCAATAACTAACTTTTTCTACTTTACGGCTTCATTCTCTCATTATCACAATTTTATTTGCTTGCAGCAGCATAGTGTTTTTTGCTACACAAAAGTGTAAAACATAACAACAACAAAAAGTACAAACAAAGACTAAGCCCAATAACTCAAAGTCCTTTATTAAGTGTTTCCTTTGGTTGCCAGATGACCACTTGTCATTCGTTTGTATTTGACTTCTAAATTAATTAATTGTGTTGCATGTGCAATATAATATGCCATTACAACTTGGATTGAGTGGTATAAACATTATTTTTGTGTCAATCAACCTAGCCCTTATTGTTCTATGTGATTTTAATTTTCCTTTTATTTCAAGCTCATAATCAATGAATGGGCCTGCATCAACACATAAAGATCTCCATAACCTTCAAGATTCCATAGTAGGGTTAAATGGTTAAATTTCTATTAAAAACCACCTATTTTACATAGCATTTGCATATCTTAGTTATCAAAATCCTAGAAGTAATCATCATCTTTATTACGGGTTGATGAATGCATATGTAACTTACATGGTGGTTGACATAAGACTAGAAACCCTTCATTTAAATCTCAATGGATTAAGCAATTTCATGGGTTGGTCAAACTGGCATTTAAGTTATCAACTTTTAGTTCATGTGTTTTTTTGAACCTTGTTTCACAACATTCTCTTCTAATTAATGTAAGACCAACAAACTCAATAACCTACTTCTATTTCTTCACTTCATTCTTCAAGCAATATCATCCAATCATTTTCCTCCATTCACATATTTGGTTTCTTTTTGTTTACATTAGCACCACAACAATGAACAACTCGATTTCAAGCATGGTGAGCTGATGTTCTAAACAACTCTAAACAATGATCTTCATCAAGATCTTTGAACCCACATATTTTTTATGAACACTCACAATCATTTGTTGGGAATTCCAGGACAAAAGTCCCCCAATTATTCAATGTTCTACAACAAACGTTGACACTACACATCCCCAAGAACCTATCTTACACCAAGGTTTAAACATGTACTTGTGCCTTCCATGTTTCCATTTATCTTTTACATGTGGAATAAATATTTTTTCTCAGCACCCTTTATAAAATCATTACATTAAATTTTAATATCCGTAAGCCCTCTTTGGCTGCCATACAACTTTTATTGCCTGCTGAATTGTATCCTACTAAGCTTCCTTGATTATTTTCTTCATTGTTGACCATGAATGATGCATTTTTTCATAGCCACAGTAAAAGGTAACATAGCCTTTTGACATTGTAAGAATATATGTTAATTACTTAGTGGAAGTGTTTTATAAGTCATTTGTATTTATTACTCCTTATCCCACATAAGTGCCACCATTTAAGGCCATCCTCCTTTCTACAAGCCCATCCTCTTCCCTGCCCAAGACAACCCCATAGCAACCTTACCAAAATCACAATTTGATAGCACATTTTGTTAAAGAAGCCTCTTAATGTGCCTTTTCTGTAGGTATTTTTTCCCCAAAATGTCCTTGATAAAGAAAAGTTATTTGGTAACCATCATCATCACGTATATGTAATTATATTAAATGTGAAAAGCAAAATCTATTGGATAGAGGGAAAATATATTGTGCAATTGTTGTTCTACGTTCACTGTATGTTTCATTTTCCAAAGCATGTAATTTGCTTATATTTCTCTAACACTTCAATTTACCAATGCTGTTCTCTAGAGTTAAGTGACTTATGTAAATATAATTTTAGGTCCTTCCCACTGCGAAGGATGCAGCATTGCTTAGTAATTGCAACTATTTATGGTAATTTGTATTGTAAACATTCAATCTTACCAAAAGCATAAGCTGTAGATAGATTGTATTCATTTCTGACCAATGTATCCCCATCAGCATACCATGCAACCTCGTCGCCTCTCTGAAATTCCCTTGAACTGCATCCATATAGCCAACGCATTCAAAAATTAAAATATGTTAAAAACACATTAACACAATCTAAAGTTCTTCCTACCTATGTCAAGATAAGCTAGAACCTGTTAAAGTTAAGACATCAAATGACAGTTAAACTTAAAATTAACCCTGATGCACTAAAATAAAATCAAATATGATGCAAAATCTCTGCCCTATCTTTAGGGAGACCAGTCAGTCCCGCATATTGACAGTTGCATCCTGGACTGGAAATCAGTTTTAAGTTTTATGGATAGTGAACGGCACATAATTTACGGCACGAATACACCAGTAATGTTTAAAATGAAATGAATTATAAAGTAACTACTGGATATGTGTATGTGAACATTGTGAAGAAATAGAGACACAGAAATCGGTATTTACTATTTTACTATTTTTGGAATTAAAATTCCATTATTGTGTAATTCTGTAATTTTCAGTTCTAATTCAAGGAGTTTCAATGAAATAGAGCTCTCACGATTGAAACAAAAAATGTTTCATATGCGTTGAAGTTGATAAGATCGGTCAAACACTAAGGAATTAAAAGGGAACTAATATAAGATAAAGCCATTGCAAAAACATAAAAGCAGTTCAAAATTGCTCTTTAGTGTTACAACGTTTCATTTAAGTAAGGTTACTTCAGATGCAGGTGGATTAATTAAATTAGGCGTACTCAAGGTGTAAGTAGATTCCAAGATCTGGTATGCTCCAGCGCTTGTGCATGAGATAAAATTCCAGGAGTACAAAATTTGAACAATATTCAATCCCATTGTAGCCCTCCACTGGGAGGGCCTCCTACAGGGAATTGGTGTGTGGCTTGATGGTGTCCTTAAAAAAAGTAGCACTATCTTTATCTTTACCCGTTATTCCACTACGGCATGCGTGAAGAAAAATGGTTCAAATGCAGAAATATATTCAACTGATAATCTTGGATAATTAAAAAGACAGAGTAGAAAAGGCAAGAGGTTGGATTGAAAATGTCGAACCGCGTAACCAGATTTAAACTATGATTTATTGCAGAAAATACTAAATAATGTTGTCTCCGTGTCAGAAAACTATTGTAACCGATATTATTAAAAAGTATACATATTTGTTCGGGCATTCCAATCATAATGTATTCATAGATTGGATATTTTGGGCGATCTGCGTATGGTACAAATGATGAAAGCTGTAAAGACTTCTTCAGACATGTGAAAGCACAGCAGAAATTCGATCGAAATGAACGAAGAAAGAAAACGCTGAATTGGGCTAAAATAGTTCGAAGGAAATGTTGCGTATAATAAACTTACACAAAATATTAAGAAAAAGATTAATGCTCTTAAAAACTCTACGGACATGTCAAAATGCAGTCAATTTTAAATGAACCCCTAAAAATTGTTAGTTTTCTCCCTATTTGTCAATATGCAGCTAAATTTTAATCCCAGGTGTCAAAACGTGAAGTGAAATTTGAGATAGAAGCTCAATGCGAGGAAATCCTGAACAGTACAAACATAATATGCTATAAACGATCACGCGGTGAAGATTTTCTTCAGAGACGTTCAAATGCGGGGTTATATTTAGAGGAGAAGCTCCAAAAATTGAATACAGAATGAAAGCGTTGAATGTGGTTTAAAAAAATTCCAGAAGATGAAAATGCGATGATATACGCTCCGGAAATCTGTTCAGCGATACCAAAATGAACGATTAAATGTAACTAAAACGATATTTGGAATGCAAGATCTTACTAAACGCACGAGACGGTTTAATTTTCCTTGGTATATAGGGCTAGATTAGAGCTAAAAATCTCGACTATGTCAAATTTCCTAAATGCTCGGTGCTGCTAAATTTTACTGGTAATCATCAATTGTCCAGGTGAATTCGAGTTAAAAGTCCAATGTCTGTCAAGACTGACTTCGAATCATAAAATGCAGGGATTGAAGATGAGGTAAAAACCCAATGTGGCTAAATTTAACACAGAAACATGAAATGCAGGTGTAAAATTGAGCAAAAAGTTCAATGCGGTTAAAACTTCCGCAGAAACCGTAAAATACAGAGGCAAACATGAGCTAAAATATCAAATGCAGGGGCAAGCTTGAGCTTAAAGATCAAAAGCAGAGGTAAATTTGAGCTAAAGGATCAAATGCAGGGCTAAACTTTAGCTAAAAGATCCAAAGCGGTTATAATTTGCGTGTACTCGTAATTAGGAATGAAGTTGAGATGAAAACTGAATGCGGTAATATTTGACACGGAATCACCGATATCTGCGGTGATATCGATATTAAATTCAAGAAACTGAATGAAGTAAGAAAATGCCTAATGCAATTAATTATCTTCCAGTGAAACTTATGGAAAAAAATGTTAACAACGGATTGACGCTCTGAGAATTTATAAAAAGATGTCAAAATGCAGAGGAAATATCTCCAGATTGTATATTCATACTGAAATGGAACCGAAAATATGATTCAAATATCCCCAAATTGTATATTTACAGTCAAATGGAGCAAAAAATATGATTCAAATGCCGGATGCTGTTAATTTTTTTCTTAGAATCCTCACAATGAGGGGCAAATTTAAGCAAAAAGCTCACTGCAAGCAAATTGTGTACAATGCAGCATTAACAATGTATCAAATCCGCCGCATTCCAGATCTAGCAAACAAAAGTATAAAAGCATTCTTGAAAATGTTAAACGGGATTTGCAGATTGATAAAATACCTGAGAGGCCTAAACCGAACGGTGACACAGATATTTTCCTTAGACCTCTTAAAATCCATATTATTACTATTACTATTATCCGAAGTGGGAGTTTCAGGAGAAACAAATTCCGGCGGAGAATCGGAACAAAATCTGAAATTACTGGAAGCCGCAGAGTCGCTGCGAGCTCTATTCGGTGTCACAGATCTCGTAACGGATCCATACGAGTTCGAAGAGGAACTTAAAGCAGGAGGAGGATACCGCGGAATCATTATTCTCCCATTAATTGGTGAAGCCTTTCTGAAGCCGAAAGGCGAACTACTCCTAGCCCTCGACGACGACGCCATAGAACCAACTGCCAATTTAGTCCTTCAGATTTACGCTCAAATCCTTGAAGGTCACATGGAAAAAGTCTCTTTAAGGGAATCGAACCCGCACCGCCGGGCCTCGACACAGATTGTAAAAGAAGCAACGGCAGAGCAAGAGTGTAGAGAAAGATAAAGTACGCGGAATGTATTGAAATCTAGAATTTAGCCTGCTGAAAAAAATGTCAGTGGCTGAAATCAAACTAGAAATAAAATCGTATTTGTTTTTCTAGGGAATTAGCGGAAAATGCCAAAGCTTTGAATTATGAGGAAGAGTAAATGGGGTTGCAGAGCGCAGTGGCTTTTGCTTCGCTGGAGCAGCGAAGTGTGAGTTCCGAGGAATATTTGGCTGGACCCTTCGTTATTTTTACTTGCTTGTAAAGTTGACCTGACCACCTCCGCTTTATCCATGTGATCTGTCATCCTGTCATTTTGGCGTTTAAATTCAGCGTCTTCTCATTTGTCTATTTCCGGTCTTCTTTTTCTGAGCCAGCCACGAGGAAATTAATTAACGGTATTTTTTAAGTATAAGAGCGGGAATCCTTGCGGGGGAAATACTTTGAATTGGTTTAAAATCCTACGTCTGTTTTAAATTCATGTCCGGTTTTGGATGATAGGGAATTCGGCTTGTCTCATGTAACGTTTTCGATTAATTAATGTAGACAAAAAGTGCTTCCGTTGTGCCGTGCATATTATTTTCTAGCGTATAATAATGTGCACAAGAACGTCCCCGGCGTGTGATTTTCGCTTTGACGGCACTTTATGGCCGTCACATTATTTTTGTGATATTTGGTTTCATGTACATAATTTTTTAATTGGAAATTTAACATCTCTTAGAATTGAATGAACTTATCAATAATTAAATCTTTTTAAATAGGGTAAGGATTAAGGATTCTTTATTCAAACTCGCCCTTTTTTTTTTAATAGGGTCTAATTTATGGACTAATCTTTACGAAAGATTAAAAGTAATTTATGGGGTTGAAAAGAGATATAAGATAGAAGATAAGACAAGATAAATATAAATATAAATAATATAATGAAAAAAATATGATTTAAAAATAATTTTTAAAAGTCTCAGATACTATTTTTGATATTTAAGATCTTCAAAAAGTATAGGGTAGATATGAGATTATAAGAGTCATTAGATTTGTGATACCTTCTTATTTATAATATAAATTTTGAAGTTGACAAAGATGTCTTTTCCTATTAAACTAATAGGGAAATAAAAAATAATCAAATCAATATGAGTCACTAGTAGACATGCATTTGGAAAGTTATTCATGAAGGTTAAACATCTCTTATTGGAAAAGAACAAGATATCTCCAATCCTCAGCCTAAAAAAATAAAGCAAATCTCTGAAAAGATCAAAAAAATACCCTCTATTAAAATACATAAACAAACAATTTTCTTCAACTTAAAAGTAAAACCTGAATAATTAGCTAAAATTAATCCAAAATTCAAAATCAAACTTTTTCAATGAAAAATAAATTTAATCTCATATCAACTCTTTACAATTAAGAATATTAATATTAAATAGGAGTTCATCCCATAACACAATGGTTAAGTGATGGCATTGTTGTTGTGGCCACCAAGGTTCAAGTCTTCGTTGGGCTATTGTGATCACAGACACTATGCCTTTGTTGATCCAATGTGCTCGCAGAATTGACCTGCAGCGTTGAAACTACTGATGTTGTTCATCCCTGAAGTCCCTCACTAGACTAGTGTGCTCGCAAAAATAGACTGTTAATTGTGTTTGTGTCCAAAAAAAGATCCCCGTTTATGATCTCCAAAAAAATATGACCCTTCACAATCACTTTCACCAAACAAAAAATATTAATTTTAAATAAATAATAATATTTCTAAACTTAAGATTAAAGACTAAAAATTATCCATTACAAACTTTATCTTAACTCAAACGCAAATTCTATCTCCTAAATATCAACTCTTTCTAAATCAAGCTTCCCCACAAAACCAACCTCCTTTCCAACACTGACATTTTCTTTTGAAGTACAGAGATACGTGTAAGTTCAAGAAAGGTAAAGATGAGGGTATTCCTGCACAAGTTCAAGTCAGGACGAAAATTTGGAGTATTATACGAGTAAGAACACCAAAAAGTAGCAAAACCGACAGCAATGTTAAACCTTGCCTGGCGTCTACCGATTTTAACGTGTGTCCGAAAAAGCGAGATAATAATGTATACCTTGTGCGAAGTCCACTGTCCACCTCATTAAACAAGACACCCGTTTGGCTATTAAGTAGACATCATGCTTGGTTTGCCTGCAATTAATTAGTTGGAGGAGATTGTAGCTCAAAGTTTGGCCTGTAATTGATTAGTTTTAGTTACAAGGAAGGGAAGGTAACTATTAATGTCGAAAATGAAACCTGAGCCTCACCTAACTTAGGTGAGGTGACATGAAATTTTGGGTCGCGACACATGGATCCCTTAATAGCAATGACACCCAACTAGTACAATTACTCATATCTCCCTAATTTGGGGCCCTGTTAAAGGAATGCCATGGGTATTATGTGTGGAGGGGCCTGAATCCTTTCAAATACATGTGGTGTTATTGAGTAGTATTCGTCTTGTGGCGTGAAATCATGGTGTTATTAAGTACCATTGATCCTCTGCCTTGAAATCAATATCCAAGACAAGAGCATGGACCCAACGTTATCTTTTGTATTTAACATGCTAACTCGTGAACTCAGACGGAATTTAGTTTTTCCTAAACGTTTTTAATGATTATAAATTACAAAGAAAAATGGTGGTACACCTTCCACGCTAGCATGCATATTATATATATGGTCTTCATAGATTTTATTTGGCGTTAGAGAGGAGATTGATTATTATAAAATGGATTTACAAGCCACCTTGATCTATATTGGCACATGCCTCTACTCATGTCATTTTTATACATTGGTTCTTTCTCTTGTTTTTTTTTTAATTCAGCATCTTGTTGAGATTTTGAATTTATTATAATAAAAAATAAGTATTGTTGTAATGATGAATTTGTATGTTTGTATGTCCTTTTTGTTTTGGTTTTATTTTGATTAGAGAGTTTTAAATTTAATAGTTAAATTTTAATGGTATATTTTGCATACAATTGATTCATAATATCAAATATTATATTATTGATTATTATTGATTTTTAGAGTTGAGATTCTAATTTTGTGAGAGGTTATTCTTTTATGAACTTTTTTAATAACTCTCTAGTTTTGATCAAATTTTGATTGGTCATTTTTTTTATACCAACCAAAAAATATGTCACACCACTTGCCACGTCTTATTCAACAATCTAACTCATAATTTATTTATCTTCCACCATTTGCCATGTCTTATACAATAATCCAACTCATAATGTATTTATCTCTCCCTGTTTATACTTTGTGTTTCTTTGTAACTACAATAAACCAAAACACCAGAAGAATTTATTTTATCACAAAATTGTCTTCAAATTAGTCATTTAACAATGGCAAGAAAGAGGTGATCTCTTGTAAATCCAATATATCCAATACATTCTCTAGAAGGGTTGTGTGACCTAATAGATTAGAATAGTTGATAAAATTATTTTTTTAAATACTACAAATGAGGATTGTGACATATATTTTCACGGCATGTCCAATGTGTGTCTCATGGATTTACTCGAGCATTTATATTTGATGGATCCTAAGGTAGATTGCTTGATATTTCGAAAGATATCAAAAACAATGTTAAATACATGAGTAACACTAATTTCTAATTTAACACTTTTCAATTTTAAGTCATTCTAAGCTAGATGATTCTATAGTAAAAAAAAATAGATGTTTATGATGCATATTCTAAGCAAATAAAGGTATTGGTTAAGCAAGGGAATCTATAGTTCAAGATGTGGATGATACATTCAAGACAAAAAATTAGGTATAGAAATACATTCATATGATGATATACTTATGTCCTAGTGTATGCTAATTTTACTAAGTTGTATTGATACACATCCATTATGCATGTGAGTTAAGTGATATACATCAATGTGAAGGGTACCTATAAAACCCTCCATGATGATAATATCCCTTGTAAAAATATTACTTTCCCATTGAAAGAAAATTAAAGATGAATCTTTTTCTAGATTTATTTGTTTAAGGTGGGTACAAATTAAAGTTACCTAAGGGATTTACTAACTATCCCAACCATAGTTTACAACCATGAGAACTAGGATTGTCGGTTGGACTAGAAAGTGGATAAAGTATGTAAACTTGGGACATCATGTAGGACTTAGAAATTAGTAAACAACAAATTTAACTAAGTATTGAAAATAAAGAATAGTAAATAAGTGGGTTCATATACAACTTTCAGATGATGTGTTCTGAATAAATTTTGTTCAAAATAAGTTAATTGTGTTGCTTATAAAATTTGAGAATCACTGGACCAAAATGTCAAGGTAACCCTAAGTAAAACGACCTACATGATAGCATTGACCACCCTTGAGAGGCACCATGACAACATCGTCCAAGGGGTAGCCTTGACCAGAGTGCAAGTGCATACTTCAAAATTGTTAGAGAGCTTCCTAATAGAATTTCCTAACTTGTAAGAAGTGTTAACATTTTAATGACCAACAAAGTGCATGTAATTTGTAGTAAAACTTAAGAGGTTCAGATAAACATGAATGATAAAGTGAGTGCAAATTGAAGATATGGAAGCACTTCATCTCATAAATAGAATGGTAATAGTCTAAAAAGTGAGTGCAAGTTGAAGATAGAGATCAATAGTAATACCATGAGGTAGCATCCTAGGGGATTTCGAGTCCTAGTCTACAAAGGAGCCATGATAATAAATTTAAATCCTAGTCGTCCTAATTCATTAAAAAAATTGAGATAAAAAGGAATAAAGTAGAATGGTTTCACCTAATAAAACTCTTATCTTTTATCATGGATGGATCTCATGTAATATCCCTATTTTAGGGTTCTCTTGCATTACAGTTGGCTCTGACCTTTTGGGTGGGTGTTTTTCTTGTCTGAGGGGTTTTTTGATGTTACCAATGGGCTGAAATGGTCTAGAGGACTAAGATGATGTTTTTTGAAAAAAAAATTAGATGATGCTTTTTGGTGTTATTTTTAGATTATAGCGTGTTCTCCAAGAATCTTGGAGAGAGGTCTATTTATAGTAAGTCACTCGGTCAAGTCCATTTATCATCATTCATCATTGATATAACTCCTACACAGTCAATTTTTTATTCTAATGTATTTCTATTGTTTTAGCAATTTGGATGTAATATTGAGCTATATTTAATAATTTTACTAAGGTTTCTATTTTAATTAAAATATTTTAATGGGCACCTTAGTTTTATAGCTCGTTGGAACCAGGATGGAGGGTTTTAAATGTTGGGACACTAAAAAATGACTTTAAGTGCTAGGAATGTTTTAAAAATGAATTAAATCACTTTTCAGAGATATACGGCTTATTAAATTAATAAAGTGATTTTATATTGAGTTTTCAAGAAAGTTCTCAGGAAACTTATAAAAGGAGATATGAAGAGTTTTTGAGCTATGCATTTTATTTTATTTTCTCTAATTCAAACCCTTATGGATTTTGGGAGATCAAACTTGATTCATCCCAAGCTTCTAGAGGATGAAAACCCTCTTAGAGAAGATTAATCTTGGTGTTGAAAGATCCTCCTTAGTCAAGTCGATGTGGCTCATTCAGAGTTACAGGTTGTGTGAAAAAGAGATTTGCAGGTAAATGATTTGTGTAGACATGAAAAATGTACAAATGTCGTTTTGGCACACTTGATCCCGATTACTAACAACATTCCTTCCTGAATCATACTCTCAGCATTTCATCATAATTCTGTCTCTTAATCTAATGAATCATTTTTCATTTGATCAGGTCTATCACCTCCTTTGATTAAATTAATCAATTTAATTTAATTAACCTTACATTTTTGTTTAATTAAATAAATCATTTTATTTGATTAAATCTCTAAAGTCTTCTCATTAAATTAAATAAATTAAACCTTATTTAATTTAATCTAACATATTCCTCTTTAAGTTAAATAAATCAAATCATTTTCTCTCAATTCTGATTTAAATTAATTCATCTATTTGAGTCAAAATTGTCAAATCATCTAATTCTTCATTAAATTATTCAAAACCTTGATTAAGTTAATCCCTCTCACTAAAATCCTCTAAAGAATGCAACTTGCACAATAAATCAATTACTTTGATTTATTTAATTCTCTATTTTCCCTCACATGGCATCAAAAGGGAATATTTTTTCATTTGAATTCAAAAAGGTCAAGTGGAGTTGGTCCTTCCAACAAGGCATTTAAGACCTCTTACATCTCCTTGGTCTTAAGCCAAGTGACATTAACTTCATTTCCCTTCCCTCTTCAACAAGTCATTTCACAAATTCAAATTCAAACTAAATGCATTTATTGACACTTTGGCCAAAATGTGCACAATCACTAACCATTCACATCATGACATGTGGCATTCAACCATTGGATTGAAAGTTAGTCCCACATTGCTCAAATCTTACTTTCTCTTCCAAATTGAAAGTTATAAATTGGAGGCTTCTCTCCTCATTTCTCATCCACAATTGCATGCAAAATTACTCTCTTCACATTGAGAGCTAATTTTTCCCATTATCACTCAACCATTCATCATCTACAAGATTGGTAACAAGGTTATGCTCAAATCTCTTTGGGAGATTTGACCATTTCTCAATCACTCAACATTGCAACTTAGGAATTGGGAAAGGGCTAATTTCAATATTCAATTGGCACCAATTCTCCCATGGGATCTTAAATCTATTGGCTTAATTAGGATTAACTCTCATTTATTTAAGTTTTGTTCTTCATTTCCTAATTTTAGTTTAAATGGATGGATTTCATGGGGAATCTCTCATGCTTGTATGTGTTTTGAGCTAACAATTTGACATATTTGTTTCTCTTGTGCATTTGCAGGTTTAGGGATTCACATTTTGGCGCTAGAAGGAGGGCTAACTCAAAAATTTAATCACGTTTTTCAAAATTTTCGTGTTTTTTAACTTTTTTTTGCAAATCACAGGGAAATAGTTCCACGACGTTATATTGTGCCGCTTTCACAGGTGCGGTGCAATAGTGCACCACTTTCAAAGGTGTGGTGCTATACTGAACCACACACAATTTCCAAACCGCGCCGCTTCTTCTTTTCCCACCTGTCATTTTTAAATTTTCTAACTGCGTTGCTTTCATCTCCGCGGTGCTATATCGCATCGCTCTCAGCACCGTGGTGCCATATTCCATCGCATTTCTTCTAAACTGCGTCGCTTCTGCTTTCTCGCCTGTCAAATTCAAAATTTCAAACAAAGCTGCTTCCCGAACTGTGTCGCTTAACCATACTGTGCCGCATATTCGGTCTTTGTTGCTGCAGAGCACCGCTCACAGTTAACCGCACGGCGCTATATAGCGCCGCATTTATCCAAACTATGTCGCTTTTACTAACTGGGCCACAAAAAATAGTGAGGTCTGAAATTTGGCATGTGCTTTTTAAATTTTGGATTTTTTAATTCTTGACCTTGTTTGTTGTCTTTTTGCTCTCTAATTTTCTGTCATTTTGCAAGTTGGAGCAAGAAAAAAAAAAAAAAGCAAAGGAATAAGTTCATCATGACCTCATGGTCATCTTACCCAAAGTGTTTTTAAACACTAAAGTGTTGATCAACACTTCTTGAAGGATTTTGAATTCTACTTTCTAAGAGAAATTTGTTGATGTCATTTGCCTTAGAAACACTAGATTTGTTTTGGGTTTAAAAAGAACAAACAAATTTCCTTTTTTAAAACAAAGTAGGAGACCCATTATGGCACCATGTTCATTAGGCACAAAGTGTTTTTAAACACTAAAGTGTTCTTCAACACTCTTTAAGGATTTTTAGATTCTTGTTTTAAAGGAATTTGTTAATTTCATTTCCCTTAGGAACACTAAAATTCTTTTGGGTTCTAAAATAAACAATCAAATTTCTTTTCAAAAGTTGTCAAAGGGCTAAAAAAAACCTTAGACAAATTTACTAGATTTTGTTTAAGGTTAACAATTGAACAAGGCAATCTCACATTTCCTTTGGTGCTTAAAAAGAACTCATTATTGCTTTGAAGGATTTAAAATGAAAATGTGTTTTTTTGTGTGTCTTGTAATCTTATTTGCAAAGTAGTGTCATTTAAAAAGGTGTATGCGCTTCTCTCGCACTTCACGGTGACCTTGAGAATCAAAAGTCTTTTTGGTGACACTAAATTGTATAAAATATTGCCTCCACATTTCAATTTGGGTACCTAACAATTGAACAAAACATGTGAGTGTGAGCACGGCATATTGCGGAGGTTCTCCCTTTGTTTTACAACAAAGGTTGATTGAACAATAGGATATGCTAGCTTGCTATTGTTTATCTTAGCGGACTTGCCTTGTGGGAAAAAGTAATCATCCAAGGGAACGACCAAAGTGGGAACACGCTAAATCCAAGCAACTTCCAACCGGTATATAAGTGTGGATTCTTGAGGAAAGTTCAAGAATCATGAAGATTATTTTGATGAGAAGGGAAGCAATGGTCTCTCACTATACTGGATAGTCCCCCATGAATGGAATGCCTGCATTAAAACCTTTTGTTTAGAAAAGGCCAAATCCTTGTCTATTTTGTTGGTGCAAAAGGTCATGTCTTTTGAATCCGCCCCACGTTATACATGCGGTTTTGTTGTAGAGATGGAAAGTATGCCATGGAAGATTCATGGGTACTAATGCTTGGCTAACCCGAGAAGTGTGTGTCGTGGAGGGAAGCCAGTGTGGTCAAGCATTTAGCCATCTGCACAAAATATGCGTAGCTAGATTTATCCAAGTGGGAACCCAACAAAATATTGTCTCATCATCCTAGGGTTATAAAAAATTCTTGGAAGTGAAGAACACATTGCTTGGTCCTCAAAACATTTGAAAACAAACATACACAAAGAGATTTGAATTTCAAACCCTTGGAGGAAACAAATACCTTTTGACGAATTTAAGTACTTTTGTTTTCCCTAGGGATCATATCCTTAGAGGTTTCTAAGTGCTTGGATTCTATCATCATTTGTTTTCAATAAGGTTAAACATAGGAGACTTTTTCCCTATTTTCCTTGATTTCCACATAATGGACTTTGTGGGATGAGAAAGAAAGTGGGACATTAGACATAAAGTTTAAAACATAAGCAAGCAAGTGCCTTTGGTAAAAAGAATTCATTAAGCCAAGATAAAGGACAAAAATTGAACCTCATATGTGTTGTTCCAAATGATTTCCTGAAAAGTCAAGATTCCAAAACCAAGGTTCAAAAGGATAAGTCTAAAATCTCATGAACAACACCTTGAAATGCTCCTTGAAGTCAGAGAAAGACTAGTATACAACTTCTATAAAAAGGCTTCAAGGAATAATCCAACTTTGTATGCATTCTACTATCAACAAAATCCCGAAGTTTTTGAAAGGTTTGGTTTCCTCACATAGGAAGTCTAGCATGTTCTTCAACACCGAGGTTTTGTAAAAGGAGTTGTGTCTAGGTCAAGGTCCAAGATCAAAGTCATCATCCTCATCCATCTCTCCATCAATCAAATCTCATTCCATCAACAAACTTCTTGAGAACTTTAGAAAAATCACTCATGCTAAACTTAAATGGCTAAAAACAACATCAGCCTATCTTGGCTTAACACACCTAGCCAAAATAGTCAAAACTCTTGGATGAATTTACCTCTAGGATAACACAACTTCCTGAGGTGTACTAGTTCACAATCACCTTGGCTTAACACATTTAGCCAATTCATCCACTTGTGCAAGTTCCCTAGGATAACACAACTTCCTAGGGACTACAACATCACTACAATCTTGTTTCACTTAATACACCTAGTCAAACCATCACAAATCAATCTAAGTCCTAAACAGTTTAACATAACCCTTCAAAATTTCTTCAAAAGGTTTCACTCACTCACTTCATCCATTTAGCCCATCATCATTACCACCCTCTTTGATCTTTGACTTCCCTAGTTCTTCTCTTTTGAGCCTAAAAGGTTAGGATCAAACGATCCTTATTTTTTTATGGTCCAAACAAGATCACAATACAAGAAGAACATGGAAAATATCAACTTTCGTTGACATGATTCAGGCAACCTCCGAAATAAACCTTGTGGGATCAAGCAATCCCCCAAGTAACTCTCCTCTACCATCACAAAATCCTCAAGAGTAGAGCTATGAAGAGGACATCACAAATGAAGACATGGGGATGACACAATCTGAAATGATTAAAATGGTCCAAAATCCTGAGAACCACAAAATTGTCAGTGCCATGTTCAAATACTTAAGCACATTAGCGGAAGGAGGGGTCCAGTTCCCTTCTGACCTCGACGCAAGCACTAGTATGGATATGCCTCTTACAAACCCATCCCCAATGTCAAATGTCAATCAAGAAATGCCTCACACCACCTTGGCCATCACACCAACCTTGCCGAATGTAAACAAGGGGAGTGCCATGTTTCAAGAGTTACAAAAGAATCGCCTTGTGACCAACAAAGAGGTGGCAATCAACACCACGCTGGATAATTATGTCCTGGTAAATCCATCACACCCATACGTCCCACTCACCTTTCATAATCTCGTCGGTTCATCTTCATTCCATGCTACACCAGCATGTCAATCAAACATACAAACTTCTCTACCACAAAGAGAGGGTGGTTTGTTTGGAACAACCGGAGTTGTTGATCCTTTTTCTTTCTAGGGTAGCATACCATCTCTTCCCCCATTTCCATTCACAACCACATCACCTCTCGGATTGGGTTTTCCTCCCCTAAACATCGATAGTTTCTCAAATCCAAGAAATTTGAACATCACATCAAATTCCCTTTTTTTTCCCGCAACATCACAACAACCAATCGCGACCATTCAAACCACTGCGACAAATACATCAATCGGTCCTCAAATATCCCAAAGCATACCTTCTCAAGGACTAAGCATCTCAACCACCCTTCCAACAACCCAAATCCCAACCACCACCATAACCCTTTCACCTGTCATGACGGTTGGCATTATTCCCGTTCCACCACCAGTCCCACCAAAAACCAATGTGGCAAATTCATTCACCACTCTAATCCAAACCATTCAAAAGGCCAATGAACAAAGGGTACTCAAACAAAAGCAGAAAGCTCAAGTGCAAGCACAAGCACAAGCTCAAGTGCAAGCTCAAGCCCAAGTGCAAGCGCAAGCGCAAGCCCAGCAACAGGCGCAAGTACAATACCAAGCGCAACTGTAAGCAATCCATCTGCAAGCATACCAACAAGCCCTCCAAGACTTTCAAGAACAATAGCAAGCCAAACAACAAGCCTTATTGGCACAACAGCAGCTTGACCAACAACAAGCTTTGTTGGTGGAACAACAACTAGACCAACAACAAGTTTTGTTAGGGCAACAACAACTTGACCAACAACATGCTTCATGGGAACAACAACAGATGGACCAACAACAAGCGTTGTTGGAACAACAACAACAAGATCAACAACAAGCGTTGTTGAGACAAATGCAAGCATACCAACAGGCCTTGAACGCACAGTAGAGCTTGTAGCAAATGCCCACTAGTACTTCTCCCACCCATCAAACACCTCAAAACACGTTCATTCCACCTCCTGATCCAAAAAAGGATGTCGCAACACAAATCAAACTGCTCTCGTAGCAAGTGTTGGACTTACAAGCAAGAAAAATGACAAGAACACCGGGCAACTTGTGCCCTTATCCTTTTGATAGAAGTCTCACCATGGTACCGTTCCCAAAGGGATTCGAGATCCCCAAATTTGACAAGTATAATGGAACAGCTAACCCTGAAAACCACGTCAGGGAATTTCAGGTGCATTGCATGGAGGTCGCATACGATGACACGTATCTAATGCGACTATTGCCCCAAAGTCTGACTGGTCCAGCCATGGAATGGTTTTCTCGCCTACCCACGGGCATTAAAACATTCAAGGAAATCGTGGAAGCTTTCCTTAAGAATTATGCTTTCAAAATGGGTGCGGATGTTAGTTTGGAAGAACTATCAACACTCAAACAAAGAAAAGGAGAGCTATTCACATCCTTCTTGCAAAGATGGCGATCCAAGGCCAATCAAAGCAAGTGGACCATGTGAGAAGAACAACAAGTTTGCACCATCATATCCAATCTAGATGAGAACTTGGCGTTCTACTTGAAAATGCAATGCATCACATCATACGATTAACTGATCCCAAAGGCGCTCAATATCGAAAGAGCCCTTACCGCACGAGGATGCGCCTCAACATTCACTCCACCACAAGATAACCGCCCATCGAATAACTATAATGATAAACCTCGAACATGGTCGAGGAACAAAAATATCCCAAACAATGGCATGGTCGATGCTAAAGTGGTCATCAATGCCCCTAAGAAAAACATCTAAACCCATCATCAACAGCCAAATCATAATCGCAACAATGTGAAAACTAATGCAGTAGTGGCACAACAACCATTTCCCACCAATCAAATCAATAACTTGGGAAATCAAGGAGGACCACCTCCCCAAGGTAAATATCCCCCCAAGCGGAAGTTCACGGCTCTTGGAGAATCTATCGAGTCCATAATGAAGAAGTTGGTCAAGGAAAACCTGATCACTCTAACTCTAAGCAATACGCAGAACCCATGACCAAACTGCCATGGTATAATGAGAACCTCCTTTGTGACTTTCACAAGGTCAAAAGACATACCACCGCCAATTGCATGAGGTTAAAGAACATCATCCAAGACCTCATCGAGGATAAGATTATCAATATTGAGCAGCCAGTCGAAAACCAAGATCTAAAAATATACACAAATCTGATGCCAAACCACAATCAAGAAAACAATCAAGGGAACAATAAGGGCAATCAAAAATATGCTAGTGCTAATCTAGTGTATGAGGAAATAGTCAGATGTGTTGATGAGATGGTCACAGTCATAAATGTCAAAGGAGCCAACAACGACTGTGGAGTCACCACATGTGGCGGAAAGGTCAACATTGCAAGGGCACCGGCTAAGACCCCCATTTCTAGTACAAGAGTCATCCCCTATGACTACAATGTCATTAACCAGCTAAAGAGAACCCCCGCCCAAATCTCCATCATGGAACTATTGAAAATTTCCACCGCCCATAAGAAGATCCTTGATGAAGCATTAGCTGCATCCACCATCTCCGCCACCCTTGACACATAACAGTTTCAAGCTATGGTTGGTAACATTGTTACCCCAAATCTCCTTACATTCTCTGACCAGGATTTCCCCCCGCAACCATCTCATAACCGCACACTTCACCTTCAAGTGCCAGTCCATAAAAAGAAAGTTAAAAGAGTCCTGGTGGATGGAGGTGCAAGCCTTAACATTTGTTTTCTAAAGCTCGTAAATAAATTGGGATTCACCGAGGATTCCATTAATAAGAACAAAAGCATCACAATAAGGGCATATAATGATCAAGAAAGAGTGTCTCAAGGAACTATCAAAATCTCCATCCAAGTGGGACTGACAACTATGGAAACCACCTGTCAGGTCCTCAACCTCGACCTACCATATAATATCCTCCTTGGACGTTCGTGAATCCACGGAATGAAGGCGGTGGCCTCGACATATCACCAATGTATCAAGTTCTCACATCAAAACGAGGAAGTCACTATATATGGGGATCCCGAACCTTTTGCCTACTACAAAAACTTGGAAGCCAAGTTTATAAAATCCCCCAAGTATCGAAAAATGATGAAGGCCCATCCACTTCATTCATCGACCCAACCAACCTCGCTTCCACCTCTGCGACAGAGACACTCGCCATCCCTGACATATCTGACATCAAGAACATGATCCAGGACAATGGATGCAGTGACTACAGAATGAAAAGGAATGCATTTGTTGTAGGAGAGTTACCACAATCTCCTAGGTCACATGGACAACCTCGATTAACCGAAACACCCATCCACACCCTTAGGGTAGATCCTTCTAGATTTTGCCACTAGGGAGATCTAAGTCAAGAAAGTGTTGACGAAGAAGATATTGCAAGCTCAATATACCATGATGCGGAACCCACACCCACCTTATCGATGGAGGAAACCAATAGAGGGCTACAGATGATGCTTGGTATGGGCTATAACAAAAATGAAAGCCTTGGAAGGAACAATGATGGACGTTTGGAGCCCATCATTGCAGAAAGAAGAATGCAAAACCTTGGCCTTGGATGTACTCCCCCAAGTATAACCATACGTGGCAAAGGTGCTCCCAGTAGGGCAGTCAAGTCCTCTCCTCAAGTCTCGGCAACCAACCTTAGATTACCCGTATCCACAGGCCTACCTCTTGACAACTTCATGTTTGACATAACCGAGGTTTGTAGTAGTAGTGACGATGATGACACCATAGCTAGCCTTCCCAGACTCTTTGAGGATTCCACCCTGCTAATGATTAGCGACTCCCTAGCTGAGTCAAACCAACAAACCCACCAAATTACCTTAATCTAGACTCATTCGGAAACGATGAGGCTCTCTCAGAATTCATGGGACTTTGGATATAGTTCTGTGTGGGGATCACAAGGCAGACTTCAACATCACATTAGATACCCAGGCATATTATGGGGAGACAATTGAGTCCTTCAGTCGCAAAAAAAAAATATCGAGAATAAGCTCGGGGTTATTGAGTGAAAACCACATTGTGGTGCTCTCTAACCACAAAACAGTAAAAATAAAGGATGCATCCAATGGTGAAAACCTCTCCGAGGTGCTAGAGGATGAAGGGTTCATTCTCCCCCTACTGCTCTACATCAAGAAAAGTCAACAGTCCTGGTAGAGCAGTGCAACCCTGTCAACTTGGGAATAGAAACAGAACCGCAAATCGCTTTTTATGCCGAGTCTCTCCTAACAGAGGAACAAGAATTGCTAGCAGTATTCCTGAAAGAAAGAAAGGTAAACTTTGCATGGACCTATGTTGACATGCCAGGTTTGGATCCTGAAGTGGTGGTTCATCATTTGGTTGTTTACCCTGGAGCAAAACTTGTTAGACAAAAGTTAAGGAAAATGCACCCACAAATAGCCTTGCTAGTCAAGATTGAGTTACAAAAGCTCCTGGATGTTTGCTTCATACGCCCGATCGACTATCCAGAATGGGTATCTCACCTTGTACCAGTCTCAAAATCAAATGGGGGCATCCATATCTGCACAAACTTTAGAGACCTTAACAAAGCATGTCCTAAGGATGATTTTCCACTACCCAACATTGACATGATAGTGGATATGACGGTCGGACATGAGATGTTGTTCCTAATGGATGGCCTCTTGGGGTATAATCAGATAATGATCACAAAAGATCAGCATAAGACAGCCTTCACATGTCCTTGGGGCACCTACTGTTGGAATGTGATGTCATTTGGGTTAAAGAATGCAGGAGCTACATACCAAAGAGCCATGACACTGATCTTCCACAACATGATCCACAAAATTGTCGAAGACTATGTGGATGACATATTGGATAAATCAAGGAAGAGATAGGATCACATAGCAACTCTAAGTGCAATTTTTGACTGACTAGAAAAATACAAAGTCAGACTCAACCCAAAAAAATGTCTTTGGGGTACAATCAGGAAAGTTGCTAGGGTACATAGTTTCAATGAGAGGGATAGAGGTGGATCCCACAAAGGAAAAGCAATCCTTGATATGGGAGCACCAAGAACACTAAAGCAACTCAGAGGATTACAAGGTAAACTCTATTCCATCTGAAGATTCATAGCACAGATGGAAGATAAACAGATTGCCTATTCACACCTACTCCACAAGGGAGTAGCATTCAGGTGGGACGACAAGTGCGACAAGCATTCAACAAAATCAAAGAATACCTACTTATGCCACCAGTGCTAATGCCATCGATCATAGGAAAACCATTGATTTTATACATCTCAGCAACAACAGCCACCCTTGGTGCCCTTTTAACCCAACATGATGAAAAGGGAACCGAGCGGGCCATTTACTATATCAGCAAAACAATGGTGGGGCACGAGCTCAACTACACATCAATAGAAAAATCCTGCCTAGCAATGGTGTTTGCAGCCCAGAAATTTAGACACTACATGCTAGCTCATCAAATTAAGCTAATTGCCAAGATAGACCCTCTCAAGTATCTATTGTCAAAAGCAATTCTTATAGGCAGAATGGCTAAATAGGTTATGATACTAACTGAGCATGATATTGAGTATGTGGAGCGAAAGGCAATACAATGACAAGTCATTGCGGATCAGCTATCAGAGTCTCCAATATATGCAGACAACCCGCTCATATCAGAGTTTCTAGATGAGTCAATTTTCAATCTCGGAGCAGTCGATCATTGGAAACTATATTTTGATGGCTCCCACACGCAACATGGATCAGGAGTCGGTGTGTTCTTCATCACCCTATAAGGGGATTGCATACCAAGGTCTTACAAGTTGGCATTCCCCTATACAAACAACATTGCAAAATACAAGGCTTTAACCATAGGTCTCAAAATTACGGCACAGTGGCGAATCATGGCATTAAAGGTCTATGGGGATTCATAGCTTATCATTAACCAAGTCAACAGTGAATACCAAACTAAAGATGATAAGCTCGCACCATACAAGAAGGTGGTAGAGAGCCTCAAGGAATCATTTATCGATATCACCTTTGAGCAAATACCAAGGGCAAACAACAAAGTAGCCGATGCAATGGCAACGATCGGATCCTTGCTAGATATCCCCTGCAACGTCTCGAAACACGAATTCATCGTAGAACAACTTCTCGTACCCACTTTCGAGGTCCCAGAATCAGAATACGCGTGTGAACTTGTTGGTTCCGGTGATATTTGGTACCATGACATTTACACCTACCTGAGATTAGGAATCCTCGCAGCTAACATTACCCCGAACCTCAAGCGAACCTTTGTCAAAAGGTCCTTACGATTTGTCATCCTAGGAGAAACCCTCTTCCGTAGAGGTATCGATGGAACCCTATTACGTTGCTTAAAACCTAAGGAGGTCTTGACTGCTTTGATTGAAGTACACAATGGCACTTCCGGTTCACATTCGAGTGGTATGACCTTGGCTAAGAAGTTGCTGAGAACTGGGTATTACTGGCCGACAATGGAAAGAGAGGCACATGACTTTGTTAGAAGGTGTCTACAATGCCAATAGCATGGGGACCTCATTCATGCACCAACTCAAGAATTACATCCTATTGTTACACCTTGGCCCTTTTCTCAATGGGGGCTCGATCTCATAGGTAAAATCTCACCCACCTCATCCAATGGCCATAAGTTCATTATCACTGCCATCGAATATTTCACAAAGTGGGTCGAAGCAATCCCCATGACCTACATCACTGGAAAACAGATATCCAAGTTCATCTTGAACTACCTCATCTGTTGATACGGTGTTCCCCAATCCATTATCTCTGATAATGGGACGCCCTTCAAGAATCAGGATGTCGGTGATTTGTGTGAAAAATTCAAAATCCAACACTGCTTTTCCACCCCATATTACCCACAAGGTAATGGCCAAGCAGAAGCTACCAACAAAACCATTCTAAAGATCCTTAAGAAAACATGCAATGACTCTAGTTGTGACTGACATCTGCAATTAAATCCTTCCTTATGGGCCTATCGCACCAACATCCACACACCAACAGGTGCCACCCCATTTTCCCTAGTCTACAGATCAAAAGCCATCCTCCCTATTGAGATCGAGCTCCCGTCCCTGAGAATATCTTTGCAAAACCTCATCACAGATGAGGAATACAGGGTTACAAGAATAAACGAGCTAGAGTTACTAGATGAACGATGCATGGATGCCCTCAATCATCTATAGGTCTATCAGAATTGCCTGAAATAAATCTACAACAGGAAGATCAGGCAACACACCTTCCAAATCGGTGACCTTGTGCTAAAAGATAATCAAAAGAATGTACCAAACCCAGATAGCAAAGGAAAATTTAAACTCAATTGGCTGGGACCTTTCATCATCACCGCAAGCTATAAATTAGGGGCATATCAACTGTCAACACCAGGAGGAGAGCCTCTGCAGGATCCCATGAATAACTCTCACCTCAAAAAGTTTTATTCCTAAGAACTTGCAAGGTATAAAACCAGAAAATACAAAAAAAAAAACTAGAAAAAAGTCCTGAAAAAATGGTTACCTTGATGAAAACCTAGCAAACAGGCGTCTTGGTGACAACAAAAAAATAAAAAATGCAAAAATCCAAAAAAATCAGAAAAATGATTGAAAATAGTAAAGAGAAAAAAATCGTCCTCTAGTGAAAACCACTTCGGTGGCGCTTTGGACAAGTACCTTGGTGAAAACCTGGCAAACAGGAACCAAGCATAAATAAAGCACCCTCTATCCACCAAGATCTGCACAACTCACTTTCCCATTCCATCACATTTCAATATTCATCCATCCACCCATCCACTTGCATCCATACCATAGCCTGAGCTAATGCCCATATCATATTCCACCATAGTACTACTTGGCATATTCCAAAGGTCAGTTTGTCCTGCCTATTTGAAGTAGTCTATAGCTTAACGCTGAGGGCATGTCCTCGAAGCTGGCGTTGGATCAGATTTGTGTATATTTTTGTGCTCTTCCCAAAATCAATCTGAAAATCAAAACATCCAAATCATCAAAAAATCCAAAAACAGGTCAAAATATCAGAAAATCTTCAAAAAAAAATCATCATTGAGTCTTGTTAGTCTTTCACCTTGTCGAAATACGTTGTCTCTAAGCTTGAACATAGGCAAGGTTGATCTTTGATCATCCCTTGAGACAGTAAGGTCGGTCCTTTAGGCATTCGTCGCACTGGCAATCCATTTTCCCATCTAGTCTACATCTTAGGTCAATCCTTTAAGCAATAAAATGACAACTCGTTCATCCATCTTATCATCAAGTCAGTACGTCATCAGTCAAACTACGTGGTCTCTACATGTATAACGTAGGCAAGGATAATCTATGGATTAGCTTCCGAGACCCCTAGGATAGGTTTTTAAGTTAGTCCTTTCGTCGTAAATCTTGAAAATACCAAAACATTGAAAAATGTGAAAATACCAAAAAACAGCCTCAAAATATCTGAAAATCCAAAATGGTGCATCCATTTCATTTCGCTTTCACCCACAACTTTTATCACTCATAATAAAATCAATCATTGCCTTCACCCTTTGGCGAGTCAATCAGAAGCAAGCCTAGCAGGTTCAAAAGTGAACACCTAATCATTAAAATCTAGAAAGTCTAAGTCAGTAAGCAAGCAAGTTGGTCAACTCAGAGCATCAATAGCCTATCATCCAAATCAATCCCATCAAAACCCTGATCACAACATGTCCTAGGATGAAGCTTTCCTACGATGGACATAAGCATCAGGTACCCCTCGGTAGTTTAGTCTTGACTAGCGGTATGAAGAACATTAGCTTGCTTGGTTTGCTTTATTTGGTCTTTTATTGACTTATCTTATTTTGGCACTCATTCCAAGGACCTCTCGATGATGCCTAGACAAAACAGGTTTAGAGAGAAAGGAATGGGGGCAATGATCATTATCTTTTTTATCTGCTGTGCTTGTTGGATACTCTTGTAAAATAACTTAGTCATGCGTGCTTTGTTTGGTTTGTAGGGAGGATGTTTTAGGTATCTTGTTGACCACATAGGAAAGCTTGTTTTCTTATGTTTTGGCCCAAGATGTTTAGAATGTCTGAACTATATCCTAAACGAAGTACGTATGCTAAGTGTGAACAAGAATACTCCTATTTGTTTGACAAGTCAAAGTCCATCACACTAGGTACCACACCATGATGGTCCTTTATACCTTGATGCATCGTACCTATGTGTATTATCAAACATAAAGTAATTGACCCTTTGAAAATCCTAACTCCTAGCAATGCAAAACACCATCATCCTAACTAACTCTTTGATCCTAAATTCTTCTATGTTCCTTCCATACTAACATGGTATCATGATAGTAATTAAAACATGGCCAATGCATACACTCTGCATCTACATAATCATTAGCATAAAAGGCACATTGCATCATATCATTTATGAGGAATAATATAACATTGTTATTCTAAGCATCTTAAGAAAGCATTGCATCATACATAATCAAGTGCATCCATTACCATTTGCATATCATTACACCATCATTAACATGCATTATATCCATAAGATCATCATTAAAGCATGAAAAATATACAAAAATAAATACATCCATTAGAAACATACATCATATTACATAAACATAAGAAATAGGAACATTTCATAGCATCATAATAAAACTGTATATCATACATTTGCACCATACATATCATAAAAAGGTGAACCATCTCATATATATCATAAAAAATACACTATTATGATACAAATCGGATCAAGTATACATCGAATACATGGTACAATGGGGCAACAATATGAACCATAAATCAAAAGTGAAAAATTGTCTGTGATCAAAAGGGCTAGCCCTGCTGGCTGCTGCCCTCCCCCACCTGCCTGTCATCGTGATCCTCTATCGGCCGCCTCCCTATCTGCTGAGAGAAGTCTGGCACTCTGCCTGCTGATGGCACTGCCTGTCGGTAATGCTGCCGATAGTACTCAACCTCCTTAACAGCCTCTCTGTATTCCCGAATATCAACTGATCGACCTTGGGATGTGGAGGCTGCACTCTCTAGCTATCTCCGCCGACCAATCTCTTGATCACTTTCGGATCGTGTCTGATTTCTCTTAGCTGTAACTGTAATAACCTGTTGTCGGGCCTCATCCCGCTCTACTGTCAAAACCTATACCTGGCCTTGCAGCTGTTGAATCAGTGCATCCCGAGGATTTGGTTGTCCCGCTGGCTATATTGCTGGTTGTATTGCTAGCTGATGTTGTGGTACCACCTGAGGTTGCCCATCCTATCCTACTGGATGTTGTGTCTAGTCTCTCAGAGGTGACTGCTGAGGAGGTGGAGGAGGTGGTACACCTCCCAGACCTCTGCTTGTTGCCCTGCCCTTGGCCCTCCAATGTGGGATCACTGCCCCAGGAACTGTCAATCTCAGTGGAGGTCGGAACCATGCCCTGTATGCTGCAGTGATCCCTGCATCTACTGGCCCCTAATCATATGGCCATGGCCGAGCCACTAACTGTTTGAATGATGAAACTGCCTCGGTTGTTGGAATCAGATGCCCCCATGCTGTCTCCTTTGGGGTACAGGTGAAGATCACCATATATTGATCATCAGGCCTATTCTGCATCTCACCAAACTATCTGGCTACCCTGTTAGGAAGGTACCTCTCTACCATAGTATGCTCTCAGCCCTGCATGAACCTGTCCTGGCGAGCAAAGAAAAGTTGTTGTACATCATCGTACCACAGACCTGTACCCATCCACGACCTCCATATGAACACTGTCATCTCATCCAAAACCCACTGCCAGTAGGCCACACCGTCCATACCCATATGGGTAAAGTGGATCTTTGTCCCCCGTATCACCACACAACGGGATCATCAATATCTATAATAACTAGTGTCACAACTGGATGAAGCACTGGGATCCGCTCCCATGCCCAAATGTGTAGAAGAGTCACCCCGACCCTGAGAGCCCAACCATCTAGGTAAGCAAACTCATGCAAATATCTGTACAAAGAGGCCAGCAGTACTGGTCCCCAGGCAAAGCACTCTCGACGAGCGCACATCTGCTGCCATGCCAATCCCCAACCTGAACTAAAATATCGGCCACGCCGATCAAGAGCTACAAGACCAAAAATAATAGCAGCCACAATCAACCTGTAGGTAGGAGCCATACCTCGGTATCGCTCCAAATCTATATGACCATCACAAAGGATAAGCTCAGTAACGCCCATAACATCAAAGCAGGCATCCCTACCCTCCTCCAGATTGTAGACCACTCGGGCTCCATGAATGGGTAATCGGAGGATGTGCCAGACATCCTCAAGGGTAATAGTGGTCTCGTCAGTAGGAAGATGAAAGGATGGTGTCTCACTGTGCCACCGCTCGGCTAGGGCAGTCATCATACCCAAGCGCGCTGAAGCAGGAGGGATATATGCAACGTGCCATAGCCCAAGAATCCCAAGCTACTCCTAGAGATATACGTGCATACCCTGTAATCTCTCAAGTACCGACCACCGATGCTCCCTCGAATGAAGTACCTCATGACTCTCCTGCATAAGGAAAGGTACCGCATTAGTTTGCCTAAAGAAAATCTGCTACTCGCATCGTATTTCGCTTTTGAAACAACAAAAGTGGCGTTGTTCTCAAAAGCGATGTAGTTTGTAATGTTCCAAACTGCGCCGCACGGTTGACTTTGGTGCACCCTTTGGACAAACTGCACTGCGCGACGCTATTTGTGTGTGTGATTGAGTTTGGGGCTGAAACCCTAGATTGTTAAATTGCGTCGTGCGACACTCTATGTATAAGCGGTTCTATATAGGACCATGTGGCCCTGACTTAGCAGTTTTTGCGACGCTACATAGCGCTGCACCACCTCAACCTAGCCTAAATCCTATTTTAATGCACGCATAACGAGAAAATTCAAAGTCAGATAGGGGTACATACCACGGGTCCCGCAGCGACTGGTCGTTAATGCACTCGTACCCGCTCCGACACGTGTCGGGGAAGCTACCGTTGTGCCATCTTGACCAAGACTAAGAGCTCAAGGTGTCAAATTTTTAGAGGTTTAAGATTGCAAATGCATTGAAAGTGACCCCTCGAGGTCTATTTAAGCCTGAAAATTAGTGTTTTTGACCTAATTTGACCTTCCAACTAGGGTTTTGGTCTCCCGATCCCGTTTTCGTCCAACTGAAAGCCATTCTGCATCCTTTCTGGCATTTTAATGCATTTTTTGGCATTTTGGGGCATTTTTGGCCTGTCAGACACCTTATCAACTTTTATCGTGAGATCATCCAAAAAATCAAAATTTGTGTCCGATCTCTCGAGGGGGCAATATCTAGCAATATCCTTTCATTGAGGTAGCAATGGGGCATCTAAAAAATCAATAAATTTTGAACTTTGATCACAACAATTCATTCTTTGAACCAATGCAACAAGTACATTGCTTCAAAGAGGGGCAAAATGTAGACATGAAAAATGTACAAATGTCGTTTTGGCACACTTGATCCCGATTACTAACAACATTCCTTCCTGAATCATACTCTCAGCATTTCATCATAATTCTGTCTCTTAATCTAATGAATCATTTTTCATCTGATCAGGTCTATCACCTCCTTTGATTAAATTAATCAATTTAATTTAATTAACCTTACATTTCTATTTAATTAAATAAATCATTTTATTTGATTAAATCTCTAAAGTCTTCTCATTAAATTAAATAAATTAAACCTTATTTAATTTAATCTAACATATTCCTCTTTAAGTTAAATAAATCAAATCATTTATTTAATAAATCATTTTCTCTCAATTTTGATTTAAATTAATTCATCTATTTGAGTCAAAATTGTCAAATCATCTAATTCTTCATTAAATTATTCAAAACCTTGATTAAGTTAATCCCTCTCACTAAAATCCTCTAAAGAATGCAACTTGCACAATAAATCAATTACTTTGATTTATTTAATTCTCTATTTTCCCTCACATAGCATCAAAAGGGAATATTCTCTCATTTGAATTCAAAAAGGCCAAGTGGACTTGGTCCTTACAACAAGGCATTTAAGACCTCTTACATCTCCTTGGTCTTAAGCCAAGTGACATTAACTTCATTTCCCTTCACTCTTCAACAAGTCATTTCACAAATTCAAATTGAAACTAGATGCATTTATTGGCACTTTGGCCAAAATGTGCACAACCACTAACCATTCACATCATGACATGTGGCATTCAACCATTGGATTGAAAGTTAGTCTCACATTTCTCAAATCTTACTTTCTCTTCCAAATTGAAAGTTATAAATTGGAGGCTTCTCTCCTCATTTCTCATCCACAATTGCATGCAAAGTTACTCTCTTCACATTTTGAGCTAATTTTGCCCATTATCACTCAACCATTCATCATCTACAAGATTGGTAACAAGGTTATGCTCAAATCTCTTTGGGAGATTTGACCATTTCTCAATCACTCAACATTGCAACTTAGGAATTGGGAAAGGGCCAATTTCAACATTCAGTTGGCATCAATTCCCCCATGGGATCTTAAATCTATTGGCTTAATTAGGATTAACTCTCATTTATTTAAGTTTTGTTCTTCATTTCCTAATTTTAGTTTAAATAGATGGATTTCATGGGGAATCTCTCATGCTTGTATGCGTTTTGAGCTAACAATTTGACATGTTTGTTTCTCTTGTGCATTTGCAGGTTTAGGGGTTCACAATTTGTATTGAAATTTAGTTTGTGGAGTTGTAGAAGTTCTCCAAGTTCGAATTCTATATTTGAAGTTTATAGAGCATAGTGTTGGGTGAAATTTCCACTTTCAATGATGCCCTAGAGGGGTCATATCATCTCATTCTGCTAAAATAGTGCTTGGAAGGAATTCAATATTGATGATAATTTATCCTATGGAGTCCTCTTGCTTGGGTGACCCTATTTGAGGGGCTTTTGAGATTTATTGCTGGAGAATTTATTTTTAGTAGGGGGTTGTACCATTTCTTATTGACTAGGAAGCATGGCGTGAGGATTTACCAAGTTGAGTGCCTAACTTTCTAAAGATTTCTAGTCGTTATGGGAAGCTCCTTCGTCTTGGGCCTATTTTTAGACCTATTATTTATAAGAAGTTGGAGTATTAAAAGGTTATGTAAAATTTGAGCCATCTACCCTATTATTCTTGTGCCTTTTTTAATGGTGAATGACTGAACATCCTATTTTCAAACTGCTAACTTTTTTTTATATTGAAACAATGCAAAAAAAAATTATAGAAGAAAATGCAACTAGTAGGCTGCAACAAAAATAGAAAAATAATCAAAGATCTTATAAAACCAATACAAGCTAGGGGTAAGAAAAAAGACCCCATACATCACAAGGACACATCCTTATAGTTTGAATTTTACCATACATTGAAGTTATTTGGAGCACAAAAAATCTTTTGTATGTAACTACAACAATTGAAACTTTATCTTGTCTAAGTGATTGCTAATAGATTCACATTCTGTTTGGCGACCCCCTACAAATGAGAGCACAAAAAGACAATTTGGAAAATAACATCAGAATAAAATTTTAGCATTTTCCCTTCTTGATGAACATTATGATTTGAAAAAACCAATAAACAACTACTTTTCCATATGTTAAGCAAAATGGTTTGTCTCATAGAATCAACCACAACATTATTTTGAAAGCCAAAGCCCAAAATAGCTTCTTTCTATTTTAATGTATGATAAAAAATATAAAGAAGGAATTTGAAAATAACATTCCATTTTCTTTTAGCCCACGAACATTCCCAAAAGACATGTTTTAGGCTTTCTCTATGCTAGCAAAAGGGACATTTAGCTACCTGCACCACAAAGTATTTCAATTTGTCACCATCAGGCAATTTGAAATGCAAAATTTTCTAAGCCAAAATCTAAGCATTAGATTTAGCTTTCGATCCTCATATTTGGGCACTCAATCTTCTCCATATTTTTTCTTTAAATTTACATTTCCATTTCTAATTTAATCTAGAATTTAATAATAAGGAAGGTGGAAGGCTTGGATATTTTATTTTAAAGAAAGGAACCAAATTGAAACCTGGATAGCCACCATTAATCCTTTAGGACATTACATTGCAAGGGAGTGCAAAATTTTATAACCAGATCCATAGGAACCAAAGCTTTCAAAAATATAATAAAGCCTTGAAACTTATTATTTAGATAAAATATTCTTAATGACTTGCCAATTAGTCCAGTCCATAGCATTAAAATCCCAAAGATCCCTAAAATGATGAATCCCTCTATTGAAGAGAGTGTATACATATATTGGAAATGCAATAGCAAGGGGTTGATCTTGGTATTGAACCATTCTATTCCACCAAATGGAGGATGAACCAAAACTGAAACCATGTTGTAAGGAAGCACTTTTCCAATTAAGACATTGCAAATTTGTTGCCAAGCCTTCCATATTGACTAGAGAGAAAATGAAGCTTTTAACTTAAAATAAGGAGACATCAAAATTATGTCTAGCCAACGAACAACTTGTCAATTTCTTCTAGTAGTAGCCTATTTGATTCAATTTTAAACCAAAATATTCCATGTCTCATCATCATTAACCACTCTAACAATCCATTTAGCTACCAAATAAACTCCTTGTGTTCTAGGGTCGAAGAGGCCCAATCCCCCTTTAGCTTTAGGTTGTATACAGTGCAACCAAGAGGAATATTTGAAACCAACATCACCATGCCAATTCGACCATAGAAAATATCAAATGATTTTGTTTAAGTCTTCATAACCTTTTTTAGAAGGAATCTAGCAAGTGGAATAGTACACGTGTGAAGCGAAAAATATTTGTAGAAGTTAGTTAGAATGAGGCCATGTCTCATTATTTACTTTTAGTCATCTAGGCATTTAATAGTTTTCCTATGCATTATCTCATGCATTTATTATTTCCATTAGGTATTTAATGTTTGTATCAAGGGTAGTTATCCTACCTCATCACACCTTGTCTATGTATACAAGGTATTTGTATATTATAAATTATCTCATCTAATCTAGACCAATTCAATATCATCAATAGATCAATCATCAATATTCATGCTCATATTGCAACACTTTCTTATGGATGGTGTCTTTTATTATTGATCCACTAAAGAGTGTGCAACTTCAATTGGGTTCCTTGTTCATCAATATTTCCAACACAAAAAATACCCCATACTTAGATTTTTTTATTTTTGCAACTTCCAACACATGATATGCTCATGGAAGATGACAAGAACAATAATTAGGATTTTTTTTGTATTGATAATCTAAATGATATTATTTTTCTCATACGAGCAACCACACTAGAAATAACCCATGGAAGACCAAGAGTTGCACCTTAGAAATCCACTTATTTAGAAACTACTTCCACTAAAGCCAACTAAGGAAGAACAAGAGTCACTACTTAGAATTCCAACATAGATGCCCCTTTGGGATTCAAATTGGGTCTCCACATTGAGAATTCAATGCTTTAACCAACTAAGCTCAACCCCTTGGACGTTAAGATTTTTTTGATAAATAGATACCCACTTAAACTCTTTTAGATTAATTATAAATTGTGGGTTAAAATAAGGAAACTACAAGAACATGGACGAGGAATTAAGATTTTTATATTTTGGAGGCATGTAGAATAGGGATCCAATATTGGATCTTGTTTAGGGATACATGTACTAGTTGGTCATAGCTAGGATCAAGATATATAGGAATGCCTTCAGGAAAATTCACTGCCAATAATTCACCTGCAACAATTCATCACCGTGACAAATTCATCTTGTGGAAAATTCACCGCCAACAATATGATATGAATTGCTAGTAGTGAATTTTCCACGAGATGAATTTTCCATGGCGATGAATTGTTGGTGGTGAATTGGCAATGAATTTTCCTAGAGCCATCTAGGAATATACCACAAAAAGGGACACATAAAGAAAGGACTAGGACAATCAGATTTCATCTTGACTAACAAGTGTCAAAATTGCATCGAGACATATATAACACAATAGAAAAGACACTATAAGAAGAAACAAAACACAATATATATATTGTAGAAGTCATACTAATAGAGGAAATAATAATTTGGATTATCATGGATCAACCATTTCACTAATTCTTTGGCTAATCTCTTGAGGTAGAATGCCCTATCATTACACCATTGAGAAATTTTATATGACCATACCATAGGCCATATGCTTCTTTCTATAGAAAATTCAAGTAGTATCCCATTTTATTTTTTTCCTAACATCAACACATACCTCTAGAGCTATAACTCAATAGATCCATGATAATTTTCATTCCATCTAGGGGTAAAACTCATTTTATCTAGGAAAATATTACATCTCTTCCTCTTAGATCATTTTGGAGGTGATAAAGGTTGGATGAAATTTTTAAATTTGCCTCACTAAGATTTGTTGTGTGTTGATGGGTGTTTTGGCACACTTTATCAACACAAGTAATGCATAGGTGCATCACCTCTCTTGAAAGGAAATATCCAACACAAGTTGCTGAAAATTACCCCAAGGTCTCTCGGGTGTCAGGTTATGACTTGCATAAAATATCTTAGTTGATGTTTGATTTGATTTTGTTGGTAATCACAGGGAAAACTTATGAAAGTTAGGCTGGAAGAAAGTTGAGTCTTTGGATGGATCTCTTGAAGTGGGAAGTTGATGCGCAATTTGTTGTAGGTTCGGACAACGATCTTGAACTCTTGTTTTGATTTAAGATTTGGCTTTACAATGTGCAATGAACCTTAGCATAAGTTAATTATTAAAAAAAAAAAGGGCAGGGAAGAGAAGAGGTTCTTGGACCTGAAACTACGAATGAACAGTGATCATGGAGGTTTCTACTGTGGACAACTCCCTTAAAACAAAATCACTTAACCAAAAATTTCACAGTGTCATGAAATTTGTGCTATCTTCTAAGGATTGCAGATGTTTTATCATTCATTCACCATGTACATGCATGAACAAAGACAAAATTTTAAAGAAGCTTTAAATCTAAGTCCAGACTAACTTTACACAACCATCTACCAACAACAAATAGCCAAAAGTATGGACTAAGAAGGCATCTACATAGCAAAAATCTTCACAACCATAAAACAACATTACTAAATCTACCAAAGCTAACTAAAAGTAACTGAAACATCAAAGTAAATCTAACTAAATCATCTAACTATGAGAGAAGAATCATGAAACATGCAAATAAACTCAGAAATCCACCAAATTCAATGTATTTCTATTAAAATTTATGCAGCATGTCATTACAACAACTCAGCTCTCTCTTGAAAATGAGAGGAGGCCCCCTATTTATAGTGTCCAAAAAGTAGAATGAATGGCCAAGATTGATTTACATTTGTGTGGCCAAGATTCACTACAAACTAGGGTTCTACCTACCCCACGATATATTACATTTTAAAATACAATTTTATCCTTATCCCTATTTGGTCTTCTAGTGGCAGCACTGTAGCGTTTTGTCTTTTTGTTGATTGCTCTTTTGCTGTAGCTATTATGTAAGAAACTCTCCACTAATAATAGGGTTGCCTTCTTGCTTCTTCAAAGCAACATACTCCATGAATTTTAGAATTACCGACTGGAGTTTATCTATTTCTATGATTTCAGCTCGCAACACTTGGTAACTCCATTATTTAGACCTGTCGGAGAGATTTTCCCAGTCTTCATCATACTTGGTGGTATGATCTCTGAAAAAAATAGACTGGTTGAAGGCTTGGGCAAAAAACTCATGAAATTAGTGGTAATTTCATCTGACATTTTGTCCTCCATCTTCTTCTGGAAGTGAGGCCTTATCTTTTTTGGATCAACTCGGACAACAAGCACATCGTACCCTGTCAATAGCTCTATGTACCAAAGACATTCTACCCTGACCTCCTTGGCCCACTCAATGTCTAGATCCACCTTATCAAGCACCTATTCCAGCCTTTCCTTTCGATTGTCAAAATCTCGTTTCCATACATCCATCAGCCAATGGTTATCCTTCTTGAATGCTAGTTCCTTTTCCCAAGTCGCGCTCGACAGTTTGAGGATAGCCTCAATTTTTGGGTAAGTGGACCCATATATCCTCGAGAAGTCTGTACAAAACTTCCTTGTGCCCTCAAGAGACTTTTGCAAATCTAGGAACTTGTTTGTTGTCCGGACAGTGCGACTGAGGCCCATGTTTCCAAAATGTAAGACCTGCCAGATCCAGCTCTCTGTGGTCTTATCTAGGTTCTTCCTTCATTCAAGTTTGTCTATCTACTCTTTAGACAGCAATGGTGGCGGTGTCGAAGATGTGGTAGGTTGCTCCTTTGTCGATGACCATTGTTGAATGTAAGCTGTTAAATCAACCACTTGTGCCTTGAGCTCCTCCTTTGAAATTTTATCTTGTTGTATTAGGTGGACAACCATGGCAACAAAATCTTGGAGGTGATCTACTTTATGTTCCCTAGTGGCTATTCCCAAGTCGATAATGGTGAAATTGTAACTTATCCCTTGTTCTCCCACCACTGGTGTAGCTACCTGCACTACTCTGGATCCAGAGACATCCATTGTCACCTTTGATCTAATTTTAGGTTTCTTCTCCTTCTTGGTGCTAATTTGAGCTCGGGCCAATATAGCCTCCAATCTTGTTTTTGGGTCCTTAAGAGTAGGAGCTTTCTTCTCTAGTTGCTTTTCCAGCCAATCGGGCATTGAGGACTTTTCCTTGGGTGACTCCTGGTCACCCTCTTTTTCATCTTTTATGATTTCAATATCTTTATTATTAAGAGCTTCTTTCTCTGTCCTTGTATCCTCCTCTTTCTCATCAGAATCCTAGATTAACACCGTGCATTTGATGGGCAGGCGCTCCTTGGGGTTGTCTTTCCCTTCAGCATCATTTTCTTCTTTTTCTTCATCATGCCCTTGCTCCTCAGGTTGCTCAGTCTCTGGGTTCTCATGAGTTTCAGCCTCTTCTTTAGGCTTATCTTCTTCTTTTTCTTCTTACTCACTATGAGGGAGCACCTCCTCACCATGCCTAGGGTTGTGGTCATGTTCCTCTGCTGGAGATTTATTTCCCTTGATTTCTGTGTTGGTGATCCTTTCTTCAATAATAGGTTGTCTTTCAATCTCCTTATCTTCAATCTCCTTGAGCTGCTTAGCTAGCTCCTCATCAAGCTCAAGATCAGAGGTTTCTTCGATAATCTTCACATCCAGATTCTCGCCATCATCATCAGAGGACTCATAGATGACTTTGTCAATTCTATGCTCATATATAGGGTGCTCATGGTATTCATCTGCCTCTTCTTCTAAGCCCTTGGCTGCCTCCATTTATTGTTGTCTGTCCAATTCCTCAGAAATCTGCATGGTAGCCTCCATTATGGGCGGCTCAATAGGAGGGGGAGGAATTGGGAGATTGGTTATTACTTGGGCAATGGCAGCCTTCACCACTAGTTTTGCGAACATCCCCGAGAGTTTAGACAATACATTCTGCATATATTTAATGAAGGACTCTAGAAGGGTGAGGGAAGACATTGCAATTGTTGTGGTAGTAGTTGGAAGGGAAAATGATGGGGACATGGATGATGAGGAAATTGGAGATGTGGTGGCTGAGGATGAATCCATTGATATGACTTGCGCCATGGGAGAGGTACTGACAAGGTGAACAAAGATGTCCACCATAGGCAGAGAGGTAGCAACTGCTGCATGTGGGATAAGCGGGGTGGTTGAAACAATAATAGTGGTTGCAATAGTAGAGGAGACAGGTGGAGACTGCGGCTGATCAACCTCCATTTCCTCTCCCTCATGGAGTGGATCTTCTTGAATTACAGGCATTTCAGTGATGCTACCTGATTTCTTATGTTTCTTGGAAGGCTCACCTTCTGAGGCCTTTCTAGCATACACCTTTGGATTAGACTGTTGCTCGTCAGTCTCTTTTCTCTTCTTTGAACGAGTGAGTGGAGGGGACTTTGATGTTTCTCCCATTGATGTAACAGCTACCCCACCATCAGATCCACTTGGCTCACTTTCAAGCCCCTTATAAGTCAGGATGACCCCTTGTTGCTTCAATCGGGCAACTTGCCCATCAATCCACTCTTTTGTGTGAGCCTCAATGGGCTTAGTGAGAATGTCAAGGTCATCAACCTCTAGTTCATTCCAATCAATTAATGGTAGTGGAAGATTATCAATTGCATTATATCTGGTGTCTATCACAATGCTCTCATCCTCTTCCATTTGATCTGGCACTGGGAATAGGTTCACCTTCTTCACAAAGTATGCAGTCATCCGCATATAGTGCCTTATCCGCACCTCAAATTCATCCTTATAGTTGGCCCAAAAGTCTTCAATGCTGTGAAGATGGGCATATTATTGTCCAAGTGCTTTCCTGATGTGGCCATAGGGATCCATCCGTGGCCTGGTCGTGTGGAGTTTGAAATGATACTCGACCAATTCCTTCTCTGAGTTTTGGGCACACTGGGAAGTATAAATCTCATACATCCCCTAGCCGAGTGTAAGGGGATAAGGGATCCCCACTAGATGATTGTTTCTTAAAAGAGCGTGACTATGTCGCAGCTGCCTAGAAAGCTCTAACAATATTATCCGATCATTAGGATACCAGGGCAGCTTATTTGGTCTTTCTGAGAACCCTTGGGCACAGATGTATGTAAATTTAGGGTATTGAATGAACAAGAATGCATACTGCTTGAGAAAATACCGAGCACTATGGGAGACTGTCGTCTCAAAGCCACCCTCGAGCAGCCTGATGATATAACCTATGAAAGTATCATTCACCATGCAGTAGTCCTTGAAATTTCTAAATTGCAGCTGAGGGTACTTGTCATAAAATTTGAGTTCCCTGCCAAGTTACTCATCCAGGGCTCTGAACAAACCACTATAGTGCCTCCGTTTGGCCAATGAGTATACTAGATAGGATGTCATATAAAATTTTGAGGTCTTCTTGACATTCATGAATTATTCATGGAAGCAATCTGATTATTCCTCCTAGTAGAATGTAGTATCCTCCTCTCCACAAAGAATTTGCTCGACGAAGTAGACCATCCACTCTTGAAAATAGGCTACAGTAGGGAGGTCCATTACCCTGCTCAGTAGGGTCACTAGATCATGATAGTCCTTGAAGAAATCATTGTGAAAGAGCTCCTGAGGAACCTTTGCAGCACTGCCCCTCTTCTCTTTGAGCCAATGATGATTTATAAGCTTTTTGCATTTCATGGGGTCTTTGTCCCACATTTCCTTGCACTCTTTTATAGTTGGTAATTCCATCTCCCCAAAGGTAGGGATATGGAAGGTCTTTGTTATTCCCTTGGCAGACATGTCAGCCAACAAGTTCCCATCCCTGTCCACTATTGTTCTAGTTTCTGGTTGGTATGCCTCCCTACAAGCCATTACTAGCTCGAGGGCAACAAGAGAGGGAGGGAAACTAACAACTTTAGCTATCCCACTGCTTCTAATAAATCTTGCACTTTCTATCTTAGGGTTGACCCTGACCCTTTGTGCGAAATCATCAATATCCACATGTCCAATGTTAGTGTCAGAAACCTCTTTCCACTTGGTGGTGACTCTAGATTGCAAAGGTTCCCCTTGGAACTGGTACCTCATTTGATCTTTGTCCTCTTTTCCATGAGGGGCCTTGCCTGTTTTCTTTCCTTTGTCTTTCTTTGCGACTGCCCCTGAGGTTTTTACACCTGATTCCATATATCCTGCACACAAAGGCAAGGTGAGCATAATCAATCATGAAAACACAAATGGTTAGCCAAATCCCTACAAAACATTGTTAGATTGGATAATTTATCGTTAAAAAATCTAACATTTAGTCAAAATTATCGTCAGTAGTTCACTAGAGGGAGTTTGGGTGGTCCGGGCCCCAAAGGTCGGACTTCCCTAGTCATAATGTTTTTTTGAAGGGCGAACAAGGCAGGGCAATCCAGATGATTTCTCTTGATCTTAGATTTAGATGATTTAAAATATTCATGCAGGAGAGGGTCCAATTTGGGCCTGTGGGTTAAGGTTTATTTCCAGATTGGAAGGCATCTAGATCATCATTAGGGCACCCAGAGCCATGAAGAGGGAAAGTTGTCTGATGTTAGCCGTTTGGAATGGCCTTGGTGAAACTGCATTCCAGGGGCAGAGTTCCAGAGTCTGGGACCCGCAAGGCTGAAGGACAATTGGTCATAACTTAATTGCTTGAGGTGCTCGGACCACGAAAATCGGGAAGCCGTTTAAGAATGGTCGTGGAGAACTATGGGTCATGAGTGGAGGTCCGTTGGGAGCAACCCGATGGACCGGACCCGAGCTTGGATTTTGCCTCTTGTTTCTTGGTTGAATTCTAATAGTGACTGGAGCACCGGGGCCTAGATTCTGGAAGGACAGTTTGAGTTTTCTGTTCGGGACAGCCGAAACAGGACGGAGTCCCGATGGTGGAAGTCCAACAGTCGGGGCTCATTGAGGGAAAGGACTTGGGGTTTTCTCATTTTAACTTATGTGGCACCAGGCAGTTTGGGGTTTGGGGGCCGAAAGACAGTTCGATGGTGGTTGTTAGAGATGGAAAAATCACAACGATAGTCCGGGGAGGGAACTCCGCGAGTTGAGACCCGAAAAAGCGTTTAGGACTCGTTAGTTTACTTAGCAAATTTGACGACGGAAAAAGGGGAAGGCTCTGAGGCTCAGGCAGATGGGGCGAAAACGTCGTTTGGAATGATGAAAGGGAGACAACATCCTAGGCACAAAATCTCGTGGGATTGGGCCCAATAAGCACGACAGGAGATAGGGAGTTCGTTCAATGTGTTAAGTCCCTACGACAATCAGTTGAGGGAGTTTCGGGATCGTGGGCTTGAGGAAGGATCTGTCATTTTGGAGTTGTGTAGTTTTAAGTTTGGGATGGCAGCCAAGAGGAGTCTCGGGCCCAAAGAGCGATGGCGCCCAACCCGAAGAACAACGTTGGGGAGATGAAATTTTGTGTTCAACTAAGAGGTGATTTGATGAATTTCTAAGGATTTAATCTCATGGATTTTGTAGCACTATCTCTCCTCTATCAAATTCATGCAATTTCATCCATTTCCAACCCTTATTTAAACATGAAATCATCAAAAAGCATAATAGGTAGGTGGTCGACAAACCTACCTTGAGAACTTGGTGAATGCAGCCGACGAATCCACGAAGAATGACAAAGGGAGGTAGCGGGCGCGAGGGCGACGATCGAAGAAGGCTGGGAGGTCTCTACACTTGCTCTGATTAATCCTGACATGTGAAGATGACATGTCAGTGTGATTATTTATACCCTTAAGTGCATTTAATACACTTAATTAATGCAGGTATGACGGGCCAAAAAGTTGGTGAGTTTGAATTTTGGGACGACAGTGGGAGGTTCGAAACTCGAAGGCCAGAAATACATGAGCTCAAGGTTATCTAAAATGCCAAATATAAAGCCAATAGCGAAGAGGGGCCCGAGGTCTGATGGTCAGAAAGACGTGGGTCGATGGTCATTAGAAACAACGAAGTCATGAAGGAATCCCGGGCAGAGAAATATGGCAGATTGGGCCTAGAGCACGTGAAGGATGACTGGTTGCAACGCAAGTTGTGAAACGAAAAATAGGGAGTCGGACCCCAGACACCGAAAGGACGTAGGCCAATTTCCATTCGAAAGAGAAAATGTAATAAGGAAATTCGACAAGAGAAACCCCGGAGAGTCAGGCCCAGAGGGTCCCACGACCACCTGCAAAAGGCAAAGTGCTAAAGGATCTCCGGGAGGATTCAGGACTTAGCAAATTTCGATGGGGTGAAACATGGTCAACTTTAGATGAGACTTCAGAGGCACGCTAACCATCTAGGACACCAAAATAGGGGGCACACAAAACAAGGCAGCGACAAAAACAACCCGACAAGGCGAAAGAAAGAGAGGGTCCCCATTCTGAAGTGGGCGTGTGTGCTGAGGGCACAACATTGTGTTCACATGTGCATCAATATATTTCATCCAGACATGATTTTGTCTTTCCTTGGTGAACACATCCACTTGTCATCATGTGAAGACCTACTAATTAATGCAACAATTTTTTTATTTTCTATCATGATCATTTTGGAGAAAATAAATAGTATCATATAATTAGGCATGTAGATGAAAATATAAAAGGGTTAAAATGTATGAACTTATGAAGAATGATGCATCTTGAAAAATCTCCTTGATTTTCATACATGCATAACCTAGCTCCTTGCTCTAAGTAGCTCATTTATATTTTACATTCTCAAATAGAAAAAGAAAAAGGAGGAGATTACCAATGGTATCTTCTTAATCACAACCTTCCAAAAAAAAAATTGGACCAGCATCGATGGATGAAGCTTCATTTGAGGTGTTGTAGCTATTCAACTCAATGTGTGGGAATTCATCTTCCCTTTATGTACATTTATCTCTTCACAAGATATGTCTTTTTGAACATGTGGGGAGATCAATTCATTTGTATTCATTTTGCAAGGCTTGAATTGACTATAATAGGAAACATCTATTTCTTCCTTCATCTCATTACCTAGCATAGCTCTTCTAGTGGTAGGGGCTAAACTAATTGTGCTTCATTAATCAAATTTTCTCCTTTTGAAACTCCATGTTCATGAACTAGCAGCACCCATTTATTCTTCATTACCCAGTACTATATTGGCATATCCTTCTCTGTAATGTTGCTACTTCTAATCGTATCATTTGCCCATTATTATTTCTTATTACTACACATGGAATTTTACTTTGATCTAGTAGCAATACCATTTCATGCAGGAACTTGCTCATCTCTCAACAATATCCATTTTTAACCAACACTCCTATTGAATTTGTATGGGCTATCATGTCTTAACATGGTGGATTAGAATAATGGGTTGGTTGTATAAGTTCCCTTAGATATTCTATGCTATGAGTGTGAAACTAATATTATTTTTCATTAGCACTATGCTCAAATTAAAATTCTAGATAAACTACATTGCAATCATTAAAATCATCTTCTCCTTTCATTAAGTCACATCTTGATGCATCATACTTATTATCCTCACCCATATAGTACTTGGATTATTGAGGGTGGCAAGTTGAGTTCTTTACAATTTTATATCTGCAAGAAGTCTTTGAGATTCTTATTAAAGGTGATACAACATCTCTTCCTCTCATTTAACTTTGTCTTGATACAACAAATTGAGAAGAAGGGGGACTAGCTAGTATCATGTATTTATGCATCTTGATATCTCATGCCAAAATAATTCACACTATAGGATTTATCTGCATAACTTCCATTCATAGTTATATGATTCATTTGTATCTAAGCACCCCTTGAATTATAGTATTCTTCATAATCATCATATGGGAACTCATTCTTTTTTCTAATTAAGAGACCATTGACATGTTTGAATGTCTCTCTTTGAGTTCCTAATAGATTGAAGTGTACATGATATTATTCAATTTTATCTTTTCATGATATGTTATAAGAAGGGGGATGTTGGTTAGAAATTTCCTAATGTCTAGTGTGAAAATATTACATACATATCAAGGAATTTATCCATATTTCTTCTACCAATAACCATATCATAACCTTTCATAAAAACCTTTCAGGAATCAACTATCATTAGAAGCTCACTCACCTTCTCTCTAAGGAAACATAACATGTACTATTCAACTTCATATTTATATGTTTTATTGGGAGAAATGGGATAGTAACTATCAAAATATGTCATCAAATCTTGATATTGCATACCATGACTTTTCAAAGACTTACCAATCATACTACGCACTTTTATCCTCATAACAAGCATACCTTCTTTTTGTGTCTCATAATCAAACCATTGATTTTTTTTCAATTATTCTATTATTTGAATGTTCATAAGTTTATTTTTTCTCTCTAGAATCTATGCATGAACCTTGTCTACTTGAAGTTCCTACTTCTAAAATCTGATAGGTAGGTTTGAAAGACAATATTATTTTGAGTTCTTACAATGGGTTTCATTTTCATATACATTTCTCCAACCAAATTATTTTAAGGATTAACTTTAAACAATGATATCATTTTATCCATATTAATGTTACTAGATATATCTATAGATTTTACAATAATAGAGTCACCACGCTTTATAGGGAAACGAAAAAAGAAGGATAACCCAACACAAGGCACTACACAAGTTTTTAATTCATATTCTCAAGATTGTAAACATTTGAGGAATGGAACAAGGATTTATAAATTGATTCCCTAGTACAGTCACCAATTTTTTGGTGTTATTTTATGTAATGACCCCAATTCTAAGGAACTGACTAGGATATTTAGACAAGGGGACCAAATTAGTCCAGACAAAGAGAGAAACCTATGCTCAAATCAAGGGTTATAAAGGAAAATGAAGAAGAGGTGGTGATGAGCCTAGTATTTGTTCCTATTAGTTATGCTTATTTCCTACTCTATGAAACATTTCCCTAATATTCTTTAAAATTATTGGCTAACATTTAAAGTAAAAAGCACTAAACTTGATAAATGGTGGATTGATAAATATTTGCATGTTTAGATGGTTATTTATGGAATATGATAGCATATTATGATGAATTATGGTAATTATAGTATATAAGTATTCTTGTAGGAACTAACTATGTAGCAAAGGAAACAAACAACATGTATCCAAAGGACTATTGCAGACATACAACCACAAGATTAAACATGTATAGCCAAAGGATCCTGCACCTGTAACCATGAGATGGGATATTTGTAGCAAAGGGAACCCATATCTATTACAGCTATACCATGTGGATATAATCTCAGCTACCAGTAATGAACTATGTCATAAAGAGTAGGAAGAAAATTCATGATAGCAGATAATGGCAGATAATACAATAGTTCTTTTGTTTCTTGCATCATGTTATTTTCTTATAAATGCCAATGATTTTGATTCCTTGGTTTTAGTTAGAAGAATTATGTACTAGAAATTTATATCTTGAAATTCCTTATTTTGTGTTCTGAAGATGAAATAATGGACTCTTCCTATCTTTTGTGAATGAGTCAAAATTTGTAAAGTTAGTGGTTAGGACAATTAAGATTAGTTAGTTGAATTAATAGTCTATATATTAGAAGATTTAGAGTAGAAGTGTATTGGTGATTTTCAATATTTTGTATTATTTCCTAAACAATAATAAAAAATAGCTTTCTATCAGTTAGTGTTATTTTGAATGTGAATGAATGAAGGATAGAAAGGATTGAAATCTTGGCATTTTTTTGAATTAGAAGAGTGCAACAACACAAGGGCCCACTTGAGGTAACAATGCAAATTTTCTATTATTATTGAAGATTATTTATTTTAGCATTTTAAGTTTAAATCACTACTTAGTTTTCAAGAGATTTATAATTGTTACCTATAGCTCAATTAATCTATGTTATCTGCAGAATGCACAACAATAGTTTTAGTTTGAATCAATAGTTATAGGACATTTTTTATAAGATATCTAAGTTTTTTATATGAATTCTTTTTTGAATAATAAAGTTCAATTCTTATACTCAACCACTTAGGAACCCCATAATCCCTTAATCCAAGCACATAGTAGTGACATTATCCAAGAAGATACGTCAATGGTTGGACATTATAAGTGTAACTCTCATAGCTGATGAGTTGCTTGATAAAGGATATCTAGGTCCATTGAGTTGAGTGTATGCCTCAATTACACCATATTAATTAGTCAATGAAGGGAGCATGCATTTTTTGGTACTATTGCCAAGGATGGTGCCAATCTGTAGGAGTCTCTAGGTCTTTGAATACGTTTTTTTAATTTCCTAGCATATAGTTTACATTTATAGCATCTAGGACTATGAGATATCACTCCAAGTATTGAATTATCTAGTAACATTGTGCAAGGAGCAACAAGGAGTTTTTCCTTTTTTTTGATGATTAATGTTGGCCCTCCCCACCATATTGATGATGATAATGCTGGCCCTCCCCAAGCTGTTGTCCTTCTGAATCTTGTGCCTAACCCTAGGCCCCATGTTCCTCGTGTGAATTTTATGGATGGTAGCCCCGTGAATGCTTCCAATCTGGATACCCCCAGCTCCAAATCGTCTGCCTCTAAGTCTAAGCTTGCCTCTGTGGTAAATCCCCTCGAGCTGGAATAGCTCAAAGGTACCCCTAAAAAAAGGAAACACTCCTCGTTGCTCCTAGAACCCCCCCAAGTTTAAGATATCAAAAAAATAACAACAAACCCAGAAGCATGGAAATGTGATTACCATAGATGAAGACCCTGATGGTCCCCAAAAGGAGGATTTGGATGAAGGGTAGGTGGAAATGTTGCGAGGTGGCCGATGTTTGGCAAGATTGGCAAAGGTTGCTAGTTCAAATAAAAAAAAAGGTAAAAAGAAGGAGATTGTAATTGAGGAAGAGGATCAATTATCTGTGGAAGAATTCAAACCCCAAGTGGAGGAGGAAAGTGAAGGTATGGATTATGATGACGAAGAATATGAGATGGAAGAAGAAGAACTGGAGGATGAGAAAGATGAGAAGATAGAAGTTGAAACTGGTGGGGAAGAGGACCTGGAGGTGATTGAGAAGGAGTTTTGTGATGTAGAGGATAGTGCCAAGGGTACTTCTATTCTTGAGGATACTAACATTCTTTTTTTTTTTGAAAAGTTGAATCACCTTTCTACAAGTTCAGGTTGAAGATATGGAGAAAGTGATCACTACTCTAATGAAGGTGACTGACGGTTTGATGAGGTGTGCTACAATTGGAGTTGTTTCTAGTCAATCTAAGATCAAGAAGCAACTTAAGAAAGCTGGTAAATAGGAGGGCATGAAGGACCTAACTAATGATGTTGGACTAGACTAGAGGGAGTTCGTCTCTCATATTGGTGAACACTGGGATTTGATAGCTAATGCCAAATAATGGCATTGTTCCTGCTCTGTCTTTTTCTATAGCTTTATGTCTGCCTATAATCGTCGATTACTTAGGATGATCATCCTGAACTATTACTTTTTGCTTGCTAGGCTTTGGTTTAGAAGTTGTTGGACTATTGTTAATATTTTATATGGCCTACGTGCCATTTTTTGGGATAGTATTTGGCATTCCTTTGTTTTTTATTATAACTATGATGATCCTGTGGATGTAATACTGGTATTGGCTTGTGAGCCCCATATGGCTGCTTTCTAGTAGTTAGACTGGTTACTATTTTTTGGGTGTGACTGGTGTTGTTTCCTAGTCTGTCTCATTTCTTGTTGTTCCAACTCTTTTTGTTACTACGGGATTAGGGCCCTTCCCTACTTATATAATTAAAAACATTGTGCATAGAAGGTGGACATGATTTCATAATTATTTCATACAAAGAAGAAAATATGCCTTAGGAATATTTCTTCTAGTGAACATCTCTCATAAAGACGTGCTTGTACTAGTGGAAGAAATTGAAGTAGGGTAGAAAAATGAACCTTTGATTCCCAAAGAACATCATCCTAAAACTAATTTAGTAATTGATTCAAGCCAAGGGTCCAATTAACCCAATTCTCAAGACATTCCCTTAGCCCTTAGTCACAACTTCCACACTGCAATGGGAGATGTACAAACAAAATAACCACTTGAAATCACAGCTTTCCAGCTCCCTATTTCTAATAAGATGGGACATGTTGTCATGAAGGATATTCCCCCCTTTTCTCTTCCTAATTTTTATGATGTCATTATAGAAGAACCTAATATGTTCTTGTTCAAATTTGACATCCTCTACAAAAGTTACAACTATACTAATGATGCTTGTGTTTCCAAAAGTCTTAGGATGAGTTTAAAAGGGAGAGAGAAGAAGTTTAAAAATAGTAGAATGTGATTGGGGGGATTTGGAGTTGAGGAAACATCCAATGAAAAGTGAAAATGCACTAAGAGATACATTTGATATTTGACATATCTTATCTCATGACTCTTTTATGGTCATTTCCATTTTTCCTTTTCAACATATATTGTCATGGGGGTAGTAATATTAGTGCAAGTGCACCAAATTTTAAGAGTTGGCATATAAAGAAGGCGATTATATCATGAGAAGGTGAAGTTAGAAGTTTCAAAGGACTTATGATTTAACAAAATCATCAAGATTAACACAAAAATGACATGTTGATTAGGGGATAGGCTAGGGTAAATAACTAGATGTAATTGAAGACATATATAGGAGTAGACACTAAAGTGAGTGCAATTTATAGTGTAAAAATTATAGAGGGTGTGCAATTTTTGACACTGCACACTCTTAGTTTGATAAGCCAAAACCTTAAATTTCTCTTATCAATATATTTGTTTCATATTTATAAAAATATGACAACTCTATGTACATTTTTTTTAATATTTTCAAACATATACAAGTGCTAATAATAATTGGACAATATCAAGTCTATTAACAAAGTCCTAGCTTTGCTCATTTTAAAATTCTAAAAAAATTATGTTAATCAAATTTTTCATTCAAGCCCAAGAAATTAATCTATTAATCTATGACAATTCAACTGTTACTTTCATTTGATTTGAACGTTGTAGTATCTCACAAAGTTGATTTTGTACAATTTTTTATGTAGAGATAATTTTGTCATCAAACATGGTTTATTTGGTTCATTCATTATGGGCTTCACTAGATCATTTTATATTGTATTTTTTCATGCGGATAAATATATTAGGGAGAGTAACCATAAATGATCTAATAATAACTACGATTTAGTGGTGTTTAGCTAAAAAAATTATTTATATTGTAGCATAAGATCCTAAATGTCTTGATAATTTACACTAATAATAAAATTTAGTATTGTTACCCTCATATTTAGATAGTTTATTGTAACACCACTCATCCTACACTAAGATGTGTAGTTATAATCCTATCCTACTTATATTCACAATAGTGATAACACATATTAAATTGCATAACCATTGACATACCACTTATAGAACTCATGTTATTATTTTTTTCTTAAATGATGTATTATTAAAATTATAACTTTTCTCTTATTCTTTTAAGTACATTCCTAAAATTTAAATATGTAGCAATGGTCACAACACATATTAAATTACATAGCCATCGACATACCACTTATAGAACTCATGTTATTATTTTTTTCTTAAATGATGTATTATTAAAATTATAACTTTTCTCTTATTCTTTTAAGTACATTCCTAAAATTTAAATATGTAGCAATGGTCACAACACATATTAAATTACATAGCCATCGACATACCACTTATAGAACTCATGTTATTATTTTTTTCTTAAATGATGTATTATTAAAATTATAACTTTTCTCTTATTCTTTTAAGTACATTCCTAAAATTTAAATATGTAGCAATGGTCATGCAAAAAAAATATTGACAACTACCATGAACATAAGGAGACTTTACACAATTCTAGTTCCATAATCCTCTAGAATCAAGCATAAAATAACAAACAAAAGTGATTGCATAATGCACATTGCATGTGCATTCCATGTCTTTGTTGAATCATTTAATATTTTGATTATTTACCGTTAGCATAGACTACCCAAGTTAATGTGTACTTACTGATTATATTTATTAATAAACAAGAATAATCATATACATAATAATTTTCTTTTTGATCTATAACCAACCACACCAATATTCATTGATTTTTTCACCAACACCCATACACTACACACCAACCATCAACACCTTGATTTAAAATAAAAGCCAATTGAAATCCCCAATAAATTTCTCCAACTTGACATAAAACTAAGATTTCTTAGGTGCATCATCAAGTAATGAATTGTTTATTGAAGTGCATGTAGTGTTTATGTGAAGTATTTGAAAAAGGGATTTTGGATATTTGCACATTGATATTACTATTGGATTGCATGACTCAAATGTATTGTAGAACAAGAATTTTTGGATAATCTTTTGTTTGACAAGATGCATTTCCTTACCTACTTGTCTATCACATGCCTAACAAAAAGTAATTCCTTCACATTAACAAGTTTTCTATTTGATGAAATGTTTCTTTGTCTACTAGGTATTTTTATGTAAACTTGATTATTCACAATAGCTTAACAAGAGCATGTACAACAACATGAGTAGTAAATGGTACCTACTTAAACTATTTACATATATTTATAAAGCAACACAAACTAGTACATAGAGTGCATGCCAATAGGATATATCCCTCTCATAATGTTTGGTATTTGTGTTAGCCTTTGAGCTTGATGTGAATTCTAAAATATAAATTGTAGATCCTTGATTAGAATTCTTTTTGATTGAATACAATCATTACCATATATAAAAGAATTATATTTTATCATTAAAAAATGGAGATATACAAAAACTTGAGAGAGAATTTTTAAGCAAATTCAATATGAATGTGTAAATCCAAATTATGCTATATCAAGTTCTTAGCAAGTTCTAAAATGAGAACTTACACCTTCTTTAGATGAGGCAAAAAAAATATTTTGAAATATGACAAATTCATGAAATACTATATTTTTTCTCTCTTCAAGATCACCAATGTGAAGGTAATTGAACCTATACATCTTTGGAAATTCATTTGTGCTCCAAATGCGACTTTTGTTTTTGCAAATATACAAACACATCAAATCTAAACATCCTTTATGTAAACCTTTGAAAACATATAATTACTCTTACCCTTTAATAGAATTGTATCTTACAATATTTTTATAAGTTATAAATGCAACTAACTGAACATTATTTTTACATCATTAACTCTAAACAAAGCAATATAAAACTTGTTAAAAAAAATATTTTTTTTTTTACAAATATTCTTTTTATTTAATCTCAAATTTAATTTCATCAATTTATTGTCTCACTATCTCACATACTCCACAAAAACTTATAATATTATTTATAAACAAATTTTCTTCTATAAACTAAACAAATCAAAATAATATTTAAAAAAAAAAAACCTAAGAACACTTATTAAAACAACTACTCATTAAAACTTATCTTATTCAACTAAAATCCAAATTAATTTACTAAATTATTCTTTTTGTGCTTATTTGCACAACACCTTCCTCATGAGTATCCCAATGAGAGAGAAATGAAAGTCCCAAAACTAATCTATAATTAGTTAAAGCTTTTGTTGTTAAAGTCATTTAAACTTGATTATTGTACATCTCTTTTTATAACAGTTTTGTCTCTACCCCTAAATCTGGTTTTTAATTTCTCTTGACCTAATAGTGGTGGGGCATATATGACTAAAATTTCCACGCTTACCCATGCAACCTAATTTCCATGTTTGGGTGCCCCTCGTACTTCCTCACACTTTAGAATTATGGAATATCGACATACGACAATAACAAACTGTTAAATTATCTTAAATCAACTAAACCATGATTAGTTGGGAATCGTTTTTAGTAAACTATACAACTGTCCCTGCGTATATTAAGGAGCTCGAGAGGACGTGCCCTTCATTTTTATGCTTTTCACAGCTAATCATTGACATTTTTTTCCCTTAATCTTTTGTTTTTTAATAAAAAATAATTATATTATATAAATATGAATTTTGAATTTTAGTGAGCAGTGTAATATCTTATTTTTTAGTTTTTATTAAAAAAAAAGTTTAATGTTAATTAATTTAATATCAGCTATTAATAAATTATATTCATTTTTAAAAATATTATTTCTTAGAAGAATGTGGCATTCTCTAGTTTATTAGGTAGTCACTTATTATTCTATCAAAGGTAATTAAATGGTGAAAGAAATAACAATAATATCATTGAAAATGATGTTCGTTTTTCTTTGTTAATAAATATGATTGATAAGGAGACACAATCATTTATATATTATATATTGAGTATAAAAGAGTAATACAATTAGTGATGTCTTAAGATGGATCTTTGTTAATAAATATAATGTACTCTAATTTCAATAACATAATTTATGAATATAGTCAAAATTCAAAACCATATAATAGAAATAAAATTTGGATGACAAAGACTTGTCTATGCCATATGTTCATTCTAGCATCTAGCAATAACATACAAAACAAGAAACCCACCATAACCAAAGAAAGGAAAATTAATACACATACATGGAGAGGGTACTACCCACAATCAAAACAAAACCAACATTTATTGTTAAATGAGATGTCTCACCTTAGGTTATATCAACAACCAGTCACTATACCATAAAGAGATCTTTAGTAATTGTAAACACCTCAAATTTGATCTTACCTCACCACACCTAAATTTATCTTATCCTAAGCCTATTAATTAATTAAATATTTATTATTTATTTGATTAATTCAATCATTTCCCATCTTTATCCTAATTATTTAATTAAATAAATATTTACTATTTATTTAATTATTTATCCCTTCACATGACCTCATTAATTAAATAAATATTAAATTTAATTAATTAATTCCCCTTTATCCTATATCCTTGTCCATTTAATTCTACCCCTCAATCTTGTTCACATGGATCATAATCTATAATTGCCCCCTTCACATGTTTAACTGACTCCTTATCTAGATTCATTGAACCTGGACACCTAGCCAAATGTCAAACTAACTTTTCATCTTATCCACTCATCTCGATCCCACCTCTTAATCCTAGTCATTCCATAAGGATATTTGTCTTTATCCCAATCTTAAACCTAGATCCTATCCTTCATGTACCACTTGTCACACAATTACATCTTTGAGCCTAACTGTAATCCTCATTCAATCTTAGTCATCTATCATCAATCTATCATAGCCATTGATTTTACCTATTCAAGACTCTATTTAGAGGCTCTCATCTTTCATCCTCATGAAATTTGAAGCTATCATACCCTTATGCTACTATTTTTATCTCTCATTTGCAATCATACCAATGTTATTCTAGAGTATTGAGTAATCCACATACTATCATTATCATAAGAGCAAATCAAATGGAAGAAGGGTGCACTCCATTTTTGCTCATCAAGGAGTGAGAATATTTTAGGTGAAGTTATTGTGTTTGCATTGCATTACATTCCATTTTATTTAGCTTCAATATTTTCCTCATCTTGATTTTGGTACGCCTTGTGGGATCCACATCCATGTTTAACCTTTTTTGGTGAAATTTTCATGATTTTTTGTGATTCAAAAATTGTTTTTAGGTCTCAGACTATGAAGTGGAACCTCTCCTTCACAGAAAGGAACCTTTGTTACACAAAATTGTGCTTATGTTTTTAACAAAAAGGTGCCTATGTTTTGTGAAGTTGCGTTTCTGTTACCCAAAATGACACCTCTATTTTGTGATATTGCTATCAGGATTCAACCATGTAGTTTTACGAGTCAAACTCATTAACCCATGTTTCATGAGTAGTGGTTCATAGGAACCCATCTCTCATGATAGTGAATGGTCCACTTAGCACTCATTGCATCTAGGTGATGCTCACAGAGGTGAAGCATCAAGCTTTCCTGAGAGGTCACCCATCCCAGTACTACTCCAGCTCAAGCACGCTTAACCATAGAGTTTTCCCTAAGGTTAAGCCCACTTAGCTTGCAACCCCATTTGCAAAACCTTTAGCAAGTGTTGTGCCTTGTGAACCATTCATTATAGAGCCCCTTTAGTTCATCAATTGATAAATAGTCCAAGTATTTTCCACATCGTGCTAAATTGTGATATTGCTATCAGGATTCAACCATGTAGTTTTACGAGTCAAACTCATTGACCCATGTTTCATGAGTAGTGGTTCATAGGAACCCATCTCTCATGATAGTGAATGGTCCACTTAGCACTCATTTCATCTAGGTGATGCTCATAGAGGTGAAGCATTGGGCTTTCCTGAGAGGTCACCCATCCCAGTACTACTCCAGCTCAAGCGCGCTTAACCATAGAGTTTTCCCTAAGGTTAAGCCCACTTAGCTTGCAACCCCATTTGCAAAACCTTTAGCAAGTGTTTAACTTTGTGGTTAAGCGTGCTTGAGCTAGAGTAGTATTGGGATGGGTGATCTCCTAGGAAAGCTCGATGCTTCACCTTTGTGAGCATCACCTAGATGCAATGAGTGCTAAGTGGATCATTCACTATCATGAAAGATGGGTTCCTATGAACCACTACTCATGAAACATGGGTCAATGAGTTTGACTCGTAAAACTACACGATTGAATCATGATAGCAATATCACAATTTAACACGCTATAGAAAATACCTCCTACTTATCAACCTCTATTTTGTGCATTTGATTTGATCAATTAGGGTTTGACTGAAGTTATTGGGTGTGTGCAAGAAGTTGAGTCCACTTTTTGACCAAAAAGTGGAAGTGTTTTCCCTGATTTTTAGAATTTGTCACATTTGACCTTAAAATTTGAAGCACTCAGAGATGGAATCTTAAAAAAAGTCAATAATCATAAAATGTAGTACTCGGAGTCTAGTTTCCAAATATATAATTTATTTTAATACCCAAATGATACAAATTGATTTTCAATAGGTGTTTCTAAAAACCACTGTTTAAAAGACTTTTTTACCATACCATGCATGTGTACGTCATCCACATTTTGACCTTAATAATCGTATTTTTCTAAATCCTTTTGGAAAAAGATTTGTAACTCACTGAAGCATGATTTCGATATTTTTTAATTTGCCATATTTGTTGTTTTGAAAGATTGTCGTGTACGTCATGCATAAGATGACATAAACTTATCATTTTTTGAATTTTTTTTTAAATTGAAAAGAATTGTCTCAGGAATGCTTTCGTGCAATTCATTTGTCAGAAAAATATTTTAATAAAAAGTTATTAAAATACTAAAAAGCCTTGATATTTCAAGTTTATGGACCAGTTTCATCAAAAATTAATTGAAAAATAGAAAAAATAATCAAATTGTAAAAAAAATTACATATTTGGAATCTACGTTGTGTCATCTATAATGGGTTTTAATTTTGTCAAAAAATTCTCCAAAAAAGGTTTTCAAACATATGTGCAAAGTCACTATTTTCTTGTGACATTGACAGGACCTTCAACTTGTAGGTCAAACCAGGTCCAAAGCTTAGGTTCGGGTCCCCAAGCCTTTTCCTAAACCAAAAAACAAAGCAAAAACCCAACCAAAAATTCAAATTTTTAAAAACTGGATCCCGTTTCATAATTTTTTTTTTTATGCTTTTATGAAGCGGGATCCGTTTTCAAAAGCTAAAAAATGGAAAAATGGGAAAGTTCAAAATGAAAGTTTTTAAAAAAAAGTTTCAAAATGGAAAATTTTCAAAACGGGATCCCGTTTTTTAAAAAGTGGGATTCCGTTTTGAAAAGTTTCCAAAAATGGAAAATTTTCAAAATAGGATCCCGTTTTTAAAAAAGCGGGACCTTATTTTGCAAGATTTCATCATTATAACACTCTATTTTCAAGTAAGTTGTTTAACTCTTTGAATGCAAAAATTAGGGTTTCTAGGGTTTTGTCAAACTAGGGTTTTGTTCAAGATTTATAGGAGATATAGGGTTCGCAAGATTTATGTGTTTTCTAGTGTGCCCTAATCTTATCTTGCATTTTTTTAGACTTTGAGGCAGATTTTGAGGCTTTATCTATGAAACTGCATCTTTATTTCATAGAGTGGTGCCTATGTTTCATAGAGTTGAACCTCTACATCACAAAGTTATTCCTCTACATAAGAAAGTAGTATCTCTACCTAGTATAGTTGCACTTATATTCCATTTTGCATTTTCTAGGTTTTTGAGCTCTTTTTGGCATCTAACCTTCATTTTTTGTCAACTAAAAAGTGCTGCAGCTTGTGAATGCATGTCAAAGATCGTTATCATCAAGATTACTAATAGTTTGAAGTATGTCATGTTGGTCTGAGGCTTTATTTATAACTAATCTAGGAATCAAAAGTAATTTAGGGGGTTAATGAACATTATTTTCTATGTTTGGAAGGGTGTGTAGACGTATGATCTCTCCTTGCACTTAGTGTGATCATGGAGATCAAAAATCTCATACTTCTTCATTTATTTTATGTTTTATGTGTTATCTTGAGGCTTACTAGTTTTTGTATGCTCCCCTTTGCACTTCGTGCGATCTTGGGTGATAAAAAACACATAGTATAGTCTTTCCCATTAGGAGGCATGCTTAGGGATTTGATCACCTCAAGGACGACCTCAACCAAATTTTATTGTGGGGTATACAAAGGGGGGAGAGTGAAAGTTGTACCTCAAAGTGTGTCTACTGTCATTCGAGCCAAGTTGCAATACCATCAACCCATCGAGACTTGTTTGGTTATGAGAGAAGGAGAGACCCTCCTAATCTTGGGTACTATCAGATGAGCTCACTATTAATAGATCTGCTAAACACCTTGTATTTAGAAGCCTTTAAGACCATTTGATTTTTGCTTAGTATGGTACAAGTTACAATATCATGCCCAAAGTTACCATGTATCTCCATAAGTAGAGGTAGAAGCTAGATTGGACAAGATCTAAGGATCTCCAAGGAAAGAGAACAAGTGAGCCCTTGTGCTACTAGTTCTCTAGCTATCAAATATTAAAAGGGAGGTATTTCACACCAATCTTGAGATTTTATCCTTTGGCTACTGGGCCCATATTAAGTATACACACCTACTTGAATAAATCTAGGATAGTTCTATTGTGCTTTGTATGTTTTCATGTGAAAAAATAGTGAAGCCATTTATCCTTATCACCTTGAGAGTCAAGTCAACATTTGTGTCTTTGTGTTTGATTATCTCTTGCAAAAATCATCAAAAACCATCCCAAACTATCATTATGTGTCTCTATTTCATCCCAAAGTGCCTTTGCATCATCTTGACCTATGCTTGTGTATAGGTTTTTTGTGAAACTACACCTCTATTTCATATAAGGTGCCATTGTTTCACAGAATGACACCTTTATTCCATAAAGTTGCACTTCTACAATTTGATCTTCATTTGACCACTTTTGAGCTTCCATCTGAGAGTTTGAACTTTGTAGACCTTCATCAGATTTGGGAGACCCTTCTTAGCCCATCATTTCACTTGAAACATCAACCATTTTCATCCAATCCATCCAAAAACTCTCATCTTTCCCTCATATCATCAATTTCATCCATTTCCCTAACCCAAACATCATTATCATCATCCTTAGACCTTGGACCAATCAACAATCATAAAATCTTTGTCATCATTGCATAATTATCATTCTCTATCATCATTGACCTATCATATCTTCCCAATTCTTCATCTATCATCATCCACCTATCTTATCCTTACTATCTATTATCTTGCCATTAACCAATCTTATCACCCAATCCAATCCTTATCATCATTTTGCTATCTCATCATCCAATCTAAATCCATATCATATCCAAATAAAAATCAATCTTGTTAAGAGTCTAATCTAGATCCTAATCCCCTTTTTATCCACTATCTTGTATATTGCTTGATAACTTGTATATCTCAAGTAGTGTATTGGGCTAGCCCTTATAATTTTGGTTGTCTTAGCTTGAGAACTTGGCTCCCCCAAGTTAGCTATAAAAATCACCATCCAAGCCTTGCTTAGGTAACTATCAACCCTAAGTAAAAAATCCATCCCTTTTATCAAGGATCTAGATTTTCTTGCAACAACATTGGTCTTGTATCATTCTACACCTCTTGGTTATCCTTAGCATTCCCAAGTTGCATCCTTCATATCTCTTGGTTCTCCTCAGTGTGGCAAAGTTGTATCCATCATTATCACCTTTCTATCTATCATTATCCCCTTTCTATCCATCATTATCCCCTTTCCATCCATAATTATCCCCTTTCTATCCATCATTCAACCATTCCAATCATCTTGTATCCAAGGGCCACCCCTTTCATCCAATTGTATCATTCCTAGGTCTCTTTCTTGGATTCCTATCACAAGGTCACAAACTAGAAAACAAATCATGGCCTTCCAAGAATTCCCATTATCATCCAATGACATATTCTTTGAAGAAGTGGTCCATCAAGTCCCTATGGGGAACACATTCCCATATCCATCTAACACCACACATGACATTGATCAAGATTCAAGTGACCAAGATTCACCCACATCCTTAGAGGAATTTTCTCAAGACACTTAATCCATGCACTTAATGTATTGATATATCATGAAGCATCCTAATCAATACATCCTTATGCTAGATAGGAAAGGTGCCAAATTACTGCATGAATTTGACATCTCCCAAATTACCCAACAACCTCCTTCCACACCCCAACCTCTATTCATCATAATCACACACATCTTCCATCTTCTTCTAATCATCATGATCCCACACATTCCCCATATTATTCTAATCCTCACATCACATCTCAAACCATCTTGATCCCTCATCACACTTACACATCAAGATCCCATGTAGCACCCAAAACATTTCAAATCATATTGCACAACCTCAATATTGCATACCTTCTCCTCACATCTCAACATCCATCCCATTGAACACCTCACACACTTTCCAAACCTCAAATATAATTTCTCTCAATCCCATTTCATCTACCTATCAAAACCTCCAATCTTCCAATCCAATTTCATCCTCTCATCAATACCTTCACATATCATCCTCACAACCTCCCATTTCCAACTATCAACCACCACCACTTAATATCACAAGTTCATTGGAACAAGACATTCAAAAAATCAAGGAAACCCTTAGGGGACTTCAATTAGGACATCAAAAGAAAAGCTATACCTTTCAAGAACTATTCCTTATCTTTTTGGCAAGTCCATCACAATGATCCCCATTCCCCAAAAAATTGAGATGCCTAAATTCAATAGATACAAAGGAAAGGGATATCCTAGGGAACACCTTAAGTAATTCTACATAGCATGCTAAAATGTCTCTTATCTTGATGCATACCTCTTGTGACTATTCCCTATAAGCTTTTGTGGACAAGCCCTCAATTGGTTTACTCACCTCCCTCATGGGACAATCACCACATTTTCTAAGCTAGCCACAAAATTTGTCACACATTTCTCCTACAATATTGAACATGACATCACCATGATGGACCTTTGTAACAAAAAAAAAGAGGTGAAATATTTGCCTAATTCTTACAAAGATGGATACATATTGCTAGTTGCTTTGCATGGCCCATGCTCGAAAAATAACTTGTCACTATCTTTATCCAAAACTTAAATTTTAAAATGGGCCTTCATTTAAAAATACAATATGCTCACTCCTTCAAAAAAATAATAGAAAAAGGAGTTGCCATAGAAAAATATCTTATAGCCAAAAGAATAGTTAAGATCTAGAAAGAAAGCAAAGACAACAACCAATCTAGAAAAAAACCCATTTCTAGAACAAGAACAAGAACATAGTCAATGATAGTGCGACTAATTCCAAACATGTCAAAAATATTCAAATACCTCCACCATCATCATCCCAAACCAATCTATCTCCCCAACACAATGTGGTCATCCCTAAAGGTCAACCAAAAAGATATACTCAATGTGAATACACTCCCTTAGGTGAACCTATTGAATCCATCCTCTAAAAGCTAGTCCAAGCTAACATGATCCAAATCCCAGCTATCAAGCCCCTTTGCCTAGATGTGCCTAAGCCCTCTTAGTATAAATAGCACGACTTTATGAATATTATAGGGTACATTGGAATAAAACATCTTCATGATCATGAGACTTAAAAATTTAATCCAAGATCTTATTGATTGAGGAGAGATCACCATCGAAGGCCAAAATTATCCTAACAAATAGCTAGGTATGTACAATAAAAATATCCCTTAGAATAATTATGGTAAAGCTTCCACATATTATAACACAACACCCTATACCTACAACAACAATGTTTCACATGAGTTTGTCATGAGTTGTATTGAACAAATTTATTTTCAAGTAGCCACTGTAACAATCAAAGTGCCTAATTATGTCATCACTTCTCGACGTGGTCAAGTCACCATCCAAGGAGCCTCATCCTCCTCCCAATATACACACAAATATAACATCCTTGAACACTTGAGTAAAATGCTAGCACAAATATCTATCATTGAGCTACTTCAAACATACCCATCCACAAAGAGCTTCTCGAAAAAGCCCTTCAAGAATCCTGTGTCCCTAATGATATTGATCTTGCTTAATTTCAAGCCATGATTGGACATTTATCTTCTCCAAATTACCTCACATTTACCACCAAATTTTTTCCTTCCATCGATCCATCTCACAACAACCTACTCTACCCTTAGTCCCATATCCATAAAACCACAATCAAGTGTGTCCTATTTGATTGTGTATTAAGATTAATCTTTGCATATTGAATCTAATAAAACAATTGGGATATTTTGATGATGTTGTTGATCCTAAAACAAAGCTTACCATGAAAGCCTATGATAAAGTTGAGCATGAATCTAAAGGTTCTATAAAGCTACCCATCCAGGTTGGACCAACTACTATATAAAGTACTTGTTAGATTCTAGACCTTGATCTCCCATACAACATACTTCTTGGCCTATCATGGATCCATGCCATGCGATCCATTCTATCCGCATTCCATCAATGTGTATAAATCCCTCACAATGGAACTAAAGTGACTATCCTTTTGATCAAAATTCATTTCAATATTGCAATTTCTTGGAAAGTAGTCATGGTCCTTCACAACATTGCCCAACTAATATTGTATCTTCCTTATTCTCATATATTTATTCTTCATCGCTATCCATTTCTCACTCTATCTCATAGATCAGGGCTAAAATCAAAGATTTGAATTGGAGAATATGAGCTACATTATTTCCACATCGAGCATCAAGGGTTAGGATATGAACCACCTAATACTTTACCTATTAATCCTAATTGTGATCCCACTAAAGTATTGTAAGCATCCTTTGACATTAAAAATATTGATAAGGATAACCATGAAGACTCCATTGAATATATCATCGACCTCTTCCAAGATTCACGTATCCTTACAATTTCATCCAACTCATCTACCTCCACCCATCTCCTAGAATCAGATCAATAAGTGTCACCTACATATCAAAATAGAAAGGCTATCACTAAAAATACAAATTAAAAAATACTTTATCAATCGAAGATCAAAAATAAAAATAAAAATTCTCTAGTCAAAATCCCAATCAAAAGCTATTGGGCTCTAAAAAATAAATGTCAAAAATAGAAACAAGCAAAAGCATATGTCGACCTCCTATCATGTCCCATCATCCAAAATAAGTAGGGGCATCTGTATTTAAGAAATACGTCAGGAAATTGTTGATCATAAGTCTTCATCCTCATCATCTCCACACAATCTATTCACTTCACCCAATCCACTCATATCCATACATCCATCCTATCGCTCCATCTCCCTTGGCAATATATCATATTGGTAGACCTTTGATGATATACCCTTGATGTGGTTTAATACAAAGGTTTCTCGAATTCCTTTATGTGTGATACATGAAGGCCTTCGTAGTGTACATATTAGTGATCATACCTTAGCTCTCCTCATCTCTGGGACAAGAGATAATTCCTCTTTGTTTGAGTACAATCTATATCAATCCATCAAGCATCATTTTCCATCTATAAAAGAGTATCCACCTTGATTGTAACTGTAATGGAGTGAATTTGCACCCCTCACAAATTCCCCATTTATGTACCTCCTACCTTAGATAAATTAAATTCAATTATGCTATTCCACGTCCCTCATTCACTTCCTATCCACTTGATAGTTTTTTTTGTGTCAGTGTAGGATATTCTATCTAGGATGCTAGCGCAGCACACAGACGTCTACATGGTGTGCTGTTGTCCTGGCAGGATTCTTGCCTCTGGGATTTGCAGAGGTGTTACAACTCTTTATTGGTGATGAATTGTAACATTCCTGTGCCCTTGACTGACCTTGAATGGCTCCTTTGCCTCCAATTTCACCTTCAAATGTCTCTCATTCATGCATTCAATCCTTCTTGATCTCTCTAGGAAACTTCTTGATATTTTTAGCATTCTACTTGATCATGCTCAACATTTTCACCATTTTTGAAGCTGCAAGTTGGGACCCTATTGGTTTTACTTCTCCTATTATTGCGGAAATGTTGGCATCTCAAAGCTTATGAGCTCACTCCTCCCATTTGCCTCAAGTGCACGTGGTTGAAGGTGACATTGTTCCACTTTTCATTCACTTAGAATCATTGTATTGTTTTGTAGCATATCGTTGTTGATGCAGAGCATCTCATTTAATGTCCCCTACCCACATTTTGACCGTGGAATTAAGGGAACTTACTATTTTTGGTTTCCTTTTATGTTGTCTCCTTCGTGTCTTTGTTGTTTCCATTTTGTTGTGTTAGTTTTTGTGTGTGGCCCTTGACCCGGGCAAGTGCATGTTGACTGGGGGCTATTTTTGGTGGGTTTTTTGGGTTTATGTTGTGGGGAGGAGTTGACATGAGGAGAGTTGATTTTGGGGAGAGGATTGAGGGGTTTTCTGAGATGTACTATCTATTTCAAATCTGAGCAATAAGATGAAAAGTTTATTTCTCTGAATTTGTTTTATTTGTTGGAATCTTGTTTTTTCTGTTCTCTACAGATTGGTGTGACTACCAGTGGTGTTGAGCTGCATCATTTTGGTATTAGAGCATCTTTCATGGCCTAGAGGGGAGCTTGGGGTAGAAGAGGTCAAAGAAATTCCAGAGGGAAAGGCAATGATGAAGTGCTCAGGAGGTTGCAGGCCCTTGAAGCCAGATTATTGCAGGAAGATTCCGAGGAAGAACTAAAAGAAAAAGGAGGTCAAGAAGGAGCCATTGACCCCATGCAAAGACTTATTGAAGCTCTTACTAAACATGGAGATAAAGTTAAGGTTGAAGTCCTTGATTTTAAAGGTGAGTTAAATCCAAAAGTGTTCTTAGATTGGACCCAAGAATTAGAAAAAATATTTGACATGGAAGGGATTGAAGAGACCGATCCACACAGAGTCAAAATTGTTGCATCCAAACTGAAGTCACATGCTACCTTATGGTGGGTGAATCTACAGAATGATAGGAAAAGACAAGGGAAAGAGAAGATCAAAATTTGGCCAAAGATGTTAAAATTTTTGAGAACTAAGTTCATTCCCTCGGATTATCAACAAAAAATCTTTAAAGAGTTTCAAAATTTGAAGCAAAGAGAGTTGACCGTATCAGCTTATACTGAAGAATTTTTGAGGTTGCAAATCAAGACTAATTTAGGAGAAGAGGATGATAATGTGGCAACTAGATACATTAATGGAATTTGATTCCAACTCCAAAATGAATTAGCCTTACTCAAAGTGAGTAATGTGGATGAGGCATATCAATTAGCCTTGAAAGTAGAAGAAAAATTGAGTAGAATGGGAAAATCAGAAAACAAAAGAGGAGGCAACACTTCAAGTAGAGGAAGAGGAGGTTCCTCCAAAATGGATAATAGAGAAGAACCATAAGATGATGTGAAGCCAAACTTCCAAGGGAGGGGTGGCTTTAGAGGTAGGGGATGAGAACAATGAGTACCTAAAGGATGGAAACCTTTGAAATGCTTCATTTGTAATGGAGCCCATAAAGCTGCAGATTGCCCTCAAAATCCCAAGAGAGAAATGGTGGTCTAGGAAAAAGGAGAAGAGCCCTTGAGAGAAGAAATTGAAGTAGAATTAGGTGAGAATCTAATGTTGAATAGAACTTTGGTTGTTGGTGACAAGGAAACTCCCACAACTGATTGGAGAAGAAATAGTTTATTTTAGACGTAATGCAAGTGTAAAGATAAGGTGTGCAAAGTAATTGTTGATGGAGGATCCACTGAAAACTTGGTAAGTACAGAAATGGTGCAAAAATTAAAGCTGGTATGTATTCTAAAATCGAATCCTTATAAAATTTCTTGGTTAAAAAAGGATCATAACATGCTTGTGAGCCAATCTTGTCTAGTTGACTTCAAAATTGGTCCCTACGAGGATAGAGTGTTATGAGATGTAGTACCTATGGATGCTTGTCACCTATTATTGGGTAGATCTTGGTTATATGACAAAGATGTAGCTCACCATGGTAGAGAAAACACCTATGAGATTAAGCAAGAAGGTAAGCTCCATGTGTTGAAACCATTTAAAGGAGGAGAGAAAACTGAAATAAAAGACCTGTCTTTGACCACAGTGGTATGTAAACATTTTTTAAAGAATCTAAGAGTGAGAATTTCTACCTATTGTACCCTTTAGACAATAAGAATTTAGATCAACAGATAATTCCATTGAAGGTACAAGAATTGCTCCAACAATATTCTGATTTGACACCATCTGATCTACCAGCTAGTTTGCCTCCATCCAGAGGCATTACCCATCAAATTGATCTTATCCCAAGTTCCAAACTTCCAAAACAAGATTTTTATAGCGCCTCCACTGGAAAATGAGGAAATGAGGAGACAAATTACTGAATTATTGAAAAAAGGATTTGTAAGAGAAAGTATGAGCCCTTGTGCCACACCTTCTCTCCTCTCTCCTAAGAAGTGGGATAAATGGAGGTTATGTATGGATTCTAGAGCCATTAAAAAAATCACTATGAAGTATCGATACGCCATACCCAGAATGGATGACTTGTTAGACTGTTTGTCAAGTGCTAAAGTCTTCTCCAAAATTGACCTCATAAGTGGTTACCATTAGATTCAAATTCGTGAAGGTGATGAATGGAAGACTGCCTTCAAAATGCAAGATGGGTTATATGAGTGGGTGGTGATGCCATTTGAACTATCCAATGCTCCAACTACCTTCATGCGAACAATGAACCAGGTATTCAAACTACATATTGGAAAATTTATCATAATTTATTTTGATGATATCTTGATTTTTAGTAAGAATATGGAGGAGCATTTAGAACATTTGAAAATAGTGTTTGACATACTTAGAACTGAAAGGTTGTTTATCAACCCTGAAAAGAGTGAATTTTGCAAGGATAAGTTATTATTCTTGGGAAATATTATTTTAGCAGATGGATTGAGCATGGACCCAGAAAAAATCAAGGCTATTCTTGAGTGGCCTACTGCTCAAAGTATCACCGAGGTTAAGAGCTTCCATGGGTTGGTAAATTTATTCAAGAGATTCATTAAGAATTTTAGTGGCATTAGTGCACCAATAACTGATTGCACTAAAGGGAAGGATTTCACTTGGACTAGAGTAGCTGATGTGAGTTTTGAAGAACTCAAGAAGAAGGTTACTGAAGCACCTATTCTTGCTTTGCCAAATTTTGAGAAGATTTTTATAGTGGAGTGTGATGCTTCAGGTGTAGCTATTGGGGGAGTGTTAAGCCAAGAGGGAAAGCCCGTGGCCTTTTTCAGTGAAAAGTTAAATGAACCCAAAAAGAAGTATACCACTTATGATAAAGAATTCTATGCAGTGGTACAAGCATTAAAATATTGGAGATATTATCTTCTATATAGAGATTTCATCTTAATGACTGACAACCAAGGTTTGAAATATATAAATTCACACAAACATGCCAAATGGGCTTCATTCTTGCAGGCTTATACTTTTGTTGTGCAACACAGGAGTGGAAAAACTAATGTAGTGGTTGATGCATTGAGCAAAAGGCAAAATTTATTGGTTGTAATGAATCATGAGGTAGTTAGTTTTGAAGAAATGAAGAATGAATATACAAATGATCCAAACTTTGGCCACATTTATGTCATTCTTAGCAGTCAAGACCATTCATCTATGCACCCATTTGAAGACTACTTACTGTTGGATGGATTTTTGTTTAAAGAGAATCAACTTTGCATTCCCTTTGGATCGAGAAGGGAGCAACTCATGAAAGAGATGCACTCAAATGGGCTAGGAGGTCACTTTTGGAGAGATAAGACTTTTGGAGTAGTAAGTGATAAATTCTTTGGGCTTAACATGAAGAGAGATGTGGACAAATTTGTTGTTGCTTGTAAGGTGTGTCAAATGCCAAAAGGAGGACATCAAAATACTAGCCTATACATGCCTTTACCAGTGCCAAGAGAACCATGGACTGATATCTCTATGGATTTAGTCTTGGGCCTTCCACGAACCCAAAGAGGAAATGATTCAGTGTTTGTAGTGGTGGACCGTTTTTCTAAAATGACCCATTTCATTCCTTGTAAGAAGACTAATGATGCAAGTCAAGTGGCCCATTTGTTCTTTAGAGAAATTGTGCAGTTTCATGGTATTCCAAAAACCATAACTAGTGATAGGGACACATAATTCTTAAGCCACTTTTGGAGAGTTTTGTGGAAAAGGTTGGATAGAAAACTGTAGTTCAGTTCAACATATCATCCCCAAATCGATGGTCAAATAGAAGTGGTAAATAGGAGCTTTGGAAACCTATTAAGGTGTTTAGTTGGGGACAATCCTCGACAATGGGATTTGGTGATTCCTCAAGCAGAATTTGCCTATAATTCCAACATTAATAGATCTACAGGTAAGTTTGAGTTTCAAATTGTTTATGGAGCAAATCCTAAGGGAGTTGTAGACTTGGTTGATTTGACGATAATCCTGCATAACAAAAAAGAAGCTACAAATTTTTTAGATTGTATCCAAGAGATACATCAACAAGTTAGACTCAAATTGCAGTCCATGAATGAACAATATAAGAAGAGAGATGATTTGCATAAGAGAGAAAAGGTATTCCAAGAGGGAGAAATGGTCATGGTTCATCTACGCAAGGAAAGATATCCCCAAGGCACCTACAACAAATTGAAGCCCAAAAAGATTGGGCCTTGCAAAATTATAAAAAGGATAAATGACAATTCCTACCAAATTGATTTACCAAAAGACTTGGACATCAGTCCCATTTTCAATGTTGCTGACCTTTATTCATATTTTACGGGAACTATGGAAGATCAAATGGAAGAGGGGCACAATGAGAAGGATGACAACCTTTGGAGTAAGCAGTTTCCGAAGAAGAAAAGATAGCAAGTTGAACAAATACTAGATACCAAATTAGTGGCAACACGATCCAAGTCATATAAGCTTTATTTCGTTAAGTGGGAAAATTTTCTCGATTCTTACAATTCATGGATCACTGAAGTTGACTTGTTGAAGCATAGTTGACCAGAACCAGGAGGTTCAAATTTTCTCAAAGGAGGGGAGAATGATGTAGAGCATCTCCTTTAATGTCCCCTACCCATGTTTTGACGGTGGAATTAAGGGAACTTGCTTATTTTGGTTTCCTTTTCTGCTGTCTCCTTCGTGTCTTTGTTGTTTCTATTTTGTTGTGTTAGTTTTTGTGCGTGGACCTATTTTTGGTTGTGGAACTGAGCAGCTGCAGGCTGACTGGGGGCTATTTTTGGTGCATTTTTTGGGTTTATGTTGTGGGGGGGAAGTTGGCATGAGGGGAGTTGATTTTGGGGAGAGGATTGAGGGGTTTTCTAAGATGTACTATCTGTTTCAAATCTGAGCAATAAGATGAAAAGTTTATTTCTCTGAATCTGTTTTATTTGTTGGTATCTTGTTTTTTTATTCTCTGCAGATTGGTGCGACTGCCAATGGTGTTGAGCTGCATCAGCTGTTTAATATAGTGCATAGTACTTCCATTTTAATACTTTATTTATCATATTTTTCTATCGTTGCTATACTAGTTGTCCTTAGAGGTGGAAAGACCAAAGCAGGGGACTGACTTTGGTAGTCCTCTATACACAACCCCAACATTTTTCCATCACTAAGTATAGGTATTTCATTTGTGTGGAGCTTGCGGGAGGTTGGACTAATCGTAAGCTGGATTTCTACTACCCTTGCTCGTTATTTCATTTGTAATCAACCTATCTTTCAAGTTAAAGTATTATTCTTGTTATTTTAGTAGTTTAGTTGTTTTCTATTTTATTTTTTATTATATTAAATTGCATTTGTTAGGTCGTTAGTAGGTTTCTTCGATTCTTAGAATATATTTTACACTTGTTCGTATGAATGCCAGTGCCCAACTAAGATGCCAGTGCATTGCATTGTCATCCATTCCCCACACTAGATTCCTCTAGCAATGAGCTTTCTAAGTTGTAATCTGGACTCTAGAAATCCGCTCACCTGACTTCCTAAACCTTTCAGGTTGACAAAAGGAAATAAGAAAATCAATTTCCCTTCCTTTCCACCCTCTTAAATATCAAATCTATCTTAAACAATCCCTTAGCATGAGGTAGATTAGGGCAGTTGATTGTTCTAGACCCTCCCGTGACTTGGGGTCCTGAGTAGTTGGTCTCCCTCCTCTATATTTTGGTGAACCTGATGTGAACTATTTTGGTTTCATTTCATAGTGTTTATGGACTCTTCTTTCATGTTCGAGGGGTGTTGTAGGTGTGTGAGTTGCAGGGTGCTTAGCCTTGCAACCCAACCTATGACCCCTAGTGACGTAGCTAGAAGAGTCCCTAAACATTGCGAAGCAAAACCTAAAATAGGTCACTGTCTAATTGTTAAATCCTTGGGGGCTTCTAAGAAAGTCCTTTCTAGTGTACGTAGAAGATCACTTCTTTCATGCATCTTCCCATCCCATATGTGTAGCCTGTGAGTGGGTCTCCTGCTATAACCTTTACCTCATAGGATTTTCTAATGAATGCTAACAAAGAACCCTCTCCTTTGTACATTCCCACTTGTATCAATGGGAATATTGTGACTAGCATTCTCGTTGACCCTACGTGTCGGGCTAATGTTATCACATAAGAGATTATGTTAATAAAATTCTTACACAAGGATGGATACTATGAGTCTAAAATCAATATATATACACATGATGGGATTTTTGTCCCTCCCATCGATTCTATTACCCTTTCAGTCTTGGTTGGGCCCAAAACTATGAATGACCTTTTCAACATTATCCCAGAGTTTGACTTGTTCAGAGTGAAGCTAGGTATTCCTTGGCTAGTTTCTATAAACGCAATCCCTTCGGTGATCCATAAGTGCTTGAAATTATCCCATGAGGGCTGCATGCATGTCATACACAACATGGTACAAACCCCTAGTGTCGCGTGGGGCTTATTCATTAGATCACTTTTGGCCTACCTCTATTGGTTTGCTTCCTCCAAAGATGAACCTCTTATATCGCACTTACATAAAATACAAGAATGGGGGTATAGCACCGAAAGTGACCTATCCTCCTTTTCCCTATGTTATTTTAGTTAAGGCTTCTGTGATAGTGCAACATTAGGCTACCTCTGCTGCTCAAAAAAAGAGGAGAAGTCTACTCAAGAACCTTCTTCCTCTACAATTCCACCTACTTCTACCTCCCATCCTACTGTGATGTCTTCGACTTCAACCCCTATGCATCTCTCATGGATTCTGATGGTTCCCACTTGGTGGAAGGCCAAGAATTAGGTGTTCAACCTTCCTATCTTTCCCATGGTGCCTCAACCCATCTTCTATGGTAAAGGGAAAGGTCCTCACGGAGATGCCTCTATATCTCGGTCTCAGTGGCCTCCTACTGCTCTTTCCCCTAGGGTGGTGAATGGGAAGAGGCCCACCATTGAGGCGCTTGAGTCTACTTCTTTTCCTATTGTTGTCTCTGCTCCAACATCTCTTCCTCCTATTTCTTTGTAGGAGTCACTCCCTCCATCGACAATGGCTATGATGAACACTTCAATGACTGAACAAGAGTCTCCTCCTCCTCCTCAAGTTGCAGCCTCTAGCTCTCAGAGCTAAAGAAACCACCTTGCACATGAGCATAAGACTGGAAGAAGGCTCTAGTTGTTGAGCAGGTTGCTTTGCAAAAGGAGGAAGAGGATCCAACAACTCCTGCTTCGGCATCCTCTACTGTGCCCTCCTCTTCCACCCGTTCTGCTTCAATTCTTTCCACCTTGATCTTGCTTTCGACTCCCCCTACAAGCGTGGATGATCCTTACCCTAAAAGTGTGCAAGTGCTCATTTCTCCTTCGGCTAAGCCTCCTCTCTTGATGTCCCTTATGGACATCCCACCTTTTCCCAAGCCCGTGGATATGTCGAATACCTCGATGGTGTCCGCTGCAGTTTTCTTTGCTTCTTCCTCACCTTTCACCTCATCTATGGGGATCTCGCATCCCCTGATAAAGCACAATTTGGAGGATGGCTCTACTTTTAATGGGGGTTAGAAGAAGGGGTCACCTTCTTTGGAAGATGGTTCGGGTTGTCCTAGTGACGGAGGCAGCCCCGACATCCCCTGAGTTCATCACTGCCACCAAGTCTTTCAATGACGTCAACAGTGGATCTCGGGTGCCTCTTTCATTGCCTACTCAATTGACACATGGCACTCTCATCAAGTGCGTGTTTAACTCAATAGATAATGTCTTGACTCTGTCGACAATTTTTGCAAAATCAATAACTTTTACCTCATAGGAGTTGAGCGAAGAAGACCTCAAGGGTTCCTCTTCCTTGTCTATTGTCACAAGAGATTCAGAGGGTGCTCCACTTGCTATCCCACCCTTGAAACTCATCCAACTTCCCCTTATAATGATCTAGATTGGGAAAACAATGACCTCTTGGTTGATGAGGACTAGGAGGGCACCTCTTCTTTATCTGTAGATTAGAATTGTGTGTGTGTGTGTTGTGTTTTCCTTGTGGTTGTTTTATATGTTCTTAGAGGACCCTTATCACCCTCGTAGGTGCTTGGATACAAGAGTTTTTTGTGTTGTAAATTTTTTCTATTTGTTACATCATTCTTCCTCTTTTGTGCCTTGATTTTTGACAATTAGGGATGATGCAAAGTGTTGGGGGAATTTAGGCCTCCCTTCCATGTTGACCCAATTTTTTATTTTTATTTTTTCTCCACATACCTTCCTTCACATGGTTTGATATAGTAGGGGATTGATGAAAGTTCATATATATTATTATATTATATCTATCTATTTATATCTATGAGCAACTCTTACCCCAAAATATCGGATCCCCCTGTCTCTTATTTCCTTTTTTTTTGCTTATATTGTATTTTTATCATTCTCTCTTCTTTGCTTGCTTCATGATGTTGTGGTGCCTATGTGTTGTCCCTCACGTGTGCGAAAAAATTTCCACGATTACATCTCGTCATGTATTGTGGGCCACAACATCACTTTCTCCTCTTTCCTTAGGATGTCACGTGCCTTTGAGTTCAACACACACCATACTAAGCAGGGTTACCATACTGCTTTGATTTTCAAAAGGTGTCTTCGGTGGCCACGAATCCCTCATTGAAAATCCTTTATTTTTCAAAAATTGTATTCTTCAACAAGGACCCCTAGCAGAATTTTTCTTTGATCACGGATTCCTAAAGAAATAACCTAAAAACTTTCCTTCGAGAAGGGAGTACTTTTTCTGATGACGAAGTTTGAAAACTTGCCCTTGTGAAGGAGTATTCTTCCTTTTGAATTCCTTGATGAAATAGGTCTTTCGAAAGGATTCCTTGATGCTAGAATCATTTGTGGAAAATGTCTTCACCTTTCAAATAGAGCATCCCTTGAGCAAACCCCTTTTATTTTTGAAGGGTTCTCGAGGGACCCCTTTGAAAGCTTCTCCTTCAATTATTGACTATCTGCATGAGTGTTTGTTTGTCTGCCTACGTGGCTTTTTGCTATCTGAGATGTTTTGTCTGTGGATTAACATGTTGCTTTGCAGGACCTATGAAGTTTCTTTTACAATCAATCTTGGAGATCCGAGGACATCGAGCTTTCCTTGCAAGATCGAGCACTTATAAGGCCCTATCAGAATTTGTAGATCCTCTCACATCTTGCTTCACTCAGGACTGAGTACCTAGGGCACCTCCTCTGTAGGAATGAGCACCTTCAAAGCCTTTTTTTCACCTTTCATAGGTTCGAGGGCCTGTGGCACATTTTTTCAACTCTCCTTAGAATTGAGTACTTGTGGAGCCATCTCCTTTTCCTATGCTTTCGGGTGTGTCAGATTGCGGTCTGCTTCCTCAACGGTTTAGGTAAACATTTCTAAACTTTTACTCTAATTTACCATGTACTGACACATATGCTCGCTAAAGGGGGGAAAATGTAATGGTGTGAATTTGCATCCCTCGCAAATTCCCCGTTTACATACCTCCTACTTAGGATAAATTAAATTCGATGATGCTATTCCACATCCCTCATTCACTTCCTATCCACTTGACAATTGTTTGTGTCAGTGGAGGACATTCTATCTGGGATGCTAGCGTGGCATGTGAACATCTACATGGAGCGCTGCCATCCTGATAGGATTCCTACCTTTGGGATCTATAGAGGCATTACAACTCTCTATTGGCAATGAAGTGTAACATTCCTATGCCCTTGACCAACCTCAAACAACTCCTTTGCCTCCAATTTCACCTTAAACTGTCTATCTCATTCATTCATTCAATCCTTGATCTCTCTGGGAAACTTCTTGATCTTCTTAGCATTCTACTTGATCATTCTTAGTATTTTCACCATTTTTTAACCTGCAAGTTGGCACTCTACTTGTTTTACTCCTCTCATTGTTGCAACAACATTGACATCTCCAAGCTCACGAGCTCACTCCTTCTCCCATTTTCCTCGAGTGTATGTGGTTGAAGGTGACATTGTTCCACTTTTCATTCACTTAGCATCATTGTATTGTTTCGTAGCATATCATTGTTTAGCATAGTGCATAGTACTTTCATTTCAATACTTTCTTTATCATATTTCTCTATCGTTGGTATACTGTGATGGGTCTACTTATTAGCCTATTTTTTGTTACTTTCATGCATACTTCTAGACACTTTTAGATATAGCTTTCAGATAATACTCCTATATTATGCTATCTTTTCATACTTATTATATAGACTTGGACCTAAATCATAATGATGGAAATATGGTTATAATATAATAGTATGGCATGGTTTATATGTGAGTATGCATGAAATGTGGATGGAATTCTATATTTTAATTATGGTAGTTAGTCTTGTGCACATGTTTTGTGAGTTAACCCTTTTTCAGCCAAGGAGGAATTGTAGCACGTAGCAATTGGAAGCTATAACCCACAACAAAAGGAAGACTATGATAGCAAAATAGGGGAGTTCTAGATTAAGGTGAATGCAATAACTATTGTTTGAAGACACTTGATGGAGATTGAATGTGCATCATTATAAAAAGTTAATAAAGTGTTGGAGAAGAACTATTTTGATAATAGGATTCTGATAAATGTTTGTGTGTTTTACATGCAAATATTTTTAATAGAGTTTTTGTTCTATTAGGATTCTTCTTTCTTTTTAGTTATGGTTTGAACAATTCAATATTAACTATATGCTCTGATATTTAGGAGTGAAATTTAATGATTACAGTTAGTTGTTGCTTAGAATAAGACTCCCTCGTGCTTGTATATAGCCAATGGTTGAGTCCTTAGATAAGTTAGTTGATTTTCAGTATTTTGTTATTAGTTATTTTTTAGTTTCAAGTTATCTACATACATGATGGTTATTCAGAATGATTTTCATTGAATATAATCTATGAAGAAGATTTTATGTTTAAATCTTTTGTGATATGCAATTAATGAAGTTCAATCTCACATGGATGCATAGAATCTGATAGTTAGATTTGGTTCTAGTTAAAGTGAGAACAACCACTTGAGTAGGCCACTCAAGGTAACTATTCTTCACTTCATTTCTAGCTATTTATTTTTGTTTGATAGTTGTTTTTTGTTTATCATTATTCTATGAATTACATGCAAGTTAAATTAGAATTTCATACTTTGATTATTAGTAATGAATGTCTATGAGCATGCATGTATTTGGTTAACCAGTAGCACTCCGAAGGTTAGAATAATTTTAGTTGTTAGTTTTGATTAATTTTGAGTTGATATAGCAATATTTTATTAGCAACAATTTAATTACAGGTTGAGCTGGAGGCACCCGTAGCCATTAGCACTAGTTGTTTCTTTTACTATTTTTCAATTCTATGAGTTTTCAACAAGTAGAACATCTTGAATAAGATAACTTAGGTAACCTTGAGTCTCTGAAGGCACATACAGTGCAACACCATCACAAGTTCATAAACTTTGGGTTGAAATTTAATGTAGTCTTTGCAATGTTGAGTGGACTATTCAGTCAGACATACCTTTGAATTATGTAGGTTCTACCAAGTTTACAATACATTAGTTTAGACTCTACATTTTTGGCACTATTGTCGAGGATGGTGCTATCTTCATAGACTTTCTTTCTGAGCTTTCATAGTTTACATTTTGTTTTTATAATTGAGACTGTTATATTTAGTTTTTTTCACAACATTAGAAGATACACTAACATTGTGCAAGACCGCTACTATATAAAGCCATATTCCATGTATGTGGAGGCATAAAGATTCTTTGGTCAGATTCCTTCCCTCTACACGCCAAGAAGCCATAGCAGAAATTGGTGAATCTAGTACTTAGAGCAAGGGTAATATTGAAGAAGAAATCTCCCTATCACAAACATCTACTACACTTATAGAGGTAAGATACCGCACCATGGGTGATGTATTGGATGATCCTAAATGTGCAACCTTTGAGTTCCCAGTCACTAATGTGGAAAGGGCTATAGTGTTGAAGAACATCCCTCCTTCAATATTACTAGTCTTTTATGGGTTAATGACTGAGGAACCTGAAATATTTCTATTTGAATTTGATGTCCTGTGCAGAAGTTATAACTATACTTCTGATGCTCATAGACTCAAACTCTTCCCCACCACTCTAAAAGATGCAACCCTAAGATGGTTTATGGGATTAGGCAAGGATGTTGTTCCTGATTGGGATACCATGAAGACATTGTTCTTGGAGAAGTACTAAGACTATTATAGGGGACTTGATAGGAGGAAAGATGAAATTTTCAGAAAGTCACAGAAGGAGGATGAACCATTAGAAGATTATGTGGAGAGATTTTAATTTTCCTTAAAGAAAAACCCACAGAACAAGTTTTCTGAAGAATCCCTCAAGTAAGTATGTTTGAGAGGATTCAATAAGGATTTAATGGATGCCCTCAACCTCATTGGACAAGGAGAAATATCTCATATACCATTTGAAGACATTTGTAAGGTCTGCAGGAATTATTCCAGGACCTTCACTAAAAGACCAAGAGGAGATAGGACATCCACTATTGGCAAATCATCTACAGGGGTTTTAAAGATAGAATTAAGCAATATGTTTTCCAACATGAAAGATGACATTATCAACCACTTAGCCACTTAGTTGGATACTATCCACATCAAAAAGAAGAAAGAGGAAGCTGAAGCAATGCTCACTGAATACTGTCCAAGCTATAGGAAAAGGAAAGCAAATGGTAAATGCAAGAGGGTGGCTAGCATCCAACAAGATAAAGTTGAGAAACTTGATTTTCAACCACTTGAATGAGAGGATGGAAAAATATTTATATATCTCAAAGAAGGCCATGGAAACAAAGATAAGATGTGCCATAAGACCCTCTTAGCTTTAATTCATCCTTTCCCATTGGAAATAAGAACTTTTCTACTTGGAACCCTCAACCCTGACCAACAAACCAAAATCAATGGAAAAACCATCAACAATGGCCACAACCCCAACAAGATTGGAACCACTAGTAGCCAAATCCTTGGCCACAAAAAAATTTCTATGGTTCCAATTATAATACCCAATGGCCAACACAATAGAACCAGTGGCAACCTCAATGGAAAAAATGTCACCAGTGGCAGTAGAAAAACATGAACTATCAGTAGGCTCTGCTTCCACCTCAACCACAACAACAAGGTATCATGCCTCCATCAAATCCTACATCCCAACCACCTAATCCACCACAAATTATTTCCCAACTAGCACCTAACCCTAACAAAAAGCCTGTTTAGCAGGCTTATACTAATGAAGCTACGCAATATCCCACTTATGGGGTAGAGGTGAGTGATGTCCACCTTAGATCAGAAAAACAACTTGCTGGACCTTCATCCCCCCAAATTACTAAGATAGAGGATGAAGAACCTGCAGCTGAAGCTTTAGACAAAACACCTTTGGAACTTGAGTCAAATCAAGTACACCGAACTAACTCAAGTCCAAAGCATCCTTTTCTTGAATGCTTAGCCATTCCAAAGCATCATACATAGGCTGAGACATATCTCTTAGGCCAATTAAAAAATGTGAGCATCAATATTCAACTCATCCAAACTATCAAGGACATCCCTATTTATACTAAAACTGTGAGGGACCTATGTCTTAAGAAACCAAGAAGGAAAAGGAAGGATCCTCAGAAAATCCATGTCTTGGGAAACCTTGCTGATATCATGTTGGGAAACATAACCATTCCTAAATATACAAACCTTGGCAGTCCAGTAATGGATGTCAAGATTAATGGAACTCTTATCAAGAAGACCTTGATAGACTTAGGGGCAACAATCAATGTTATGACTAAAGAAACAATGCAATTACTTTAGTTAGCAAAAATTAGACCTATACAAACTATTTTACAATTAGCTGCTAGGTGAACAATCAATCTTGAAGGAATCATTGAAGATTTAGTTATTACATTGGATTCTTGGGAATATCCTTTTGACTTCATAGTTTTATAGCCAAAGGTTAATCTTACAGGACACCCACTCATCCTATGAAGACCATGGTTAGTTACAGTTGATGCATTCATAGGTTGACATAGGTCTAGCAATATGATAATATCTAATGGGGCAATGATGAAGAAATATGTCCTTTATCCTCTGGCCCAACCATATGATGATCTTGAGAAAACTATTTGGCCCACTTTGGATGAGGAAGATAACTATTCCCTCCAGACATTGATGACCATAAAATGAAACCCTATATTGGATGATCAGGATGAAGATGAGCTCATTGCTCACATACTATAGAATGACTGTGATAGGATCTTGCAACAACAGGACTGTCTCGCATGTCTACAAGACCCCTTGCAAAGTATTATACCCACCAATTCCTTAGAAGAAATATCTCAAATATTTCATTCCTTACTTCCATAATAGTGTGTAACAAGTATTCCATGCCTTGACCTCTCAGCTATGCAAGAATCCTCAAAGCAATTAGAAGTCATGCTAGGAAAAATGTTGAACATAAATAATGCCTTGACTGAAGAACAACAAAATTCCTTGCACACAATGTTGTAGGCACACTCAACAACATATACATGGGATTACCATGATATGAAAGGCAGAGATCCTGATTTATGTATGTATAAGATCTAGATCAATGATGGGTATAGACCCATTAAACAACCTCAGAGACATATGGACCTTTCTTTGAGAGATATAGTTAAAGCTGAACTTCAAAAACTCCTCGATGTGAGATTTATCTATCCTATATCTAACAGTGAATGGGTCTCACCTTTGGTAATTGTTCCTAAGAAAGGTGGAAAATGGAGAGTTTGTGTAGATTTCAACGAACTGAAAACAACCACTAGGAAAGACCACTTTCAATTTCCCTTCATAGATCAAGTGCTTCATTCTTTAGCTGGGAAAAAGTATTTTTCATTCCTAGATGGTTCAAGTGGTTACAATCAGATAAAAAATTCTCTAGAAGATCAGGACAAAACTACATTCACCTGTCCTTGGGGTACTTATACCTACTTTATTTTGCCCTTTGGTTTATGCAATTCTCTATCTACTTTTCGAAGGGTAGTGCTCAACATCTTTTTTGATTGTGCTCATGACTGTATGGAGATATATATGGATTATTTCACCACATATGGGGAGACTTATGAGGAATCCCTCAGTAATATGGAAAAGGTATTGAAAATATGTAAAGAACACAACCTGTCACTCAACAATGAAAACTGCTTTATGATGATGACACAGGGCATTGTTTTAGGGCACTTTATATCTAGTGCAAGGATTCAGGTTGATCCAAATAAAATAGAAATTATTTCTACATTACCTATTCCATAGAAACAAAGCGATATCAAAAGTTTCCTTGGCCATGTAGGCTGCTACAAGAGGTTTATTAAAGAATTTAGTAAGATTGCTGCACCATTGTTTTTTTTGCTGAATAAAGACATTGAATTTAAGTGGACATCAGAGTACCAACACTCATTTGAAGAGCTAAAAATCCTTGACTCAAGCACCTATTTTGAGGGGGCCTAATTGGACCCTACCTTTTCATATGCATATAAATGCTTTAGATTTTTCTATTGGAGTAGTTTTGGGTCAGAAAGAAGGTAACAAAGAGTATGCAATTTACTACATTAGCAAGAATCTTCAAGGAGCAGAGCTGAATTATACTGTTACAGAGAAGGAGATGCTAGTAGTAGTGTATGCCATCAATAAATTTAGGCATTACATTACTGGTTATTCAACATTTATCCATATAGACCACACTACTATTAGATATCTTATGAATAAACCTGTAGTAGGAGGAAGATTAGTCAGATGGATACTACTACAAGAATTTGATATTACAATAGTGGACAAACTTGGTAAAGCTAATGAAGTGGCTGATTTTTTATCAAGATTACTAACACAATTAGCTGAAGGAGTGGTGGATGATTCATTCCTAGATGAACACTTATTTTATCTAAATATAAATACTCCTTGGTATGTTGACATTGCTAATTATTTAGTAATAGGGTAGATTCCACTACACTTTTCTCCAAGGGAAAAGAGACAGTTGGTACATAAAGATTTTCCATACTCTTGGATATTAGGTTATCTATTTTACATTGGTCCTAAAAACATCATGAGAAGGTGCATAAGGGAAGACAAAATCTTTGATATCATGAAGGCTTTCCATGATGAACCATGTGGAGGTCATTTTGCAACAAAAATAACAACATTTAAAATCCTCACAACTAATTATTATTGGCCAACTTTGCACAAGGATTCTGTTAAATACACAAGGAGCTGTGATAGGTACCAAAGAATGGGTAAACCAACAAAAAGTGATGAAATACCATTGCAACTTCAATTAACACTAGCCCCCTTTGAAAAATGGGGTCTAGAATTTATTGGACCAATCTCACCTACTTCAAATAATAAGAAATATATTCTAGTTTGCACTGACTATCTAACTAAGTGGGTAGAAGTAAAGGCCTTGCAGTTTTCCAAAGATGGCAATGTGACTAAATTCTTGTATGAGGATATATTTACTAGGTATGCAGTACCTAAGGAAATAGTCACTGATCAAGGTCCATAGTTTACTTTAGACCTCATCACTAAACTAGTTGAAGAATACCAAATTAGGCACAAGAAGTCAACACCTTACCACCCTCAGGCTAATGGTTAGGTGGAAGTTACCAATAGAGAAATTGAAAGTATTCTCACCAAGACAGTGCAACTACATAGGAAAGATTGGGTTGCAAGGTTACCAAAAGCAGTATGGGCATATAGAACATGGAAAGCAACAACTGGTTTTACACCCTATGAGTTGGTGTATGGTAAAAGAACAATCCTTCCCATTGAGTTTGAATATAAGACATTAAGGACAATAGTGGAACTGGAAATAGATCTAACATCAAATCAAAAAGAGAGGTTACACAATTTAAATGGATTGGATGAAATTAGGATGGAAGCAATCCATCACACTGAGGTAGTACAACAACAAAGGATGAAGTGGCATGACTAGTACATCAAAACAAATGAGTTTAATATAGGGGATTGGGCATTGTTATATGATGCAATGTACAAAAACTTCAAAGGGAAACTTCAATCCAGGTGGTTGGGACCCTATGAAATTAGTCAAGTCTATACTAATGGAGTAGTCAAGTTGCACACCATAGATGTAGTCAGATTCTCTCTTTTGGTTAATGGCCATAGATTGAAGCTATATAAGAAGCCATTGCAGAAAGATGATTTTATCTTCTCCTTGTTTCAACAATATGGTACTCACATTGATCTAGATACAGGTTCAAACACACAAAGTGATATTTTTGCACCACATGATATACCAAGCACTTCAGGTGACCCATAGATTGAGCTACACAACTCAATCTCTAAGATCACTCAGGATTAATTTCTTACTTTTTCTCACAAGCACACAAAAAAAAGTTATAATGATGTTCATATTTTCTCCAGAGGGACCTGTTACACATTCAGAAAGGGTCTTAATGTCATAGGGACCTATAGAAAATAGTCGTCAACATTCAAAATAGGTCCCATTGTTGAAGGTACCCGTAGCGTCGTCTAGAAGAAGAAAAGAAAAACTCAAATCACTTGGCACCTATTAACTACAATTCACATGCATTCACCTCAGAATACTCACATGCAATATCCATCTCTTCACAATAAGTACCCACAACACGATTCTATTTTCTCCTGCTGTCGATTCAAATTTCAAATGTTTGAGCTGTCACATCATCGGCTACTATCTATCTAATCTGTCCCATCAATTTGAATCTGCCACCTCACAATTCATTCACCTATAGTTATTTTCGGTCACATCAAATGAAAATACAGATACATGTTATTCAATTTACACATGTGGTGATCAATTATCTGTTTTGATAGGTACACAAGGTACACTATCATAATTACCATAGATTTTTTTAAACTTTCATTATGTCTTTCATATTAATTTATGCATGTGAAATATTCATACCATTAATTTCCATTCTTTCTAATCATACCACTTCCAAATCACAACATGAAGTGAGGTCACTTAAACCATTAAGTTGGGGGGAGGGTACAACTCGGCCAGTTTTTTAAAAATCCACCACCCAAATCAAATGCAATAGATAGATGTGACATGAAAAACCCTCCTAAAATTATACCTACTTTTTGTTGATACTTCCAATTTCCAAATTACCAATCCCAAGAACTTGAGCTAAGTTGAAACCAAAATTGAACCTAGAACCTATTTGTGAGTTCCAATTAAGTTGATACTAAGAAGGGGAGTTATAGTTATGGTATGGTAGTAAAGGTACATGAGGAAACAACAAGAAGGAGAAGGTTTTTGAAAGTGGTGGAGTGAATTGAGCTAAATTTTCAAGGTTAACACATTGAGTAGAGTTAAGAAGAGTCATAATGGGAGGCGATGTTATCAGAAGAGAGTTGTTGACTCATAAGAAAATTCTAGAAGATACAATGGTTTTACCCATTTTTACCAGAGTTGGTTGGCTTGATTATTTCCTGAAACTATCAGAATTCGATGATGATATGACAAGAAGGTTTGCAGCTACACTAGAATATGATGACGTAATGGTGAAAGGACTATTAGTGGATGCATCTGAGGTTACCATAGCACAAGTTTATGGGTTACCTAGAATTGGAGCAAAATTTCTAGTACGTGTAGATGCAGTTGTAGCCAAAGAGGAATTATGTGAGCAAGCAGAGAATTTGGACGCGTCTTCACAAGGTACAAAGAGACTCTCTCTTCCATGGTTATGGGCTAATTGTGCTTCCTACATTGTTAGATATCTTACCTGTGACGGTAGGCAAAATCTCTTATATATAGTATATTTTAAATTACTTAGTAACCTTCAACACAATAAGTTGGTAAATGTGCCAAATTTTCTTTATAATCTATTGAAAAGAATGCATCAGAGTATCAAAGGAAAAAAGTGACACTTCCCTATCACATCACTATTTGATTGCTTTACTGGTAAGAAGAAGTTTGAGAATTCAATATCCACAAGTAGACTGGGAGGATTTAAAGAAATGTGAAGATATTAATAGTTTACTAGATGCACCTGTGGTACTTGAGACTGTAGAACCAAAAGATGAACCTATAAGAGAAAGTAATCATGTCTCACCTATGAATTCACCTACCTGTAGCCAAGGAAAGCATGAGGAACATAATGAGCCAGAGTCTAGGTCACCTGTAATTGAGGAAATCCCATCTTCTTCAAAATAAAAAAAACCCAAGAGCAAAAGAGGTACTACATCCACATCATCCACACCTAAAACAAAAAAGAAGAAGAAGGATGTTCAAAAGAAGAAGGGTGTTCAAAAGGAAAAGAATAATGTTAAGGAGGAAACACCTACGCCTAGATGTTTAGGCAGACTAAAGAGACAACGTGTCATGAGGGGAAATAGAGAGAAACTTGAAAAAGAGGAAAAGAGAAAAGAACAAAAGGAGGAAAGTGTCATGTTATTAGAGAAAAACTCTGAAGGGAAGGGTGATATCCTTGGTAATGTAAATATACCTGTGAAAAGGAAGAGATACGTGATAGTTTTTTTTTCTCTATCCGATACATAGTGTTTTAGGTACTCCAATCTGATAATTTGGTATGGAATTATTCATATTATAAGATCGACCTATGCGGTTCTAATATGTTAGTCAAGACTACTAATTGCAGCTATGGACAAGTTTTCATCAATTTTGGTTGAACAAGCTGAGAGATAGAAATGATAGAAGTTCGACTTACAGTTTTTGGTATGGGTCCTCTTCCGGCCGACATGGTTAAGTGGTGCTCACTTCATGGGTGGTTAAAGAGTTCTTTAATAGGTCCAGGCCAACCTATTTTATGTCTTGCACATTTTTCCTTGAGCACCAAATAAGTTTTTGTTTTGAACTGACAAGCTATTTTGAATTGAGTATGTTTGCATCTAATTAGGCCGACCTAATTGATGTATGTTGATGCAAGTTGGTATATATATGTATGAAACATTTTTTTAATGAAGAAATATATATAGAGAGAGATGTATGTATGTGTGTTATGCAAAATTTACAAGCAGTAATGTGCGACCGTGTGACATTGTGTGAGATTGTTGGTAGTTGTTGTGTACCTACAAACTGGTGCAGGATTTTTGATTTCCAGAGCTTAATTGGAACTGAACTCAACACACAAAAGGAGTATTTTATTAGTTCATCCTTTTATCAGCGAGCCACACTCTTTTGTATTTATTTCAGGGTATGAGCCTTTCAAGGATAGTGTGTCCTGGTAGCGTGCCTTGTAATATCTTATGACCGGTTATAATATGCTGTGAGCTAATCCTCATCATGGTTTTTCCCTTTCTAGGTTTTCCACTTAAAAATCCTGGTGTTCATGTGTCATGTGATTTTATGATTCCTTTCATGTTTTTATTTACAATTGCAGCTAGATATGCTTTAATTATTGAATGGTTAGCAGTTAAATGGTTTAGTAGAATACTGATTCACCCCCCTCTCAGTATTCTAGGTGTTCAACAATTGGTTCAAAGCTTGGTTCCTTTTGAAAAGTTTAACAACTTAAGGAAGATCTTGAAGTTTGAACACATGGCTGACCAAAAGTATCCTGTTCCTTTGAAAGATATCTCTGCAACTAAATAACTCCACGTTGCTCTTGATGATTTGCACAAAATTGAAAATGAGAAAGAAATTCTGAGGGAAAAATTAAAAGAAGCAAATGAGTGCATCGAGAATTTGAGAGAACAAATCAAGAAATTCAAAGAAAGGAATAGAGAAGTAAGTGATCAGTTGAATAAAGAAAATGAGGACATCACCGAACTAAAGATACAAGTGCAAGAAAAGAAAAGAATTGATGACTGTGAGAAAGCTAAAATTCAGAGAAAGATTGATGAACGTACAAAGCATGAACAAGAAGTGGTAACTCTAAGGTCTGACTTGGAGAAAGCAAGAGCTCATGAGGACAAATTCAAAACAAGTACTACAAAGCTTGATGAGTTGATTGTGTTTCATAAACCAGCTAAGGATAAAGGTGGTCTAGGGCTTGAAGAAGGACAAAGCTCAAAATAAAATCAGACTAAGTTGACAATCAAAGGAAGAATCAAGGCAATGATAGACAATTCAAGAATCAAAGAAGCAATACCAGAAGGATTCCTATTAGACAACCTAATGCTCAAAGGTACCCATCATTCAATGGAATTTGTTTTTATGCAATAAATTTAGTCATAAAGCAACAAAATGTAGAAATAGAATGAATCAGAATGTTGGATTCTTTGCTGAACAATGTTTTTCTTGCAATAAATTTGGACATAGAGCTACTGAGTGTAGAAGTAAGATAATAATGATGAATAGATTCAATACTGGTAGAATGATTCAATATTTTCAAGGATATTGCTACACATGTAATGCATTTGGACATAAAGCTAACTAGTGCAGATCAAGGTTAAATACAAATTTGTCTAATCAAAAAAATGTTGTTTGCTACACTTGCAACAAACCAGGACATATTTCAAAATTCTGCAAAAGCAAGAATGGGAAGAATTCTAATCCAGAACAAAGGAATAAAACTATGAATAAAGTTGATCCTACTAAAGTTAAAAAGGAAATGGAGAAGATTTGGAAGAGAAAGGAAGAACCTGAGAATAAAAATGAATCAAATGCATCTGTACTTGAATCTGGTGCAGATACTTCTTCTAAAAAACTAAACCTAGTAGTGGATTTAGGGGGAGCAATTATAGAGAAATATTTTAAACCCTCAATATAAGAGGTGTCAAGAAATGACATGAGGATATGTGTTGTAAGATGTCATTTTGAAGGTGTTGTGATAATTTATGGAAGAAAATATGCAATTTTTGAAATTTGTGAAGCTTTTTAGGGTTCACAATGCATTCATAAGGTGTTTATTAGCTTCTTGAAGTTGGAATGCATTAAATATAAAATTAAGGTAAATTGGTAAGGCATAAAGTAAAAATTCAAGTCGAGATAAATCACTTTTACATATTTGAGAGAAACCAGAGCAAGCTGAAGCGATTTGAAGGTGATTTAGAGTATCTGGCATCAAACCCTAGTTTCTGTCAAAGCTTGAAAAAGGTATTTGCAACTATCTATACTTTGTGGGTTTTAATTAGTAGGAATTTCCATAAACACATATAAGTAAACTGAGGGAAAAATGGCCACTCCCACTATGGTTGAGACCTTTGAGAGATCTCAACCAAAATTCAGAAGATTTCATGGAAAGTTTATGAAATGGACCCCGTGGGTGCATTTTCACATATTCCAAGTAGTTTCTTACCCATTGAGGATATAAGAACCTACATTCATACAAAATTGGAAGAATTTGATCATCAGGTGCTCAAGGATCAATGAATAAAGTAGCTAGTTGGAAATGATTCCTCGGTGAAGCCAGAATATGAAAACCTTGTAAGAAAGAAGCTAGATGTATGGAATTGGTTCCTAGACTTTTACAGTGAAATGGGTGCAAAGTTTGTAAGGATGGAACCTAGTAGAGTACATGATAAATTTGTGTGGATGAGCATAGATGGAGTAATGACCAAGGAAGTGATTAAAGCTGTAATTGGTCTCTATGACACTGGAATTGTACCAGTGCTAGAAGGTGTGAAGAATGATGTGTTCACGAAGCTTACTGGTGCCACATATGATGAGAGAGCACTAAAAACCAAACCCATTACAAACCCTGCTATGAGATATGCTACAGTCATGATTGGTCAGAAAATCTACTTTACCAACAAAGGCAATTTGGTGTCTGCAACTATAATTTATGTTGCACATGACATGGTGGTTAATGGGAGGGATTATGATTTGTGTGAGTTTCTCTGGCAACAACTTATGGATAACTTGAACCAAACTAAGACAAAGAAGTATGCATTCAAGTTTGGTACATTGGTAGTTTGTCTGCTATTTTACTTTCTAAGGGAGCTATCTAGAAAGTAGAACATCAAATGGGATTACAATAGGCTAGTGACACACCAAATATTTGAACATATATATAGCCTTGGAGATTTCAAAGCACAAAATGATGCTTTAACTATATTTTTTGCAGTTTTTAGAACATGTATGAAAGAGATAGAGTTCCAAGGAGCTTAGTAAAGAAATATGCAAAGGAGATAAATTTTCTTGTGTCTACTGATAAGTGCATCATAGAGGCAGTAGAACCTAGAACACTATGGATAGAGCCTCTAGGATATTAAATTGCTGAGAAAATTACTGAGGGCATCATTGAAATGTTGTTTTGCTCCTCCAAATGACACAAAAGAAACAACCAGTAAACACACTGAAGATCAACATAAGGATGACACTAGTAACAATCCAAAAGAACACCATGAGGATACCAGAAATAATGGAGAAGAAGACAAGAATGAAGATGAAGGTAACAAAGATGAAAAGGGTAATGATGGAAAAGATGACGAAGATAGGAAGGAGGAATAAAAGAAAGACAAACCATCTGAAAAATACTTCGAAAAAGAAGAAGAGGAAAAGAAAGAAGAAAACAAGGAAGAAATAGAGATTGGAAGAAGTGAAGAAGAATCCCCGAAGACCATTGAGCCATCAAAGCCATTTGGAGAATCATCTGGAAGTAATCTTAAGGGTCTTCTGAAAAAGAAAACAAAGATTCAACCTATGCTACCACCTCAGTTGATTCAACTTCCGTCACACCCAGGCTATGTAGATCTAAGTAAGTTTTCACCTATAGAAAGGATAAATGAGACAACCCCCGATGCCACAATTGATGATTCTTTAGCGCCTATTGAAAAATTAAAGTTCTTGTTTGATTCTGTTAAAGAATATACCTCTAGCTTTAAGATACAGATTGAGAAAGAAGCAAAGTCAAAATTTCTAGAGAAAAGGTTACTGGTTCTATAGGATAAATGTGTAATCATACACAACAAGGTGTTGCAAATTCTGAAAGAGGTAAAGGATTGTGATCTGGAATCCCATATACTATTTGTGTATTGCATGCAGTGGTCGGATGCCACTCAAGGCATTAAAGACTTAATGGACTCAATAGAGTCTCAACTTGCCAATGCCTCCAGAACCTACAGGATTGCAGATGATAGAAATTATATTGTTTGGAATTCTATTGCACTTACAAAGCAAGTCTTTTACCTTATAAAGGCAGAAAGAATATGCTATGAGGCGGTTTGGGGAACTTGGAGATCTGGTAATGTCCAGACACATTCCTATATCAAGTGCCTTGGTGGATGCAGAGAAACTAGACAAGATGAATCTTAATCCATCCACTCTGGAAGAAGGAGAAGAATGCTTAGTAGAACTGGAATCACTGCACACTGCACTGGTCAGAGAAAAGTGGATCTGGGATGATGGAAAACTTGCTTGGGAATCTATTCTCAAGGAATTACAAGGTGCCCCTAGTTCTTGATTAAATGTTTCTCATTTACCCTTTGTCCTTGATGTCAAAGGGGGAGAAGGTTCTGTGTGGAGAAGGGTATGTGTAGGGAGAAAATAATGTTTTGATTTCAGAAGAGATTATGTGTTTGTGTATATCTGAAAGGGGGAGTTGTGTTCGCACAATTTTGGTTTTGGAATACGAAGACATTTTTTTTTGGAGTTTCATTTTTGGCTCATGTTGCCATCAATGAAAAAGGGGGATATTGTTGGAAGAATTAAGAAGAATCTCTCCAATAAGTTTTCATTGATGCCAACATTGGTTTGTGATAGTTTTTTTTTTCTATTCGGTATAAATTGTTTCAAGTACTCCAATCCGGTAATATGGTCTGAAATTATTCATATCATAAAATTGACCTATTCGGTTTTAATATGCTAATCAGGACTACTAATTGTAGCTATGGACAAGTTTTCAGTGATTTTGGTTGAATATGCCGAGAGATAGAAATGATAGAAATTTGACTTATAGTTTTTGGTATGGGTCCTCTTTTAGTTGACATGGTTAAGTGGTGCTCACTTCGTGGGTGGTTAAAGAGTTCTTTAATAGGTCCATGACGACCTATTTTATGTCTTGCATGTTTTTCCTTGAGTGCCAAAGAAGTTTTTGTTTTGAATCGACAAGCTATTTTTAATTGAGTATGTTTGCATCTAATTAGGCAGACCTAATTGATGTATGTTGATGCAAGTTGGTATATATATGTATGAAACATTTTTGGAATGAAGAAATAAAGAGAGAGACATAGATGTATGTATGTGTGTTATGCAAAATTTACAAGTAGTAATGTGCGACGGTGTGATATTGTGCGAGATTGTTGGTAGTTGTTGTGTATCTATAAACCGGTGCAAGATTTTTATTTTCCAGAGCTTAATTGGAACTAAACTCAGCACATAGAAGGTGTATTTCATCAGTTCATACTTTTGGAAGTGAGCCACACTCTTTTGTAATTATTTCAGGTTGTGATCCTTTCAAGGATAGTGTGTCTTGACAGTGTGCCCTGCAATATCTTATGACCGGTTATAATATATTGTGAGCTAATCCTCACCATGGTTTTTCTCTTTTTGGGTTTTCCATGTAAAAATCCTGGTGTTCATGTGTCATGTGATGTTATGATTCCTTTCATGGTTTTGTTTACAGTTGCAACTAGATATGATTTAATTATTAAATGGTTAGCAGTTAAATTATTTAGTAGAATACCGATTCACCCCCCTTTTCAGTATTTTGGGTGTTCAACAAGTACTAGATCATAAACCTTCTCCCATAAGAACTCCAATTCACCATACCAACTTGTCACTTGGTTATCAGTTATGGAGAGTGATTGATGAGTTTGCACGGGAAAAGGAAAAGTGGAAGAAAGAGAAAGAGATTTTGATTGAAGAACATGCTAAGGAGCTGGAGAAGAAAGACATGGAGTTAAGAAGATCAATAGTTGGATTAGAAGAAGTGACAGTCAAAGCTGCACAAATCATAAGATGTAGACCTCCAGTGAGGACGTATGAATTATTTCTATAGGAAAGATTTCTAAGTTTTCAGTTTAGTAGGATAATTTGTAAACAATCAGTTGGGATGAGTTTCTTAATGTTTTTGCTGATTCTACACTTGAGGAGCAAGATCAATTGTGTGAATACTATTTACACAATTATGTGGTTCCAGATGAAATAGAGTGGAATCCTTTGATATTTGTAGGGGATCTCCAGGTAAGGGCACTTGCATCTTATTATAGAAATGAACAACTCAGGGGGGAAATAATCAAAGAATGTGAGGAGAGGGAGAAATCAATTTCTTTCCCCATAAGGAGAGAATCAAAAAACCCTGATGCAGTCATAGATGAATGGTTGAAACTCCTTAATCATAAAGGTGTGGGAAAGAAAATTATGAAACTAAGGACAATGGATTACAAAAGAATGCAACCATTATTTGTGGGTTTGGGCCAACAATGCTACAGTTATATGCAGAGCAGATGGAATAGATTGACCCCAAAATTATAGAGAAAGGAACCTCATTCCATCTATAATTTCACCACCATGCTTGAAAGAGTATATAGGTACATGAAAATTGGTGTTGACATAGGGATTTACTGGGTACCACTCACATTTCACCCACCTATGCTACTCTATCCAGTTCCATATTGGACTGGGGAGGAAGGTGAGGAATGTGAGAGAGCTGGGAACACTAGAATGAGGCAACTTGCAGCCTACAAAGGTTTTTACTTGAAAAATATCTAGGGAGTTGATGTTGTTATGGACCTAAGGTAGATCACCTTGCAATATAACCTACACCCCTAGTGTTTTGCTTGAGGACAACAAAAGTATAGTTGGGGGGAATGATGGTCCTATTATTAGCCTATTTTCAATTACTTTCATGCATACTTTCAAACACTTTTAGATATACCTTTTAGATAATACTCCTATATTATACTATCTTTTCATACTTATTATATAGACTTGGACCTAAATCATAATGATGGAAATATGGTTATGATTTAATATTATTGCATGGTTTATATGCGAGTATGCATGAAACGTGGATAGAATTTTATGTTTTAATTATGGTAGTTAGTCTTGTGCACATGTTTTGTGAATTAACCTTTTTGTAGCCAAGGAGGAACTGTAGCACATAGCAACTGAAATTTATATCCCACAAAAAAAGGAAGATTGGGACAACAAAATAGTGGAGTTCTAGATTAAGTTGAATGCAATAACTATTGTTTGAAGACACCTTATGGAGATTGAGTGTGCATCATTATAACAAGTTAATAAAGTACTAGAGAAGAGGAAGTCTTTTGATAATAGGATTCTGATAAATGTTTGTGTGTTTTACATGCATTTATATTTTTTATAGAGTTTCTATTCTATTAAGATTCTTCTTTCTTTTTAGTTATGATTTGAACAATTCAATCTTAACTATATTCTGTAATATTTAGGAGTGTAAGTTAATGATTGTAGTTAGTTTTTTATTAGAATAAGACTCCCTCGTGCTTGTATATAGCCAATGGTTGAGTCCTTAGATAAGTTAGTTGATTTTTAGTATTTCGTTATCAATTATTTTTTCAGTTTCAAGTTATCTACAGGCATGATGGTTATTCAAAATGATTTTCATTGAATACAATTTGTGAAGAAGATTTTATGTTTAAATATTTTGTGATATGAAATGAATGAAGTTCAATCTCACATGGATGCGTAGAATCTAATAGTTAGATTTGGTTCTAGTTACAGTGAGAACAATCACTTGAGTAGGCCTCTAAAGGTAACTGTTCTTCACTTCATTTCTAGTTGTTTATTTTTGTTTGATAGTTGTTTTCTATTTATCATTATTCTATGAATTACATGCAAGTTAAATTATAATTTCATACTTTGATTATTAGTAATGAATTCCCATGAGAATTCATGTATTTGGTTAACCAGTAGCACTCCAAAGGTTAGAATAAGTTTAGTTGTTAGTTTTGATTAGTTTTGAGTTGATATAGTAATATTTGATTACCAATAATTTAGTTACAGGTTAAGTTGGAGGCACCCGTAGCCATTAGCGCTAGTTATTTATTTTACTGTTTTGCAATTCTATGAGTTTTCAACAAGTAGAAAATCTTGAATAGGATAACTTAGGTAACCTTGAGTCTTTGAAGGAACATATAGTGCAACACCATCACAAGTTTAAAAACCTTGGGTTGACATTTTAATGTAGTATTTGCAATGTTGAGTGGACTATTTAGTCAGATATACCTCTGAATTGTGTAGGTTCTACCAAGTTTACAATACATTAGTTTAGACTCTACATACTGGCTATTTGTGGAGGTGGAAACGCAAAAGTGGGGGACTGACTGCGACAGTCCTCTATACACAACCCCAACATTTTTTTGTCACTGTGTGTGTAGGTATTTCATTCACGTGAAGCTTGCAGGAGGCTGGACTAACTGTAAGTTGGATTTCTACTACCCTTGCTCATTATTTTGTTCGTAATCAACCTATCTTTCAAGTTAAAATATTCTTCTTGTTATTTTAGTAGTTTAGTTGTTTTCTATTTTCTGTTATTATATTAAACTGCATTTGTTAGGTCGTTAGTAGATTTCTTCAATTCCTGGAGTGTATTTTACACTTGTTGTCTATACAGATGCCAATGCCCAAGTACAACATCAACATGCCGCGTTGTTGTTCATTCCCTATGTTGGAGTCCTTTGGAAATGAGTTGCCTAAATTGCAATCTAGAATCTATAAATCCACTCACCTGATTTCTTGAACCTTTCAAGTTGACAGAAGGAAAGAGGCAAATCAATTTCCTTTCCTTTCCACCCTCTTAAACATCAAACCTATCTTAAAGAATCCCTTAGCATGAGGTAGATCAGGGTAGTTGATTGTTCTAGACCCTCCCATGACCTAAGGTTTTGAGAAGTTAGCCCCCCTCCTCTATAGAAACATCATCAAGTCTCATTTGTTAACAAATCCAAAAAAATCCAAAAAACTCCAAAAATCCAAAAATAATAGAGAAAATTTGCTCACTAGGACTTAGGCGAGATATTCACAAGTTAAGTTTACTTAGGCTCTAAGATTCCTTCTAGAAGGATGAGTTGTCATTTCTAATCTTATCTTATCCTAAGTTGTTATGACTTAGTTATCTCATGTGATAGGATTAAGACACTTGTCATGATCTTGTCTAATCCTATTCACCACATTGCCTATATAAGCAAGGAATCATATGTACATTTCCATATTCAGTGACTTCCATTTTGGCATTCTTGCATCCTTAATCATAACATGATATTTCTGCCATTTCTCTCTTGTGGAAGTTATTTTGTCTTGTAGGTGATCCTGGGGTGTTGAGGAGTTCACCATAAAATCGTATAGTACCTTGGATAAGTACCATAGTGAAAAACTGGAAATAGGCACCATGTGTAATAGTATCTTATCCAACATCTCCTAAGATGCCATCTCCCTTATCACCACCATTCCTATCCATCCAACTATAATAAAGCATTACCCATCCACACATCCATAATAAAATTATCATGGCTTGTCTTGGTCATCGATTAACATCATCCCATCCATCTTCCCCCTATGTTAGATGTGGAAGTTACATCTACATTATTCCAAGGATTCAACCTAGTATATCCTTAGTTTCCAACACATTGTCCTTCAAATATCATGAATTTACATACATCATCCCTTCATCTTGTAATAAAAGTGTCATCCCATAACAAGAAAGCACATCCACTATCCCTTATCTCCTATTATATACATCCCATCTCATACGAAATCAAAAAATAATAATCTTGAGCTCCTCATACTCGCTTCTAAACGATCAAACATTGCATCAAGACATCAATCCTTATCAAAATCATATCATGAGCCTAGTTGTCAAAAATTAACTAGTCATTATATCCTTTTGCCTATCAATCATCTTTCAATCACTTCTTGGTTACCCACAGTGTTGTCAAGTCATATCTATCATCTTTTCTTGGTTATCCAAAAGTGTTGCCAAGTCAAATCTCTTGGGAAAATGTGTCTTAACCTTGAAATTATATACAATTTATTGATAGGATGTATGTTGGTATGTGGCTACTGATCATTCAAATATTGTACACGTAACAAGACATGGGGTTCAGGGCAATGCCCCGAAATTTGTTTTTTCTGACACATCAAGGTTTTTTCCCGCTGACACGCCAAAGTTTTTTCCCGCTGACACATCAAGGTTTTTTTTCCATTGACACGTCAATTTTTTTTCTGTTAACACAACAAATGAAAAATGACTTGTAAAACCCTAATTATAGAAGGTTCCAAAAAGCTTGTTATAAGTGGGTGGGATGTATGTAGGTGGGGTTTATTCTCAGAGTCTAACGATGGTCGTGGTGTCTGTTGATCTTTGGTGGTGATACTCCTGTGAGAAGCTTGCTTTGCAAGTATATTGCAATCTTTTGATTTTTGAATAATATATTGGGTAGCTTTTAGAGTGTGGGGTTTTTCTCCCGAAAGGGTTTTCCCCACGTAAATCATTGTGTTGTGGTATGCATGATACTTGTGTTTAATTTTGTTCAAGTTTTTGTAACTATTAAAGATCCATAAAATTTTTTCAGTATTCTCCTCTCAAGGTTAGTGAAGGAAGTTGTTTCGCTACCTTAGCTTCCTTACAAATGCTATCAGAGCTTGATCACCTTTGGTTTCAGTTGTGGGTTGTTGGGTTTTTTGAACTAATCTAGATTTGAGTGGGAGCTTGTGAAAAAGACACTTTGTGATCTTATTGCAAGAATTTTTAGATGGCAAGTTCATCAGGGAGAATAGAGGCAAAGAAGTTTTCTAGAAATAATTTTGAGATGTGGAAGCTAAAGATGGAGGATCTGTTGATAGATCGAGATCTATGGGATGCTGTTGATGAGAATATTTCAAGGCCTGCAGATCCTACTCAAGCTGCTCAATATGATGTTATGGACCTTAAAGCCAAAGGTCTAATTAGATTGTGCTTGGAAGACTATGTTTTAATTAATGTCCATGAAGAGACCTCTGCACATAAACTATGAAAGAAGCTTGGTGAGATGTATCAAGCCAAATATTTAGTGAACAAGATTTTATTGAGGAAGAAATTGTATTCCTTAAGAATGAAAGAGGGTGGACAAATTATAGACCACCTGAAAGCATTCAATATGCTAGTGGCTCAGCTGGCATCAGTTGGTGTCAAAATGGATGAGGAAGAGAAATGTTAGATCTTGCTTTTTTCTTTGACTGATTCGTGGGATTATCTTGTTATGGCTATTGGGAGTACTTCTATTATATTAAAGACTAAATATGTGGTGGGTTCTTTGATTTCTGAAGAGATGAGGAAGAAGGTATCCATCAGTGCCAAGGAGGCCCTGAATGTTCATGGAAGACCTAAGGAAAAAAGGTAAGAAGAATGTGAAGCATGACAAATCCAAGTCCAAGGGGAGATCTAAGTCTCCTGGAAAGTCCAAAGTTATTTGCTGGTATTGTAGTAAGCCTAGACATGTTCGTAAGGACTACAAAGAAGAAAAGGAGAAGAAAAAGAAGAAATTTGATTTTGATTCTGAGTATGAGAAGGAAGATGGTGACACATTCATTGCAGCTTTGGAAACTCGTGCAGGTAATGATGCATGGTTAATTGACTTAGGTGCATCTTTTCATATGACCTTTAATAGAGATTGATTTTGTGAATATGAAGAATTTGATGGAGGTAAGGTGTAATTGGGTGATTATTCTCATTTAGACATTGTTGTTTGTGGTAAAGTTAAAATCAGATTTCCTGATGGTAGAATAAAAGAGATTAATCATGTGTTGCATATCCCTGGATTATCATGAAATTTGTTATCTATGAGCAAACTAATAGATGCAGGTGTGCAGGTAGTATTTTCTGATGCAAGATGCAAGATGGTCAATGATGCTATCATGATTGCTAGAGGGTTCAGATATGGCACATTGTACAAGATTGATATATGCACTGTTGAGTGCAATAGTACTTCTATGAAAAAAAAGTCTATGGAAGAAGTGAGGGTTTTACCTTCAACAGACGTTCATGGATTTTGGGTACCCAAGGGTGCTCTTTCTTCTGAGACAAAGTTACTGATAGTGAAAACTATGTTATGGTACAAGAGACTTGGCCACATTGGAGAGAAGGGTCTAAGGACCTTGAAAAATAAAAACTTTGTTGAAGGTTTGTTTGATTGTAATCTTGAATTTGATTTATGTGAGAATTGCATTTATGGAAAACAAATCTGCGTTCAGTTTTACTCGAGTTATCATAAATCTTGTGGTGTATTGGATCTTATTCATTCTAATGTATTTGGTCATGTAGATGTTCCTTCAATTGGTAAATCCACATATTATGTTTCATTTATTAAGGATTATAGTAGAAGGACATGGGTATATTTTATAAAGAGTAAATATGAAGTTTTCAATTGATTTAAAGAATTTAAAGCAATGGTTGAGTTGCAGACTCGAAAGAAAATAAAATGTTTGAGAATTGATAAGGGTGGTGAATTTTTCTCCAATTATTTTGATAGATTCTATAAATATTTTGGTATTCATAGATAGAAGACAACTCTGTATTCTCTACAACAGAATGGAGTTGCAGAAAGAATGAACAAGACACTGATGGAGAAGGCTATGAGTATGTTGAGTGGTCCTGGCCTAGAATAAAGGTTTTGGGTTGAAGCTGTTGCCACTTCTTATTACCTGATTAACAGGTCTCCTACATTAGCTCTTGTTGATAAGATGCCTATAGAGGCATGGTCGGGTCGCAAGCCTTCATTAAGACATCTTAGAGTTTTTGGTTGCGAGGCATATGCACATGTTCCAAAGGAGAAGCGAACAAAGTTGGAGAACAAGGCTATGAAATGTATCTTCATCAGATATAGTTATGGTGTGAAAGGATACAAGCTTTGGGATCCTGTTGCACATAAGGTAATACATAGTAGAAGTGTTATTTTTAGAGAAACTAAGCCTTCTTCTGTTACATTGCAGCCAAAACAAAGTAAACAGGAAGATGTGATTCAATTTCCTTCTACACCTGAGAAAGTTGAATCAAGGCCCAAGGATAGACAAGAAGTTGAGGATAGCTCATCTAGCTCTAGGTCTTCAGAAGAGGAGGAAGAACCTCCAACTTAGCTTGTTCGTAGGTCTACAAGGCATAGACAACCACCTAAAAGGTATTCACCTGATGATTGGAGATGTATTTTTTCTTTGAATACTAACATGGATGAACCCAAGTCTATAGAAGAGGCACTAGGTATGAATGATGCAAAATATTGGAAGATTGCTATGGATGAAGAAATGGAATCTTTGAAAAATAATGATACATGGGATCTTGTACCATTTCCTGAAGGATGAAAACTTGTTGGTTGTAAATGGGTGTTCAATAAAAATATTGGTTCAGATGGAGGTAATGCGAAGTACAAAGCAAGTTTGGTTGCGAAAGGTTACAAGTTGAGGGTGTTGATTATGGTGAGATATTTTCTCCTGTTGCAAAAATGACAGCTATTAGATTTTTGATTTCTATTGCCGCTGCTTATGATTTAGAGGTTGAGAAAATTGGTTTACTTCACGGTGATTTGGAGGAGGATACTTATATGACACAACCAAAGCACTACGTGGTGTAAGGTAAAAGTAAGTTGGTTTGAAAATTGAAGAAATCTTTGAATGGTTTAAAACAGAGTCCTAGGATGTGGTACCCAAAATTTGATACATATGTGTTGAGTTTGGGATTTGAGCGTTCTAAATCAGATCATTGTGTTTATTATAAAACTGATGGTGATCATTTCCTATTTATTGCATTATATGTTGATGATATGTTATTTATTGGTAAGGGAAAGGTACGATTTCAGAACTGAAATCTCAACTTGCTACTAAGTTTGAAATGAAAGATCTTGGTGCAGCTAAACACATTCTTGGGATGGAAATTAGAAGAGATAGAGTGAACAGAAAGCTATGGCTTGGCCAAAGTAAGTGTGTCAATTCAAATTTACAGAGGTTTGATATGCAAGATTGTAGACCATTGTGTGTGCCTATTTCAGCTGGAACAAAATTATCTTTTTCAGATTGTCCAACATCAGTGAGCAGAGTGCCTTAATAGAGTGCAGTTGGAATTTTGATGTATGTTGTGGTTTTTACTAGACCAAAAATTTCCCAAGTAGTGGGAGTTCTTTCCAAATATATGTCTAATCCTAGTAGAGTTCATTGGGATGTAGTTAAAAGAGTCTTCAAATATTTGTACGGTACCTCATATTATTCTTTATGTTATCACAATAATATGACTGAAGATGAGACTTCCCTTGATATTCATGGTTATGTGGATTTAGATTGGGCAGGTGATGTCGATAGCAAAAGATCCAACAATGCTTATGTGTTTACTTTATTTGGTGGTGCAATTAGTTGGATGAGTAAGCGATAGGTTGTGGTTGCTTTGTCCACTACTGAAGCAGAGTATAAGCAACTACTCATGCTTGTAAAGAAGTCATTTGGATTAAGAGACTATGTTTAGATATTGGAATAAAACAAGGTGCAGTGACAATTTATCGCGACAGTCAGAGTGATATATGTCTAGCCAAGAATCCAACGTTTCATGCCAGGACCAAGCACATTGATGTATAGTATCATTTTGTTAGAGATATGGCCGAAGATGGCGGGGTGAAGCTGGTTAAGGTAGAGACTTTTATGAATGTTGTTGATTATTTAACTAAGCCTATGAGCATAGAGAAGTTCATATGGTGTTCAGAGACTATGAGCCTTTCAGACTCTAGCAATAAGAGATGATGATGAAACCCTTCCATTGTCCTTGCAAGGTGTTAGACAAGTGAGAGATTTGTTTAGAAAATGTGTCTCAACCTTGAAATTATATACAATTTATTGATAGGATGTATGTTGGTATGTGGCGACTGATCATGCAAATATTGTAGACTCGTAACAAGACATGGGGTTCAGGGCAACGTCCTGAATTTTTTTTTTTGCTGACATGTCAAGGTTTTTTCCCATTGACACGTCAAGGTTTTTTTTCTTGCTGACAGGTCAAGGTTTTTTTTTTCGTTGACACGTCAAGGTTTTTCCGTTAACACGTCAAATGAAAAATGACCTTGTAAAAAACCCTAATTCTAGAAGGTTCCAAAAATTTTGTTATAAGTGGGTGGGATGTATGTAGATGGGGTGTATTCTCAAAGTTTGATAGTGATCATGGTGTCTCTTGATCTCTGGTGGTGATACTCCTATGAGAAGCTTTCTCTACAAGTATATTGTAATATTTTGATTTTTGAATAATATATTGGGTGGCTTTTGGAGTGTGGGGTTTTTCTCCCGAAAGGGTTTTCCCCGTGTAAATCATTGTGTTGTGGTATGCATGATACTTGTGTTTATTTTTGTTTAAGTTTTTGTAAGTTTTAAAGATTTGAAAAAGTTTTGCATTATTCTCCTCTCAAGGTTAGTGTAGGAAGTTTTTCCACTACCTTAGCTTCCTTACAAAATCCAACCAATTCCTTTTGGACCCTTATATCTGGCATAATCAATCATCATCGTTATCCTATCTATGCAAGAGATATGTTGGTTGCATCACATTTTTTTACAATAAATATTTTATTTTGGTTTACCTTTTGATATGATCTTTTTATCTATGAATACACCTACTAATGGCCACCTTGATCTATCTATATCTTGGTGTATCATGACTAGTGTATAGTGAGGCATCATCTTTATCTTGTATGTCATGCTTGTCATTGTTTGAGTGCCAATTTCATGCAAAGGATACGTTATTACCCTCATTCTCATACCTTGGTGCATAATTATCTTTTCTATATCAAATATACGATTGCTTATTGATGAGCCTCAAACATGTCTTATTTTCCTTGCTTTAGTTTGATACTTTTCATCTTATTTCTGATAATTTTCAACATTCCCAAATTTTTTTATATATTTTAAGTATTGAAGCATTGAAGATGATATATTATATTGATAAATGGTTATGTGAATTCTTGAATGTCTATGAAATTTAAAGGAGTTTTATGATTAACTATAGCTATTAATGACGAAAGATGCCTTTGGAATAAACTAACCCATGTAGCAAAGGATCTATCAACCCACAGGAAAAGGGCTTTCAACCTACAACAAAAGAATGTTGGTTCACCGCAGTCAAAGGAGGTGATCAACTATAGTACGCGAATTTTTCCAAAGTTGATACAAACAATTGTCAGAGAGTGTGAACATGATTTATTCATGGATCACTCCATATTTTTATTTTATGTTATTATTTAACTGTGGAGGAAAGAAGAGACTTGTACTAATAGTGCTTAGCATTTTACAATAAGTTCTTCCCTGATTGGGCCCGTCTTCAATTATAACCATATTCTTAATTGATGTAGAGTCTTGATAAGATTCTTACTCTCTTACCTCCATTAGCTTTTATTTACTGTTGAAATAAGACCTAGTTCTCTTCCTATGTTTTTGGGGGAGTTGATAGTTTCTTATAGTTTGTTTTTAATACATAAATAATGGGACTTTCAAAGATCCTGTATATATGTTTGATCTTATGAGAGATCAAAGAGCTAGATTTTTTGTATGAAATAGATTTTAATATAAGCGCTTCCAGTCAAATACTCTGTTCTTAATTTTTTGTATGTTCAATTGAATAAAGAAGAATAATTTGTTTTCCATGAATCTTCGAGTTAGGACTTGAAGAAGGAGTTTACGGGATTGCAACAACTCAAGAAAGGTCCACTTGAGGTACTGGAATATCCATTATAGTTTATATTATTTAGTTGCAGTAGATTAAATTTTTGAATTATATTTTTTGATTTATAGTTTGTTGAGCTTTCGAATAAAAAATTAATTGTTATTGAATTAAGCTACAACATAGTGAGTCATTTAAGTTACTATCCACATAAGAATATTTACCTATACATATTATTATAGTTACCCACAACAATTGTTATTTACCTGAATTTGTTTGTAGATATATTTATTTCAGTTAAGTTCAATTATATTTATTTTTGTTACTTTTCTATACATAATCAATTAGGAGGCTTTAGGATTCTCAACTACACATACAGTGCTAATATCATCTCAAGATTATGATTCCCTAGTTGAAAATTTAATGAAGCACCACTAGGAAAATGAATTGATTAATAAGGGATATGTTGGTTCATCAAGTTGTGTGTATGTTATAAATGAACTAAAAAATGTTTAGGAATTTTGAACTTTACCACCATCCACGACAACAATGCCAAAAATATAGGGTTTCCTCCATGTTCAATATATTGATTCAAATAATATACATACAAATTAACAAGCCAATGGATCCCTCATTAAACAATTCATTATCCTAGAGGCTCTTCATTAAATTGTCAACTAGGGAATCATAGTCTTGAGATGATGTTGGCACTTCATGTGTAGCTGAGAATCCTAAAGCTTCCTAATCGATTGTGTATAGAAAAGTAACAAAAATAAATCTAATTGAAGTAACTTAACTGAAATAAATATATCTAAAAATAAATTCAAATAAATAACAATTGCTAAACTATAATAATTTATATAGGTAACTATTCTAACACAGACAATAACCTAATGACTCACTATGTTGCAACTTAATTGAATAACAATTAATTATTTATTTAATAACTCAATAGACTGTAGATCAAAAAATATAATTAAGGATTTTTTTTCTAATGCAACTAAATAATATGCCAATAGTGGCATAGTGTGATGGTTAAGTTGTTGTGGTGTTGTTCTTACCATCAAGGTTCAAACCCCATTGGGGTGTTATTATTGAATGTTTAAATTAGGGATGAGGTCCCCTATTTGTGAACTCACCGATTCATAGCTCCAGGTCAAAAGTGTTTACCCCTTTAAATAAAAAACTAAATAATCTAAAATATAATGGATATTATAGTATTGCAAGTGGCCCTTGGTTGAGCTGCTACAATCCCACAAACTCCTTCAAGTCCTAACTTAAAGATTCATGGAAAATGTTGTATTCTTATTTATTGTAAATTGAACATACAAAAACTTAATAACATAGTATCTGACTAACAACGCTTATATTTAGATATATTTCATATAGAAAATCTAGTTCTCTAATCTCTCATAAGATCAGACATATATACATGATCTTTGTTTGAGAGTCCCATTATTTTTGGACTGAAAACAAACTATAAGCAACTATCAACTCCCCCCAAAACATAGGAAGAGCTCTAGGTCTTATTTAAATAGTAAATAAAATCTAGTAGATATAAGAGTGTAAGAATCTTATAGAATCTACATAAATTAAGAAGATGGTTATAACTGAAGACGTGCCTAATTAGAGAAAAATTATTGTAAGCCACTAACCACTATTAGTACAAGTCTCTTCTTTCCTCCACGTTCAATAATAACATAAAATGAAAAATGAGAATATGGAGTGATCGATGAATAAATAATGTCCACACTCTTTGACATTTGCTTGCATTAGCTTCAAAAAAATATACATACATACAATAGTTGATCACCTCCTTTGACTATGACAGACTAAAATTATTTTGTTGTAGGTTGAAATTCCTTTTGTTGTAGGTTGATAGATCCTTCATTGTAGGGGTTAGTTTATTCCAAAAGAATCCTTCATCATTAATAACTATAATTAATCATAAAAATCCATTAAATTCCATAGGCATTCAAGAATTCACACAACCATTTATCAATATAATATATCATATTTAATGCTTTAAATACTTAAAATATATGAAAAGGTTTGGGAATGTCTTTGAAACTTATCAGAAATAAGATGAAAAGTATGAAACTAAAGTAAGGAAAGCATGAAATTTATAAGGCTCGTCACTCCCCAAATTGGCTCTTTGCTTGTCCTCAAGTAGTTCAAGGTCTCTACTTATATTGTAATGCAATATCTTTATACTTTGTTGTATCAATGACACCTTCACCTTGCTTTAGGTAGAATCCCTTTTGTTTAGATATCATCTCACATCTAGCCTACTCCACTGCCCCTATTTCTTCCCTTCTTCCTATCCAATGTGGAATTGAAAACAAGAGAAGAGGATGATGAAATGTTAGAGGGAACCATGTAATATGATGTTGACGGGAGGTTTTGATATACTTGTGGGTTCTTTTAACTGCTGCCAAGTAAGTAAAAATAGAATGGGGTTCCTTCTTTTTCAGCTCTTGTGTCAACTCTTTCCATCTATCTTGTGAGAAAACAAGTGCTTATCTACCTATTCCAATTGCTAGTTCTTAGAATATTTTATAATCTCATTCCTTGCTTTCCAAAATTTTCCTCTCCACCTAGTGTTTGTCCATGAGGTCAATCCATTCCTCCACTACCCCTCTAAGATCCTCTGCCTCTACTCTAATATGGAGGGGAAGTGATTTCACCCTTTCATGATAATCTTATTGTAACTGTCATCTTTGATGTTCATTTTTGATTAATGAGGCTAATGCCTTTATTTGAACATCCCCCAAAAAGATAAGTGGGTCCCAAGAAGTGTCATAGGGAATGGCTAAATTATGCAAATAGATTTCACACAATTGATCTTGCATATATTGTGTGGCCTCTTGATAGGATTTTAAGAATAATTTGGGTGAAGATAAGGAATCTAGGAGGTCACTAATGAGTTGGATGAATTAAAAAATTAAAAATTTCTACTGCAAAAATAGGGTATAAACACTAGCAAGTAGTCTGATTTCCAAAAGCTGAACTGTCTTATTATCCATTTCTTCCATTTTCACCTTTAATATTTTAATCTCTGAATCCTTCTTTTCAATCTCTCTAGTGTGTGTCATTATCAACTAAATTTTGACCTTATCTCATTTATTTGTGACTGGGAGAATTCTTCCATTTTGTTCTATAATTCAATTCCAAAGGTAACCATAGTAAGAGTTTTTGGCATCACTAGAGCTTCATTTTCATTCTTAGGTTGTGGAGTTTTCTTATTAATTTCAATGATGGACAATTGGGCCAACCTCTCCAAACCTGCTCCTTGTTTTTTATAAACATGTACCTATTTCTCTAATTATTTAACCTTATTATTCAACCCATTCTCTCTTTTTTGGTATCCCCTTATATGACCTTCCAGTTCCTTTATTTTTTGTAGAGCTTTCTACAACTCATTATTTTCATCTTTTTTTGTCAAAAAAAATTCATTCTAATTTCCAAAAAATATTTCTTCATCAGTCTTAGTATGTGAGTTTGTTCATGGTTATGTTATCACATTGTTTGTGAGATCTAACTCTTGTAGGTCTTCAAGCAAATCGAGAAAACAACAATCAAGCCTTGAAGAGATGTGTATGACTTTAGTCCTTCAAGGAAGCCATTTTTGAGTGGTGAGTTGCAGTCCATTGTTGATTCATCATTCATTTATCATTTAGCCTCTATCCCTAAAAAGGATAGGCTATTTTTCATTGAAATTGCCATTGTGGGGGTGGAATCACCAACACGGGGTTTGACTGAGGCAAGCCCCTATATGGCACAACCCTTCTACTCTCTTTGAATGTGTAGGTTTTGAGCTTGAGGAAGATTGGTAGAAGCTTGGATTTCAATTATTCATTATTGCATTCAAACCCTACACCTTGAAAACATATGAAAACTCAGTTATCTTGGTATTCGATGAAGATCCAACAATGCGACACCTGTGAAAGAAAGCTCTGATTTGACTCTAGAGGACTGTGAAATCAGATTTGAAATTCAGTCACAAGGACACTATTTCCTTAGGTGACTTAGTCCTCCATTTTCAGACCCAAATTCATATCACAAGTGCACAAAACTTTTCTCAGTCTATTTTTGATGTCTAAATTTTTTTGTGACTTTCTAGATCTGCTACTTTTGCATCAAAATAGTTATTTGCATTATTAGCCTAGTCAAATCATTGCATTTCATTCAAAAATCCATTCCAAGTTTTGTCAAGGGAAAATTGACTCACCTTTTAGGCTGTAAGTCAGTCTTATACCTTGTCCAAATCCATCAAACCCTCATTACCTCAAATTATAAAAGCAATATCCATAAGGAAAAGTCTGATCCTAAGTTTGAAAAATTGTTTACAAACTAAAACAAGAACTAAGAGACCCTTTAACATATTGATTCTAGCTTCAAAAGTTGAGCCTTTACAAATTGAAGATAAAGATGAGTGTCTTTCATTTGTGACAAAGCTATTAGAGGATGATTGGGGATCCTTAAATTTCACACCTACATTCATGGGGAATATAAGATTTCACCATCAAAATTGGAAAAAGAGAAAGAAGTTGCGGTAGTATCAACACAACCTAGTGAGTAACCAACAAAATCATTTGATTTGATGACTTCTAACAATGAGGAAGATAAAAATTACACATCGACACATGATGAAAATGATTGTGAAAAATCACCTTCTGCAAAAGAAATGGAAGCCATTTATGAAAGAGGTTATCAACTCTTAGAACAATTTGGTTATAATGGAAAAGGATGTGGTGTAAAAGAACCATGTATTCCTATCCTTATAGAGTTGAACATGCAAGAAAAAACAAGAGGTCTTGGCTATTGTCCTTCAAAAATCATAAAAGCATCAAAGAAACCATCACTTAATGTCAATGTCATCACACAAAAACCTCCCAGGATAAATACAAATGATGATCATAATATTGCTTCATCTTCTAACACATGTCTTGGTGATTATTGGGGATCATTAGATTTTATACCCTCCTTTATGGGAGAGTACAAAATCTCATAATCTAAACCTCAAGATTCTTGTGTTTTATCTTGGTCTACATGTTAGTAGATTGAAAAACATCACGCCATGATGGTGATGGGGGATCTTCAACTCTCGTCCCTCATGAGTGGAAGATGCCTAAATTTAAAAATAATAAAAAGGATTTACATTCTTGTGGAAGAACCAATTACTCATGAGCATGTTGATACAATTTATTCATCTAATTTGGAAGAATATTATGGGTTTGGATACAAAATTCTTTCTAAAAATGGATATAATGCAAACATGGAACAAAATGCTAGGGATCAAGTGAAGTCTATACCATACTTTTCCAAGAAGAGTCTAGGTTTCCAACCTTCATCCCCATCTTCATTGAATGATTTATCATCTACTATAAGTATGACATCTTGTGGTAAACGAGCAAGCTTTTCTTCACAAGAGAAAGGAATATATCCTACTGTTGAGAAAGAGAATATTTTTTCGAGGCTTCTTAAAGCTAGCTTGATTACTCTTTCTCCAAAAACATGAAAGAAATTTAACAACTCATTTTGTACATATCATCGAGTGCATGGTCATTCTACCAATGAATGTCAGGCCTTGAGAAATAAAATACAACTTAAGGATTGTGTTGCTCTTCCATGTGATGATGCACCTAATCATTCTAAATAATAATGATCTTCATTCTATGGTTTTGCTCCTCACTTCATGGTATTTTTAGCTTTATGTGTTCGCTCATTGCCTGTCATGGTGGTACAATCTTAAGTACAAATATATTTTCCATGACAACAACACAATAGTATCTTGCATGGTTTTCCTTGTCTCTACACTTGGGGGGCAAGGATGACTAGTTTTGAAGGTGTACATTTTTTTCTCCTTAAAATACCAGCATATCAAGTATGTTGACATTTTAAAGGGGCATATATTACCCCTATCCATTTCATAAACGTCTTGTGAGATTTGACCTATTGACATACCCCCTTAGTGTTGGGCATTGTTATAGCACCCCCCGAGGCCTGGTTATCAATTCATCCCCTTGGACGTTAAATTTTTTATGCACCTTCTTAGGTGAGTCTTGTTCGTCCCATTGTATGTTTATGCACCTTCTTAGGTGAATTTTGTTTGTCCTCTTGGATGTTAAAATTTTATGTACCTTCTTAGGCCAGTTTTGTTCATCCCCTTGGACGTTAAAATGTGGCAAGATAGTCCATGGATTTAGCATAACATGACTTTCTAGTTCATGAACTTGAACACCCATCATATTGCATGGACACCTAGCATAACATAGCTTGCTAACAGCTGGTAAATCAATGTGGTGCATGAATGATTTTACATCCTTATGAGAGCACCATTTTGTTTAGATAGGACATTTGATAGATGAAATTTGGTACTTGAGATAAATTTAAGACTGAGGTATCTTTTCCTTACCGAATCAAATCCCTTTAGTACTAACCTTGTGTTTTGTTGTGTGTATTCTTCATTTTTTCATTGTGTTTGTTTTCATTTTATCATCTTATGCTATGTATTTTTGTCATGTATGTTTCATTTTTTTGTCATGTATGTTTTGTTTTGTTTTGTCTTGCTACATTATATACATGTGTGTTTCTTTGTGATTATGTTGGTTTACCATGGGATCTTGAATCCTGGGGGCTAATTCACTCCCCTAGATTCATTGTCATCCCATCTCTTAAAAATTTGGACATTCAGACCCCTCTTGACATATTTTCTACTTTAGTGTGAGTCAGAGTGTAAGTTCATATTCTCACTAAAGTGGGGGCTAGATGTAGCATCATAAATTATCACCCTTGATAATTTCACATTATGTTTTTCTCCCTCCTAAGTGCATGGACCTAATTGTACATCTAATGTCTTAATTATGCATTCTATAGCCCATTTGGATATTTATCAAGAAACCCCATTTGCAAAATTAAAGAACACATTTAATATTTTTCCCCCGACACCTTAGATCCTACAAAATAGGGCCAGGACTAAGTCGCCCTAGGCAACTTGGTCCCCCTATTTTGCCTCCAAAAATTAATATGTTGGGGTTGGCATTTTATTATTCAAATTTAAAATGTCAAATGTCAGCTATTGAGATTTATTTTTTGGAAAATTAGAATAATTGCATATAAACATCTAGTCATTTCACCATTTGAAAACTAATAAGAAGAACTAGCAATTATTGGAAATCAAGAGCACTATCAAGCAAGTCAAGAGTAGTCAAGAGCAGATTTATTGCAACGATTCAATATCAAAATGTCATGTCAAATTGTATGTGAGTTTGTTCATGTTTATCTTATCATATTTTTTGTGAGATCTAACCCTTGTAGGTCTTCAAGCAAATCAAGCAAACAACAATCAATCCTTGATGAGATGTGCATGACTTCAATCCTTCAAGGAAAAATGTTTGAGTCATGAGCTGGATTCCATTATTGATTAATCATTCATTTATCATTTAGCCTCTATCCCTCAAAAGGATACACTCTCTTTCATTAAAATTGCCATTGTGGAGGTGGAAACACCAACATAGGGTTTGACTGAAGCAAGCCCCTATATGGCACAACCCTTATCCTCTCTTTGAATGTGTAGGTTTTAGGTTTTAAGAAGATTGAGAGAAGCTTGGAGGTCATTTATTCATTATTGCATTCAAACCCTACATCTTGATAACATACGAAAACTCAGTTATCTTGGTATCCGATGACGATCTAACAGTGCGACACTTGGGTAAAGAAAGCTATGATCTGGCTCTAGAGGACTATGAAATCATATCTGAAATTTAGTCACAAGGACATTATCGCCCTGGGTGAATTAGTCCTCCATTTTAAGTCCCAAATTCATATCACAGGTGCACAGAACTCTGCTTAGTCTGTTTTCGAATTTTGAATTTGTTTGTGACTTTTAGGATCTACTATTTTTGCATCAGAATAATTATTTTCAACATTAGCCTAGTCAAATCATTGCATTTCATTCCAAAATCTATTCCAAGTTTGGTCAAGGGAAAGTTGACTCACCTTTCAGGTTGTAAGTCAGTCTTATACCTTGTCCAAATCTATCAAACCCTCACTACCTCCAATTATAAATGAAATTCTCATAAGGAAAACTCCCTAAACCCTAGAGTAAAATCTTAGGGTTTCACTGTTCCTTCATTGAACAATATTGGTTACAACTTCTATGTGATGCTATTGGTAGAATTGGTATGCCATGTTCAATCTTAGATTTGGCATTACGCATGTAGCGGGAGTTCCTGGATGCGTATGTTCTTCACTAATAGGTTTGAGACATGGAGATTTTGATTGCATTTTATGGGTTGCATATGTTATTGGCTTGAGTTCTATTGATGTTTGGATACCTTTTGGGTATGGATGATTGGATGAGTTAGCATTTCATGTGGTTTTTATTTTCAATCATGTGGGTTTTTTCTTCATTATGATAACAACTTGGGGCCTTTGTTATCACTTGGATTCAATGCTTATGTTCTTTGGATTGATGCATTTTCACCCTAGCAATGTTCCTTTTCTTTCATAGGTGGCATGTTGAAGGATGACATGATTTATTGCTTGAGATGGTGGAAATCTTGGATGTTGTTGTAGGTATCTTGATGGAGTACAAGAACATGTTGGAGACTCATGTGATTTAATTGATGGCTATGATTATGTATGATATTGATTGACACTTATGCAACGCATACGACAAGTGGGAGAATGTTAGGATTAGGTGTTGTACACCTTGTATAACATTAAATTAATTTTAATTATGTAAAATAAATATTTATTTATGGTGCATCCCTAGGTGATGTGTTTAACCACATTAAATATTTATTTGGGGCCACATGTAAATTTGTATGTAACATTGGGCTAGATATTTTATGTGGGTTGCATATTGGAAAAATATTTGATATTTTAGAACAAAAAGTAAATGTGGGATCAATTATGAACTCATAATTTTGAGGCACATGGTTTTACTTTACCACTTGGTTGTATTTGTGTGAGATTGAGTCTATAAACGCAAGCACATGTTTAGTGGTTGAGGTTGGTTGTTGGGGTTTTGACTTGTCTATCATTATATTGAGTCTTCTTTTGAGGAGTGCATATGTGAAGCATGGCATGAGATGTGTGGATACATGCTTGGACACATGGAGGATGCATTGGAGGAGCTTGATATTTTAGGAGTATTTATGGAGACTCTATAAGCGTACTGTAATATTTTCATTATTGAATAATACATTAAGTGTGGATGCTTTTGGAGGATAGGTTTTTCCCTCTATGAGGGTTTTCCCAGGTTATACCTTGTGTTATCTTGTGGTATGTCTTTGATCTTTGCATGTCATTATTTTATACGCTTGTATGCATGATTTTGTCTCATGGGGTTATGTAGGAAATGGATTGATCATCTTGTATGATTTTCTTAACAGTAATAACCTCAAAAGCTAATGGTGTACAATGCAAAGAGTTATATGCAATATAATTCTTTGTTTGTCATTGATTTTATTCTTAATATTTTTCATATCTAGTAATATTGTATTCAACATAGAAATGTAGAATAGAATTGCATTTACTGTATGAGAAAATGAGGTAAGGGGTGAGATCATGACTATAGATGATTTTATTATATAATAGGAAAAAATATTTATAGGGTGTGATGGAAAGATGGTATGAGTCATATATCAAGAAGGGGGAATATTAGGAGTCATATGGATGGATGTTGTAACATAAGTGGCTATGTGGGTAGAGATGGGAGTGGATGAAGTGGGAATTGCAGTAGAAAAAGGAGTGGTGATAAGTTCGATAGTGGTTGAAGAAATAGTCATGAAAGTGTAATAAGTCATTTGGGTAATGGTTGTCTTAGGAGGGGCATAAAAAGGAGGTAAGCTATAAGAAGGGGATAGGTGGAGAAATGATACAAATTATGTGGTAGAAATTTGGTAGTAATTAGGGCGGTATGATGAGTATGAGTATTCAAGGAGTAAAAATAGAGGTGGAAAAAGTAGATGCACAAAAAAAAATGTAGATGAAGTGATGCAGGAGCATCCAAGTGCATAGACAATCTTGCATCACAAAAAAGTTGCATTTTTCTTCATTTAATTTTGCAGTGATTTTTTTCAGGCATGATTTTGGGGCACATTTCACACATTTCTAGCATATTAAAAATTTAATTCTAATGCCTATTGCATATTGCATATATGACACCTAAGGCTTTATTTTCATGCATTTTATGGCTCATAAAATAAATTTTTCTTCACCAAATTGGAGGAGGAAAAATTCCAATGCCCAGGAATGAGGAGACCATGTTTAGCATTTGTATCTCCTCTTGGAATTTCAAATTTTCAGCAATTAATGAGGAAAAATAATCTGGATGCCTGGTAGTGGAGTGGTGGAGTGAAACAGTCGAGGATAATTTTAGAAAAGAATTCAAATTTCCTGCTGGATATGAGTGAAGGGGGTTTAAAGAGGGGAATGGAAATGTTCAACAATGGGGGAGTGGATGAAAGTGCAACATATAGGATAGAGGTAACCACAACCAAGAGAGAAAAGAGAACAGGAGAAGAAATGGGAGAAAAATCAAGAGTTCGAGAAGAGAAATAATGGTGAAGACTAGTTGGGACATCTTGGAGGTAGCATCAAAGCTTTGTGGTTGCATATATTGTTGTAGGTGACTAATTTGAGGCCTCTTGGATCTGATTTGAGGAATTATTGGTTTGGAGCTCTCAAATAATTTTAAGTTATTGTTCAGAATTGATTTTCCTCTTGTGTGAATGTGGGCTATAATAATTGAGAATATCATAAAAGGAATTTGTAAAAAGAGAAAATTGAAGAAAAGTTGCTGGAAGGGGTGAAAGCTCTAGTGTTCATAAGGTGGGAAATTTTAATGGACAAGTTTTCAGGGAAAATGGAAGGTGTTTACATATTTAAAATTGATGTTGAAAAGTGGTATGTCGATAGTTTTCTTTGCACATAAATGTATGGTTGATTTGTTGTTCAAAACTTTTTGGGTCTTCTTTATTTCCCTATGAGAATTAATTTTCAACGGATTGAAAAGGAATTAGTGTGGAGGCTGCGAAGATCAACACCTCAAATTGGGGTCTTGGTCTTCGACTGCATCAAATGGCATCAAAACAAGAAGATTGATTGGGAAGTGTTACAACAGTTGATTGGTAAGAAGAGTTGAAATAAGTTTTTAGATGTTATCCTCCAGTAGAGGTTAAGATTGGGTAGAAGGTGCACGAGAGAGAGGTGTATTTTCCAAAAACCATCTATTGGGTATAGGATAAGCAAGAGTGAGTTTGTTGTAGGGAGGACCTGTGACTGCAGAGGGTTGATACCCTGAAGTGAGAGAGATTGTTGCAAGGAGGACTTGTAACTACAGAGGGACTTGTGAGTATCTAAAGATGTCTTTGAAGAAAAGGACAAGATGGGTCATGAGAAAACCTGTGAGGATTTTATCTATGGAAGAGTGGAAAGAAAAGAGGTTTACAAAGTGGGATTTTGAAGAATTAGAGAAGATTGAGGCTAGAGTGGAAGCCTTGGAAAGATATTACTTTCCTGATAAATTTGTGATTGTAGAAAAGAAGAACGAAATTGCATCAGTAGAAGTGAGAATAGATAAGAAGGTTGAAGAGGAATATATGGGCATGAAGGAGTTCCATTATTTTTCTAACAAAAATGTATGTGCAAGTCAATTTGTGTATGCGGGTGAAGAGAAGAAAGAGGGAAAACAAAGATTTGACAAAGAGGATAGCGAAAGGAAGAAAGAGAAAATGAAAAGTTGCAGCCCTATGATGAAAGTGACATGGAAAGAAGAATATGTGGGATCAGCCCATATGATTGTGGTTAAAGAAAAGAAAGTAAAGAAAAGAATCATAAAGAAAGAATGGAGAAAGAAAGAGGAGAAAAATAAAATAAAAGAATTATTTGAAGGAGAGGTAATAGAGGAAATGAAGGTGGGAAGAGATAAACTCCCTATTTTATGTGCTAACACTATTTTAGATGTAGGTGAAGAAAAGGATACTGTGGAGTGTCATGCATATGGCACTGAAAAGGAGGGCATCCTCATGCAAGAGGATAATAAAGAAGAGAAGAATGAATTCGTAGCTGAAAAAGAGGTATTGTTTAAAGATATTGATGTTGATTTGTGTGAAGAAAAGAAAAAAATACGTTGAAGTAAGTGACTGTGAAGTTGGGGCAGAAATTTGTCCTTGGAAAGACATAAACATGTTGAAGAAAATGACACATTTGAGTGCAATGGAGGAAGTAGAAGAAGAGAGTAACAAGATTACAACAGATAGTCGAAAAGAAAAAGTTGGGACAATAGTAAAAAAGCAAGAAAACACATAGGTAAAAGGTTATTTCTGTGATATTTGTGAAAATGAGTTTGATGTTATGTTATTTGCCAAGGAATTTAATGAAATTGTGGATATAGAAATGAGTGTAAGGAATAGTATTGTCATAAAAGAAGAAGGTGAAGTTGTAGAGATAGGGAATAGTCAAGTTGCAACAAAGTTTGTTCTTCATGAGGATGTAGAGACGATTCAAAATTTGGGGCAGTAATGTGAAGAAGAATGCATAAAAAATGTCTTAAGTGAAAGAGGTGAAGGAGCAGCAAAAAATAAAGAAGAAGATGACTTATTAATGCAACTTGCAATAGTTGAAAAGGAGTGACTTGCATTGACAACGGGTGAAACAAAATTTGTGGCATTGAAAGATGAGGTAAAATTTACATCTTGTGATTTTTTTGATGAATTTAATTTGTATGTAAGTGATATGGTTAAAATTGAAGGCTATAAGGATATTGAAGAGGATGTTACAACAAGAAAGGAGGAAAACAAAATAGAGGAAGAAGAAAGTGAAGAATGAATAGGTGAAGAGAATGTGCAAAGTGAATTTATTGACCTATGATTTTATTAGTGTCAATTTATATGTAGAAGTTAAGAATGATAAAGGGAAGTGGGAAGATGAAACTTGGTGCAGCAAGATGAATTACATGAGAGGAAGAAAGAGGGGAAAGATGAAGGAAGGGAGAGACAAGAAGTTTCAGAACAAGGAGAAGAAGAAAAATCAAGTAGATAAGAAAGAGAGGTGGATGATGAGCAAACACAATATCTTCAAATGTTCATGAGTTCTCACTCATGGAACACTTCTCTTACTCGAGTTGTTTGATGCACAGGGAATCTTGCATCACACAAAAAAAATTGCATTTTTCTTCATTTAATTTTGTAGTAATTTTTTTTTAGGCATGATTTCAGGGCACATTTCACACATTTCCAGCATATTAAAAATTTAATTCTAATGCCTATTGCATATATGACACCTAAGGCTTGATTTTCATGTATTTTATGGCTCATAAAATAAAGTTTGCTTCACCAAATTGGAGGAGGAAAAATTCCAACGCCCAAGAATGAGGAGACCATGTTTAGCATTTGCAACTCCTCTTGGAATTTCAAATTTGCAGCAATTAATGAGGAAAAATAATCTGGGTGCCTGGTAGTGGAGTGGTGGAGTGAACCAATGGAGGATAATTTTAGAAAAGAATTCAAATTTCCTGTTGGAGATGAATGAAGGGGGTTTAAGGAGGGGAATGACAATGCTCAACAATGGGGGAGTGGATGAAAGTGCAACATCTAGGATAGAAGTAACCACGCCCAAGAGAGAAAAGAGAAGAACAAGAAAAGAAATGGGAGAAAAATCAAGAGTTCAAGAAGAGAAATAATGGTGAAGACTAGTTGGGACATCTTGGAGGTAGCATCAAAGCTTTGTGGTTGCATATATCATTGTAGGTGACTAATTTGAGGCCTCGTGGATCCGATTTGAGGAATTCTTGGTTTGGAGCTCTCAAATAATTTCAAGTTATTGTTCAAAATTGATTTTCCTCGTGTGTGAATGTGGGCTGTAATAATTGAGAATCTCATAAAAAGAGAAAATTGAAGAAAAGTTGGTGGAAGGGGTCAAAGCCCCAGTGTTCAGAAAAGGATTTTTTTGATCGTTTGGCTTGAATTGTAACATGGTATAGCTGGTAGAAAAATATAGCGAGCATGCATTCCAGTAGATGAAGGTGGCAACTCTTAATGGACAAGTTTTTAGGGTAAATGGAAGGTGTTTACATATTTAAGATTGATGCTGAAAAGTGGTAAGTCAATAGTTTTCTCTTCACATAAATGTATGGTTGATTTGTTGTTCAAAAATTTTTGGGTCTTTTTTATTTCCCTATGAGAATTAATTTTCAACGAATTGAAAAGGAATTAGTGTGGAGGTGCGAAGATCAACATGTCAAATGAGGGTCTTGGTCTTCGACTGCATCATGAAGCAATCTTGGCTCCCATAGCTTGTAATACTTTTAAACCATGTGCTTTAGTGGTAAACATATTGTGAAATATATTGATAGTTGTTTTGGATTTTTAACTTTAACCAATTTAGCCAATTCATTTGTAAAATATTGGGGAGCCACATCAGTGTCACAATCATAATCTTGGTTGTTGTCCTAGGCATTCTTAGAGTGAGCATTATAATAAGTTCATTTTCATTCAATTGGGTGGCCATGTTAGGTTTAAATGAACACTTTTACAGTAGAAGAATCACATCAGTAATAGCTAATGGCATAAATAAAGCATATAGTTATAAAGTTCAAAAGTGAACCTTCACATTCAAAAATTAGAGATAATGTTGGTATGGTGATTTTAACATTAACATCTCAAATGTATTTTGTGATCCATCATTACGATAAGAAAAAAACTTAAGATAGATGCTAAAAATTATATTATGTGATCTGAAATATTGATGCTAAAATTTACACATAATTAAATTAAAAATCATTCTATCTCACTATCATAAATTGTAGAAATATCACATCTCTTATAATCAGCTATGTTAAAAAATTGATAAGAATAAAATCTCTTAAAAACCACACAACTACCATTCATCCCCTTCTTTCGTTTTACTTTCATTTTGTTGTGTTAGGTAAAATTGGTTCTACGTTGTATCAAGCTAGGGATGCCTCACCTTTTTTTTTTCTTTTCTTGAAGATGTAATTGATACAAACAGAAATAATTAGTTATCACTTCCTTCTTAATATTACAAATATTCCAATTGTAATTTGGTCCATTGAAGCTATCCCTGTTACTATCTATGTGAAAATATTGTATTAACGTTTATTAAAAGCAATTTTGCCCACATCGAGCTCCATTAATGAGTTTCTTTACCTCTATCAGAAAATAATCTTATCTCATTTTCAAGGTTTTCAACTAAGACACAATTGATTAGATATCTGGGTGATAATCATTTTCTGTTGCCCGAGCTTTATCGTACATGTCCTTATTTGTTCTTCTGCAAATATCATGTCACAACCCAATTTTACTGACATGATTGCATTCACCATAACCATGACTATAATAATGTACTGTAGATAACAATTTACTGTTTTTTTTTGCATAAAAATTATATTTTTGTGCGCCATAATCTCTCACATCTTAATCATTTTCTGTAAATAACCAGTCAAACATGCACTTCTTAAAAATCTAATTGCAAGCTACAAAATGCTATTGGATTACTCTATGCACCCATATCAACATCCAATTGGCAAGCTTGTGCAATCATTGACAACTTGTAATATGAAGTTTCATTCCCTATCTCACTTATCCTCCTATTCCTAAAGAGTTATTTCTTGTTAACCACCTCCATCACCCAAATTTCACCAATTCCATTCTGAGTCATTTTCCTTCTCATTATTCTCATCCCCATGTTAATGGGTGCATTCATGAGAATAACATATATATTTTTATTTGCCATTTCCAAACACCCTTCAACACTCCCCCAATGAGTTTCTTACAATTTTTTTTTCTCATGATTCAATTGTCATGAAAGATTCTTCTTATTCATCTATCAAGTTCAGTAGTGAATTAAACCTCACACTAAAAATTTCAAATAATAAATTTAAATTATTAAATAAGTGATATTGAAGAATATTTTATCAGCTTGTAGACATAGTAATATTGTTGTCAAAGAGAGGAGCATATGAACTTCTATTCATTTTATGTTGCAAAACTATGCTAGGCTAATAACAATATTAAGTAAAAACTGAACACAAGATTATTAATACTCGTTTCAAAGATAATATTGCAAAAAATTATGTACTTGCTATTTATATAAGCTCATAACAATATTAAGTAAAAGATAAACACCAACATTATTAATACTTGTTTCAAAGATAGTGTTGCAAGTACTTTTGTACTTGTTAATATATATATGATCATAGAAAGTGATTTGTTGATAATCCACAATAAATTTATGATAAATTGAATAGTTCATATTATAGAGAATCCTTATTTTCATATGCTAATTAATATTTATATCTTCTTATAGTGACTTCTTCACTATAAGTGGTAAATCTTGTTTTCACTTTGTTTGATTTTTGAGTTTTGGTGATTTGTAGTTTCAACAATTCCCCTTTGTTTTATAATTTTATATGACATGTGGAGCCATTGAACAATTGTTGAAATTTTAGTGTGTTCACACTATCTAATCGTGTCATGTCATTCTCATTTGATAATTTGTAATATTTTTGTGTGTAATAATTTGAGCTTTTGACCCCAAGCCCCATCATTTGTCCACACCTTTTGGCAAGATTGTTCTTATTTGTACTAGTAGTGGGGCTCACCTTTGATCTAATTCTTTTGTTCTACTATGTGGCTCCTTGGTAGCTATCACATGGTATGTTCCTAAGAGTTTAAGTGGGTAGAAACCATTTGCCAATGAGTAATGCAAAGAACTCAATCTTTCCACAATGGATCCATCCAACATTATGCAAGGTTCCAAGCTATTTCTTGGTGTTTTTTAGTTGCAATAACACACAACAACTCAAGTGTGATGTTTATGGCAACTTCTAAGCATCCCAAGTGGTTTTACATGTAGGGTACACATTCAATGGGAGCATTGGCTTATCTATTTCAATCTTTAGCCTAGGATAGCATGTTGCATTCATACCCAATTACCTCTCTCACTATGTCATTTATGAGTTGACATTCACTTGCCCAAGGATGGCCTATGTAGTGCTAAGAGGCATAATTCATTAAGTTGAGTACCCTTTTCTCTTTTCAATCTATTCCAACTATTAATAGGGGGCATTCAAGATAGATTTACGAAATGATTGTTCCTCCCATTGGCTTTAGATTTTAGATTTCAAATATTTAGGGAAGGTGTCTTTTTGAGCTGGATGTTTTTCTATTTATAATGGTATTCGTGCTCATTTTTAGTGTAGAACCTATTTTATGTAAATAAGCTATTGAGCTATGTAAGTTATTTTCTCACTTATTTTGTAATCAAACAAGGTAACCTCTTTGCATGTGTTGAGAGTTAGTAATATTGCATTATATGTGACTATTACATCATGAGTTGTAAATATTTATTTATTTTGTATTTAGGAAATTCTATTTGGTGTGAGTAATTTTCCTTTTATGTTATTCAATTCAATTCACCTCCCTTCTTTTCTTCTTATTGTTAGGAAATAATGCATGAATACCCACAATCTTAATCCATTTCCTACATAACACCATGAGAGAAAAGCATGCATGCAAGTAACCATAATGCATAGATCAAATAGATAAGCCACAATATAACACAAGATATACCCTGAGAAAACCCTCAAGAGGGAAAAATACAACCTCCAAAAGCATCCATACCCCATCTATTATTTAGCAATAAAGCAATACACGAGTTACAATGAATACCTCTAAAGCATCAAGCCTCTCTAATGCATCCTTTATGTGTCCAATCACGAATCCACACATCCCATGTCATACTTCACATATGCACTCCTCAGAAAGACTCAATAATGACAACCCACTCACCCATCCAACCTTAACCACTAAACACATGTGCTTGCTTTTATAGACTCAAGCTCACACAAATACAATCAAGTGGTAAGATAAAACCATGTTCCATAAAACCATGTGACACAAAACCACTAACCCCTTATTTAATGTTGGGTACTAAGTTTCCACTTTACCAAATATTCCATAATATTAAATTATTATCTCATCTCTCTCACACATTAAATAATAATACACTGTTACAATACAACATAAAGTGGTCCCCTAATAATTACCTAGTGTGATTAACCATACCACCTAGATGCATCACAACAAAATAATTATTTAATTATAATATTATAATATATCAAATTATGCAATGGTGTACAACACCATATCCCAACACTTATCAATTAGGCTTAAGTAGAATAGATAAGGAGTTACACATTATAAATTCAAAGATAGACTCAAAGACTTATCCCACATCTATGAGGATTTCCATGTTTGGTGTTCATGTCAATAAATTTATCATGAATAGGTATTTAGACCATCAATAGTTTCTAGCATTCCTAGTGGGAGTCTAAGTCTCACCTTGACTAAGATTTATCGTGAAGCCTTAGTAACCCACTTTCTAAAAAAATAATCATATTCAATTGGTGAATTTATATGTAAGCTAAATATGCCCAAAGTATCTGAGAGTAAATATAGTTATTAGATCTAGTTTGGCTTACTACATTAAAAGATGTTTAGGTCCTTCACTTCTAACAACAAGACCACAATAGAACCAAATCTAGCGTTAGGTAACCTAGTTTAAATACCTATCACACCCTTAATCTATTTTTTTTTAATGGATTATCTACATCATTAGCCCATTGTGTTATAGAATAAGGGTAGTCATTTGGTTGCACCATTTTTTTAGAACCCTATCTTTCCATATGCTCTAAAATCCCTTCCATTTTATATTGAAGACTATTAAGGTACTTAGAAGCCTCTTTGAAGGTAAAACCCCTATATTAGTATTGAAAACAGTTCCATAAGGTCATAGAGTGAGTTTGGTAAAAGGTTACACCACAATATTAGAGAAACTTGGGAAACCATCTCTCCTTGTTAGAGCAATTGACTACCATCAAGAGAGCATCAATGAATATTGTATCTAATTTTAACAATAGGTTTAATATGACCTAGAATATAATTTCCCTTGGGATGAGGCCTTCTTCACGAATGGTATTTTTATATTACTTAAAGGCCTTTAATCCTTAAATCTTTATGATGATTTAGTGTATGGGTACTTATGACTTGTTGACAACCTATGACATCATTGTAAGGGTAGAAAATAGTTTGGTTTAGGTAGAAATGTTATATCATAGATGTAAAATGCCTATATTTTCTAATATCTATTCTCGTTCTAATCAAATACCTCAAGATACTATAGCCCGTATTATTAAGTCCCCTCAAGTTGTGTCCCAAACTACTATAGAATTGGAGGAAATAAGGAGCCTTCTTAGAATTATTATCAATGAGTTGAATATCCTCAAACATAGTAGAATGTTTATCCTTGTTAGTCCTACTATTAAAATAACCAAGGCTATATGCATCCATTCTAATACTAGAACTAACAAAGTTGTTATCAATATTACCAAGCACCCAATTCCTAGATAGTCCCAATTTACCAACCCTTATAAAATTCAACACCTAATCCCATAGGATATCTCTTTCCCATTCAATTTTTTTTATTGATGATCAAGGTATGTGGTGATTACCATGCTCTAATCCACCATGCAAAGGGAAATCCTTAGCAATATTTATATAAATGAAGAAAGTAGGAGACATTGAGGATTTAGGTCCAAGCGATTTCTCTTAATCCATAAAATTTAGAAGAACAACACACACCCATTCCTAGGAAAGGTCATTGTCACAATAAAGGTCATTGTCACAATAGATGAAGATATATTTTTTCTACTGATAAAGTGATAACTCCATTAGAATAACAAATGGTATAGTCTCATTACATGACTAGAGAAAATAAATTAAAATAACAACCTAATATTTGTAAACTAGGAATAAGTGGATAAGTAGTGCCACTAATTTTGAAGTAAATTATTTCCACCATTCCCAACAAAGTAAAATGTCTATTGGGAATCAATAAAAAGTAACCCACCAATTCATTGAGTGTCCAAGAAACCAATTGGTTCCTTCTATACCAAAATTTTGAGGTACTACACCCTTCGATGTGATAAATAAAATTAAGGTCATGGAAAATGTAACCCCATGGGAGATTATTCCAATTCTAGATTTTATGAACCTATCATTTGAAGGAAGGGATGAAACTATAAAGAATAATATAGAAAAATAACCAGCTACTAATCCTCAAAATAAATCATTACACAAAAAGTATTCCACAGTTCTAAAAGTAGCTAATTAGGGCCTAGGTAAGCCTAAAACTTCCTCATTTTATCTTACCTAACTATTGGTGATGTAATAGAATCCCCAATCTTAGTAGTTTGCATGCACTAGAGGCTTGTAACCAATCATTTTTTTGTGTGTTCCACTTTATTCCATTAATGAGGGTGTCAATTTGGTGTATAATTTAATTGTAATTAAGGGGTGGCCACTTGTAGCCAATAGACTAAGGACTTACAAAAAGGTAAGAAATGAGATTGACTCACTTGGAGAAACAAGGAGGATCCATGATAGATAGTGAAATTAATCATATAAATAATTTTTTTGCCTATATTGAGTAGTTGGGTACTCACAAAAACTTAGAAGGTATCACTAACTTCACTTATAACAATTATGGTGGTTGCAACTTCATGTTTGTTGGCAATGTTTTTTTTTTAGATAAGAGTGGTAAGCCACTATATATTTATATATTAATCAACTTGTACATCTACTGGCTCAAAGGACATACCGGGAGGAAAGAGCCAGTGAGAAAACCTCCGATTATAGCCCAACATGAAAATAATACATTGTTTTTGAAATTTACAACTAAATGCCAGTTTACAATCATATCAAGATAATAAAATTCCTGATTTACAGTCAATTTTACTAAAAACTAAGCACATCCAAAAAAAAATATTACATTTTTGTTACTCCTCCATCAGGTCAAAGACTTCCTCACTATTCCCCTATTCTTCATTACCATCCTACTCATGCTGAGACAACTCGTTATCCCCCTGTTCATCATTATCCTTATGTACTAGCTGAGAATATTCTACCTTGCTCTCAATCTTCAAGTTGTTGCCATCAATAGGGTGATCAAGTGCCTCAAACCGAGACCCTTCTAGGAAAGGAAATTGCATTGTCCTTGCCCTTTTTTGAAGTGGAGATGCTGCATGATAACAATTATAATGAAGTAGAAAAGAGATCTAATGAAATTTCTCACTGAAACTTTCAGACATTTCTCTTCCCAATTGATGAGAGAGCATTGATAATGCCTTATTTAGATGGCTGGCGTCAGAAAATTCAAGAGACAATTTTAAAGCATCATAAACATTAACAATTGCTATGTTATCTGATAAAAGATGAGGAGGAAAGATACCACCCACATAGCCTTGACCCTGTGAAAACACATATTTCTGGGCACTGGAAAGAATTGCCTCATTTTCTAGAAATATAGCATGTACCATTGTATCAGCTATAGAATTTACTGAAACAAAGCACTGCAAGATATCCATGACATTAGACAAAAATATTGAGAGAATATTGGATGGAAAGATCATCCTTCTTGATCTAGGTTGAAGAACCTCTTTGCCAATTATGGACATTAGACATTTATAATAACACGAGCATCTGATTTTGAAAATTGTTCGCAAAAACCGCATATCAATCTTACCAGAAAATGGCTCTCCTAACTCTGAACTGGAAGCCACATTCTAAAATTATGCAGAGGATAATCCATATTGAAGCCTGCATGTATTGTTAGAACCAGAAAATCCAAAAGACTTTGAATGAGCAAACAATGCACTGCTCGAGCTGCCTTATAATATGTAAGCTTACCAAATTAACTCCGAATATAAAGACTGCGAGCTGCCTTGAAATTTGTAAACTTACCAACTTATCATGAGAAAATCTAAAGAAGTATCAACTGAAATGACTGACAAACCTATTCTGAATCATAAGTACAGTAAAAAAGACCACGTTCTAAGAATGCCTTTAGAACTGGTACAGAAAGAGCAAGTGTAATGCCATGTGAAATTTTCATGAGACTGATTCCCATCCAGCTCATGGCATGACAGTATAAACTTATGATTGCATGAACAAAAGTGAATGGAGAAAGGAACTACAAATTTTGCTTTTACAAAGCATAACAACCGAATACTCACTATGCCATGTGAATTTAGTATGAAGCAGATTGACATCCACCTCATGGAAACTTAGATAGGTTTATGTTATGATTGCAAATATCTGATCATAAGAAAGGAGGAACCACAAAATAAAGAATCACGACATATATGCCAATCTGTTGAATCCAATCTTTTACTTGTTCATAACATATAATCAATAACAAAAACAACCCAAAATAACCTTTCAACCATTTGAATTACTCCATGCTGCCACATGATGAAAATCTGTCAGGATAGAAAACAACATATATCATAAAATTTATGACAAAATTTATTTGAAAACATCAACTGTAAAAGTGAGAGTTGCAAGATAAGCGATTCTTCCAACTAACACCTCCAAACTTGATACTTCCAAATAAATTAAATTCAATGATAGCTTATATTCAGATACCGACTTCCTCTTTTGAAATTAGCTTTTCCAACTCAACATCGATTTTCCCAATTTGAACACAATGAACCACTTCACTTTTAGTTTGATCACAACCCACATTAGCTAAGAAATCAGCCACCATGTTACCTTCTCTATAAGTATGCACTAACTTGTATTGCGAAAAGAGATTCAAAAATTTGCTAATTTGCTTTAAATGATAGGCTAGCATTCAATTATGTGAAAACCCTTCCCTACAAGCATTTATTATAATTAGGGAATCACCTTCAATCTCTAAATGAGAGATTTTAAAAACCTGGGCCAAATGCAAACCATAGAGTAAAGCCTGCGCTTCAGTGGCATTATTTGATCCATTTGCTAATTTGTAGGATTTTGCACAAAGAACCAAACCTTTATAATCTCTTAGCACTATGCCAGCTCCTGAGCTACCTGGATTGCCTCTTGAGGCACCATCAAAATTCAGTTTAAAAAAGCCCAAAGGGGGAGAAAACCATTTAACTTTGGTTCTATCAATTTTGATTGAAAAATTGAAAAAGCTACCCTTGAAAGGGAGAACCATGAGAGTCCAATGTGAAAGAGATTTAGAATCCCAATCAGAGAAGGATGAAGCAATATTTTTATTTTTTGAAACATAGGCATTTACTGATTCAGAAATTGAAATTTGTAAAGATGACAGAATATGCTCCATTGATTGTTTTTCCTTTGTAAATATGCTTTTATTCCTAGCCCACCAGATAGACCATAAGATTGAAGCAGGGATCACTTCCCAGAGGGAAGCAAAGAACGAAGATTGGTACAGTTTAGGCCAACTAGAAAATAAATCCCATAAAGAATTTGGCAGAGGCATTTGAAACTCCAACCTTGATAAGACAAAATGCCAACAAATTTGAGCAACAGAACATGAAAGGAATAAATGATTTGAATCTTCTAACATCTGACCACAAAGAACACAATTGAATGGAGCAGAAATTTTCAGTCTTGAAAGTTTATCACTAGTTAAGATTCTGTTCTGAATTGCTAACCAAGCAAAACACCCAATTTTAGGAAGAATTTTAGAATTCCAACAAAAACTATATGCTCTGTGACTTTGAATAGACGAATTTGATTTGGAAATTGAAAGATAACCTTCTTTGACTGAGTAACAACCTTTATCAGATTTTGTCCATAATAATCTATCTGAGCAGGATGAAACATAAACTATTCTATCCTTTAAAATAGTAGCAATGATAACTTTATGATTGTAATCAATAGGTTCACTTATAAAATCTTTCCAGTAGACTTTTCTTGATATTGGATCAACATTGTCAAAATATTGATACACATATGTACCAAATTTTGAAGATAAAAAAGCTATTGAAGAATCCAAATTATAACAATTGAGCTTTTTAGACCCATTCCAAGAGTCATTCCAAAATTGGGCCTGTTTGCCATCATTTATTTCCCAAGATAAATGAGGAAGAATAACTTTTCTGCAGGACAATATGAAATTCCACATTGCAGAACCAGATGGAGGATTTAGAACTGTGAAAATTCTTGATGAATTTTAACTATCTAGATACTTATTTTGCATTATACGACACCATTTTAATGCAGGATTTGAAAACATACGCCAGACCATTTTAGCACCCAAAGCAACATTTCTCTCATTAAGATTTTGGAGACCTGCACCTCCCTTTTCCTTACTGAAGCACATAGTTTCCAAAGAAACCAAAGGAATCTTTTTTTTCCCATCCAAGTTACCAGACCACAAAAATTTCCTGATCAATTTTTGAATTTGTAGCAAAATAGATTTTGGAGCTTTCAAAACTGACATAAAGTAATTGGGAATGGATGATAGAATTGATTTTACTAAAAGAATTTTGCCTGCTAATGAGAGCCAACGACCTTTCCAGGAAAGTAATTTTGCTTGGATATTTTGAATTATTTTGAACTAGTAGGAAACCTTACCTTGTCCAGAGAAAAAAGGAATTCCTAAATACTTACTTGGCAAGCGATCCTGGCTAAAGCCAAAAAGCTTGAAAATAGTCTTTTCAGTAGAAGCTTTAGTGTTAAACAGATAAATCTTCGATTTATCTACATTTACCCGCTGGCCAGAAACACTAGTGTAACTATCCAAAAATATTTAATGTTTTTTGCTTCTAACAAATCTGCTTTCCCAAATAATAGAGTATCATCAGCAAATAACGAATGAGTAACAGATATATTTGAATTTAGAAAAGCAACTCCTTTTATTTTCCCTTGAAGTTTTGCAGTTTTGAACGATCTACTCAAAGCTTCAGCCAAAATGATAAATAGAAATGGCGATAATGGATCCCCTTGACGAACACCTTGAGATGAATTGAAAAACCCAACAGCAGAACCATTAATTAGAATAGAAAACCTTGCTCCAGAGATGCAAGCCATTATCCATTTACACCATTTAGGAGAAAAATTGAATTTCAAAAGCACTTGTTTCAGAAAACACCAATCAACTCTATCATATGCTTTTTGCATATCTAGCTTAATTATCATAGCTGACAAATGGTTAGAATTTATTGTATGCAAAGTTTCGTGAGCCACAATTTCTCCTTCTGGTGTTTCTCTACTAGGGACAAAACCACCTTGCTCTTCAGAGATGATAGATGAAATTAGAGGATGTAGGCAATGATATATGGATTTTGTGAAGATTTTGTAAATTGTATTGCATAATGAAATAGGCCTGAAATCTGAGAATGACTTAGGACACAAGATTTTAGGGATGATTGCAACAATTCTGACATTGAATTTTTTTAACATTCCACCAGTCTTCCTTGATTCTTCCAGAGCACTTAAAATATCAAAACCAATAAAATCCCAACATTTTTGAAAAAAAATGGCTATGAAACCATCAGGACCTGGGGCCTTGTTTGATGACATTGAAAATACAACTTCTTTAAGTTCTTTAAGAGAAAAAGGAGCAAGTAACCTCACATTATCATCCAAAGAAACCAAAGGGGGAATATTCTGCAAAAGTTCCTCTTTTTCAGCAGAAAAACTTCCAGATGAATTATCAGACTTTGATAACAGATTTGAGAAGAAGTTAACTGCTTCATTTTGAATTTATTTCTCAATAACAAGTAATTCTCTTGACAGACTATCTTGGATAGCAAAAATTGCAGATTTAGATCTTTTGGCCTGAACTGAGTGATGAAAAAATTTGGTATTCTTATTTCCATCTTTCAGCCACAATTCCCTAGATTTTTGCCTCCAGTATTCTTCTTCACGAGATAACAATTCTGACCATTCAAGTTGCAATTTCTTTTGTTCTTCAAAAATGATATTATCTAGCCCATTTTTAATGATTTTCTCATTTATTTCTACTAGCTTTTTATACACTAGATCCTTTTGAGAAAAAACATATTTAAAACTTAACTGATTCCAAGATTTTAGATTCTTCTTGACATGATCCAATTTATTGCTTAATTGGAGCATTTTAGAACCTTGAATATAAGGAGTTGAAGACCACCACTGTATTATACAATTAATTATATCAGGGTGTCTAAGCCACATAGCCTCAAATTTAAAAGATGAGTGATGCTTTGACTTGGAAATATTGTCAGATAAAGTCAAAGAAATGGCAAAATGATCAGAAGCAATCAGGGGTAAAATTTGTGAAGAGGCAGAGAACTTCGAACCAACCCAATTTGAAGAAATTAAAAATCTATCTAATCGCTCTGCAATTTTGTAGGAAATTCCTTCTTCTATTGGTCCAAGTGAATATGCCATTTATAGGTATCACATCCTTCAAAGCATTATCTTGAATGAATGATGCAAAATCAGAAATAACCACTTTAGGAGGATTTATACCACCTTTTTTCTCCCACATATTTGCAATAGCATTAAAATCACCAACTAGTACAAATTTCTCATGACCCAACAAATCAATTTTTGCTTTAAGCAAAACCCAAAGTTGTTTTTTATCAGAAGAACCAGTTGGGCCGTAAACATTTAATAGCCAGAATGAAAGCTCAAAGTGAGAGACATACTTTAATTGCCAATTGTGATGAAATGAAGAATTCGATATAGAAACTGACTTGTTATTCCAAAGAGTTATTAAGCCACCCGACGCCCCTTGAGAAGGGGAATGAATAGCACCCCAAAGTGACCATTTTTTTTTAATTGAAGAAAAAGATTCTTCAGAAGTTTTTGTTTCTTGTAACAAAATAATATTAGCCCTTGAAACATCCAATTGTTGTTTCACTTGCGACCTTTTGCAGAGGCATTTAAACCTCTGACATTCCAAGAGATAATTTTCTTTGAATCTTGAGAGAGCAGCAAGCTCTCCTAGGCCTTTTTGGAGTTAAAGAATTACCTAGACTGGAGTCTAGGGTCGATTGACTTCCTTTTGAAATTTATTCCTGAAGCTTCATAGCTAAAGATTTCCTACCCCTCTTGGCAGGAGATTTTGGATTAAGAGGAGAAAATTTGGTTTGAGAAATAGAACAAGAATCCTTGGGAAGAGGATCATTAGCATTAGCAAAAAGTTCTGAGGCAAAATCATCAATAAATTGCTCTCCAACTGAAATAAGAGACTGATCAACAAATTTAACCAAATCCTCATCTGATGGCACCACATCTGGAAAATCTTGATAGATATCTTGATTTGCAACAAGAAAGGGAGAGCTGACACCTTCTGGCATATAAAAAATAGCAAGATTTTTATCACAATTATTTAACACCCCCAGAGTTAGCATCGATGCACACTGGTTTGCTTGGAGAAGACAATTGAAGCTAAACTCAGGAGATCAAAAATTTAGTGAATAAAGAAAAATCTTCATTGGAGAGTGTAAAGAAAAACCCGCGTTGCTTGCAAGAGGAATGTCAAACTGCTTGAAAGTAGGAGAAATGGATTTTTTTAAAGATAAACCACAACTCGAAGAAACTTGAAGAGTAGAGACTTGAGGCGAAAATTCAATCTCAGCCTTTGAGGGAACAACATGAAAGTTTCTCACCATAGACAGGACATAAGATGTGCAAGAAAAATAGAAAAACCAACTGTAGCAAAGGTCAAGAACATCCCGAAGAAAATGAAATTCTGAATTCCAAGAACTTATGCATGAAAGTGAAGTAGCATGAGAGGCTATTGAAGGTGACAACTTATTTGGATTTGAATTAACCCCAGAACTTACTGCATCAAAAGAACGACATTTCGCAAAAGGATGGAGGGGAAAGTGGCATTTACAAAAAACTAACAAGGGATCTTCCACAAGAACCGCTTGCAGCCAAGTACCAAACACAGTTTTAATTTGAATATTTGCTGGTAACTTTCTTTTTTTAACATTCAATAAAACCGAAAACCTAACTGGTAAGGAGGGATTTGAAAAAAAATCCAAATCATGATGCATGAAAATTCCCAATTTGTTCCCAATAATTTCAATAATACCCTGCTCTCTATATTCCAAGGGAAGGCCTTGTAACTGAACCCAGAAAGGAATAAACTGCTCCTTGACCTGAGAAGGATTAAAATTCAGGGTCCATAAATTGGTAAAAAGGCCATTACCTTCCAACATCCAAGTTTTTTTTCGAAACACAACATTGCGTGAATCTTTATTAGAAAAAATCACCACAAAATACCCAACTCCTTTATCTAGGAGAAAAACTTGGTTGGAGCCAACCCAAGAATTAAAAACCCATGATTGCAATTTAGCAAGAGAAGGAGAAAATTTCCAAAACTTACCAAACAAAGCTACATCCTTTAGATCCGAGATTTGTGGATTGAGCAATGACTGTGGCAAAGTAACTTCGAGCTGAGAGGACCGTTTCCAGAAAGACTTTCCTTTTGAATTGCGGGAATGAGCTAAATGAGCATTAGCAGACTTAGGAATTTGCGAAAGAATTGGCTTATCAGATTGAACCTTAGTAGACTGAATAGTTGTACCGAGATTGCCAAACACTGAATTGGAAACTGAATGATTCGGGAGACTACTCCTTAGAGGAAGAGGAATGTTATTAGGAAAAGTGAGAGGAGCGAGAGCGGAGGAAGAGCAGGGAATGGGAATGGTATTGGGAAAAGTAGCAGGATAGGAAAGAGGAGATGAAGAATGAGTAGCTGCAGCATCAACTTGAGAACGAGCAGATAAAAAAGAGGAGGACGAATCACAAATGTCAAAAACTGGCTGGGGAACTGTGGAAAGAGCTTTCTTTCAACGAGAAACTGGAAGCCACTTCCCTCTGCAGGAAGAATTAGCAGGCAATTGCTGAAAAGTATCTTGAACCCATTTACCATTACAAAAAACAGAACCCGGAACACCTTTGTCAGGAAAACCATGAATAGGAACACCTAAACTGTTGAGTCAAGATGACACAGCAGACGGAGGCGGCCGAAGAGTAAAATTTGAAACCCTAGGGACACGATCAAATTTGTTAACCTTATTCGGGTAAAAATTGCTATGATTAACAGCACCATCAAAAAAAGGACCATACGACTCCCAAGAAGAACTTGGAGCCTTGCAAAAGGAAGGGCGGGAAAATCGAGGATGTTCGGAGAGGACCTCGGGAAAAGCAGGTTTTGAATTTTGGGAAAGATCCGTTTTCTCCCTTCGAAAATTGTGGACCCCCTTTTGCTTTTCCATCCCGTCTTTATTGTAGTCACTCATTTTAATTTCATGTGTTTAAAGAAACACTATGGTGAAGGTTCAAGTATTGGGTTGAGAGATCATGTGGTTGATAGTGGAGATCAATATGATATAACATAAGAGAAAGGAGATTGTTGATGTATTTGGATAGGGTGGAAATAAAAATAAGAAAAGGAAACAAGGATAAAATAAGCAAAAAAGTTAGTTTGGTTGTTGGTAGGTATGCGATTTTAGTTGTAGAAGAGTTTATGGTGTTGTAGAGAGTTGTTACTAGTTGTTGGAAAGTGTGGAAAGTTGACAAGGCTAGTTGTTAACTATTTGAGTGTACGATGGGGTTGGAGAAGGGCCCAAAAGGTTGCATGAAGGTAAGAGAACTAGTGAAATAATAAAATGAGACCAAAATTAGTGTAGGAGCTTGCATAAGGAGTTTGATTAAAATTTAATTATAATGATTTGGTTGGTGGCGTGATCATTTGTAGGCTGCAAATGTTTTGGGGGTACACATTTATGGCAGAAAAGATAAATGTAAGGTTAGAATATTGACATTGAATGACTTAATTGAGCTATGCAACTTCTCCCACCAAAATTAATGAATTACCAATCATGTGGAGAATGATGTGAGTGTCCAAGGTGATTTTGGTTAGAATGAAGGAATACCTAAAATTGATTATATTTTTGGAAATCAAGGCAGGAAGGTGAGTTTGAATTCTTAGAGAATTTGGATGATAATCAAGGAGAAGTAGCAAATGAACAAGGAAATTTCCAAAAGAGAGAAAAAAGGAGGTGGTTCATGAGAAATGGGATTCTTAGATTAGGGAGAAAAAATAAGGAGTGCAAGTAGATAAATAACTTAAAAGGTGTTTTTTTAGCAACAAGATAACCTAGGTGCAAGAATGAGAAGGTTCAATGTAAGATGAAACAATATGTTTAGAAATCCTAGGAGCTAACTAACCACAACCCCAACACTAGCATTACAATGCACCATATAAACAAAGGAGGTACCAAGCTAGATTGATTGAAAATATAAATGTAAGTAATATAATTTGACTTATTGAAGTAAGAGAACATTAAAATTTTGAGTAGACATAATGTACTTAAGATTAAATTTATGGGAAAGGAGGGACAACCCTCAAAAATTATAAGAGAGGAAGGATCACTTCATTGGGAGGATGATATGGTAAGATACTAATTAAGGGAAACAATTGAAAATTATTAGCAAGGAAAGGATAATGGGTTTGGGAGAATGACGAGAGGAATGGAAATATGAGAAAGCATAAGAGGGGGAAGAGGAAGAGATTGGGGCAGGGATAAAGAATTAAGAGGAAGAGAAATGGTGGAGGAGGAACACTGGAGATGATGCAAATATTACCAAGAGTCATCAAGCATGACCTATTTATAAAAAGGTGAGTGAGGTAGACCTTGGGAAGGGTTTGAGCATAGATAAATGGAGGCAGAAGGTGGGATGGGTTGCAAATAAATGGAAGGAGGGAAATGAGAATAAGGTAAGTAGAATGTAGAGAAATAATATGGATAAGAAGAAGGTTAGGACTTTTGAATAAGATGATCACTAATTAGGCATCCCTCATGGTGGTAATAAAATAAGTATTGGGTTGATTTAGTATTTGATTATTTGGTTGACCTTGAAGTTAGTACCACAAAGTTGTATAAAAAGTCTCAAAGGTAAGGAAAGAACAACCTCTTTGCATGCATAGGGGTGTAAACATAGGATAAAAAACTTACCAAAAAATGAGTTTACACCAAATCACACAAACAATTGGCCAAGTAAGTCATAATGGAACATGTGAAATGCTAGATTAAGGGAAGTATATCATATTTGTGTGGGTTATTTTAACTTAGAAGTGCTCTTGAGATGGAATTCAAAGTGCTATGCTTGAGGGTAATATGTTTGGTCATATATATTTGAAGAGACACAATAGAGAACAACTTAGTCATGATTAGGGAACTAAAACATGCAAGCTATATAGTTGTAGCCCAAGCCAAAAATAACATCAATTTAGATTATTTTTTTCCCAATGTGTTTTGGCCCATTTATAAAAATCTTGATTAGTACACACACCATGAAGAAAAAATTAATAACACAATGCACTTTACATTTAGAGATAATTTTGACCACATCATGTAGAAAAGAACAACAATAGTTGTTGGGGATATGGAGTCAGTCTGTCATCATAGATAAGGTATCTAAGATAGCAGTGCCTTAGTGATTTTCATTTTTATCACTTCAAAGACACACACAACTATGCCATAAAATGGAAACAGGAATAGTGAATCCCCCATTGATCCTCCGAGAAAAGTAAATGCTAAAATAATAATAGATTCAACACAAGCATAGATTTGAGAATACAAAATCAGAAAATATGAAAGACAAACCATGTGGACACACAAATTTATGAGGGGAAAACCCTTTTGGGTAAAAAACCCCACCCTCCAAAACACTCAGCTCTAATGTATTATTCAGCAACAAATAGTTACAATACAAAACCAGAGCTATGCTCTTCAGGGGTTTACATCTTGTCCATCTGGAGAAGGTAGGCAACACAAACTAGAAACTTCACATAGTTACAATGACTCCAAAGTCATACCATGTAGATTCCCTTCAGCTCCTCAAAAATTCTCTCAGCTAGCCTCATGGCCAACACAAGCTCAAGGCATAACTAGGTTCATATCTCAGCTAATCTGTGACACCAAGTATTAACAGTTACAATGTCTTCACATACTGCTCTAACACTTCACCACCTTTTTTTTTTTTGACTGATTTCAAAGTATTCGACTAACCCAAGTCATAATTTTCAATCGCTTTCGAACTAACCAATCAGGTGGCATTAATATGCACCTCACCTCTGTCAGAAAGATTCGATCGCCTCTGACCAAGTCACCCTGCAAACACGCATCGAGTCGTCTAGGCATTCAATTCGCCACAATTGGATCCATTCAACCATCAAATCTGAGCCTTGCATTTAATGCATTCACCACTCTAAACTTCGTCCAATCATATGTTGAAAACCTGCCACGTGTCACCACCCCATTCGTCTATCACTTTGAGAAATTTTGGTCCAGCTCGGTCAACCGAGCCCAACAAGCCACCCCGCGGTGTGGTGGCGAGCTCATATGAGCTCTTCCAGACATCCCCACACTACCACACCGAGTTCACACTCCTACTGCGATATGGCGGTAACCCTGTGTGGACTCGACCTTGGCCACCAACCATGCTACCGCTGGGCTTGAATTTTCCCATCGCGGTATGGCGGTAACCATCTCGCAGACCGCTAGCAGTCATACCGCATCACCCTAGCTTAACGAACAAGCCTCCGCGGTAAGGCGGTAATCCTCCACCATTGTCCATCATGGTTCCATCATGCCATCGCACCCTAACCGCCAGACCATCGCAATATGGTGGTAATCGCCAAACCTGACCATTGTCATCAACTGCACTACCACGGAGGCTGCCAAGCCACCCCGTGGTAGGGCGGTGATCGCCAGGCAGACTTCCAACTGTCTCACCTCAGCCACCGCGGTCTCACCGAGCATCGCCTGCGGTAGGGCGGTAACATACACCAAACTGCTACCTTCCAATGACCAGTGGTTTACCGCACCCACCACGGCTTAAGGATAAGCCTCCGCGGTAGGGTAGTAATTGCTTCCTTTGCCAGCTCGCCACCACTGTGTCGTTCACTATGCCACCACTAAGCATAATGAAGACGACTGCAGTAGAGCGGTAACACCGCTCAATTGCCGAATAGAGTGGGCCGCGGTAGAGCGGTAAACCGATCAACTACGCCACCAAGTAAAACATGCAACGGTATGGCGGTAAAAGCCATAAATATGGAGAAAATGCCAAGGCCGAAAGAGATTTCAAGCCAAAAAGCTAAGGCATAAAATCCCAAAAATATCCCACTTGACGAAGGCTTTCAGGATTCCTCCAAAACTCGAACAAGGACCAAACCATGCTTTCACATTTCGACCAAGACACCTGCAATGACATCTGAAATGTCCACCATCTCAGGCAACAATTCCAAACACAGGAACACTCCAAGGCGAAAATGCACCAGTCTCAGGAATGCAAACATCTGATCCTTTAGGTGGCAAAAGGTAGCAAAAGGCAACACAACAACAGAAAAACACTCAACATGAACACAGAGTGATAAACCACTTCTCCAGAACAAGACAAACCATCAGCTCAAACTGCAACCAGAAAATTGACTGCCCTCCATCCAACTGATCAAAACCCACATGATTGAAAAATAACACCCACAACAAGTGCTAACCATCCAATCATCCATACCTCTAAGGTATCCATCATTAGTAAACTCATGCTAGCGGCACAACCAACCCATCAACAGTAGAATATAAGCACCATGTGCCAACCAATCAATGAAGACAAAGCACATCCAGGAACTCCCACTGCATGGGTAATGCCAGATTTGAAAGATCAATGGCATAACCAATCTACCAATGAAAGCAAAAAGAAACAATGTGAACATATAGTACCAAGGAATTATCCACAATGATATGCACAACCTGCAACAAGCTGCTATAGGAACCATCTCTCTTAGCAGTCTTCTAGAATTCTTCCAAGTTCTTCACACCCAACATAGGATTAAAAAAAACTTCCAAGAAGATAACCAAGACCAAAGAGGGAACCGTTGCACAACATATATCTGTAGAACATCCTCCTACATACATCTCTAAAGCCAACTGTGACAACAGTGATCTTCTTCACATCCCAAAGGCAATGCCAAAACAACATCCAACAGATTCCATGAATGTAAGCATTCTCAAAAGAAGATTAGACTCACCCATATAAACATCTCCTATCAGTCCTTAAAAGCACAAGGAGATACACTATGTTGTCCACCTTCCATTGTGAATCCTCCAGAATCTTAAAACAACTCAAGATTCATATCTATAAAAAATAAAGCATACAAAAGACATATGAAAGATGTAATGGGTAAACAACTCTCAAATAAACATCGTCGAGCAGACCAGAAGAAGAGAAAAAATGCTCCTCCAAGATATACAAGTGACCCTGACTTACCCAAGAGAATTCTCCTTCATGGTCACTATTGAACTTGCATTCAACCAAGGTGCAAGCTACTCAGACTTTTAGCTAATGCAACAACATTCTCCAAAAAATTCCAGCCTCACCTTATTCTCCATGCATCCATGAGCACCAACATCTTGTCATCTCATGCTAACTCCAATCTACATTACTGCATTAAACATGAAGTCCTCCAGCAAATGACCAAAGTACTCAAAACATATAGAAACGTCAAACCACTGTCAAAGCTCCAAAACCTAGGACAAGAACTTATCATGACACCATGATCTACACACCTCCAATAGGAGATACCATGCTTCAGGTGAACAATCTATGGTCTCAAGAGAAAAACAACATGCCAAAACTCTCAGTAAGAGTAAATCATGACATAAAGCAAACAAACTCTAAACCAACATCATCTGTCAAGCACCACCACCATCTCAGCCAAAAATAACCAATGTCCTCCATGGCTCCAAGATACTGCACATCTTCAAATAGTGACCATGTAGATGCGAAAGAAATCTTCTGCATAAAAATGATCTAAGAGCCCTCCCAAAACATCTGCAACACCAAAGAAGATCATCCACCACCAGGTGATGAATCCATAGTCATTGCTAAAGCTCCCACTGAACCGTGACATCGAGCTTTCCAAGAAACATGACCAACCACTTGTTGATCCAAACAACCTTCAGGTACAACTAACATCATGCCCATTAGACAACAACATCAAACAACACCAAGATTCCCAGATCGTGCAGACAACACCATCACTGTCAAAAGCTTAACAAGCTCTCCATGACAACGTGATTCTCATGCTACAGGTCCCCATAACTGACTATTCAGGTACTCAAAATGCCATTCACCTTCTCATCTCAAAATAGCCATGCCAATGCACAAGTGACCACAGACAAGGTCAGCTAACAGATCTGCAACAACACTGAAGCAATCTTGTGGATATTGACAATCCACTTTTGAGTTGTCTCACTGCACCTAATGGGTAGCTAATCCATCAGCCGAACAACTCAGAGATCCACTTCAAAAAACCTACAAATCTATCATCGCATTGGAAACTGCAAAATTGAGATCATCAAAAGGAACAACCACGTAGACGAACATGACTCAAACACCAGATCAAGGACCAAATCTGATTTTCCAATCACGTCCACAACTCAAGCACCATAGTCCTGTTAGAAACCAAGATCACCTGCATGCAAATGGATACCTGTCACATGCAAAAGACATTAAGAACAAACAAGAAGTTTCGTAAACCTCAAAGTATAAAATGCATTATTGAGAATCTCTGTTATTACAAAAAGATCAATCCTTATGAAGGAGATCAAAAAACCCTAAAAGGGAAACCCTAAATGAAACCCTAGTGTGCACACTTAATAATTAATAAATAATTATTAATGTGCCTAAGTTTAGCTTAAGCAACTAAAGGACTAAGTGACTTAATTAATTAACCAATATGATATAATTAATTAAGCGTAATAACTTATTACTCTAACAACACCCCCCTTTAAGATGAACTTAGTAAGAAGCTAAAGCACTAGAAGAAGATGCATGCAAGCAAAGATGGGTCCCGACAACTAGGCCTGATCAGGTACCCACTTACAAATGCAAGAAAGAGGTAGAGAAGGAAAATCCAGTGGGAAAAACCACCCTACAATGATATGACATGCTAGAAAGAAGCACTGGAAGAACACTGTAGAGTAACACTGGAACCGAAATCTGGCAAGCAAGGAAAGATACTTCTGTCTACTACTGAAATCGGATGAGAGTCACTGATTGACTCAAGGAATCATGATAAAAGCAACAGTAGACCCAATGCCTCGGAACACTCGAAAACTCTAAACAGGAACAACCTTGGAATCTATGAAGCAGCAGTCGATTATTGAAGGATGTATCACTAAAAATGAAGTGCAAAGATGCAAGTTGCACTCTCCCAACTGTCAAAATATCCAAGTAATCTCCAAAGAACCCATCAAGACAAATCTGGAATAATGATAAACTTGGGACAAATATAGAAAAAAGTGCATGACAGCAACATAAAGCTCCTCAATACCTTTCCAACGCCGCAAAGATAACGAAAATCGGAGATCGTGGCAAAGAGTTATGAGCTCGGAAGCATAAAATAAACATCTGACTTCAAACAGCAATAAATGCAGTAAAATAGGAAAATATTGTAAAATAAACTACACCACAAGATAGTGCTCGAAACCAACTTTCCGGCGATATCTTGTTTGCTCGATTTCGATACCGTATGCCCAAGTTATGCCAAAAAGAAAAAAAATGCTCCTTTAGGGAACATTAGGGTTAGGAGGGGGCAAACAGGCTGTACGGCCGATGATGTCATGCTGATGTCAGCACTTCATTGGAAAAAATTTGACGGCCATCTGGTCATCGCCGCAAAAAATCGGCCCACTTGCAAAAAAAATTTAGGCCCTTGGTCACCCATGTGACCAAGGGCGCAGGGCAGGGGGCTGGTGCGGAGCCCCTGGTCCTCAATATGACCCTGGCGATAGAGAATAAGCCCGTAGGGGCTAGCCGAAGGCCCCCGGTCCTCCATATGACCGGGGTGAGCCTGTGGGAGCCTGCGGGGTTGAAGGGGGCTAGCGGCCGGTTGGCGGAGGAAGCCGGCGGCGGTGGAGGGCCAGCGGGATCCTGCAACACTGGAGGCATCGGTGCGGATCCCCAAAAGTCACCATTTTTTTTTCGATTTTTGTGCCTTGAAACACGTGTTGGGGAGGCCGTACGACCTCCCAGGCAATTTTTTTTTGCCTTCCGGATCAACTTCACCAAAATCAGCCAAACAACAAGCGTTCCTAGGGTTTTGAGGCACTGTGAACGCGATGGCAACGTCCGTTTGAGCCCATAGTGTCCCTTCAAAATTGGCTACCCCCAGATCTTGTAGAAAAATGCCTGTGGAAACCCTTGCACTTGAAACTCACTGAGATGCCATATCTTTAGATCAAGAACATGTAGTGGCAGGTTTGGAGCTCTCATACCATGTTAGAAACCAAGATCACCTACATGCAAATGGATACCTATCACATGCAAAAGACATTCAGAACAAACAAGAAGTTCTTTAAACCTCAAAGTGTAAAATACATTATTGAGAATCCCTGTTATTACAAAGAGATCAATCCTTATGAAGGAGATCAAGAAACCCTAAAAGGGAAACCCTAAATGAAACCCTAGTGTGCACACTTAATAATTAATAAATAATTATTAATGTGCCTAAGTTTAGTTTAAGCAACTAAAGGAATAAGTGACTTAATTAATTAACCAATATGATATAATTAATTAAGCGTAATAACTTATCACTCTAACAAGTCCAAGAAACCAGTAAACACCACACCACAAGAATGATGAATGAGTAAAACACATACCAACACTCCCATGCAGATAAGACAACACACCTTCTCAAAACCATGTTGAACTGCAACTATCTCATCCAATAACACCCCAAAAGCCAGGGTCTAGAAAATAGTAGAACAACAACTCCACATAAAACACAAGTTTTCCTTGACCGTGCAAAACCTGCAAAACCACAGTGTTTATAAAACACCCACGCATCTCCATATTCACTGCTCATCTAGATGACCCAAGAGTCTGCACATAACCAACATGGTTAACTAGAACAATGAAAAGAAACATGGATATGCAACATAGAATATTTAGGAAAATCTACAAAAAACCTCCAGAGCCAAAGACATGAATCTGAAAACATGCGAGTGCATGATACAGGTAAAACTGGAACAACAGGTCCATTTTAGACCAAGTCCAAAACCACAACCATGCACAAGCATACGAGAGAGTCAGGCTATACATAAGTTACAGACCACCAGGATCAACTTCATAGCCTCCATGCAATCAGAGCGGCATAGAAACCGCCTTCAGTGCTAAGTCAGACCACCCAACACAAGCACAAAACTTCATGGCTGAACAACAACACAAGCAACTCCATATCGCCAAGTAGCCCCTCACACAGACACCCAGTACGAAACCATGCTTCGCTGCAACACAACCACAAGCACATCTCACGCCCTTTGCATCAGGAATAGTTGCTGTGAGCTAGGAGCCTCAGACCATATTTCAACAATATGATCAACTCCAGTCATCTCCAAAGTCTTTCAAAACCGTGTGTTGAATCAAAGAAGCAAGAACTTCCACTCATCAAAGGATCAAACACCAACCGATTTCTCTAGATTTCCTCAAGATTTCTAGGCTAAGAAATCATCACATGAGAAATACCCAAAATTTCAGTAACCAGGAGAAGGCTCTGATACCACTTGTTGGTATCATCAAGCCTTGACCTCCCTTAAACAACTCTGATACCACTTGTTGGGGATATGAAGTCAATTTGTCATCATATATAAGGTATCTAAGATAGCAGTGCCTTAGTGATTTTCATTTTTATCACTTCAAAGACACACACAACTATGCCATAAAGCGAAAACAGGCACAGTGAATCCCCCATTGATCCTCTGAGAAAAGTAAATGCTAAACTAATAACAGATTCAACACAAGCATATATTCAAGAATACATAATCAGAAAATGTGAAAGACAAACCATGTGGACACACATATTTACGTGGGGAAAACCCTTTCGGGTAAAAAACCCCACCCTCGAAAACACTCAACTCTAATGTATTATTCAACAACAAATAGTTACAATACAAAACCAGAGCTATGCTCTTCAGGGGTTTACATCTTGTCCATCTGGAGAAGGTAGGCAACACAAACCAAAACCTTCACATAGTTACAATGACTCCAAAGTCATACCATGTAGATTCCCTTTAGCTCCTCAAAAATTCTCTCAGCTAGCCTCATGGCCAGCACAAGCTCAAGGCATAACCAGGTTCACATCTCAGCTAATCTGTGACACCAAGTGTTAACGGTTACAATGCCTTCACATACCGCTCTAACACTTTGCCACCTTTTTTTTTTTTGATCGAGTTCAAAGTATTCGACTAACCCAGGTCATACTTTTCAATCACTTTCCAACCAACCAATCGGGTGGCATTAATATGCACCTTACCTCTATCAGACAGATCTGATCACCTCTAACCAAGTCACCTTGCAAATACGCATTGAGCCGTCCAGGCATTCAATTTGCCACAATCGGATCCAGTCAACCATCAAATCTGAGCCTTGCATTTAATGCATTCACCACTCTAGAATTCAGCCAATCAGTTGTTGAAAACTTGCCAAGTGTCACCACCCCATTCATTTATCGCTTTGACCATTTTGGTCCAGCTCGGTCAACCAAGCTCCTACCGCACTACCGCCGAGCCCAACGAGCCACCCCGCAGTGTGGTGGTGAGCTCATCTAAGCTCTGCCAGACTTCCCCGTGCTACCGCACCAAGTTCACACTCCTATTGCAGTATGGCGGTAACCCCGTGTCGACTTGACCTTGGCCACCAACCGTGCTACTGCTAGGCTTGACTTTTTCCATCGCGATATGGCAGTAACCGTCTCGTAGACCACCAACAGTCATACCGCATCACCATAGCTTAACGAACAAGCCTCCGCAGTAAGGCGGTAAGCCTCCATCGTTGACCATCATGGTTCCACCATGCCACCTCGCCGTGACCGCCAGACCACTGTGGTACGGTGGTAGCCACCAAAATTGACCGTCCCTATCAACCGCACTACTGTGGAGGCCGACAGGCCACCCTGTGGTAGGGCGGTGACTGCCAGACAGACTGCAAACGGTCTCACTACGGCCACCGCGGTCTCACCAAGCTCCGCCCGCGGTAGGGTGATAACAGACACCAAACCGCTGCCTTCTAACCACCAACGGTTTACCGCGCCCACCGTGGTTTAAGGATAAGCCTATGTGGTAGGGCGGTAATTGCTTCCTCTACCAGCTCGCCACCACTGCGCCGTTCACTGTGCCACCGCCAAGCATAACAAAGACCACCGTGGTAGAGCGGTAACACCGCTCAACCGTGAAACAGAGTGGCCCGCGATAGAGTGGTAAACCGCTCAACCGTGCCACCAAGTAAAACATGCAGCAGTATGGTGGTAAAAGCCATAAACATGGTGAAAACGCCAAGGCTGAAAGAGATTTCAAGCCAGAAAGCTAAGGCATAAAATCCCAACAATAGTTACATACTCCTACCATATGTGTAAGAATAATTTTCTAGTATCATATTATTCTCATATTGAATAAAATACTTGTGATTTGATGTATTATGCTAATAAAATCTACCTTCTCAATAATTTTTTCTTATGCTCATTTTTTTTAAACAAAAAGTATGTTGATAAAAATTTAAATATTTCACATCTTGTCAAATAATCCTTTTTCTATTAGTAAAGTTGAATGACTCACAAAAAATATAATACCCTATCAATTTATTAAGTTTGTAAAGGCTAGTGATTGAATAAAATTGTAAGGACCCACAAATTATTATTTGGATGTTATGATTTATAGTCTAGTCATTTAAAAAAAAAACTAATAAATAATGGCTTGATCTTAATTTTTCTATACATACCTCTCAACAATAAACTATGAGTGGTGCCCCATGAATATAAAATTAGATTAAATATTTCATGTTAACATTTATTATCGTTAATGTGTATTCTAATAGTGACTGAGGTTAATGCCTCAAAAATCTTTGATTTCAAACTAACATTTATTTAGAATAATAATCTTAGATGAATATATTGGACCAATGATTGTATAAATTATTGGAAAATTAGAACAATGATTCAGATTAATTCTTGCAAACTATTGACCTTATGTTTAATACTTAAATTAATTTTTGGGATATTTCACCTTATCTTATAAAACTTGATTTTTTTGATAATATTATTTGAGGATATAGATATCTACTAACAAGGACCAAGCCAAATCAATTAGAAAGGGGTGTACAGTTTCACAAGAGATCACTGTTGTCTAATGTTTGTACATGAGAATGATAGTACGGGAAGAATAATGACACTAAGAGGAATTTGATTGCAATATTTAAGTTAGAATATAGGGCCCAAGAATAATACATCATAATGAATAACTTTGGATCTAAGAGAATTTTTGTGTCCATAGGAAGATACAAAATATCTACTTAAACACACTATTAGAAGGAAAACCAATCATGTGAGGCTAAGGTTTGCATGAATCAAATGACCCAAGTAATGAAGTAGTTTTAGAATTTGAGAAAAATCATAAAAATATTTGGAGGATTTATTACATTGTCCAAAATTGTTGATAAGATCCAAGTAGGAGGGAGCTTAGAGAATTGTATAAATGAAAAGAGAAATATCAATGGATGAAGGTTGTTGAACCCATGATATTCACATGTAGGATAGTCTTGCTGAATAAGAAAAATATGTGGAGTAATTCAATAAAATTACTATGTTATATGCTTGGGTGTGTTAAAATTTGAAAATAATATTATGCGAGAATAAAACTATGTGTTTTATAATATCAATTCTAAGATATAATTATAAGCCTCTTATAATGCCAAGTATAAGAATGCGATTCTTGTATGTGTTCCATTATGTGTGAATGAATCAGTACCTTAAGGTCTTACAAGGAATAAGGAAATATCATAAAATTATGGTATAACTAGGGGAAGGGTAAAAGCTCAAGTTTAGATGAGTAAAGGAGTATATCAAGATTAATTAGTGAAAGGTAAGAGTTTAAATTTAGATGATAAAGGGGATAAAATCTCAAGTTTAAAGGAGCACAAAGGTGAGATCTCAACAATGGTTATCTATTTGAGATTGTAAATAGAGCCAAAATTTAGCTCATCGATCCTTAGCATCACCTTTAACTCTTTTTTGAATTATTTAGATGTCCAAAGTCAATGACATTGTTAGTCATGTTCCTCTTTATCATGTCTTAGAATTCCTTTTGTGGGGACAAATCTACTAAGTTTTACTCTAATTTTTTTTTCACATTAAGATAAACTCGATTTAACCTCAAAGAGATCCTAGACCATAAGAAAATCTCAATCGTTGATCTCTAGGATTCAGTCCTTTGATGACACATATTTCTAGAAGAGAACCAAACATTTATCATGTTTAGTTATAAGTGAGTTTTATTTTGGCCAAGTCATGATAAAAGTCTTAGGCCTATTAAGGAGGAAAGTTAGAAAAAAATTCCCTAAAGACCTTGGTAAATCTTGGTTGGTTAGACAAATCAAAGTATGTCACATGCCAATAGTGGATCACTTTGCATCTCCCTTGTAATTATGTTTTGAGACTTTAGTTTCTAGTTAGAACTGAGTTCAATTTATGCCAAGTCATGATAAAATTTTGAGGTTTATTAAGGAGGAAAGTTAGAAAGAAAATCTTTAAAAACCTTGGTGTTGAACAGTCTGGATAACTGAGAAGGGGGGTGAATCAGGTATCACAAAAAACTTTTCCTTTCTTTAATTAATCTAGAGCAATCTTAAACCAATCATATATTAATTAAAACAAATATGAATATGCAAGCACTTAACAACACCATGCACAATGAACACCAAAATTTACGTGGAAACCCAAGATGGGAAAACCCACAGAGAATGCTAATTCTCAATTATAAAGCACCGATTAAGGTGACACCGGTTAAGGTGATTTTTACAAGGGCTCACTGCAGGTAAGGCTCACTACCGGTGGCTCACTGCCCGATTAATACAAAAATCACTGATTACAAAAATAGACAAAACATGAACTGATGAAGTTGTATCTACATATGCATGAATTTAGTGTCGGTTAAGAGCACAATATATGACTATAGCAGAGCCAGTGAAGAATATTCTGCACACCTTCCTTCCACAACCTCTACAATACAAATTGCTTCTTCCTGACACTTGCCTTCACTTCCTTCTCTATTTCTTGTCACATAATCCTTCGCACCCTTATCACTGTTTGCACATACCAAACTTATTTTTCAGATACTAAAAGATGTTCCACATATATGTATATATACACACCTAAAGAAAACAATGAGTCGACCCTTAGAAAAACATGTCTACTTGAAGAACAACCTTGAAATATTCAATAAGGCTTGGCACGCTAGCATGAGACCCAAAAGATAGGTCACACATAAATATCTTCTTTCCAAGTTACCATGAGAGCCATAAATAGGTCATACATAAAATATATCATTATTAGCAAAAGGTAGCTAACTTTGAATTACATGAGATATATTCTAGAGCCGATGGAAATGCCACAACCAAGACCAAATCTTGATCATCATCAATTTCAGTATCAACTAGAGGAATGCAATTAGACAAACCAAAAATTGTAACATGCTACATGAATGTCCAGATAGCAAGGATACCCAAAATAAGCTTTAGGCACAACAATCAGTAACAAAAGGATTAGTCATCATTATTCTGCATTAACTGTCTTCCACAAATGTCCCAAAAAGAGGTACTGCCATATCTGGATCGAGGATAACATCCACACTATGCAACATTGTAGCATATGATAGGATAGATCATTTTTGTATATCAACCAAAGCACAACCTTCCTTATCCCAGGTTTTGACATCAATGAAAACAATGCCACATCAAAAAATTCTCAACAATCTCCCCCTTTGGCATTGATGGAAAAACAACAAAAACTAGTCAAAACTACGAAATACACCAAGCACTCCCCCTTTGTCAAGCAATTCAATTCCTCTTCAATTTCTCTTTTTGTTTTTTTTTCTCTTCATTTTCTCCCCCTTTTTTCCATCAAAGGCAAAGGTCCAAATAAGAACATTCAAAAAATCAAGTAAAAATAATAGTTTTCACATGAATTTTTTTCTTGTACCTTTCTATCACAATTGGAAGAATCCTCTTCCAAGCTTGCACTGCATAAACCATTCTGAAATACACACTGTCCTATAGAACCAACAACCCAAATGAAGATGACTAGTCCAGAGATAGGCACTGTTGTTCACAATCCTCTGCATCAAAAAGTATCTCGGATAGATGATCCAATCGAACCTCAACAATTTCTTTAACCAACCAAAAGGTTTTAACCAAATCTTCCCTCTGTCTCTGAGTAGACAATAACTCAGCTTGCAAATCACCACCTCTTATTCTCTATTTTCCATATTTATCTTTGAAGAAGTCAAAGAACTTCCGAATATCATTCAATTTAGATTCAATAGCTTCAATTCTGCTTCTAAAATTATCAACAAACGCAGGCCACCAAAGACAGTATTTGCAGATGTCAGAAATATCCTTAATGGATTCTCTTGTCTCACCAATGTGTTTGGATAATTTTTTTTTGGCTGTGACACACCTTCTTTCAATCATAGCTTGAAATTTATCTCCTTCAGATCTTGCCTGCAACAATATTTCTTTAACAAATTCTACCAGATCATCCGGTAACGAGTCAGAAACAACAGAAACATTAATACCCTTTTTGAGAAGATAATCAACCAAGGCATCTTCAATTCTAGGCCTACTGACCAGAGAGAAAGCATTCCACATTACCCCAATATTTTCATATCACCCTCATTCAATACTGAACGAACTTCATTTGAATCAAGTAGAGGCTCTTCTTCCTTCTCCTTCTCTTCCAAGATAGTGATGACATCCTTTGTGTTAATTTTCTTCCTTTTAGGTTCCGGAGGGGACCACCAATGCCAACCTCTAACTGCCTCTTACCGGAGGAGGAGCCCTCCTCAAACTGATTGATAGGTGTAGTACTAGACACTATCACACCTAAGCATAGATTCATTTGCAAGGATGAGAAATAAACTTTGCATGCATTTGCTTTATCTTCCATACATTCCAAATATCTGTAAGCTTGCTTTATGACAGGGATGCCAAACTTCCACTTAACATTTTATTTTGACGGTAATGAATTTAGAAAGTAGAACACTAACACATGAGCATAGACCCAAACTGGAAGGGATAACTCTCAACCAAAGACATTCTGACATTCTCAATTAGATTTTCCATTATCAGGCTACTAAGGTCAAACTGTTGATTTTCCTTCACCATCTTATGTGTAAGATACACAACAATAACAGATGTAGAACCTTCATTATTTCGGTAATAGATTTTGTATGAGATACCATAAGCAACATACCTTACTGCATGATCGACAATGGTATTTATCAGTAGAGCTCGAGGGTCTTTGTCGATACTAGTAAGTTCCTCCACATCTCTGTATTTCACTGTTTTCTTCCTAGGGAGGTCACCAACTCTAGGGCACATACATTTTGCAATTCATCCATCTTCAACCCTAGTTCCATTTCCTTCATCTTTCGATGATCAAATTCGTCCAACTCTACTCCCTTTAGCTTCAATGGAATACCGCCACTGGATTCACTATCAATCAACATGGATTCCATCATTGCACTTAGCTTCTTTAATCTTTTTATTGCTCAGCGAAAACCTCTTCTTCTTCTTTGCAAATAGTGAGAAATGATTTGTAAATTCTATCTTTTATCCTTAATTGCTCATGATGACTTCACCGCCAAAATGTGTATCAATGATGCCAATAATTATACTTCACTTTTCAATCAGCCAAATTAAGCTTCATCATGCAACATCACCCGGATCTAGCTTAGTCATGTCAAAAACACATCAATCTTACTTCAGAGAGGGGGAACCGTTAGGATATACATTGCAAAACTCCCTCCGAACCAAGGCAATAGGCTTAGATTCCAGAAGATATTGTATCATGATTTAGTACGACATAATAGCTCTCCACACTCGTTTCCTTTTTCTTCCAAACCATAGTTGTCTTCTTCTTGGATTCATTTGATTTTGCAACATCCTTTTTGTTTTCAATATTTTTCGGAGCAACATATTTGCATGTGTTAGCATAATGTCTGGATTGATTGCACTTGTAACATCTTTTCCCTAACTTAACTGAGTGAACCTTGGATTTGCACTGATTGGCTTTGTGACCATAACCATGATATAAGTAGCAATAACCATGAAAGAGATTATTCATTCCATTCCTTCTAGTCATATTAGATAATTTACTTCTGCAATGACTTGATTTATGACCGAACTTGTGACAGTTAAAGAATTGAATACTCGATTCCTTCCTGCTTCTACACTCTATAGCCTTATGTCCAAATTTTTTGCATAAAAAACAATGACCATTAAATGATAAGTACCTTTGAGTATTTGGTTGCCTCACCAGAGGTCTTTTTGTCACTGTTCTAGACTCTCAGACCTTGCTAGTTACGACAGATCTTGCTTCAACTTCAACTACTTTGTCTTTACCCTTAGTGTCATGATTTGAGATTTCCCCTGAGAAGCCAAGTCCTCCCTTATCCTTGAGACATTTTTACATAGGGACAAAATTTGATCTAGAATTATGCTACTTTTCATATACTCTAGCTTCTGATTTCAGACCTCCTTAACTCTTGATCTAACTTCTCATTTTCTTCTACTTTCCGTTTGATGGTATCTTTTGAGATTTTCTCCAGTATTCTTCCATTTGTTGTATGATGGTGTCCTTGAAATTTTCTTCAGTCTTCTTCCATTCTTCCATTTTCTATTTGATGGCGTCCTTGAGACTTTATTCTGTCTTCTTGTATTCATCCAACCGAAGCTTTAGATTTGCATCACTTTCCTTTGACTCCTTTAATTCCTCACTTACTTCTTTGTGTCTTGCTTTGAATTTTTGGATATTCTCCCTTAGCTTTGAGATGCAATCATTTGCCTCTTTGATGTTTTCTTTCAATTCCTCATTCTCAAATTCTATACTTTCCATATCACTTGATATTATCTTTAGTTCTTCTTCAAAGCAATAATCTCCTGCCATCTGTTCAAACTACCAAGATCTCCCTCAAGCGATTAAGCTCTATCTGCAAGGGACCAAACTTTGATACCAATTATTAAACAGTCCAGATAACTGAGAGGAGGGTGAATCAGTTATCACAAAATACTTTTCCTTTCTTTAATTAATTCAGAGCAATCTTAAACCAATCATATATTAATTAAAACAGATATGAACATGCAAGCACTTAACAACACCATGCACAATGAACACCATAATTTACGTGGAAACCCAAGATGGGAATAACCATGGAGAATGCTAATTCTCAATTATAAAGCACTGCTGAAGGTGACATCGGTTAAGGTGATTTTTACAAGGGCTCACTGCAAAAATGCTCATTGCAGGTAAGGCTCATTGTCGGTGGGCTTACTACCCGATTAATATAAAAATCACTGATTACAAAAATAGACAAAACATGAACTGATGAAGTTGTATCTACATATGCATGAATTCAGTTCCAGTTAAGAGCATAATATATGACTGTAGCAGATTCAGTGAAGAATCTTTTGCACACCTTCCTTGCACAACCTTTGCAATACAGATTGCTTCTTCTTGACACTTTCCTTCACTTCCTTCTCTATTTCTTTTCGCATAATCCTTCACACCCTTATCACTGTTCACACATACTACACTTCTTATTTGGATACTAAAAGATGTTCCACATATATGTATATATGCACACCCGGAGAACAAAATGAGTCGACCTAGCAAAACATGTCGACTTGAAGAACAACCTTGAAATATTCAATAAGGCTTGGCACGCTAGCACTAGACCCAAAAGATAGGTCGCACATAAAGATCTTCTTGCCACATTACCACAAGACCCATAATTAGGTCATACATAAAATATAGCATTATTACCAAAAGGTAGCTAACTTTTAATTACATGAGATATATTCCAGAGCTGATGGAAATGCCACAACCAAGACCAAATCTTGATCATCATCAATTGATAGGAACATCACAACCAAGACCAAATCTTGATCATCATCAATTTTAGTATCAACTGGAGGAATGGAATTAGACATACCAAAACTTGTAACATGCTACATGAATGTTCGGATAGCAAGGATACCCAAAATAAGCTTTAGGCACAACAACCGTTAACAAAAGGATTAGTCTTCATTATTTTGCATTAGCTGTCTTCCACAGATGTCCCAAAAAGAAGTAGTGCCATATCCGGATCGAGGATAACATCCACACTACACAACACTATAGCATACGATAGGATATATCATTTTTGTATATCAACCAGAGCACAACCTTCCAGATCCTAGGTTTTGACATCAATGACAACAATGCCACATCAACAACTTATCAACACTTGGGAAGTCTTAGTTGGCTAGACCAATCAAAGTATGCCACATGCCAATATTGGATCATTTAGTGTCTCTCTTATAGTTACACTTTGAAATATGGAGCCAAAGTCAAAATATGTTAGATTATGTGAAGCTTACATCCATAACACTACTTGGGAATGTTAATTTGTGAGTTGTAGAAATCAAAGTCTAAGTAAATCAAAATTTATTAATTTATTGTATCCATAAGAAGCCTTGAGTGTAATATTCATATGAAGTCTAAAGCTAAAACATTGAATTAAAAAAGATTCAAAGAATCCTCTCATTCACATTCATGAATAAGATCTAGAGGGAAATACCTTAAGGAGTCGGTGACATCTAAGAAAGCTAAGGAATCTAGGAGCTAAGAAACCAAACTAACTAGAGTTAGCCATGTGTCCTTGTCACATGGCTTAGAGACTAACATTTAAAGCCCTCAAAGTTTTCTCCCTTGAATTGATCAAACTATGGAATTGTCAAAGTAAACCTAAGAATGACAATTGCCAATATCAATGTGCAACCAAGCTCTCATATGTTATCCTAGATCACCATAATATTGCGATAGATATTTGCTATTGATAGAACCCACAATTTGATTAAAGGAATTAATAGCTAAGATATCATATTGTAAAAGAATTACATGTAAAATATAGAACTAAAATATTAAGTCAAAATATATAAACTTCTTGATAGTTAACTAAATTATGATCATTTTATCAAAGTATCTAAATGATATACTTAAACTATTTTAAAAAAGTTAAATATAAATTTTTGGTAAGTATGGAGTGTTAAGAAAAAACATTGAACATTACAAATAAAGTAATTATTCGCTAATCACTCAATGGAAAGATAAAGCAAGGAAAAAACAAAATGGAAAAGTTGGGAAGTGGAACTTAACGAAGGTCGAAAGGAAAAGCAAAGAAAGTACATGAGAATGAATAATTGAAGACATGTTCTCCTTTATTTCAACACATATTAAAGTTTATTTGGAAGAAGTGCATTTTTGTTTGGAATCTTGATTGATCTTGTTCATACACGTGGGGTTGGTAGACTTTTACTATGAAAAGATTCTAATTTTTTTAATGTTCCTTCTTCTTTACGACTAGCTATGGCTTTACTTGTTCAAGATACAATGCATAAATGTCTCGAAATTATTAAAGTGACTTTCATGTTCCATACAAGGGATAGGCTCAATAGAAAAGTATAATTAATGAAAGAAAGGTTATTGGGTAGAGAATTCCTTACGAAACCACATAAATTTATTGGAAATATGTTTATAAGTATTTTATATATATTATTAAATAAATAAAATATATAATTACAATTTATTATAGTGTAAATTTAAAAACAAAAATAAAGATATTTTGTTAAGGAATTGTTTTATGAGAAATTTTTATATAAGAGAGATTTTATGCATTCTTTAAATTTTGGATTATGGTTGGTATTGGAGGTTGAACATCAAGTTTGATGTCATTTAAAATAGATTCAATAAATTTCTTTAATAATGTGGGAGTCTCGCTCCTTTATTAAAGAGGTGTCGTGAAACTTGGATGAAATTGAGTTAAAAAGACATATATGTTCTAAAGAAACAATTGAAGTATACTAAGATCCAAAATAATGAAGAATAAGAGTGAAACATATGCTTTGGTAAATGTCATTAAAGATAAAATCATCATGATAAAAATCTATATTTTGATGACAAAAAAATAAGATCTAATATAATTTAATAGGAGAAAGATGAACTTGTTTCGTTGTAGTAATTTTGCATGATTTATTTTTGTGCACTTTGACCTGCTATAAATTATTATGCTTTTACTGTATTCTTTATGACTATGCTTATTTCAATAAAAAAACATAAAAAATAAATTATAATTTAATTGATCTTATCTTAAAAGATATAAAGAAAACTTTGTAAAAATCTAAATCAAAATAAAAAATAGTTTTATAAATAACATACAAAATAGAGGGGAGCTCTTTCTTTCGGTCATGAAGGCTGAGTTGGTTTCTTGGTCTATCAGGTGTTTTAAGGGGAGTTCTTCCTCTTCAGTGCTGCCTGGTATTTCTCGTATTGAGGTTGAGATTCTAGCTGGGCTGTTTGTTTTGACTAGTTGGTTTGTTGCTACTTGTGGGGTCTGTGGTGATGGGATCTTGTGTCATGCCCAATATTTTCACTAGAAAATGCAACATTTTTTTTTAAAGAGTTATTAAACACAATCAATTAACAACCATGCACTTCATTTTTGACTTTTAAAATCTATTAAAAAACTATGGACTATGGGATTCATAATGTAGGAACTAGCCAACCATCCTCATATATATATATGTATGTTAGACAATAATAATACTATTAACAATATTGCCTAATTGTAATAATAATATTATTAGTTGATCATTGTTGGAGCATTAATGGTGAGAACATTATTATTTAGTCATAATAAATGAATTATTAACAATCTTAGTTAGACCTTTATACTGTTATTATTTTTAAATCAACCCATTAGTGATGATACTTAATCCATAATAAAATTTGTATTAATCCGTCAAAATGGAGTTTTCTTACCCTGGTGTTAAGGGGAGGCTCCTTGGTGGAGTGGTGGGGCTTCTTGCCTGTAGTGCCAACAATCGAGGCCCAAACCTTAATATCTTTATAATTTATAAAGAATTCATCTCCTTGACTCAAAATCTACAACTAAAATATAATATATGACATTAAATTTATAGATTTTAATAGAAAAAAATGGCGCAAAACAATGAAGGGGAGCGAAAAATTGCAGAGGTGAAAGGGAGACGATGGGGAGATATGGAAGAGGATAACTGCCCAGGAGAGAAGGTGAAATTGGATGGCAAGGTGAAGCAAGCAAGGCACACCCCACAATGGGTGTTCGGGAATGAAAATTGGGTGGATAAATGTCACCTGCAGTTTCACAAGATGGAAATTTAGGAAATGCAAGACTGCAACCAAAGAAGAAGACTCCAAGGTGATAGCCAAAGGAGGGTTCCTGAACAAGGGTGGAAATCAGTAGGGCGTTAAAGGAAGGAGGAAAATTGGAGCACGCAAAACTTAGGGCGTGGGTGGTTCTAGGAAAAAGGATGCCATGAAAATCCATTGGATTTAAATTGGCGATACAAGAGCAACAACACTCAAAAGCGCACCAGCAAAGTCTGGAAAGTGAAAGGCTTGGGAAACCATAAGCCAAAGAGAGAAGGAAAAACAAGCCAAAAAAATGGAGAAGAATATGAATTTGGTAGAAGAATGAACCCAATAGACCGAGAATTGTACAAAAGAAAAGCAAATAGGAGGAAATTCCAAAATAAAGGGAAAGGTAGGTATGCAGAAGATTGGGTGAGGCCCGAGGAAGCAAGTTGTATTCAATGCCTTCTGAAGTGATTGAATCAAGAGTGACCAAACTGATGGACAAAGTGTTGTTTTCCAAATGGAGCAGCCCAAGGTGCCCTGGGGAGGAGATCAAGGCTTGGTGGCGAACCAATTTCAAGGATCGGGTAGACATACACCAATTACCAAATTCTTTCTTCCTCATAGAATGCATAGATCAACAACTAAAGTAGGAAATAGTAGATGTGAAACCCCTTTTTTTGAATGGTCATAGTTTCCATTACCTAAACTGGAAATTGAAATTTGATCCCTGGAATTACACATTCAAACAAATCCTTACTTGGATCAAACTGGTGGATCTGCCCTCTGAGTTTTGGAATGTGGAGGCAATGGTGAGAATAGGAGATGTCCTAGGAGTGTGCCTAGGGGTAGATGAAGACTTCATAAATGGAAAAGATGGTGTGAAAGCCAACATCCTGGTAGAGATAGATGAGGGGGTTGGAATCTACAAACACTTAGAAATTCTCACAAAGTATGGAAGTTGGCAACATGAAGTAGAGGTGTGTGAAGGAATTGGGCCAATAAAATTCCTCTATAGAGAATCAATCCAGGAAGGTGCCTAAAACAAGGGAAAAGGAAAAGTGAAAGTGAGAAGGATCTGGAAGAAGCAGGTGATATAATATCACAAGGAGACACAACCCGAATCCCAGAAGACTCAAACCAAAGAGGATGGAAAAACTCTAAGAAGAGGAAGTGTGAATGTGAAATCCAGAATAGCAGAGAGGCACTCCATCCAGTGCAGGCATAGTCGGTGGATATGACCTCCCGTCAAAAAAAGATCTCAACACTCTTCTAGGTGAAGCAAAGGAACATCAAAAGGACATCAACACTCAACTCAGGGAACTGTCCAAGGAAACAAATGATGCAGAGAGGGGATTGTAGGAGGCAAGAGGCAAGATAGTGAAGGGAAAGCAAAGTAATAGAAATGAAGAGGAAGAAGAGTTCCTGGAGGAAGAAGGAAACTACTCACAATCTGAGGAGGAGGTGAGTGACCAATACATAGAAGGAGAAGAAGAAGAAATATAGGAGGCTAAGGAGGGAGAGTTGATTTAAGAAAGGATGTTGGAGCAGACCAAATCAAAAATAAGGAAATCGAATATAAAAAAGAAAACCAAAAGGGGTGAAAAAATGAACAAAGCTAAGCTGGTAATTGCAGGTAATGCTACAGGACAGAGGAAACCGAGAGCTAGGAAGGATTCTCTCCTTCCCAGGTCCAAATGAGGATAATAACATGGAATGTCAAGGGCATCAATGCCCCTGACAAATGGCGCATGGTCAAGCACCAAATTGACCAATCAAAAGCGGACATAGTTCTAATCCAGGAGTCTAAATGGAGTAAAGATGAGGGAAAGAAAAGATTGAGCAACTTTAGGCAATGGAAAGGACAATTCAAGGAGGCTAGAGGTGCGACTGGTGGCCTGGGAGTAATATGGAATCCTCTAAAAATAGAAGGGGAAGTGAAAAAAGAAGATGACTATTGGAAGTTGATAAAGTTCAAGGGACTGAGGAGACATGAAGTCTTCTTCATCATCAATGTATATGGTCCAATAGTCATTGTGGAAAAAAGACAGGCGTGGAATAAAATCTGAAGTGAACTAGAAAATTGGAAAAGTGAGTGAGGGATAGTAGCAGGGGATTTTAATGTGACCTTGAATAATGAGGAGAATCAAGGGGGCATGAGAAGGACAACAACCATTAGATTTCCAAGAATTTGTTATCAAGAATCATCTAATAGACCCATAAACCAAAAATGGGACTTTCACATGGTCAAAAAGAAGGAAGGGCTTCACCAAAATAGCTGAAAGATTGGATAGATTTTTGCTCTGGGGGGACTGGGGAGAGGCAACAACCACACAGGAATCCCAAATCCTACCTTACACAAGGTTCAACCATTCCTGTTTTGCTCTCCTTTGGGCAGGATGACCCCCCTAAAGGAAGTCCATTCAAGTTTGAAAATATGTGGTTGAGGATGAACATCTACCAGAGCTAATAGATGGGTGGTGGAATGAGATTAAGTTTGGAGATAAATTAGAGCTATACAAGATAAAAAATAAGTTAGGATACATCAAGAACAAAATCAAAGAATGAAACAAGTCTCACTTCAAAAATATTTTCTAGGAGAAAGAAAGAATAGATCAAGAGATCAGAGCCTTGAATGAGCACATAATAGAAAAAGGAATGGATGTAGTTGATTTTGAGAATGAGAAATGTATGAAAGAAGAGCTGGTAGAAATATTGAAGAGGGAAGAATGCTTTTGGTGACAGAAATGAAGAGAATCTTGGTTGAAAGAAGGAGATAGGAGCACCAAATACTTTTACAAAACAACAATCTCCAATCGAAGTAAGAACATGATATCAAAAATTAAGAAGCAAAACAGGGAAGAAACTCAATCTATTGAGGAAGTGAATAAGGAGGCAGTCAAATTATTTGAAGACATTCTGAATAAGGAAAGCCAGGAGAACAGAGCAACAAGGGAAAGAATGCTAAATATATCCCTACAATCGTAAAGGAAGAATAGAATAGGCGGCTGCATCAGAAGGTTTCTTTGGAAGAAGTCAAGGAAGCAGTTTTCCAAATGAACCCAGACAAGGCCCTGGGGCTAGATGGCTTCCCAGTCAATTTCTTCCAAAAATTTTGGGACACAGCTGGGAGAGATCTATTGGTAGTGGTGGAAGAATCAAGGAGAAGAATGAAAATGCTGGGGGTAGTAAACCATACATTTTTGGCCCTAATCCCTAAGAAAAAAGACCCTTAGACGATGAGTGATTTGAGACCATTTGCATTATGCAATACAGTGTATAAGGTGGTTACAAAAATAATAGAAACAGAATCAAGGAAGTTCTCAATGAGGTCATATAATTAGAGCAGAGTGGATTTTCCCTAGGAAGGTCAATAGTAGAAGGAATAATCATTGCTCATGAAACCATACACTCAGCCAAGAAGAATAAGGAAAGATGTATGGTGCTGAAACTGGACATTCCTAAAGCTTATGACATGGTAGACAAACAATTTCTCTTGCAAGTTATGGAGAAATTTGGATTTGATGAAAAATGGATAAATTGGGTTAAGAGTTGTATCTCAACAGCCAAATTATCTGTTCTAGTGAATGGATCTGCAGAAGGATTATTTCCTTCTGCAAGAGGAATAAGGTAAGGTGACCCCCTCTCCCCCTTCCTATTCATAATCATGGAAGAGGTATTGGGGAGAGGGATACAAAAGCTAAGAAGAGAAGGGAAATGGATAGGAGTTCAAGTGGCAAATGGTATGGAACCCACTACACATCAATAATTTGTAGATGACACCATTCTTCTTGGGGAAGCTAGTAGAAGAGAAGCAAGGGTGATCAAGAATTTTCTAGAGGATTACTGTAGTGCATCAAGATAGAGTATTAATTGGGGAAAGTTAGAAGTCTTTTTCCTCAATACTCAACCAATCCTACAAAATGATCTAGCCAAAATCCTGAATCTGAAATTGGCAACATTACCAGGACGATTTTTGGGGATGCCTCTGTTTGCAAGGATAAACAAAAAATTCTATTGGGAGAACTTGGTAAACAGTTGTAAGAAAAAATTGGGAACTTGGAAAGCCAGGTGGTTTTCCTCAGTAGGAAGATTATTAATGGTGAAATTAGTACTATCAGCCATTCCAGTGTATTCAATGTCATGTTTAAAGTTACCTAAAGCAGTGGAAGAATCTCTATCACAAATCTTTAGGAAAATCTTTTGGAGTGGAATAGGGAAACAAACCAAATTCCCATGTTGGCCTGAGACAAGGTGTGGACATCCAAAGAAGTTGGTGGGGTTGGGATTAAACAACTAGTGCTAATGAATCAAGCCATGGGGGCTAAACTGGTATGGGACCTTCATACAAAAATTGAACAAAAGTGGGTTAGAATTATGAGAAGGAAGTATCTAGATTAAGATGAACCATCTAGAATTCTTACCACAATGAACCCGCTGAGAGGCTCTGCAATTTGGAACTTCATTTTGGAATACAAACATTATATCTAAGCATGTAACTTTGGAGATTAGAGATTGAAACAATGTGTCCTTTTGGAACGACTCATGGTGTGGAAAATCCCTCATCAACAACTCCCCATGATTGGAAGAAATTAAGGAGGAAACAACAAGGATATGGGGGAATAAGGTTGCCAACTATGGTAGGATAGCGTATAATCAGGGGATCCTCTGGTGGAGTTGGAATGATCTGCAAACCCTCAATGCTCCACAAGCATAGAAAGAGGCATTAACATAAATTCTCAAAGGTAGACATTTTTTCCCATCCAATGACAAGGACATAATCAAATGGTGTGGGTCATCCACAAGCTCATACAAAGTGAAGTTCAGATATATGATTAAAGAACTAGCCATGGCAAGACAAGACTGGCCATGCAAGTTGATATGGGGGAAAAAATGCCTTCCCAAAGTAGGAGTCTTTGCATGGATGGCGATTCAAAAAAGAATACTCACAAAGGATAGATTAGCAACCTTTGGTGTTCAAGGTCTGGGAAGATGCACAATGTGCAAAGAGAATGAAGAATCTACAAATCATCTTCTTTTGACACGCCCATATGCAAATGATTGTTGGGGAAGGGTCAGGAGAAAATTAAATCTGCAATGCCCCATGCTAGCAGACCTAGTGTCCTGGTTCAAAATGTGGCCTCAAGGAGGTAATAAATTGGTATTTAGTGGAATATGGAAAATAAACCCATCCATTGTAATATGGGAAATCTGGAAGGAATAGAACAAAAGGATTTTTCAAGGGAAGGAGATGAACGAAGATAGGCTCTGGGGGAAAATTGAGAGGGCCATAGTAGAACTAGTCAATGAAGATGCCCGAAACAAAGCAGGCAAGCATAAAAAGTTCACAATCTCAGATGACAACCTAATGAAATTTTTTGATGGATTAAAGGGACCATTACTTAGTGGGAACAAAATTCCGTAGACATTGAAGATAAAGAGAGAAAAAGTAGTTTGGAAAGAACTGGAGGAAGGTTGGACTAAAATAAATTTTGATGGAGCGAGCCGTGGGAATCTAGGAATTGGAGGAGCTGGGAGTATAGCCAAGGATTCACATGGTATGACTCTAGCAGTAAAAACCATATCACTGGGAGTGTGCATGGACAATGAAGCGGATTTTAGAGCTATAGCCATCAGCTTAGAACTAGGCTTAGAGTTGGGAGTGAAGCGTATACACTTGGAAGGGGACTCCCTCATCACAATCAATGTTATCCGAAGAGGTAGCACTCCGAATTGGAAACTAAATCACCTGCTGTAGTGTATCAAACAACTAATAAGTAAATTCAAGGCCTTTCAAATAAGTCACATCTATCGGGAAGGTAACAACAAGGCAAATGAGTTGGAAAAAAGGTGACAAAAAATAACATGTAGGTAGGTCAGGATGGGAGAGAGATGCCAGAGAGGGAGGAAAAGAAAGTCGATAACCGAAAATGACCACGAAAAAAAACCAAAAAAACTGGCAACCAATGAAACACATAATGAAATAAGGGCACAATATAAGTTGATTGGATTGACAAGATGCAAGCCATCAATAGAAGGCAAGAGATAGGACATTCAAACAAGTCCTGAGATAAAGGAAATGACCGGTTGGCTTGCACGATCCCTCACAATTAAGCAGATTCATATCAATAGTAAGGTGGTGGTGAGAAGACATGCCTCAAAAGGCACAAACTCTGAAAGGCCCATAATGAGGAAGTAACACCATTGATGTGAAAAGGCCCAGATTGGCGACAGTATGGGAAAAAATAGAGAGTGCCACTTTTAGAAGCAAGAGAGATTGGAAGGTGCAGTGAAAGTCAGTAATGAGTCTGAGTATCAGTGAATTGGGGTGTGAATCCAATGCCAGATACAATGGAAACCCCACTATTCCTGAACACGGGGAAGCAACAACAATCCTTCGTGGGTGAAATAACAAACAAAAGGTTGTAGGGGTTGCTAGTTTCCTCCTACCCATTAGTCCTCTAGGTGATCAAGAAAGTTTTGGGTCTGAAATGTCTAAGGGCATACCATAGATTTAGGTTGAATTCAGAAATCCCAACAATGTTCTTGGTCATGTTACTTCACATGGGTGTCTCCAAGGAGAATGGAAAGAAACTCACGCAGATGGTGTTCACTCATGCCTAGCTAGGAGACATTGATGCAACCCTGGATAATGTGGATGAAAACAAGAAAATCCCAATGTCGTAGAACTACTAAATTTTACACATGAATTGGAGGGAAATCATGAAATTCCCACTGATTCAAACCATTGACCCAGAGGGGTTTGAAAAATTGTGGGACGAGTGAGAAAGGAGCATTTTCTTCCTTCTCAGAGCGACAAAAATAGTGAAAAACTTGCCACGAGGCTGGGCAATGAGATATGTGGAGGATGAAGAGCTGGTGGAAGAGATTGTGGCTTGAGATGATGACGATTGGGACCTTGGTACATGAGAAGAATGGTGCTAGGATGACAACAGAGACCTCGAGTAGAAGGTGAAAGGCCTAGCACACCAGAACTACAAAGTGGAATGCCCAATGGTGGTAGACTACAAGGCCTACATGGGGAGGAAGGACTCAGACAACAATGAGGATTGAGCAAGACTGGCTCAGTAATGGTTTTTTTGTGTGTGGTTTGTATTGTGAAATCTCCAAGAAAATAGTAATAAGGGTTTAGATTACAGTATTTAGGGGTCAGTCTCGGGGTTGATGAATTGCCCGTGATTGGACCAAGCCTTTTGTAATGGCAATAAATATTAGCCAATATTACCAAAAGTAGAAGGTAGGAAATTGTAAAGGCCATTTTTCTAATGAGGCCTGCAAGAAGGTTTTTTGAGTGGCTGGAATCCGTGTAATATCATCTTTTCTGAAGAAATACAAGGTGTTGCCCTTAGCAGTGATTTAACTAGCAAAAAATAATTTTTTTTTTTTATTGAATCACCAACTAATTGTTAGTAAAACATTGTTATTAACCATTAATCGCCATAAGATTTCCATTCATCCATACGACAATAGAACCTTTATATTTACAAATGAAATAATGACATTCTATATATATTTTAATCAATCCTTCAATAACACATATAATTATTTTAATTTCTTTTAAGCCTGCATAATAATGTTATTACTTAAATCACTAAAAAAATAATAAGTATAATGCTATTCACTCGATGGCTCAACTTTCATACTAGAACCATTTATTTATTGTTTCTCATCAATTAATTCAAAACCATATTATTATCAATATCCAAAGGTAATTATTTATTCAAAGATTAACTATTAATGTAATTGTTGTCAATCAGATTGCACCCGCATGCTTAAATATTGAATTTTAGCAATTTGCTAACACATTGGAACTAATTCCAAGCTGTGGGTATCCTATGAGTTATTAGACCTCCAAATTCTAGGCTGGTTCCTATGGATTTTTCTGATTAATATTTTGGTAAAATATTGGGAAAAAGGATAAAACGATTTAACCTGAATGCAGAACTATGAAACTTTAAATATTGTGATACTTACACTTGAAAATGATGATCTAAAAGGAAACTTGGTTCATAATTGATTCTCAGAATATCTAATTTGCACATCAAAATCTGAATAGTTTTAACTCATATAAATGCTCCATACAAAGGTTCATAAAACTATTTTCTTTCAAAGGAAAAGAACAGTGTTCTCATAATTAAGAAAATAATCTTATTACGAACTCAGTGTATGACCTATGAATTAAACTTGAATGCACACATATATTTATAATTGAGACAAAAAGATAAAGGTTTCAATGCTGAAACACAAGATAATTCGATCAAAATCAATCACAACAATGATGCCTGAAAGCTTGAAGGCAAAACCTGACACTATTGAGAAGATAAAAGGAAAAAATCCATGCTAAAACTGAGGTAACCTGTAAACCTGCTACTACATTAATTTGGAAAAATAAATGCTGAGTTACAAATCATTCACTTTGCAGAGTGCAAAGGAGAAAAATAAGAACTAATGAAAAACAATTAAGTTTTTCAATATATACAAAAAGCCTTTCAAAAAGGCATGGAAATGGAACTAAAAGTCCAACTCGAAGAGAGGGTGATAACTCCAAGGCCAAAATCCGAGCAGAAGAAAATATCTCTGAAAAAGAGGCTCAAATCCATGCAAAAACAAGTCCACTCAGGCTCAAACTCACTGCCAAGTCATAACTAAAACATGCACTATTCCAACTGAACTGCAAATCCCTGAAAAATGTGGGCCAAAGCATGCAAAAAATTGCCTTGTTTGTATCAATCTGCCCATGCAAAAATAATAGAATTCCCCCCTTGCTTAATATTTTATTTTCATGCTTGCACTAAAAATAGTTAAAATAATTAAATGATTTATACTTTATCATTTAATTATTTTAACTTTACAATGTGTCATGCAAAACATAAAATAAAAATAAAACCTAAGTCAAATAGAAACTTGACTCTATAAACATGGGCTCACGCATAATGAAGACCTCACCACCATACCTAGCATATATTTGTTTCTAATATATCGGTCAGCCACTTAACATTATTAAAAGGCAGGAAACATGATTATTAGGTTTGTTGACCCATATCATGGTAAAGATTCGAATTGTGATAATGATAAAAAGAAATGATAGTGATATTATCACTCAAAAATAGGGTAACAAAAACATCAAAACCCTAAACTCTTTTAACTTTTCACTCTGCTTTCTTTTGGGAGCTTTACCATGCTGCGTTGCCATCATTGGGGTCTTGAAACTCCACCATTTTCTACTTGTTGTGGTCGATTTTATGGAGCATCATCTTAGGAAAAAGAAGTGTAAGTCATTACAGTTGCTAGTTTAGTAACCAAACACCATTTTTGAAAGCTTTTATTTCCCTCTTAGCCGTGACTTCTATACTTTTTCAACAGGCGTTTTACGGTGAGTTCCTTTGTTCTCTATATGCAAAGATTTTTTATACCCATGGCGCGACCTCCATGATTTTTCTGATGGGACCTTCTGTGTTCCTTATTGTTGGCGCAAGAAATTAAATTTTTTATGCTCTGTAATGTTTTAAATGAACATACTGTAAAATATTTTCTGTAGAGTTTATCATTTCCATCATTCCATGAAATGGCATCTTTGATATTCTGTGTATACAGATCGCGCCCATCATTATTTCACTTCCTCCTCTGGCTGTCAGTCCATATATTCTTTGCATAGGCATCTTTGATATTCATGACAGGTCTCGGTTTTGATTCTTTCCTATCATAGAAATACTGGCCTCAAAATTCATTCCTGGTCACCATGAGATGGTGAGTTCTTTTGCTGTACAAAAAATTACGCAATGTACAAAAGTGATTTTTGCTGTTTTTCTCCCATTGTGGCCGCAATCAAATCTGTGCATTACTTTAGCTCTGTGGAAAGTTATGAATGCCTATAAATGTTGGGGAATTTCTCTAAGGTCAACAACACACTCCCGTTTAATAAAATCCACTGCACGTGTAACAATATCTAGGTATGCACCACAAATTTGTACCCCAAACAAATCTTCAATGCGTTGTACAAAAAGCTCCTTCAAGAATATTGTCTTTATGCAAAGCATGGCTATGACTGCTTTCATCTATGTGGACTATAGACTTGCACTGTTCATGACAATCATTGGGACTGTATTAGCTCACCAGCTTCTGAATTGATTATGACCTTGAGTAGACACTGTAGAAACCTTGACTGTCATATTCAACATTTCACTGAAAAGGCTAATTCTTGCTCCTTGCTACTGATAATGACCTCCTATCACTGCAAATTAATTTTTTTATGGCACTGTTATCTTATTGTTGATGACTCACCAACATGCTTCTTGACTGAGACTGTCCGACAAAGAGGATCACTGGCATCACTCAATTTTCTGAAACAAAAATGCATTAGGCTCCTGTTGCATTAATGAAGTTATAATGAAAGCATAAAACATTTTTTCTGAAATCTATCTTGGAATTTATGTTTTTCCTTAACTTTTTTCCCTATTTGATAGTCATGGACCCTTGTGATTATCACATCCTCATGTAAAATATATAAAACTATCATTGTTATTTGTGAACTGCCATGAAACACAAACTGCCTCTAACTTGCTCAAGTGGTATCACCAACTTGATGCTTGCTGTCCTGTAGCTACCTTGGGTTTATAATAATGTATTCAAACCTTGTTGTAAATCCCATAAAAAATTGGTTCCTTCTTGTTTACATCGTTCACCGTGTGTATCACATCATTGGTAATTGAGGCTCATTATGTCACCATCTTTGTGTTTATGCAACTCTATCTTTGAATGTTTCCTTTTGATGATTATATTACTTGCCTCTTTGATCATGGTATTACAATGATATTGACTGTCCTTCAACATAGCACAAGTAATATCTCATCGATCCCTGTATTTTAGCTGAATATTTCCTATGAATTAGCATGACGCTTGAACTCTTGCACATTTCTTTTAAAAAGGTGAAATAGAGCTTCCAGCTGTTAGAAATCATGCCCTTCTGTACCACATGTGTCTCACAGGATTCTATGACATCTTCTTTTAAGATTGTTACATGCCTTTGAGATTATGAAAACACCTTAAAGCATGAATACTCTGTTTCTCTTCAATTTAAAGAGGCTCTATACTTTATTTAATGTAATATGAAAATGTAAAGTAGAGCTGAACAAAATATAATGAAAATGATGAGTTCTCACACTGTTTGATCCTTCTTGACCTGAAAAGCAAAAATATGCTGTATGCTCAAACTGCTTTTTCCTGAATCTCTTTGAAATAAGGCTGCTTATATTATATTCTTTATTTCAGCAGCTCCTTAAATGACTGTTATCCATGTAAATGATTCTCGTGTGTAACATGAGAGTGTCCTATTTGATATGCCGGGCTCAACCCTTGTGGGAGCCCATTTTACTCCACATATCTGATAGAATGATCACGAACATAATGAACCTGTTCTTGCATAGTGAACAAACACGTTAGCAAAAAATAAAAGAAGCTGAAAGTCTTCTCTTTTCTCCTTATGTTCTTTGAATTTTTGTAATCATCTGATGGATGCCTGAATAGATGTAAATTATATTCCTACTGGCAATGCAAGCATAGGACTGATTCTGATTCATCATTGCATAGAGTTAATCTCTAACTTCATTTCTGTTCATGCTGCAGGACAACTCAAAGAGAGCGAAGTTGAGGAACCTAGAAAGCTTCAACAACACCAATAAAAGACATCAAGCATCACGGATTCCATCATTATAGGCAATGATGAACCACTCTCCCTTCTATGTTTATTTTGTCAACAGTTGTATAGCATACAAACTATTTCTGTACCTATTGTTTTATTATGTTAATCAAAATCTACTACTCCCACGGCTTGTGTGGGATTCTGGTTTGCACATTATGAATAAAGCAACAAAAATTATGCAATCTTGTGATATCATTTTTGAAGTGTTTTTGCATAATATCATTGAAATATACATTGTTATGAAACAATGCACAATATGAGTACTTTAGCAGAATTTTTTTAGCAACTTGTGTACCTTTTAGCTTGAATTTACAATTCAGCTCTACCTGTTTGAGCTAGTAGTGAAAAATAGGTAACAGTAATCATGTTCCTTTAATCCACACTTAAACATTTTTACTAACATTTTAGTACTATTAGTAGCAAAAATTCCACCCACAAATTCTTTCTTAAAGATTAACTTTTTATTGAGAGAAGATTATACCATCAAATGTCATAGTTGGGCTGCACTAAGTATTCCTATCTGCCCTGATGGAAATCTAAGGTAACCCTTTAAAGAAATAATATTATTGCAAACCGAATTTAGAGACATGTGATCCTAACTCCATTTAGATTTTATTCTACCACAATGAATTTGCACTTAATATCAATGTACTATTAATACCTTGATTTAATATTTAAAATTACTCTAATAAATTGTTTAACTCTAACTCTGTTGTTCCTTTCTTTCCCCCCCTTTTTTCTCTTTAAAAAAAGTGCTATTATTGTTACTTTACCCGTCGCCATTTAAATGCATTTAAATTTATTAATGCTACACATTATTACTACTTAAATTCTATATCATTGCATTTTCGTCATGAAGGATTGTGCTGGTAATAAATCTAAGGTTACCTGATTAATATTCCTATGTCCACCCCTTCAAACATTTATGTTACTAGAAGATTACTATGCACAATCGGTAGCACACCATTTACTCCAACTACCCATGACACCCTCACCATCTATCTAATCATAAATTTCAATATTTCCCAATGTTATTAGTGCTTCTCCCCTCCAATCCATATTCCATTACTATTTACCTTTTTTCAATTTCACTTTGGGTAAATCATACTATTATTTAATTTGAAGAATATTATTATATATGTAATTTTAATAAAAGTAATAGTTATTTAATCCATCTGATTAATGAAATTATTTTATGAAAGCTATGCAATCCCCATTGACCAAATAAATGAATTCTATACTATTATTATTCAAAACTGAAATCCTTATCAAGGACGTTTGTTCATTAGCCTGATCTAGGATTTATCGAGAATCAAGATTCAGTCAACAATGAAAGATGATTACCAATGATGGCTAAATTCATTGTCATGAAGAACAACATTAATACCTATACCAAAGCCAAGGTTTCGTGCCAACAACTATACTGTCAGATCCTTGAATAGTTAATGCTTACACACTCCTCAAAGGATAATTGTCAACTTGCAGGGATATCACATCATTTGATTGCAACAAAGTTCTTAATGTCTGGTGCTAGGAAATTAATACATATGGTGTTGCAACCTTGACTAACATCCTTAGATCTTCTTCTTGCATTATTGCTGCAAACAATATAGGTGATTTGCTATCATTTTATTACTTAATCTATGAATTACTGGGGATTACCCAGATTAGATCGACATCAACTCAGATAATGATACCCCTAGATATGTATAGCCTCTTTGCACACTACGGTCATCAACCACTCTCAAACTTTTGCTTGCAGGGGAAGTCTCCTAATGCTCCATGACACAGACTCCAATCCACTGAATTAATGCATTGACCACCATATAAGGCACATCGACCTCGCTTAAATTCTTGTTAGACTCTCCTACGTTAGAATACAATCTATTATCTGGAAGATATTGATAAGAAAGGTCCTTTTATAGTCCACGATACCAGGTGGTCTGTTTTTGGGTCTATAGATGGCTTACAGTATATGGGACTCCTCGTACTCCCAATATGAGGGAGGCACCTAACTCGTGCTCCATAATACGAGGTGTACACACCTTACCCCCTGCAGGATTTGAACTTGTGACCTCTCTTTCAAGAGTACAAGTTCTCCACCATTAGGCCAACTCAAGTGTACTAATGGGACATGAATGACAATCCAATGGGATGGGCATCGATTCTTGTCAGAGGTAAAGATTGTAGACCAACTAATTTATGTCTAATGACTCCCAACAAGAAAATGCACATACCTATTAATTATTTTTCACTAGATCTTCACTTTCGTATGCCTATAGATGCTAAACCATTAAGAATTTGAAGATGAAGAAAATTAGCGATTTGTGATATTTTGTGTTGAGAATCTAATTATATTTTTTTAAAAAATAAAAAATAAATTATGAATTATTTTATGTAGTTTTTATTAACTTATTTTTTTTACTAAACATCATTTTCAAAAACTGATGCTTACTTTCAGTTGCATAACTTTTTTTATAGAAAGTATACAATTCTAATTTTTTAAATAAAGTGTTTTCACACCATTATCAAGTGGATGGATATTTTTTCATAATTTTTTGTTGCATATATATATTTTAATTAATTTTCTAATTCAGAGTAATTATAATTTGGATATATTATACTTTCAGCTGCATAACTTTTTTTGTATTCATTTGAATTAACCTATTTTTTTTTTTGTTGGAATAAGGACATCAATAGCTAGTGTACATGTATTTTTAAGAATTTTTTTTCTCTCTTTTCCTATTTTTCCGTATGTGTGAAATAAAGACCTCGATGTTCATTGAAAAACCTACATTCATAAGAAATAAAAAATAAATATAATAATAAAATTAAATATATTTAAAATTATACTTTTTGGGAAGCTTATAATAAGGACTACATGTTTACAAATAAATAATTTTAATTAAATTAATTTGATCCCCTAAAAGGTAAATCAAAAGTGGTTTTTTATCAACATTTTGATAGGTGTAGAGGAGACTCCATTATAGGTATGGTTTAAAACTAGCGGCTTTCTACCCAAGGGGGTTTGATATAAGTGGGTTTGATCAAACCCTCTTCAATTAAAACCCTTAAAATGGAACCTTTTTAAGGCTTAAATCATTATATTTTCAAAAAATATGTGATTTCAGCAAAAATCAGAATGTCCCAAAAAGTGTAACCCATTATTGTGGCAGCACCTAACAGTTCCATTTCATGGTAGGAAGGAAGAAAGTTGGCAACGGTTTAGGAACATGTATACTTTTTCCACACCTCCACACCCTTCTCTCCATACCAACGTCTAGAAATGTGTGTGAACTGGATTTTCAGCCAAAAAGAATTTGTAGAGGCAATTATTAGAAGATCACAACTACCCCCTAATTCAAATGCCTTCTTGACTCTGCTATGCTAACATAGCCGACCCTCTTTTTTTTTTTTTAACAACATGCTATGACAAAAGAAAAATTTGGTAGATATTATACGTACCGCCATCTGCATACGCCTGGAGTGAAATACCTTTTGTGAATGCGCTACAAGTTTCCATGAGTCCCCAACATACATGGTTGAACTGAAGCCTCACACACCCTTGCCACCCCCAAGCTTGATTGCGACTTCATACCTAGGTAGTATTCCAATTTGGACTCTGTATATAAAATATGCTTTTATCTCAATAATTTAAGGCAACATTATAGCTACCTAGTTTTTTTTTGAACGTCTATCTTACTCTTTACCCAAATGCCATTCACTTTCTTCCCTTCATCCCAAATCGTTCAAGGCATCTTAACATGGTTGTAGAGAAGAAGGTTGCTTCTCCCATAATTTTTTGAGCGTTATACTCAATTTCCAGTTCTTACTAAAGTTTGTGCATCATATCCTCACTAAATATTCATACTAAAGAAAATATGCATGGATTATCTGTTGCAGCTAAGATAGACAACGATGGTTGGGTTTTTAGCATGTAGCTTCATGGAATGTTGAGATAAAGAAACAAATTTTACTATTGAGGAACTGAGGAAAGTTTATGGGTTGGAGACTTTGAATAGCTAGTGAAGAGATGGTATTCACATTTTTTTTTTTCTTTAGCACTAGTTTAAATAAGACTCTTAACATCGCAAACAATTTAGGGAATTTAAAAGGTCTGATGGCAGACTCTTAGAGATTTTACCTAAGATTTTTTTTGCTAATAATGTTTGATGCAGATTTCTAACAACCACCTTTCCAACCAATTGTAAATTACTTCGAAAGAACATTCAACAACTCCTTTTGTTGATTTTCCCCCCTTCAAATTATTCTATCATTGTTATAACTAGCTTATTTGTACTAAGTTTTTTCAGCTCTTGTAGAAGTACTTTGGTTTGTTTTTTTAATCTTGGAAGTTTCATAGATTATTGAAGTTTTAGTATAAAACTTCTCACGTGACTGACCCTCTTAGACACTATCTTCACAATTCACTTTTTTGATCTCTTTTTTTTTGTAAATGATGCTGGTTATCTGAGTACAATCTATCTAATCTTCAATATCAAACAAGTTGTTTGTCGAACAAATTACCAATATGTAAGATGACATCCTAGAAAAATAGCAGCAATATTCATACCAGTTATAAGCTACCGGGTCTTTATCACAAAACTAGAACACTCATGGCATAGTTTTGTCTAGTTATTAAAAATGAATCAGTTTCACATCCATTCCTTATGACCATGCATGAAGAAATTTATATCTAACTAGTTTCATAAGTATTGGTACCTCTCCTACGCTTGGTTCATATATCTTTTAATTGTACATGTATATTTCTTAGTCTAATTAAGGCATAGATTTAGGCATGCAAATAACATATCATATGAAATTTCATGCTTAAACTATCAGATTGCAACCATATTTATTTTTCAAATAAACTAGTATAGAGGTATTATTTGAAGGTTTAGCATATACTCATTCATTTATAAACCATATTAGATTGATAAAAAAATATAACTATACTTTTCCCTTTCTCATTAAACAAAATGGAATCATATATATGTTCATACTTCATTCTCCTCTTTAAATCTACATCTTGACTACAATAGTTTTGCAAGAACTTGTTCTTTTCCATTCTCTCTCATGTTACATCAAAACACCAATTTTTTCGATAATACACAAAAATTTAGAGAAATAAAAAGAACACACAATTGATTAAGGCTTACTCTCCACCCTACCGTAATGGCATCATGGAGCCTCATGGACTCTAGCCATACGCCTGAGCAATGAAGTCTCTTAGCTCCAAATTGATGAATGGAGTATTTTCAAAATTTTACTAGGAATAAGCATAACATAGTACCAAATTTTTATTGTATTTGGATTCTCTAATCATTGTATTGTTGACAACGATTTCACTCGCATCAACAGTGTTGAATAAAAAAACTCCACAAATAGACCGTGAAGAAGCCTATTCTTCTTCAAAGATATGGAACAAGAAAATCTCGAAGGGAAAATCTGCCTAAACAAAACAACAAGATTAACTCAGTTCAATCCCAAGTCTCTGGTAATCAGGTCATGATCATACTAGGTTCGCTTCAGGGTATTATGTGAATTTTTTGTTAATCTCAAAGGGAATATGCTCGTTAATTCTGATTTTATCAAGGATCATAAGGTATTTGAAAAAGATTTCCAATTCATTCATAAAAATAACATAATGAAATCGAAAGATTTGAAATAATATTTCATGAACATCAACAATTTCATTTTCTATCACTTAGGTAGATTTAGCTTTAAGCATTGAACAATTTTATGTAAAACGAAATATTTTCAATAAATTTCCATCCATTCATCTATTTTTTGGAACATTTTCAAAGAATTTAAGCATCTATTCTAAAATAAAGCATAAAAATACTAAAATTAAAAGGTTCTTCCAATTATTCTCCACGCATTCCCCAAAGAATTAATTAAATCAAAGCAAACTGCTTTATACTTCTCCAGATTGCTTCACAGCTACATACAAAATGGTGTGAGATTTTAAAGAGAGGGTTCCATTTGGACACCGAGTAGTTTTTGTATACACCCTTGAACAACACAGTATATAGGCTTGTTCAGTGGAACTAAAAAAACCAGCTACAAAAGATTCATGAGATATGTAGCTATCAAATTGGCTCTGATATTAATCAATGTCTATGTGCATACAAGTTTTTAGTCCGAAATGATTAAAAAAATAGGAAAAAAAACAAAACTTAAAGAAGTTTTGGCTCTTCCTTCATCCACAACTTCTAAACTTAAAATGAAAATAAAGTAGTAAATGGCCTTTTATAGAGACAAGGCCCCAAAAGTTAAAACTTAAAGTCTTTCAGAGAATCAGAAACAATGAATCAAAAGGTAGCACGTGGAAAATTCTAGCTGTCATTTAGAACATTCCAGATGAAGTCAAAGGCTTGACTTTGTTAGCAACAATACTCTTCACTCCTTACTCCAGTACACAACACTCCGCATAAACCAAGGCTATTGGCATTCTTTTGAATATCGAACAAGATACATCCACCGGGACCGGGATCAACCTACAAAATTGCAAAACAAATGTTATCACAACACCTTCTAATATCCGGTATCTTTTATCACTCAAAATTCGGGCTTAAACTCTTTTCTCTGTCTTTCTTTTCTTGATACTCTCGAAAAACTCCCAATAATTGATGCATATGATCTTTGTAAATTCCCTGTATAGCCTTCCAAGTGAAATTAAGCTTGGTATATTCTTTTGATACCCGAAGTATTATATCATTTCTCTGTACTCTGTCTGTTGCATATTTATCTATAATGTTCCTACACTGTATGATCTCATCAATAACCTCCTGAGTTTATAACGAAATAGGATCTCTGTTTATTCTTTCAATCCATTCCTTGAAAGCTCTGGCTTCCTTACCCTCCCACCCTAAAGTTTGAGGATCACACCTTTGACGTGCTAACAATTCAATAAAACCTTGATATTCATCAAGCAATCCTTTACTTTTCGTGGTGACCTTTTCAAATCCTTCAATACATTGCATCAACATATCACCTTCCCACTTTAATTGTTTCTTTCATTTTTCTGGTAATAGAGCTTCTTGTTCTGATGTTACATTTTCTTGCATAAAATCCTGGACATTAGTGCGTATGAGAATTTCAACAGTTTGCTTCTCCATATTAACTTGTTCTTGACGAACCCTGCATTCACTTTCAAAGCTTTTATATTTTTCAAATTTGTTGTATGCTTCCTTATATTTCCCTATCGCATCAATAATGAACTCTTCCCCCTGTTTTACCCTGTATTCAATCTATTCTTCAAATACATTCATTTTGTGGCGAATCGCTGCAATTGCATCTACCCGCTCTTGTGACATTAATACTGGATGTTGGGGCAATTCTGCTTGTGCTTGACTTGATAGGGTCAATTTTTTTATAAAATTTTCTAAGGTAGCAAACCTTTCTTTCAATTCTCTTTTCTTATTTTTGTATTTATGTACTCTAGAAACAGTGGCATCTAAATTTATTTTTATTTCATCCAACTCTTGCTTCCAAGATGAGTGTCCAAGATTGATACTTGTTATCTTATACTCCCTAGGCGTTATTTCATGTCTGTCTTTTTCAACTATTGGAGTAGCTATGTGGATGGTTCTATTATGATCTGCATTCTTTTTTATGACATGCTTTGTTTTAGCTCTGTGCCTAGGCTTTAGAGTATTTATTTCCTGTACAAAACTACTAAGATCTAGAGGGAATACTTCTACTTCCATTGGGAAGCTAACTCCCTGATCAACCAATCAGGTGCATCATTATCTAACTCTATCTCTGTAATATTCCTCTGTTCCTGATGTCCACTTTATTTAGGAATTTCTTCTCTTATTTATTTATCTTTATTTGTTGTTTCTTCTGAAATAAGAACCTCTTCTGTAATTTTTGGAATAGAGTCGGGATTATTGGGATTTGACACCGTCTCTTCTATTTGAAGACTTATATTCTCCTATCTATCCAAATGTTCAATATTAGTTTCTTGAGGATTACCTTCTTTATTTTTTGCTACACCAGGGTTTTCTTTATTTTAAACTTCTTCACCCTGAGTCCGTGTAGTCTTCTTTTCAACTTCATCTTTGGCCAAATCTTTATCTGATTTCTCAAAAATCTGTGATTGTTCATTATCATTCAATACATTCCCAAGTGAAGGCTGGTAATCAAAAGTATCTTCAACAATTGTTTCATCAATAGGATCCTGCTTTGCAGTCTCCTATGTTTCCATCTCAAGAATATCAGGGTTCCTCACTTTTGAGGTGAGCGTTCCTTGTATAAATTCTTCTTCTTCAATATTTATAGGGGCAAACCCTGTATCAGGAATTTTTCTTCCACTACTAGTTATACCATGGGTTTAGACTTTTTTTCTTTTACTTTCTCCCACATGACACCCCATTTATCCATTTGTTCTTTAATTCTAGCCTCATCTATATCAGAAATTTCATCTAAGGCCACAAGAGTTCCTCTGAGTACTTGTTTCACATTAGCCATGTTAACTGATGGAGGAGAAGTAAATAATGTTGCAGCTCTATGAGATGCATACCTTGTTTGTGTACCAACATTGTCTATTACTCCTGCTTCTTCTTCAATAACCACATCATTTCTTGGTTTCGCTGTGGAGGAGGATGCACCTTTAGTTTTTACTTTTGTTTTATCCTTATTTGATTCTACATCCCTCCGTTTAATAGATGGTTTCATTGGAATTTTAGGCTTTGAAACCTCAGGGATTTTCTCTTCAATTCTTATACTAGGAGCCACTTTACTAGTTCTCCTTTTCTTTCTAGTAGACTCCCCACTCTCAAATGCAACTTCATTTCTTTGTTTTCTCTTCTTATCTTCTGAGAACGTGGGTTCAATTCCTCTTTCCCTCAAAGCTTTACAAAAATCATTAATCCAGTGTTGAGTATGCAGCAAAATTGGTGTAGAGAACTCGTCAATTGACATCATTTCTTCACCCTCATAATCTGGGTCTGGAATAGGTTCATCATACACCCTATTTTCATTATAGGCCTTATTCAACACTTCTCCATCATCTTTTTACAGTTGATTTGGAACATCATGAAGCATTAGAATCCGAGCAGACTCTAAAGAAAATCTTTCATATTTTCTTAGTCTTACTCTGTGCTCATCCTCACAATTAAGCCAATAATCTTCTAAATGTTGGACATGAGCACGGTTACCAACAATAGTCTTTGAAATATTCCCTTCAGGATCATAGTACATTCTCTAGAGCGAAAAAAACTCAAAATTATATGTTCTCAATTCTTCCTCACACAAGTCAAACAACCTCATTGCATTGCACTTGTAATTCCCTAATACTATAGGTAGCCTATTGGAGGCCTTCTTGCAGGCTTTTTCATAAAGGGCATGACATGGCTTCAACTGTCTCACCAATTCTAACAAAACAACCTTATATATTGGGTACCTGGGCAACATAAATGGATGTCCATGAAATCCTTCCATCTTGATATAGGAAAATGTAGGGATCTGAATATACCAGCCTCCCATCGGTCTAATAACACTTTGTGCTTCAAGGGACAATCTTTTGGCTTTATCACCCTCCATCGTTCTAACCAACTTCATGGAGAACACATCATTAACTCTCTTGTAATTCTCTTTATATCCATGGATAGTGATTTGGGGTAAATGAGCATATATAAAACTATTTCCAACCTCCCTGCCCAGAGTACCAACCTTTTTCAACCCTTGTTTACTTGCTCTTAGGGTGTAAGAATAAATCACATATGAAGACAAATAGAAAAACCTAGTTTTGGGAAATGCCTATTTGTTCACATAATTTTTTAGTAATCAACTTTCCCTAGTGCATCTGTATGGGGCTTTCTATCAATCTAGATATTACCATGAACATCCAGGGTTCAAATTTACTGGAATCTCTTAAACCAACCATCTTGCTTAGCAGATTAATAATGTCTTGAATTTCTGGGTTGAACATGGACCTTTGGAGTACTTTGATTTGTGGTGTGATTCATTCAAGGCACCATTGGGTACTCATAATTTCTCTGTTGTGAGCTTCAACATTTTGATAGGTCCTGGCCATGGCTTTCATATCAATGTTATACATCTGAGTGGAAACAAGAAGCCCAAATGTATATGTAATTCCTTTCAGTGTGAGATCAACACAAATTATCCCTTCCTTCTCAACGATTCTTTTATCAGGGTTATAGTAATTCATACACTGTGTAACCAACTCAAGGGCTTCCATAGCTGGTGGAAACCATGCAGCAGAAAATAAATCACTTTTTATAATATTTCCAATACATTGAGAAGCATTCTCTTGCCGTATTCGAGTGTAGATTTCAATATCAGAAGACCACCCCATATGAGTGTCTGTCACTAACATATTGATTGGTATGGCGTGCAAATAGCAATACTTGAATTCATCTTCTGCTCTTGCGTCAGAAGTACTCATTTTTACTGGTATTTTCTGCAATTTTCAAATATGTGCCTTGTGTACGAGTTAGTGTTAAATTTAACCAGAAATTTCTTACAATTTCATTAAATTTTCATTCATTTTTTGGTTAAATTCGAAATTAGAGAATAAACATTATTTCAATTTTGAAAATTTTAAGGGAAAACATCTTTCGAGATCTTTGAATACAAAAACAACTTAATGCAAAATCAATTATTCAAAACATATCTGGTCTTGGCTGATAATAATATCTTGAAATGGGATTCCAAAACCCTTGGTAACTGTGTTTTTTTTTCATTTTTGGTTTTTCAAAATTTACCTTTCTTTGTGTGTCAGAATTATTTCGTTCTTTCAATGTCCTTTGTGAAGTTGCAGCATGACGCGAAGTAGGGTGTTACAAAAGCAACTCTATGCTTATTGTAATGCCAAGTACATGAGTATTTCACCACCTTCATTAATAACCTGTTACAATGCATTAATTTTTCAAATAAAGGTGCAATCATTTTGGATTAGGGATCAAATCACGAACACCTAGATTTCTACGTGGGCTCATTACTAGAGGGAAAAGACGACGCAATGATCATACGTGGCACACTGGTGTCACTTCGATCATCGATTAGGCATGGACCATTAAAGATGCATGACCAATTTATGATCACTGGGATTAACGCTTTCCGGTATCAACTTCTATAAGAAATATCGGGGTCTGATAAATTACCTCCTAGCTTCAGGAAGAACAAAGACCAAAATGAAAGAAAAGATCAAAAATCGAGCTTCAAGAAAAATTAAAGCGCTTCAAAACAAACCTTCCGATTTCTGGGTTACAAATTAAATTATCAGGTTCTGATACAAGAATAAAATATATCATCGGGATTAACATTTTCAGTCAATGACTTACCGGGTAGAGTTAAAATCAATTGAAGATACAATCATAGGACTCTGAGATTTTGGCTTCCGGTTAGAATATCAAGCTTCATAAAAGAACCAAAAACCAAGTCCGGGAGATAAACATAGGTCAAATATAACAGCCCAACAAGACCAAGAGAGAGAGAGTTGGAAGAAACAAAACCACAGAACAATGCCAAAGCAAGCAAAAATAAAGAGAAAAGAAAGAAAAAGGGGGGTCCAAATTTCGCCAAAGAGAAAAATGGGGCATGTTGTGAAACTACACAACATCTATCAACCATGATCTATGCAACATAACTCTTTCTTCCAAAAAATAAACGAGGGGAAATGGAAGTAAGGGAAAACTTATATCTCTTCTTTAGGTGAGGGAATTAAAATCTTGTGTCCTTCTTTTCTCTCCTAGCCAAGCCATCTTGATCACCATCTCCCCAAAAGGACTCCTCCTCTCCTTTCTTTCAACTTTACTCAAGTTCTCCAAAAGGAGAAGTGGGTAACACGCCCCTCTTCCTTCCTCTCCAAGATATATAGGAGTTTCAACTTTCAACCTTTGAATGGGAAGGTGTGAAGTGTACCTCCCTTTATCAATGAGGGTCTTTCCTCATTAAAGAGGAGAACATGCACTTGGACACCCCCATCTTTTCATCTCATCCTCTCCTCAAAACTTGATACTCTCAATTATGAGGAATTTTCAAGGGTCAAATCATGTCCTTGGGGCACTATTATATGCCCACTTGACCCCTACCACTATGGTATAGACCCTAGGGGGTTTCTTTTTGCATAGCAACCAAAGAAATTGATTAAAAAACCTCTTTAAATACTGACTTAAGGTTCCATACGAGTTTCACACTTGGATAAGGGTTCCTAACCTCTAGCCCCACCTACACCCACATAACACAAAATTAATTACCCCTTTAGTATCAACTCTCACTACCTTAGTCTTCCAATACATTAACTCTACTTGTTTCTAGGCCCCAAATGGGGTCAATTTTATTTGCTCTCGATGGTTCTCCCTTCTCATGCTAAGATCGTTACCTTCCTGCAAAATACCAACACGACCATAAGTAACGATAATATATCACATTAATATGTTAGCTGAATATTCTAAACTTTAACCATATAATAATCCATTTAAAATATCAATTTGTATTCCATAGTATACGAGTGCATTCTACCTTCATATTAGTGTCACTAAAACATAATTTCAAAATGAAATGGAAGAATTTTACCAAAAGATCACCTTATTTATCATCCATAATATATCTAATCATCATCTCAAGAAAAGAGTATAACAAATTAGGTTTGGCATCAATCACATGTGAAACAAGGTCTTACATCTTGGTCTGCATCTTGTGTAAATTTCTTTGTAAGTTATTTTTGGCTCTTGGCCTTTGATGTTTATTTGGCTTTAACTCAGGATTGCTATTGGTTTTGAGTGTTTTGTCACTCCTGGTTATCTAGTGACCAGGTGTTGGTTGTTAGTCTGCTGTGTCACTACGGTGTTTTCGTTGGTGTTGTTTCTCTGTTCAGTTGGCAAAGTTTGATACTTTGATGTTTGGAATTTTCCTTTTCTTAACTCTGTACAAGGTTCTCGGTCCTTTCAAAACCCTGATTACCTTATGAAAAACATATAAAATAAAAATAAAATAAAAATTACATTTAATTTTACAAGAATAATACTTTATCTTTATAAAAAAAAAATTCTCGCATTATTTTTAATTCAAATTGTTTCTATCTTATTTTAATATCAAATAATAATAATACATATGTTACTTGATTTAATTATGAGACTTGTCCTTTTAATATTATAATATTTTATCTTTCTTAAGAAGAAATAAGCATTAATACTATAATTCCATTAAAAAATTAATAGCAAATGAAAGTATACATCTAATCTATATAAATAATGGTGGCTATAAGATGAATGAAATGAATAAGAATCACAAGTTAAAACATATAAAATATGTTTTTAGAAAATTAGATCAAAATATAAACTCTCCCATTTAGAATTATTTGAATGGAATGAATAAGAATCACAAGTTAAAACATATAAAAAATATTTTTAGAAAATTAGATCAAAATATAAACTCTCCCATTTAGAATTCTTTCATATTTTAATGTTTAAAGTCTAAAATTGATCTATTTTATCTATAATTATAATGGTAAATATATTTAGTGTTTATTTGTTTGAATGAAGAATTTGGATAAATTGGATATTTTTTGAAGTATCACTTAACAATTCAATACACTTGATTATATCATTAATGATTTTTTGATTAGCTAGATGAAAAACAAGAACATTGAAATTATCAGTAATTGTTTTAGAGTTTAATTCTATAAAAAATTCTAATTTTGAGTCAATACTAGTATTTAATCTTAGCTATGGACATAACATTATTATTAGAATAAATTTTGATAAATTTAAAAAACTAATTAGGATTTCTTGAAATCTTAAAAAATAAACCATGGTCTATTAGTCCAAGATTACCTTTAGATGCTCCTTCCATGTTTAATTTATATTGTTTATAGGTGGTGATGACCAAGAAGATTTATTATTATATAATATCAAAATAAATTTTAACAAGATAAAATAATTATGATATTGCTATCAATATTCAATTATATTATTGTTTTTGAGTCACAATCATTGACCTAAATTTCATGAGTAGTAGCTCACACAAACTCATCTCTCATGAGAATGAATGGTCCACTTATAACTCTTTTCATCTAGGTGATGCGTAGGGGTGAAGCATGACCTAAAGAAATAGGTTTGTGTGAACTACTACTCATAAAATATAGGTCAATGATTTTGACTAAAAAATTATGCAGTTGAATCCTAATAACAATATCATAATTTGATATGGATAATGGGATAAGTGTTTCACATCATAAGTTTGCATGTGAATGTTGTGATTTAGCCATTGGTTGGCTTTGGTTATCTTAGGCATTGTTCTATTAGGATTCCAAGTCCCTTTAAAACCTAGTTGTATATGGTTCCAGGGTCCCTTCAAACTTGTTTGGAGGAGTTTGTTTTGTCTTGTTTATCTTCTTGTTGACTGTTGTTGTATGGCTATTGGTTGGCTTTGTTATATGTTTTGGTAGAGTTCTTTGTTATGATAGGGTTTTGGGTCCCTTCGAAACCTATTTGTAAAGGGTTTTAGGTCCCTTCAAAACTTGTTTTTCCATTAATCAAAACAATATCATAATTTGAAACATTGTAGAAAATACTTCCTAATTATTAATACAAACTAATATTATGAAAAGGAAGGGGTGATAAAATGGTATTAGTTGAGACAGAGGTAGGGACAAAGCATTCAAACATATGTGAGTGAATTTAGATAGAGGAAAGTATAAATGGGAAATGATATAATGGTCAATAAGTTCTCATGAATTTTCTCATAAAATTTGGACACTTTAAGAGCCATTTACCTAAAACATAGACAAGGCATATAGCCTCACACACAATCTTGAGCTAGATAATATGGGGGAATCTTTCAACAAGAACAAACAAAATGATGAATTGCATTTTGATGGTAATAAATATAAGATAATAAAAAATAGAAAAGTATAATGTGTTTTGCCTCCTCATTCAACTCAAAAGGTAGAGGTAAAGGAACATTTTATTACATCATAAAATAAAGATTGACATTTAGAAGAGAGGTATTGTAAATTGTATCGAGAGTTGACATCTTCTAATGAGAAGAAGGAAAATCAATCTAATATGATGTATGCGTATTTGTCAAGTGTTGGATAAACAAGAGAGTATTAAATATTGACATGATAGCTCTCATGGAGTTAAAAATATCACACTAATCTTCCAATGTGGATTAAAAGAAAAAGGTAACAACATAAATGGTATTCTTGACCCATGCGAACTCTAGTGAATTTTTTTCTAATACGTTGGTTAGTGAATTGAGTTTGAAGGTTTTTGATCATCCAAATCAATATAATATTACTATGTAAGAAATTTATATTTTTTCCATGAAAAGCAATAGGTGATACAATGGTATTAATTGAGATAGATGCATGGACAAAGCATGCAAGAACATGTGAGTGGATTTAGATAAAGGGAAGTTCAAGTGGGAAAATATGTAATGGATCAATAATTTCTCATGAAGTGTTGAATGAAATTTTGGAAACTTGAAGAGCCATGCACCCAAAATATAGAGAAGGCATGTACCCTCACACACAACCTTGAGCTAGATAAGATGGGTGAATGTTTCAACTAGAACAAAAAAAATGACAAGTTGAAGTTTGATGGTAATAAAAAAATATAGTGGAAAAGAGAAAATTAGAATGAGTGTTGTATCCTTAGTCAACTTAGAAGGTAGAGGTAAAGGAATATTTTGTTGTACTCATCAAATAAAGATGGGAACTTAGAAGAGAGGTATTGGAAATTGCACCTAGAATTGAAATACTCTAATGCTAAGAAGGACACACAAGAAAATATGATGTATGCGTATTTTTAAAGTGCTAGATAAACATGAGAGTACAAAATATTGAAATGATAGATTGCATGGAGTTGAAAATATTATGCAACCTTTCCATAGTGAATTGTAAGAAAAAGGTAAGAAGATTAATGTTATTCTTGACTCATGTTCTTATGTGGATTATTTTGTAATAGGTTGGTTAGTAAGTTGGGTTTGAAGGTTTTTGAGCATATAAATAAATATAACTTTAATACATTTATATGTAAGAAATTTATCTTATATACTATGTAAAGGAATAGGCGATACAATGGTATTAGTTGAGATAGAGGTTGGAAAAAAGTATGCAAGCATATGTGAGTAAATTTAGATGGAGGAAAGTACAAGTGGGAAAGGATGTAATGGATAAATTTTTTCTCATGAAGTGTTGCATAATATTTTACACACTTGAAGTGTCACGTACCTAAAATATAGAAAAGGAATGCATGCTCACACAAAACCTTGAGATATATAAGATAGGGGGAATCTTTCATCTAAAATAAACAAAAATGATGAATTTTATTTTGATGATAATAAAAAAGAAGACAATGAAAAAGAGAAAAGTATAATGAGAATTTCCTCCTTAGTAAACTCAAAAGGTAGAGGTAAATTAATATTTTATTGCACTCATCAAATAAATATGGGAACTTAAAAGAGAGGTATTAGAAATTGTACTAGAATTGACGTCTTCTAATGAGAACAATGATTTGGAATCCAATATAATGTATGGGTGTTTTTCAAGTGCTAGATAAAAAAGTGAGTAAAAAATGTTGAAATGATATCTTGCATGGATTTGAAAATATCACACAACTTTTAGAAAGTGAATTATAAGAAAAGGGTAACAAGATTAATGTTATGCTTGACTCATGTTCTTAAATTAATTATTTTATAATATGTTGGCTAGTGAATTAGGTTTGGAGGTCTTTTTATCATAGAAATAAATATACCTTTTGTAGATTTCTATGCAATAAATTTATCTTATATTCCATGAAAAGGAATGGGTGATACAATGGTATTAGTTGAGATAGAAGCAGGGACAAAATATGCAAGAATATGTAAATGAATTTAAACAGAGGGAAGTCAAAGTGGGAAAGGATGAAATGGATAAATAATATCTCATAAATTTTTGCATGAAATCTTGGACACTTTAAGAGCCATGTACTTAATAAATAGACAAGGTGTGTACCCTCACACACAATATTATGCTAGATAAGATGGGTGAATCTTTCAACTAGAACAAATAAAATTATGGGTGAGGTTTGATGATAATAATAAAAAAAGATAATAGAAAAGAGAAAATTAGAATGAGTATTTCCTTATTATTCAACTAAAAAGGTAGAGTTCAAGGAATATTTTATTGCACTCATCAAATAAAGATGGGCACTTAGAAGAGAGGTATTGAAAATTGTACCTAAAATCGTCATCTTCTAATGAGAAGAATGACAAGCAAGACAATATTATGTATGTGCTTTTCAAGTGCTAGATCAACAAGGGAGTACAAAAGGTTGAAATTATAGTTTGCATGAAGTTAAAAATATCACACTTTTCCAAAGGGAATTGCAAGTAAAAGGTAAGAATATTAATGTTATGCTTGACTCATGTTCTCAAGTAGACTAATTTGTAATAGGTTGGTTAGTGAGTTGGGTTAGGAGGTTGTTTATCATCCAAATTAATATACCTTTAGGACATTACTATTTAATCAATTTATCTTATATTTTTTGAAAAGGAATAGGTGATAAAACGATATTAGTTGAGATAGAGGAAAGGGAAAAGTGTGCAAACATATGTGAGTGAGTTTAGATAGAGGAAAGTCCAAATGGGAAAGGATTTAATGGTCAATAAATTCTCATGAAGTTTTGTATAAGATTTTGGACACTTGAAGAGCCATGCACCTAAAATATAGACAAGACATGCACCCTCACACACAACCTTGATCTAGATAATATGGGGAATATTTTAAGAACACAAAAATAATGAATTATATTTTGATGGTAATAAAAAATAAGATAATGGAAAATAGAAAAGTAGAATGAGTGTTGCCTCCTTATTCAAATCAAAAGGTAGAGATAGAGGAATATTTTATTGCACTCATTAAATAAATATGGGCACTTAGAAGAGAAGTATTGGAAATTGTACCTAGGATTGGCATTTTATAATGAGAAGAAGGAAAATAAAGCTAATATGATTTATGGGTGTTTGTCGACTGCTAAATAAACAAGGGAGTACAAAAGATAGACATCATCACTTGCATGAAGTTGAAAATAACAAAAAATTTCCAATGTGAATTGAAAGAAAAAGATAAGAAGATTAATATTATTCTTGACTCATGTTCTTAGGTGGACTACTTTCTAATAGTTTAGTTAGTGAGTTGGGTTTTAAGGTTGTTGAAAATCCAAATATATATACCTTTAATAAATTTACATGCAATAAATTTATCTTATATTCAATGAAAAGGGGTGATACAATGTGTTAGTTGATATAGAAGTAGTGACAAAGTATGCAAGCATATGCGAGTGAATTTAGATAGAGTGAAGTCCAAGTGGGAAATAATGTAATGAATCAATAAGTTCTCATGAAGTGTTGCATGAAATTTTGGTCACTTTAAGATCCATGTACCCAAAATATAGACAAGGCATGTACCATCACACACAACCTTGAGCTAGATAAGATATGGGAATGTTTCAACTAGAACCAAAAAAGGACGAGTTAAAGTTTGATGGTAATAAAAAATAAGATAGTGACAAAGAGAGAATTATAATGAATGTTTCCTCCTTAGTAAACTAAAAATATAAAGGTAAAGTAATATTTTATTACACTCATCAAGTAAATATGTGAACTTAGAAGAGATGTATTGGAAATTGTACCTAGAATTGACATATTCTAATGAGAGGAAGGACAAGAAAGACAATATGATGTATGAGTATTTTTCAAGTGATAGATCAACAAGAGAATACAAAAGGTTGACATCATAGCTTACATGGAGTTGAAAATATCACACAACTATTCCAAAGTGAATTACAAGAAAAAGGTAAGAAGATTAATGTTATGCTTGACTAGTGTTCTTAAGTGGATTATTTTATAATAGGTTGGTTATTAAGCTGGGTTTGGAGGTTGTTGATAATCAAAATAAATATATCTTTGATACATTTCTATGTAATAAATATCTTATATGGCGTGAAAAGTTATGGGTGATACAATGATGTTAGTTGAGATAGAGGCAAGGACAAAGTACACAAGCATATATGAATGAATCTAGATAGAGGGAAGTCCAAGTAGGAAAGGATATAATGGAATAATAAGTTCTCATGAAGTGTTGCATTGAAATTTTGGACACCTAAAGATCCATGTACCACAGATATAGACAAGAAATCTATCCTCACTCACAACCTTGAGCTAGATACAATAGGGGAATCTTTAAACTAGAACAAACAAAATGATGAGTTGAAGTTTGATGTTAATACAAAATAAGAGTGGAAAAGAGAAAAGTATATTTAGTGTTGCTTTCTTAGTCAAATAAAAAAGTAGAGGTAAATGAATATTTTATTGCACTCATAAATAAATATGGGCACTTAGAAGAGAGGTATTGTAAATTGTAGCTATAATTGAAATATTCTAATGGGAAGAAGGAAGAGCAAGCCAATATGATGTATGCGTTTTTTTCATGTGCTAGATCAACAAGGGAGTACAATTTTTTTACATGATAGCTTGCATGGAGTTGAAAATATCATCCAACTTTTCCAAAGTGAATTGCAAGAAAAAGGTAACAAGATTAATGCTATGCTTGATTAATATTTTTAATTGAACTAATCTATAATAGGCTGGTTAGTGAGTTGGGTTAGGAGGTTGTTGATCATCCAAATAAATATAACTTGGGATGGTTACAAAAAGGAGAAAATATGAAGTTGCTAAAGAAATAAAATTTGTGGTTTGATCATCATTGGAGTTCATAGACAAGGTATTAATTATTTTATTCCATTAGATGTGAGTGATGTGATTTTACGAGTCCCTAGTTTTCCATAACTATTATTTTTTATATAAGGAAGGATCAACATAAATTTTTATTGGATGGGAAATAGTTTATTTTAAAATCATATAAGGGAAGGCTAATGGTTTCCATAGGTAGCACTTTAAATATTGGAAGACTAATCACATTCTTGATGGAAGGCTCATTTCCACTTTGTTAGAGGAAAAAGAGGTGCACATGAAGAGGTTATTGTTGGATCTAATTGTGAGATTCATGTTTATAAGGAGTAACTTGATGATAGGTAAATATATAAAATAATGTGCAAGGTTATCACATGAAGTAAGTAAGTGCAATTCAAAAGTGATCAAGAGAATGAGATTATTCTGAAACCCAAAATGATGGTCAGTATTGTACCTTTTAATTATGTTGATGTGTTGTATGGAATACTTAAGGGAAAAAGTGTCATGACTAGTTCATCTTTGCTTGAAGGAAAAAATGGCTTAGTTTTTTAATTTCCAGGTCATATTGTAAATAGTATTAATGGAGGCATGGGGACCAAAGTTACTCATTCTCAAATTTGGTAATATTTCGGGGATCAAAAGTCTCTGAATGGGGGAGGTGTTATATAATAAATTGGATCAAAATCACACTAGATCATTGGGGTCATGAGGTTTCATTTTTTTTTTAATATTGACAAGGAGTTAAGAGTTGTTTTTTTTTTTCATTTATTAGTGGTTTATGTTATAAAAAATAGCTACAAAGATGGTTAAAAGTGGCTAGGGATAGTATGGGACATCTATATAAGTCCTTAATAGAACTTGCAATATCATAATTACCCAAAAAATTGTTTTTGTAAGTTTATATTTGTAAAAGTAACAAATATATTATATACCACGATGGTCATACCTACTACTATGTTGAATGCATGTTCAACCCCCACTAAAATTGGTTATTTTATCACTATGATAGAATATGGAATACATAGAGTTTTTATTATTTTATCTTCTAATTTGTTGATTGATTTCTCATTTTTTGAGTATATTGAGAATCAAGGGAGGTTATATGTTGCTTTCTCATGACTTATGTAAGGTTTTCTCTCATTCTATGGTGACTTTAGTCCATCTTTTGACAATTAAAATTGATTGATATTATTTCATAGGATGAGTAGTTTTATAGGTGTTTTAGGAGCTTTGAATTTGTTGTGTAAGCTCATGGATGCCATGGAGGCAATGCAAAATTTTGGTACTTGAACATGGAGTATTTTCTCTCTAGAACTAGATTTTTTAAACCAATCAATATTTTCTCTATTGAAATTGAGTTTCAATTTATAGTGTATTTTTGATGTGTCTCTATTAATTTGATGATATCATATACATTTTTTTTTGGCATAAGGCATACAACTTATATACATATATTATATTTTAGTAAAATAGGATTTACATATGGTTTTCCATAATCCCTTACAAAATTTGAAGCTATTTCTCCTGATGCTACATTGCCTTGCAGATATTGATATGCATAGACTAGTAAGACTTAGCTTTAGCAACACCTGGTCTATCAAACCATTACAAAAGGCATACATTTTTCTGCAGCGTTTAGTTTTTTAAGTCATTTACAAAAAACATATCATTCGGGACATAAGCCTTTTAAAAAATACATATCATTCAACATTATAAGCTTTCAGTAACATAGCATTCATCCCTTATAAGTTTTTTTATAAATACAACAAACTGGTGCAAAATGTTGGGCATTATCAAAACGGTACCAAATTGCAGTCATTATTCCTCCATTTGTTTTATGATGGGGGAATTCTCTCCTTGTCCCTCTGCACTTTCATCTTCCCCTACCATTGTCGTGTCGAAGTCACCTTGCATAGTGGGGGCATTCAAATCTGGGCCCACCGGTGGTCTGTCTGAGAGGAAACACCTTGAAAAACATGCAATGGTGGGTGGTCTGTATGGGCTCAGAGGAAAGCTATGGCATAGTACTTCTCCTTGATATTTATGTCCATGGTAGTGCAGAGGTGGTGAGAATTCATAGACATTGCTCTGAGAAGGATGCAGTCACATTTGTGCTCAAAAGCCTGCTTAATGCCCTTGAATTTTTTTGCAAACTCATGCCTCTACTTCAAGTATTTGCATTATAATTGATATGATCCATTTTTATGTTGTTTTGATAGTTATTAAAGATGGATTGGAGTTTGTATTTAGGATTTTTTGAATCCATTTTTATATATAAAGAAATATTTACTTATAATGGTAGTGAGAGGAACATACTCCTTGTTTATAGATAATTTTTCTCACCTTACAATGATCTTAAACTGTAGATATCCATGTATTTAAAAGTTAGTGACCAGTAGATGTAAGTTGTTAATGGGAGAATGAATATATAATATATGGATATTCTTTAAATATTATGAGTTTATTAGATATGTTACGTTTCTTAGCATGATTAGAGTAGTCTTGCATAATTATTGATATGCTTATTTATCTCTTTTCCCACTATTGATTGTATCTATCTATTAACACTTGTAACTTTATGTTAACTTACTAAGTGTATCTTCTCTTCATGAAATCCTTTCCAATAATTGTATTTGAATTTTATCTTTATACTTTTGTATAATTACGTGCAATATATATATATATATATATATGAAAAAAATTAACAAAGAGCTGTCATAGTGAGATACATGGGAGGGGCTGGATAGGGAGATCAAATAAATTATTATCACTACTCTAAAGGTTCACCATATAAAATAGTTATTTTGTTCAACTATACCTTATTAATTGATATTATGCTATAAACTAATTTCCATTTTTATGATTTAGCAATGAATTTCACAATTAATCTAATTACATTGCACAAATTATATATTTTTTTTACAGGTGATAAAGAATTAACTATGAATAATTTTACTTTAAATGAAATGAAAGAAAATAAAATCTATCCTATCATACATAGAATATTTTTATCCTTTCTATTAAAAAGTGCAACAAGACCCTACCTTGTTCCTAGTAAGAAAATTATTAGCTAATGGGTGGTAGAAAATAAATAAGGGTCACTTCACAATTCTTCACAATGCCCAATTAAATTGTTTTGTCCAAGTATGATGAGGTCGCACTAAATAGGCATTAGAATCACCTTTACCAAAATCCCTAGGAAATAAATCCATAATATAGATTCAACGAATGATGGTAGAGTGATTTGAGAGTCTAATCCTATAGCATAAGGGTGAACATAATTAGTGTTGTGAAATAAACAAAGGAATGGGTCTAAGATAGGGCACAAAGTGGAGAAATAGCTATTTATGGATATTTAAGAGGTAAATAGATCATCTAAAAATTTCATTTTATGACAAATGTGACCATGTGATTATTTGAAAAATTCATAGTCTAAGACACAAAAGATCGTGGACCCCTCAAAGGTCAAAAATTGGGAAAAATGATGATAGGCCAATTTAAGGAAAGATGAGTTGTTATACTTTCACTTATTAATTTAATTTTCCTAATTGGAGTTAGTAATATTATAATTGTAACCATCAAGAGATTTTTTGGTATTACATCTGTCCAAAGAATGAGTAGCAAAAATTCTTATGGTACATGATGATCTAGGGTCTCGCTAACCAAACATTTTCTTGGGTTTTATATGATCAAGGTATATGGGTGATTTTTAATTCAAAAAAGAGGACTAACTAGAGAACCCTGTGAACGAGGCCTAGGTTAACATTAAAGATTGGTACCTTCTAAACACTAGAGATTTGGGAAACTACCAAGACCAAGTCGATATATAATTGAACACATGGGTCTCTCAACTCTAGAAAATCTATTAGGAACCAAAAATAGTGTGGTATTCCATAGAGCTATTAGTATCACTAGTTACAAAATTGTTGTCAAAATAAGTTCATTAATTCATGACTCATTGACAGTCCATGTAGTAGAGTTGGGCCCATGTTACCTAAATTTGTAACACAATATAAATCAAAATATACTTGTACAAAATAATGTAGAGAGGAGGTAGTTAAAGATAGAAGGATATATCAATGATGGGAATAAAGTAAATACACTAGTGACTAAGGAGTTTAGAATAGCATTAGAATTAGGGTTGATGGAATTGGCAAGGTTTGAGGAACTAGTGGAAAAAATTGGATCAAATTAAACCGTAAAAGAAGAATATATAACGACAAGGATAAGGGGATTAAAATGAATCTAAAATACTTTATGAATGGTGAACTAACTATGAGGAGATATGAGAGTATCCTAGGATGCTAAGAAAGCCACATATAACAAAATGATGGTATGAGAGAGAAATGAGCCTCTTGTGAACATCAAGGTGAGAAGCTAGATGATCCTCCATAAGAGATAAATAAGCCTTTCAATAATAAAACGGTGGGATTTTGTACAAGCCTTATAGAGAATTGAGTAGGCTATGCTTAAAGAGTCACCTCAACAAATGAATAGAAGCCAAATAAGCCTCTTAGATCACTAAACAACTCACCTGATGAAACACAAAAAATGAGACATACAAGAATCACAAGGATAATGAAGAGGATATTTATGTTATCCTCACAAGGAGATCTAGGAAATCTTCCCACCATAACTAAGATAGGGAAATAAAAAAACTCTCCCATAATGTGAAAGTGATTTTTGACTAGTATCTTTTTGTAGAGAAACTTAAGTGAAATGAGTTTTTTCCCTTAAAGAAATTTATTCCTAAAGGATTGATATATCAATGAAAGTGTTTGTTTTATTTATTTATTTTTAGACTGTAGGAATTAGAATCGAGTAGCCGCACCCCTATAAATTGCAGTGCGCTTTGTAAAAAAATTTCATGTGACCGGTGATGTTGTCATGACATGCACTCTGGTACAATGGGGACAGTGGGGAGACTAGACCTTGTGACCACTTGCCTGCACTAGGATGCTTTAGCCAATCGAGCTAGACCCACTGCCTTGTGTTTTTTTTATTAGCTTACTATCTTATGTAGAGTATTTTTATGTGAGGGAATATTGTTAATTTAATTAACAAAACCATGTCTTAATATTTGGGAATTTAATGCTATACTACAAAATAATGAACAATTTGGTCCAAAATAACATTAAAAAGAAAAACAATCTAAATCTAAACTAGTTGATATTGAAAAAAGGAAAAAGATGGGATGGGGAAGGAAGAATGTCTTTGTTACTAATTTTTTGAAATATTTCCCATAAAGTTTCTCCAAATCTTGAACCACCTACATGGTCATCGGAATTAATATAATTCCTTAATAAAATTGATGTAAAATTCTAAGAAATATGATTATGAAAGATATCTTAAATGTAATAAATCATGAATGTTCTCACACAAGCTATTGAAAATTAAATTGTAGAAAATTTACTTGCAAGCACACAATAGATTTTACTCCACAACATATAGGGCAACATGATTTCAATTGTAAAACTTAAATTGGATCTAATTTTATAGAATGTGTCAAACAACATAAGATATAATGAGTATTCTAAAATATTCTAGTCATTCCCTAAATTCAAACCCCTTAAAATAAATTCTACAGACATGTACATGTGTGTGCGCGTGTATGTTTCTAGTGGTAGTACGAGGGATGTCCTTGTTTATAGATTAATTGGTATACGAGTGGTTGTATCTTTTGGAAATTATCTATCGTAGGGTTTTCAAGTTATTCCATCCATAAGATTGAGTGGAGACAAGACTTTATTACCTTTTGAGCCCAATAATGAATTAATCGAGAGTGGTTAAGGAGAGAAAGAATTACAAGGGAAGATGATGGAAAAGTGAGGTTTTGGAAAGGTAAATATAATTTTGTGTGTATTATTAGCATGAAAGAGAAGGTGGATGGATTGGAGAGAATAATATTGGTTCCAATATTTAAGTTATAAAATTTTAAATACATAATGAGAAAAAATCACCAAAAAGAAGAGAGACGGAACAAGGTGAGTCCTCTCAAGGATGATTCTTCAAGGTGGATAAGAATTTTGATAGACAACCTTATGATGGATAAGTCAATGCAAAATTTTGGACTCAATGGGTGTCCCAAATGTATGTATACTTCAAGATTCATTAGTTGTCTCCTAACCAATTTTTTTTGCAAATGTGAAGCTTTTAAGAACTCTCTTACATGGTATGAGATATATGCATGTACTCATAGCTGATAGTTATAGTTTTGTCTTCACCTAGAGTTTGTAGATGAACTATTATTTATGTTATCCCATTAGAAATGAGTGATCTAATATTTTGGAGTCCCTACATGTACATGAGGTTTATTTATTATAGGAGTAAGTATCACCATAATCTAATGTTGAATAGGAAAGTGTTTTTTTTAAAATCATATGAGGGAAGGTCAAAGATTTTCATAACTAGCACTTCAAAGAGTAGAAGGATAATTAGCTCAAATGGAAGGATTATTTATTCTTTTTTAGAGGAAAAAGTGCATAAAGTGATTATTTTCAAAGCTAATTATGGGATTTATATGTATAATGAACCATGATGAAAGGAACAATAAATGTAAAATTTGTAGGGTTATCCGATGAAGGTAAGAAAGTGCACTTCACAAGCAATCTAGAGAATTAAATTACCTTTAAACATGTAAGGATGGTTAATGTTGTATCTTTAAATTATGTTGATGTGTTGTGTGAATTTGTTAAGGAGTAGAGTGCCAAGTTTGGTTCATATTTACTTGAAGGATAAGTTATCTTAGGTTTTTTGTTGCCAATTTATGTTATAAATAATCCTAATGGAGGCACGAGGACCAGAGTTACTCATTCTTAGTTTTAGTAATATTTTTGGGATGAAAATCCTCCTAGTGGGGATGTTTGATCTATAAATTTGGGCCAAATCTTGCTAGACCATTAGGTTCATAAGGTTTACTATTAATTGAAATGTTGACAAGGAGCTAAGAGATAAGTTTTGTTAAGTATTGGTGGGTTATGTCGAAAAAGGGGCTATGCAGATGGTTGAGAGTGACTAGAGATGGTATGTGACATCTAAAAAAGCTAGTAAAATTTGAAAACCTCAAAATGGACCCAAAACCTTCTTTTTGTAAGTTATTAGTTTTTACAAGTGAAAAATTCACTATCTACCATGATGATCATAATTTCTACTATGGAAACGCATGATTTCCCCCAAGTAAAACCAATGATTTCACCAATATATAGATTGAATACCATAACACAATTTTTTATGACATTTTTCCAATTGGTTTCTCTTTTTTGAGATAAGAGACTCAAAAAAGGTTATATGTTTCTTTTCCATGAATTATATGGGGTGGGATCTCACTCTATGGTGATTTTAGTCTATATCTTGACTATTACAAGTGCTTACCTATGAATGGATAGTTATGCATCACAACCCTAAAGGGTGAAGGATCCCTTACCAAAGGCTACTGAAAGTGTTACCTTGGTTATCTCTCTCATCATATAAAGTTACATCATGATTAACTTCAAGTTATGATATGCATCCATTGAATCACACTAAAAGATAGTTGAATGACTCAAACTAGGCTATACATGTTATCTAGGGGAATCATCCATATGCCACAAGGGCACACACGTGTCCTAATCCATGAATTTGAAAGTGAAAATATTTTAAATAGCTAGGAGAAGAGGATAACCCACCCTTCTCCTTCACTTCCCCAAGGTATAAAGTTCTTGGGGGCTTAACCTAAATGATAAATTTATAACTTATAAGAAGTGTGTCTTTTGATTCACCCTCACTATTTATACTCTACCAAAATATTGTAGTTGATGTTATCCTTTAGGGCGATGAAATCCATAAACAGACCCCCTAAAAAGAAAGTGAAGAAGTGGTGTATATGATTCTCAAGATCATACAAGTGTGTGAGAGAAGAGCATACACACACATAATCTTTCAAAAAGACACCAATTCATTAATTATCCAAACATAAATGTTTAATGTTCATTTTAATCCTCCACCACAGTTGTTTTTAAAAGGAAAAAAAAAAAGACAAAGCACATAGATTTGTTTTTTTTAATAAACATGTCTTCTATATAGTTGTGTGTGGAAAATATGTGTAAATGAGATAATAAAAACACACCTTAATCAAACACTATTAAAGAATTCAAATGATAGATTTAATCTATTTGAAGCATAATAAAATCTCTAAAATCGTTCCATTTCTCTCTAACTCCAAGGATTTATTAAACCAAAGTGGCTCTTAGATTGTGTGCACTGTGACTGTTAAAATGACAACCTCGAGAATGAGAATGATAAACTAAATGATATGCTGTGATGAAATGATTGATGATAAAAGCTATATGATACTGATACTGATATGATATGATTGACTATTGCAAACTAAGATGTAACTGATATGAAAACCATGATTGTAATCTAATATGATTGCTATATGATTCTAAATAGCTGATTGCTCAAATGTTGTATGCTAAAATGCTCTAATATGATTCCTGCAGAGTAAAATTACATAAAATTGGGATCCATTACTTGTAGCAAGAGGTTGCTTTTATAGATTTTCAAAGGAAAATTATGATGTGGCAGCAAACAATGGTTCAGATTTGATTTGGATAAATCAATGGTAGAAGATGAAGAAGTTGGAGAAGAAGAAGGGAAATGCTTTCTCTCAACCAAAACATTCTGCCAAGTGATCATGAAGAAATTATGGAAGAATGAAGCCAACTATTTCCAACTGTTTAAACTTTGTTCCAAAATGGGTGGGAGAGATAAAGCATAATTGAATACAACTTGAAGCTTTCAACTTTATTGAGAGAAAAGTTGTAGACATGTGCTCAATTGGAAATTTGATTTACTCAATTTTGAAGGGAAGATACATTATTAAATAAAACAAATGAAATTTGTTTATTTAATAAAAGGGGATGATAATTAAACAAACTATGTGATTTTGTTTATTTAATGTAGATGGAAAATTAGATAAATAATTAAATAAAACAAACTATTGAATTTGTTTATTTAATTAAAATAGAAGAAAATAGAATGTGAAATATATAAATAAATATTTCTATTTATTTATAAATGGATGAATTAAAGGTTAATTAATCAAATAATTGTATTTAATTAATCAGGTTTATCTAGACCATTTTTAGGTGCATACATTTTGCCCCTCTTTGAAGTGATGTGTTTACATATTGCTTCAAAGAATCAATTTTGCTGCTCGCATTGACAAAAAAATTCGGATATGCCCCAAACGCTTATTTTTGAGTGATAACGGATATATGCCCCCTCAGGAGATAAATCGATGAATATTTGAATTTTTATGATTTTTTGAAAGTTTTCAATTTTTTTTTTGATTTTACAATGAGTTGATGATGATTTGATGTTGAAGCGATTTATCTCCCGACAAGTGATGTGAAAATTGCCCCATTGATGAATTGATGAATTAAGCCCCTTTGGAAAATAAAATAGATCAACCCCATAAAAATCCCACTTAATTAACCTAAAAAAAGGTAAAAAGTTGGATTAGAAGCTCATTTGTGCATTTTGATTTTGAAATTTGAGAGTGATTAAGCAACTCAGCAACTTCTGAGCAATATGGTGATTCCCTACCACACACATCAATTTGAGCACGTGCGACGACACAATCACCTGACAGTGTATGGACCTCCGGTATGTACCCCGATAAACCTTCTCGTAATTTGTGCAAATTATTTTCCCCTCCATTTTCTCATTTGAATTTTGTTTTCATAATTTCAATGCATTCATTGCCTGATGGAGCGCGTTAAATTTATGTCGTAGTGCATAGAATGTTTTTGCGCATTGAAGTAGCTTTTTAGCCAATTAACTACCTAAAATAACACATTTGCTGAATTAGCGCATAGATAGGGTTCTTTAGCTCATATATAGGAATAGTGCATTGATAGGCTAGATTAGTGCATTAAATGAATGAAATAGCGCATTGGCAACCTGTATTAGTGCATTAAGAGCCTGAAATGGCGCATTCACTGTATTGGCGCATTGATGAGCTGTTTTGACACATTGATGAATTTAAATGGCACATTGAATTTTTTTAGCACTTTGACAGACTGTTTTAGCGCATCCAAGTTAGAAAGATGTAATTTTCAATAAACTTGTTGATTTTAATTTTCTTTGATCGCGTCAGCCTTTGATGTGATTTTGATTGATGATCCTAATAGATTTAGATGATTATTGATCTCATGATAGGTGAGATTCAATGATTGATTGATTGATAATTGACCTCATGATAGGCGAGGAACAATTATAAATTGATTAATTAACCTCATGATAGGCAAGGTTGAATGATTGATAAACCTCATGATAGGCAAGGTTGGATGATTGATAAACCCCATGATAGATGAGGTTGAATGATAGATTGATGCTCATGAGATTTGATCAAAGTATCACCAGAGCTGATTAGATTGATTGGTTGATTGATTGACAAGATTATTGTTTGCAATTTTTTGTGATGATAGGAGCCTTTGTGGCGAATCTATAGATTCACGAGTGTTTCCCTCAGACATTGGATTTGATACCTCAGCTAGGGCAGCTTGAGGTAGTCATTATTGCACGATGTGGTTTGTCATCTCTTCTAGATATGCCCTAGATTAGGATTAACAAGGGTCTCTTGATAGCCTTAGTAGAGAGGTGGCATAGTGAGCATCACACCTTTCACTTACCTACCTGTGAGATGATAGTGACCTCAGAAAATGTGTACCACATTTTAAGGATACCCGTTGTTGGAGAGCTTGTATTATATGATCAGACTGAGCAGGGAGGGATCGATACTTTGTGCAGATTATTCGAGGATGATCCGATATGTGGTTATGAGATTCCTGGAGAGAGATGGTTGATGCATATGCAACACTGCTATCCGTGCTTGTTGGTTTCATTGGGGGTTTCTTATGTCCCGACCGTAGGTCAAGGGGACTATCAGTAGGATGGGTCGGATCTTGGAGCTGATGATCTTACAGGGTAATAGATATGCTTGGGGCTATTGTATGTTAGCCCATTTATACCATGATTTACACTAGGTTGTTTATCTCAAAGGACACAGTTTGTCGGTTGGAGTCACCTTGTTACAGATATGGGAATGGGAGCATATAGCCATCACACGTCCTATTGCTGACATACATTGGTCAGTTGTGAGACCTTATGTTCATGGCTACATAGGTCCAGTTGTTTAGCATAGGCTGGGAAAACTGAAGTACTGGAGGTGTATGCTAGATGATCTTGAGTCCGTTGTGTGGCGAACCTACATTGGTTTTGATCAGTGGGCAGAGGATGATACAAAGATGCCATTTTTGTGCCAGTTTATGTACTTGATCGAGAGGATCGTGTTTATCATTGAGAGATTTCTATTGAGGAGGGTGATGCAACAGTATGGCAGATTACACGGTATGCCACAAATTTTCGCTCATTATGCACGATGATAGATGGATGCTACAGAGTGGGGGCCCACCTTGTCCTATGATGCAATAGTTGAGGAGTACTAGGGTTTACAACTGTGTTACCTAATTTTCACTACCAACTCAAATAGGTAGAGCTGAATTGAATTCATCATTGAGTGGTACATAGAGTTTCAAATTTTTCTACTAAGTATGTGTCATTATGTAAAAATCATATTACATTTGATTTTCAGTTTTATTATGCAAGTATTTTTAATAGAAAATTAAAAATTTACATAACAAGTGTTATTTTATTCATATTGTAAAGATCAAGGTTCCACACAAGCCGTGGGAGTAGCTTAATTTAATTTTCATAATCAAATGATAGGTACTAAAACATATTGCAAAATATGCAACTGTATACAATATAAACATAGAAAGGAGGGTGGTTCATCATTGCCTGTAATGATGGAGCCATTGATACTTGATATCTTTGACTGGTGTTGTTGAAGCTTTCCAGGTTCCCCGACTCTAGTCTCCTTAAGTTGTCCTGTAGGATGAATGGAAATGATGTTAGAGTTTGACTCTAAGAAATGATGAATCAAGATCAATCCTATGCCTACATTTCCAATAGGAATATAATCTAAATCAATTCAGGCATCCATCAGATGATTTAACTAAAAAATAAAAAAAAGGCATAAAGAAAAGAGGAAGCTTTCAGCTTCAGTTATTTTGCTAACATGTTTGTTCACTATGTAGGGCAGGTTCATTATGTTCGTGATTATTTTTTATCAGATATGTGGAGCAAAATGGGCTCCCACGAGGGTTGATCCCAACACATCAAAAAGAGCTTCTTTCATTCAACATTCATACATGAGAGCATCATATCAAGATCAACCATGAAGTATGACTGTTGTCATAAAGAGAAATCTACAGTGGCAGCCTTCAGATCACACCAGGGAAGTCAAATATTGCAAGGTACCAAGCATGTTCAATGGCCATTTCACATAACAAAGCCTTCACAGGGATCAAGAGACAGTCAACTGCATAGTGAGAAAGAGCAAGAATCTCCTATCAAATTAAAATGCATAATGCTGCTACATAGTCAATAAAGGTAAATTGGGACAACATTCTTTTTCAACAGTAGGATGTAGACACAACAAAAGCTACATCATGGTTTCAGAACAACAATAGTTCTTTTTTCTTTTCTTTCATAATGTTTTGATCAAAGAGAAAGACACAAAATACCTATTTCTTGACTACATATAAAGGTGACTGTAGTATTCATAACTATACATTATCATAAGGATGACATGAAAGTTCATAACAAAGGAAGCTACCTTCGACAGGAAAGAAGGAGACAATGTTGTCTAATGCCTTGAAAAAAGTCACTATGCAAATTACAATGGTGTAGAGTTAAGAGAGTCTCTTATTAACTCGTAAAGACAAGCAGGTGACATTTTCACAGAATAATAAATACTTTTAGAGAAGCTACAGGTGAATGAGGGCATGATTTAAGAATTTTTTCTTTATGGGAAAGGATTCACCAGGGATGCAATATCATACAGTGAGAGTGCAAGAGTTTCTTCAAAATTATTTAATGTTGCTTAGAATGGAAAGGAAGCTATAGAAAATGGTGATGAAGTTGTCATTAGATGAAGCTTTCATTATATCTGTAGGTGTAGCTTGCTTCTAAATGCAAATACAATGAAATAGTAGCCTATAGAAAAGAAATACCCAAAAATTTTATGAGGCTCGGCTTGCATAAACATTATACCCAGATGGAGAAAAGTGAAGCCACAAACCATGATGGAGTAAAATAAACCTTCAATATTGCTCAAAGCTAAAAAGGAGATACCCAAAAGATTGGAAACCCGCAACCTCTTATACAGAGTTGTTTTCTTTTATTCTTTTAGATGAAAAATAAGGTCTAGAACAATCAGCCATGAAGTTCGTCCACAGATCAAAGAAGGAAAAACAACATTATATGCAAATGAAATGCTTACCAGTAGTATGGATAGGAGATATACATAAATTTCAAAGCATTGAAAGAGTTTTTTGGTGTCTACAGAAGTTCAAGCTTTCAAAAAGTGTTACAAAGCTCGAGAAAAGAAGGAAAGAAGGATTACTCCATTTGAAGCCAATGAGGAAAATACATTGTTTGAACTCAAAAGTACCCACAAGGGGTTTTCATGACAAAATATAGAGTACATTCATACTACAGGTAGAGCACATGCTGGTCACACCATGAGGTTTTCTTCTTTAAAATAATAAATACCCATGTAAGGATTTGAGTAGAGAATGTAAACAAAGGAGGGAAGAAGCCATTATTGAGCTTGTGCTATGAGTTAGAGCTCACAAGAAATAAATTGAAATACATGCCATGCCACGACTTGGAAGTGTTAAAAAAATATTCAAAATAACTTTGAAATGATTAGACTAAAAGCTTCAATGGCGGCTACATCAAGCATAAGAATAAAAATAAAGAGGCTAGTGAGGAAAATACAAAAAAAAGGGAAAGAAAGAATGCTCTAAATGATCAAATTAAAACAGACTTGGGCTCTTCCACCTTCAGACTCCAAGAAATATCTTAGAAACAATAAGAAATCACTGGTTCAATCTTTCCATACCTCACTCTCATGGCACTCTCATGGCAGCGTGACAGAGGTTCTCAACAAGCAAAGTGAAATACAAAATGAGGAGTTCAATATCATGTTTTAGGGTTTCATACCCTAAGTCCTAAGTTCACCAAGGTCATGTGATTTTTGTCACATTCTTTTCAAAAAAACATCATACCTTTTAATTCCAAGTCCGTGGGTTGTGACTTTTCCTTGCCTTAGGAAAATTTACTAAGTCCTCATATAATATGCATGGAGGGACCTTTCGAAGAGTTCTAGTCTTCTAAAAATATCATTAAGTATTAAAGTGAGAATTCAAAGCTATTCAAAGAATAATCTATTTGATGATCACTTTAATACTTTCTTTTTGCATGATGTTAGGTGTTGGGGTTTGAGGGTTATATTTAACTTCTACACTGTGTTTTGCAGGATGCATGATATTTTTGTAAAAGATGATTAATTAAATGATAAATTATAAATCATTTGATTAATTAGGCTATTTTAAGCAAACATAGTTATGAATTGAACTTTGATCATGCATGGGCGAGTTGATAGAAACAAGGCAGTTTTGCGATGGTTTAGCTCATGCGTTTGGAGTTTTCAGTGCCGCATGGGTCAACTTTGAGTTTTCCTCGAGTTGAAGCTTGAATTTATTCATTTTTGCTCGAGTTTGATCTCTTCTTTTCAGGATTTCCTCTTTTGCTTGGATTTCACATTGGAGATGCAATTTTTCACTTCAGTTCTCTTTCAATTTGATTTTTGGCTGCTTTGTGCATGCCTTTTGTATATATTGGAAAAATTTAGTCTTTTTCCTTTGGTTCTTGTTTTCTATGTTTTCCTTCAAAAAAGAGACTTTATGTAACTCAACTTTTCAGAATTTAATAAATTTTAGTAGGTTTTACAGGTTATGTTATAGTATCATTTGCAGAGCGTTCCTTCTGTTGTCATTGCAAGTTAAACATTATCCTTATTAGATTCAGGTGTTTTGTTTTATGAATGTTTTGGATGCAAGTTTAATGTGTTTGACATCAGAACCTTTAAATTTCTATCACATTCATGAATGCATGTACACAAAAAAGGATCTTAGTTGTAGGTCATAAATTGTGCTTATAATATATTCATATCTTTAAGTTGTGAAAATAAATTTTTCCTTCATAAAGAATGAATTATCAGGCCTTTCTGTGAATCATTGATGTAGTTAAATTAATCAATCTGAGTTATGAAAATAGGCTTGTAAGGAATAAGTTGTGAATTAATCTATTTTCTTTATATCAAATAGGTGCATCAAAATTTTAAGTCCATAATCAGAGAATCATATAGGAACCAACCTAGAATCTCGAGGTCTATCTTCACCATAGGAATACCCACAACCTGAAGATAGTTCCCATGTTTCAACAGATTGCTGATTTTAGCTATTCGACCATTCAGGTGCAATCTGTTTGATAACAGTTTTTGACATGCTCGGTGGGACTCTGAATCACAATTCATAGAAAGAATCAAAGTTTCAAGCTGTTGTTATGGTAAATACAATAGTACTTCAACCTTTCAGAAGTTAAATTTTCATATACCTGGCGACTCCATTCTCAAGTTTCATAATCAGACCAAGTGCAAATAGCTTATGAGAAACATTCAAACAAGAAGAAGCACTTCTCCATTTGGATATTTATAACTGTCTTCACCAAAGAGAAGATGAAGGACAACCAAGAGAACACCTGGTAGGCCTTCAAGAAATCAATCAGTGTCTCCAGTTTTCAGAACATAACCATTAGTATACACATAAAGAAGGAGAGGCAGATCATCAACAAGACAACTAGGTTCACATTCAGCTTCGCCAAGCTACAGAGTATCGGTTTCACCTTCAAGAGGTTCACCGAGTTTTGTTACAAGATCAATTATAGTATTTTCGGTACGTCTTGTACCAATTTTGCAAGCTATGAATCTTAGAATACCAACAACTCCCATGGCCAGAGCGCATGTGTTTGTACCATTTAATGGGAGCAACCCATTGAATTTGGCTCATCACGATGATATACTAGTCGTTGCACTCAAAGTTCTGCCCTTTTTTACTGGTGAAGAGCATACTATGCCAATCAAACATATTATAGACATAGCTTCACTTTGTGGAGTTCATCACGTCACTCAAGAGAATGTGGCATTGAGGCTATTAGTAACATCATTCAAGGGTAAAGCACTTCAGTGGTTCTGTGGCTTACCAATTAATATTGTTGTGACATGGGATGATTTATGAGACAAGATGAGCAAACAATTTTTTGTGAAGTCCGATCATCTATCTCTAGTCGAGTAGATGATGACTATAAAGAGAGCACCACAAGAACATATGATGGACTTTAATTTTAGGTTTCAAAGGACCTGGAATAGAATTCCAACAACAGTAAGGCCAACTCCTGATCATGCTTTTCTATATTATCTTAGATAATTAAATAGTGATATTGCCTTAATGATACAATCAATGGGTGGATTAACATTACCAACAACATATGATATCGCTATTAGAGCTGAAAATAACCTTATACAGGCTGGTAAAATAGCACCAAGGCCTCCTATGCTGATTTTTCCAGATATTTATCCCTTGGTGCCCATTAATATACCACCTATTACCCCACTTCTGTTGAAATAGCCTTAGGCTATCAACCCGTTGTTCAAAATGGTGCTTTTCTAGCACAATTAGATTTTCTAGAGCTTAGGGGTACTCAACAAGAGATGGAAAGTTCTTACAAAAAATTAGCATTGACTTCGTGAGTCTTAAGAGGTAGAAAGGTCAAAATTTCAGGTGTTACCAAGCACCTTTCCAGCCTAACAAACCACCTTATTAGGTAGACAATCAAGGGAACCAGTGAAGGAATTTCAATCCCAGGCCACCATACAACTAGAATCAGAATGCTACCAACTCTTCTAAGGAGCTCATACCTATTCAAAAAAACTTGGCACAAGAATACATATGGTGCTACCCGTGCAATCAACCTCATAATCAGGCCACATGCATGAATGGAGAAATGAATCAGACCCTAATGGTACAGAGCAATTATGCAGCTGTGAAAAATACAACAAAAGATAGCAATAATCAGAATGATCAAACACAACATGATAATATGGATGTCGCCATGATGAACTGGCAAGGGAATGAGTTATGTGGAGTTAATCATGCACAAGGTCAAAATCAATCAACCACTTCTATTGCAGAAAATACAAGATCCAAGAAAAGAGCAATTGACCTGAGACAACAACCAAAAAAAGACAAACAATAGACTGATAAAGGTAAACAACAAGTTGTTCAACATAAAAATGAAGTTCCAACAGCTAATAAAGAGCAGTCACAACCCTCTTCTTCTCATGATGTTCACATTCTACCAAGAGGACAAGCTGAGCCTGCTAAAGAGCAACAAAAACAAGATGAACCTGTAAAGGAACAACCAAGAGCTCAACCATTTCAAGTGCAGAAGGAGGGTATTTTCTGAAGGTACAACACAAGGTTAGTTCTCCAACTTTCAATATTGTAGATCATATGAAAAAGGAAACTATTAGCATTACCATGTTGGATGCATTACAACTTCCTGGGCAGAAGGAAAGTCTGTAGGAGGCTCTAGCTAAGATATCCATTTCTTACGAAATAACTAAAGAACAACCAAGAGTTCTTGCAAATAGTTTAGATCACAAGAAGGAGCATCCAACTCAAGAGGTAAAGCCACCAACTTTTTACATCAGCTTGATAATTGGTGATAATATAGTGCATAATTGCATGATAGATTCATGAGCAAGCAACTCAATTATGCCTAAACAATTGGTAGACAAAATAGGACCTTAGTATGAACCATTGTCAAAAGGGGTAGTTCAATTGGATGGTACAAAAATTAAGACTATAGGAGTTATTAAAAATATACCTCTTACATTACATGCCTGTTCGAACTTTCAAATTCCATAGGACATATATATTATTGATCTCCCACGTTATTTTTCCATTTGCCTGTCTAAAGATTTCACTGCAAAATTAGGTGGTTATCTGTCATCAGACTGGTCACACATGTTTTTGAGAACCAGATATGGTACTAGAGTCACAATTAAGTTAGAACCACAAGCTAAAGACCATATTGAGCCTTATGTGTCAAATCCCATAAATGCAAACCTAGCTTTCCATGATTAGGAGGAACAATCCATGACCCTCGACCCCACTGTACCTATAGAAGGCATACCTGGCATAAATTTAGATGAAGGGCAACCGAGAATCATGAGGTCAATTCTTTCAGTCTCATGGATGAAGTAGGTTTGGGAATTTATATGATTCAGGAGCCCGATATAACTATTCCAAATCTGGTCGAGGAAAAACAACCAGATCAACAAATTGATCAGTTTTGGAAGCTGTACTTTGATGGATCTAGGAGTAAAGTAGGTGCTGGTGGAGGAGTAATGCTTATTTCACTTGAAGGAGATAGGTATTACTCAGTTTTTAAATTTTATTTCAGTTGTTCTAATAAAGTTTCTGAGTATGAAGCATTGATACATGGTTTAGAGTGGACCAAAAAAGGGAAAATTGAGTATTTATAGGTGTTTGGTGATTCTAAATTGATAGAAAATCAGGTTAGAAATATGAATTTAACAAAAAAGGATATGCTGAAATTATATAAACACCATGTTTGGGACTTAATTGAAGAGTTTGATGCATTTAATCTGCAATTAGTACCAAGGAATCAGAGTAAGTAAGCTGATAAACTTGCTACCATAGGATCACAGTTTGACATTCCAACTGAAATCCACAATGTGGAAGTGCAGCAATATGTGAAGGTAGTTGTCAGACCATTGGTACTTGATAATAATTTAAGTTGGCATATTTTTGATAGTGATGAACAGATAATCTACTTTCTGATAGAAGAATCTGATTTTTCTACTGTAAACCAGCCCAAGTTTGATTGGCAATATGGTGAACAAATCATGCAACTAAAGTCTAACAAGCTACCAAAGGGTCTGGTAACCCTTGAATCCATCTCCAAGTCTGATGATCAGATTAGAAGAGATAAATCTAGCATCACAGTGAAGCAAGAGCACTACAAACCAATAGAGATATTCAAAGGTAAGCTCCTTAAGCTTGGTAAAGTTTGTACAAAGGAGGAACAGCAAGACTTTTTCTTGCTTTGTCAAGAATTCAGTGAAATTTTCACTTGGGAATATGGAGATTTGAAGGGTTTTAACCCTGAGTTAGCTCAACATACCATTGAGTTGGAAGCCAACACGAAACCAGTTAGACAAAAGCAAAGGCCACTGAATCTGAAGTTAGAATATCTGATGAAAACAAAATTGAACAAGATGATTGAAGGTAGTATAATATTTCCAATCAAGCATATTTCTTGGGTTTCAAATATAGTGCCTTGTCAGAAAGAAGAATGGAGAGATAAGGATGTGTGTTGATTTATGTGATCTAAATAGAGCTTCACTTAAAGATCACTATCCATTGCCTTCAATGGAACAAATACTGCAAGTTGTTTCAGGATCAAAAAAGGTTCTCATTGCTGGATGGATATTCAGGTTATAACCAGATATTGGTTAAGAAGACCAGTACAAGACAACCTTTACCACCAAGTTGGGTACTATGGCTTACAAAAATATTCTGTTTGGATTGTCAAACGTAAGAGCAAACTTTCAGAGAGAAATGTATATGGCTCTCCAAGGATTGATAAACAAGTTTGTTCTTGTCTACTTAGATGATATCACTATTTTCTCACGAAATGCTAATGAACATTTTGGTCCTCTTAGACAAATTTTTGAGAGATGCAAAGAGTATGGATTTTCTTTGAATCCAAACAAAAGCATTTTTGCTGTTCATGAAGGTAAAATTTTGGGTTACATTGTTTCTAAAGATGGTATTCCTATTGATCCAGAATGTATTGCAGCCATTCTGGCATTGCCACTTCCTACTCACAAAAAAGGTTTGCAGAGCTTTCTAGGAAAAATAAACTTTGTCAAGAGATTTATTCCTAACATTGCAACATTGTTGCAACCTCTCACAACCATGTTAAAAAAGAATATGTAGTTCATCTGGACAAAGGAGGGTAAGAAAAAATTTGAGCAAATTAAGGAGGCACTTGCAGCAGCCCCAACACTTATAAATTTAAAGTTTGAAAAATATTTTATACCATATGCATTTGGTAGTGTTGACACAATTTCTACCATGTTATGTCAGCAGAATGATCAAGGACTTGAACAACGCATAGCATTTTTTAGTCAATTCTTGCATGATTATGAAACAAGGTATTCATTGTTGAGAAACATGTGCTTGCTGTAGTGAGAAGTTTCAAGAAGTTTAGACATATGCTATCTAATAATAGAATACATCTCCTGGTAGCTCACCTAACAGTCAAAGAATTTTTGCTGAATAAGGACATTAATGACAAGCGAGCTGGCTAGATAACCAAAGTCATGGAGTACGAAATCAACATAAAGGTTACCAAGCTTGTTAAAGGTAAGGTTCTATGTGAGCAACTTGCAGAAAAAGAATAAAACAACAATGAATCAGTCACTAGAGTCCTTAATAATGAAGAGGAACCTGCTGTTCCAACCCCTTTGACTGATTGGATTCATCAAATAGTTCACTATTTGCATACAGGGGACTGCCTAGAAGGTTTGGTTAGATCAAAGAGAAGGCATTTCAGGTTGCAAGAAATTCCTTATGTAGAAGTGAATGGAGTACTTTACAAGAAGGATTTCAATGGGGTACTACTCAAATGTGTTAATACTGATTAGATTTGAAGAATCCTGGAATAATTTCATGATGGACCTGTTGGTGATCACTATGCACCACGAACTACAACCCTAAAAAATTATGAAAGCAGGGTATTATTGGCCATAATTATTTAAGGATGCACACACTTATATTAGAAAACGTAATAAATGTTCACTGTTTACAGGAAAATAGAAGTTAGCAGCTCTGCCCCTGAATCCAATTCAAGTTGAGCAACCATTTGGAAAGTCGGGTCTTGATTTGATCAGTCCAATTAACCCATCATCAAGCGCAGGTCACAAGTGGATCTTGATAGTGAAATATTACTTTACGAAATGGACAAAAGCAGTTACTTTGAGAGATGCAAATGAAACATCAGTTTTAATTTTTTTATCAAGACTTAGTTTCTAGGTTTGGTACACCTGAATCTATCATTTCAGATAATGCTTTAGCTTTTATTGGTTTAAAAGTTTTAGATTGGTTAGTGAAGAATAAAATTTATCAGAATACTTCATCTAATTATTACCTCTAGGGTAATGGACAGGCTGAATCAACAAATAAAAATCTGATTAAGATCATAAAAAAGACTATTGAGGATAATTAGAGAACATGGCATGACAAACTTAAATTAGCCCTTTGGGCTAATAGAGTTACACCAAAATGATCAATAGGTTTTTCACCATATGTTTTGGTTTATGGAAAAGAGGCCAAGTTTCCTATTTCAATAGAGTTACCAACTTTGAGCTACATAAAAGAACTGGAGTTACTTGAGGAGCAACCAATGCAAGTCAGGCTTGCTGAATTAACAGAGTTGGAAGAAATCAAAAAATAAGCTTTCAAGAAGCTCCATATTCATCATTCTCAGATAAAAAATACGTTTGATAGGAAAGCAATAGTAAGAGTCTTCAATGAGGGTGATTTAGTCTTCAAATGGGATGAGTTAAAGAGCAGACCCGAAAAACATACCAAGTTTGATGCCATGTGGGATGGCCCATACATTATCACAACAAAGAAAGAAGATAACATTTTCTAGCTCTCAAGGCTGGATGGAGAGGTGTTGCCAATCCCCGTCAATGGGATTCATCTCAAACAGTGCTATTAAGAATCAAAGTTTGGTGTTGTACATAGTAGTGTAGTTTTCAGTTTCAATTATGCTTTCAATAAGTGCCCCATGGAACATTTTCAATTTAGTATTGTTTTTCTTTCAATAAGGTGTAGTTGCTACACGTGGTTTTCAAACTTTGTCTTAAACAAATTTTCAATAGTTTCTTTCAGTTTGTGTGATTTGTAGCTGAGTTACATGATAATGAGTCAAAATAGAGAAAAATGGACTCCATGCCCAGTGGATATATAAGGCAACTAGTCTACTATGTTTAGCAAACAAACACTCCGCAAAGGTCGCCAATTTGTTACCTATTTTTCACTACCAGCTCAAACATGTAGAGCTGAATTGAATTCATCATTGAGTGGTACATAGAGTTTCAAATTTTGCTGCTAAGTATGTGTCATCATCTAAAAAACAGATTACATTTGATTTTAAGTTTTATTATGCAAGTATTTATAACAAAAAATTAGACATTTGCATAACAAGTGTTGTTTTATTCATATTGTAAAGATCAAGGTCCCACACAAGCCGTGGGAGTAGCTTAATTTGATTTGCATAATCAAATGATAGGTACGAAAATAAATTGTAAACTATACAACTCTAGACAATATAAACATAGAAAGGAGGGTGGTTCATCATTGCTTGTAATGATGGAGCCATTGATACTTGATATCTTTGACTGGTGTTGTTGAAGCTTTCCAGGTTCCCCGACTCTAGTCTCCTTAAGTTGTCACATAGGATGAATGGAAATGATGTTAGAGTTTGACTCTAAGAAATGATGAATCAAGATCAATCCTATGCCTACATTTCCAACAAGAATATAATCTACATCAATTCAGGCATCCATTAGATGATTTAACTGAAAATAAAAAAAGGCATAAAGAAAAGAGGAAGCTTTTAGCTTCAGTTATTTTTTCTAACATGTTTGTTCACTGTGGAGGGTAGGTTCATTATATTTGTGATCGTTTTTTATCAGATATGTGGAGCAAAATGGACTCCCACGAGGGTTGAGCCGAACATATCAAGAAGGGATTCTCTCATTCAACATTCATACATGAGAGCATCATATGAAGATCAACCATGAAGTATGAGTATTGTCATAAAGATAAATTTATAGTGGTAGCCTTCAGATCACACCAGTGAAGTCACATATTGCAAGGTGCCAAGCATGTTCAATGGCCATTTCACATGACAACAAAGCCTTCATAGGGATCAAGAGAAAGTCAACTGCACAGTGAGAAAGAGCAAGAACATCATATCAAATTAAAATGCATAATGCTGCTACACAGTCAATAAAGGAAAATTGGGACAACATTCTATTTCACAAGTAGGATGCAGACACAACAAAAGTTGCATCATGGTTTCATAACAACAATAGTTCTTTTTGTTTCTTTCATAATGTATTGATCAAAGAGAAAGACACAAAATACCTATTTCTTGATTGCATATAAAGGTGACTATAGTATTCATAACTATACATGACCATAAGGAAGGCATGAAAGGTCATAACAAAGGAAGCTACCTTCGACAATCAAGAAGGAGATAATGTTGTCTAATGCCTCGAAAATAGTCACTATGCAAATTACAATGGAGCAGAGTTAAGAGAGTCTCTTATTAACTCATAAAGACAAGCAAGTGACATTTGCATAGAATAATAAATACTTTTTGAGAAGCTTCAGGTGCATGAGGGCATAATTTAAGCATTTTTGCTTTATAGGCAAGGATTCACCAGGGATGCAATATCATACAGTGAGAGTGCAAGAGATTCTTCAACATTCTTTAATTTTTCTTAGAATGGAAAGGAAGCTACAACAAATGGTGATGAAGTTGTCATTAGATGAAGCTTTCATTATATCTATAGGTGCAACTTGCTTCTAAATGCAAATACAATGAAATAGTAGCCTACAAAAAAGAAATACCCAAAAATTTCATGAGGCTCTTCCTGCATAAACATTATACCCAGATGGAGAAAATTGAAGCCACAAACCATGCTGGAGTAAAAGAAACCTTCAATATTGCTCAAAGCTAAAAAGGAGATACCCAAAAGATTGTAAACCTGCTGCATCTTATACATAGTTGTTTTCTTTTATTCTTACAGAGGAAAAATAAGGTCAAGAACAATTAGCCACGAAGATCGTCCATAGATCAAAGAAGGAAAAAAAACATTCTATGCAAATGAAATGCTTACTAGTAGTATGGATAGGAGATATACAAAAAATTCAAAGCATTGGAAGAGTTTTTTTATTGTCTATAGAAGTTCAAGCTTTCAAAAAGTTGTTACCTATTTTTCACTACCAGCTCAAATAGGTAGAGCTGAATTGTAAATTCAAAGCCAAAAGGTACACAAGTTGTTCAAAAATTTATGCTAAGTACTCTTTATTGTGCAATGTTTCATTATAGTGTAAATTTCAATAATATTATGCAAAAAACATCTCAAAATGATATCATAAGTTTGCATAATGTTTGCTGTTTTATTCATAATGTACAAACTAGAATCCCACACAAGTCGTGGGAGTAACTCAATTTGATTTTCATAATCAAATATGGGGTGCATGAAGTAAAGTGAGCTATACAACTAAGAATAAATAAAGCATAGGGTAGAAAGTGATTCGTTATTTCCTAGAATGATGAATCATGGACAAGTTGAAGTCTTCAGTTGTAGCTCTAGGTCGATCCAGCTCCAAGCTCTAGCGTACCTGCAAGTTGATGGAAGTGTGGTTAGAGCAATGTGAATCAAACCCTATCATATGCCTACGCTACCAACAGAAATATAGAATTCAATCAATCAGACATCCATCAAATTATTTCATTAAAAAGGGCACAAAACTCAAGAGGAAGCTTTCAACTTCTTTTATTTTGCTAACACATTTGTTCACTGTGCATGAACATGTTCATTATGTTTGTGATCATTTTATCAGATATGTGGAGTAAAATGGGAACCCACAAGGGTTGAGCTCGACATATCAAGGAGGACACACTCTCAAGTTACATACGAGAGTTCATTAATATTGATAACAATCATTAAGAGAGCTGCTGAAACTGAGAATATAATCATACAAGCAGCCTTATTTCAGCTCTACTATATATTCTATACAGGTTACAAAATGAAGCAGAGTCATAACATTGTCATGAGTATTCAAATGCTTCAGCTTAAATGACAGTCAGTAAGAGAAAAAATACATTGATATTACTTGATGTCCTAGATGATGTAGTTTTCAACTTAAGAATAATCATAATCATCATAAGATTTCAGGGAGGAAACTTGCATAGCAGTATGGTGAAGATCTGCCAGGTCAATTAAATGACAACTCAAGATGCTGAATTTAATGAAAAAAATAAATAGCCATGGTGACAGTCATAAGCCTCAACACTCAGAAAAGCAACAATAAAGATGAACAACATTCAGTGACAACAGGATAAGCAGGAAAATGCATGTAATAGTGAATAAACGACAGTCATATATCTATAGAGCCTCAAGTCGAGCTTGCAAGAGGAAAGGAGGTCAACAAACAAATACCCTTCATGAGGCAAGGCTAAGCCTTTTATAAAGTCAATTTATAGAACAAAAAAACCACGATGGGCAGCCTATTGGCTTTATTATGCTACTTCAATGAAGGTATGATAAAATTATATTCTTGCTAGAATGACAAGAAAAGCAACACATTACAGTTCAAGGGTTTGCATCACAGTCCTAGTTAAGGGGAAAACACATCGAGTGATAAGTGGCGATCATTTAGAAGATGGAAAGCACTGTTATGTTACATCATGATAATTTAAAGAGTGATCTTTGCTATATCTTATGTTAGAGAAAATCAAAAGGTAAAAGCTGAAGGTGAGTTTTAAGTGAAAACACAGAAGTACTTATTTTAAGACTCAATAACACTTGAGAGAGCTAGCAGTAAGAAAGAAGGGAAAAGATCTAGTTGTTGCTCTCATCGCCAGTAACATACATATTATAAAAGATAGACAGGAGCACATGAGTGCATTAATTCAAGGATTTTGAGGGTTTGTATGAGCTTTCTACAATTTGATTATGTGAGTAGGAATAGAGAAAAATGAAAAGAAGGTGCCTTTCCCAAACAAGAGGTGATATTGCGACGTTTCAAAGCAGTCAAAATTTACAAGTGTAGTGATGCTATGGAATAACAAAGATATTGATCTTACACCATTTTCAACATACCCATGTTGGGTTTTCACATAAAATGCAGAACCCACCTGTGTAGGGGTTATTTACAAAGTTGCAATTTACAGGGGAGAATCGAGCCCAGTAATGAATAGAGTGAAGGGGGTTTTTTGAGTTTTTCTATAGTTAGGAGACTTCGAGATTATCAAACCTTCAAGATACCCAGAATCCATGGCGGCCTACAATATATAAAAGGAAAAAACACCCAGAAGAAAAAATATGGAGCAATTCATGCACATAGCTTCTTTGTTCTTTATTTCACAGAGTGCAATAAAGAGGTTTCTTCTTTCATTTTTTAGGAGATATTTAAAAAATGAAAAGCCACGACCTGCAATAAAGGTATATATACTCAGCTTATTTCAGAAATATTCGGAATGCTTGAAAGATTCAGAAGAGCAAATACAAGGTTCATGTTACAAATATCATTTTTAGCTTAGATTTTGAATACCCACATGGGGTTTTCTATCAAAAAGCTAAAAAACAGATTCAAGTTTTGGCCAGACACATCATGAATACTTGCGAGCCTATTTCATGATTTTCAAGCACCAACAATAGAATAGGAAATAACCAATAAATGCAAAAAACCCTTGAGAATATACATAGAAAGAAAAGGAGAATAGGTTGCGGTTGTAGAAGCTGGAAAATGCTTCAAAAAATGGAAACACAAAAGAAGAATAAACGAGCTTCAGGAAAACACTCTAGCCGTGGCCAGCCTCACAGAACTCTTAAAACACATGGTTCGAGCTTGCATCATGGTGGCGAGAACAAGAGTTTCAATCAAACAAAGGAAGAATAATAGAAATATCAAACATAAAGCATACTGGCCACGACCTTATGGCTTTATTTTTTTGCTTCAATATACAGTAAAAGGCCATAATGCTGTCAAAAGTCAACTTACCCATGAATTGCAGAGGGTCGACTATGATGAAGGCAAGAATCTGAAGTATCAAGCATTTCGAAGCTACAAAAGCCTTAGTGTTCTCCATGGCGGCGCAACTCCATCTCAAGCAGAGCTTCAAGTCAAAATGTAAGAGTATAAGTAATGATTTAGGATTCGAGCTTATCACTCTTGCCCTTTTTGGTCGATGATTTTTTATTATATTTTGTCATAAAAAATTGAAGTAGCTCCAAAAATCATTCCTAAGTGTTACTGCCATGGTTTGGGTCAATAAACCTAATGATATTGATATGGTGGCCGATTGGAATACATGTTAGAAGGTGGAATAACTTGTGTTATCTAATGCATGAAGAAGTGATACAACAAGAAGGGATATTTGGTAATACCTTAGGGTTATTCACTCTTGGTTATATTTTTGGAGTGATAAGGAAGTTTTTTTTTTTATGCATTTTTAAGCATGATCAAGGATTAACCTTGTTAGATTTATAATATGTTTGCATAATATTATTTTTGTAAAGTCAATTGAATAAATGAATTTTTATAAATCATTTAATCGATTGGACTCTCTTGAATGCAAACATAAATATAAAATTAATCCTTTTTCATGCTTAATTATAAAAGATGAAGTTAGTGACTAAAGTTCCCAGTTGGAGATGAACACAAGTTCTATTTTTAGACTGTGCATGATGGAATGCCAAAAATAATAATTTTTTTTCGATCATGCAGAAGTGTTGTTTAGTTTCAGTTGATCGGATCATGCAGATAGGCCTCCTTCTTCAGTTCCACATCAGTTCACTATTTTTTTGGTCATGCACATGGAGAGGTGGTGATTTTTTAGCAGAGAGTGCAGTTTACTTCATTTTTGATCTATTTTTAGTAGGGTTTTCTCTTCTGCTCGGATTTTAGCCTTGGAGTTATCATTTTTACTTCAGTTGGCTTTCACTTCTATTATTGGCTGCTTTGAGCATGCCTATTGTATATATTGAGGAAACTTAGCCATTTTCCTCTAGTTCTTATTTTTCTCCTTTGCATTCTGCAAAGTGAATTATTTGTAACTCAGCTTATTTTAGATTAATATAGTAGCAGGTTTACAGGTTAATTAGTGTATGATTTGAAGAAAGTCTCCTTTTATTTCCAGTATTTCAGAAATTTCCTTCCAGATTTCAAGCATCATTACTATGTAGGATTTGATCGAGGAGTTATTGTGTTAGCAATTTTGTAACCTTTAACACTTCTGTCTCCTTCATGAATTTTGTATGCATCCTAGTTTAAATTCACTGGTTAAACACTGTGCAAATCAATAATCAAATAGTTTAGTTGTGGAAATCATATTTTCCTTCTAAATTTGTTTCTTTAAAGCCTCTATTTAAAAATTTAAGTGATTGAGCTTTTAGATTAGGTTGTGCGAATGAAAGTAGTGGGTAATCATTTTGTGAGTTAAGTATGCATATTGGATTCTTCGGTGCATCACCATAGTTAAGATTTACAGTTCTGCATTTAGATTTAGCCTTTCTCCCTTTTCCCAACAAGTTATTCAATTATTAATCAAGAAATCATATAGGAACCAACCTAGAATATAGAGGTCTAATTCCTTATAGGGTACCCACAACCTGGAATTAGTTCCCATGTTTCAACAGATTGCTGAATTTAACTATTCAAGAATTCGGGTGCAATTTGTTTGACAACACAAGTGTTACAGAGCTCAAAAGAATAAGGAAAGAAGGCTTACTCCATTTGAAGCCAGTGAGGAGAATACATTGTTTCAACTCAAAAGTACCCACAAGGGGTTTTCATGACAAAATACAGATTACATTCACAGTACAGGTAGAGCACATGCTGGCCGCGCCATGAGGTTTTCTTCTTTAAAATACTAAATACCGATGTAAGTGTTTGAGTAGAGAATGAAAACAAAGGAGGGGAGAAGCCATTTTTGAGCTTGTGCTATGAGTTAGAGCTCATAGGAAATACATGCCATGCCATGGCTTGGAAGTGTTAAAAAACTCTTCAAAATAACTTCGAAATGATCAGACTTAAGATTCAATGGATGCTACATCAAGTGTAAGAATGAAAACATAGAATCCAATGAGGAAATTACAGAAAAAGGAAAGAAATAATTCTCTAAATGATCAAATTAAGAGCATACCTGGGCTCTTCCACCTTCAAAATTTAGGAAATCTTTTAGAAACAATAAGAAATCACCGATTCAAGCTTTCCATACCTCACTCTCATGGCACTCTCATGTCGGCGCAATAGAGGTTCTCAACAAGTAAAGTGAAATACAAAATTAGGAGTTCGATATCATGTTTTATGGTTTCATACCCTAAGTCCTAAGTTCGCCAAGGTCATGTGATTTTTGTCACATTCTTTTCAAAAAAACATCATACCTTTTAATTCCAAGTCCGTGGGTTGTGACTTTTCCTTGCCTTAGGAAAATTTACTAAGTCCTCATATAATATGCATGGAGGGACCTTTCGAAGACTTGTAGTCTTCTAAAAATATCATTAAGTATTAAAGTGAGAATTCAGAGCTCTTCAAAGAATAATCTATTTGATGATCACTTTAATACTTTCTTTTTGCATGATGTTAGGTGTTGGGGTTTGAGAGTTATATTTAACTTCTAAACTGTTTTTTGCAGGATGCATGATATTTTTTTAAAAGCTGATTAATTAAATGATAAATTATAAATCATTTGATTAATTGGGCTATTTTAAGCAAAGACAGTTATGAACTGAACTTTGATCATGCATGGGCGAGTTGATAGAAACAAGGCAGTGTTGCGATGGTTTAGCTCATGCGTTTGGAGTTTTCAGTTTAGTTTGAGTGTTGCATAGGTCGACTTTGAGTTGTCCTTGAGTTTGAGCCCGAGTTTATTCATTTTTGCTCGAGTTTGATCTCTTCTTTTCAAGATTTCCTCTTCTGCTTGGATTTCACATGGGAGATGTAGTTTTTCACTTTAGTTCTCTTTCAGTTTGATTTGTGCATGCCTTTTGTATATATTGGAAAAAGTTAGTCTTTTTTCTTTGGTTCTTGTTTTCCGCCTTTTCCTTCAGGAAAGAGACTTCATGTAACTGAAATTTTCATAATTTAATAAATTTTAGCATGTTTTATAGGTTATGTTACAATATCATTTGTAGAGTGTTCCTTATGTTGTCATTGCAAGTTAAACATTATCCTTATTGAATTTAAGTGTTTTGTTTTATGAATGTTTTGGATGCAAGTTTAATGTGTTTGACATTAGAACCTTTAAATTTATATCACATTCATGAATGCATGTACACAAAAAATGATCTTAGTTGCGAGTCATAAATTGTGCTTATAATATATTCATATCTTCAAGCTGTGAAAATAAATTTTTCCTTCATAAAGAATGAATTATCAGGCATTTCTGTGAGTCATTGATGTAGTTAAATTGTTCAATCCGAGTTGTGAAAATAGGCTTGTAAGGAATAAGTTGTGATTAATTTGTTTTCTTTAAATCAAATAGGTGCATCACCATAGTTCAGTTTTTCTAGTTTTGCATTAGATTATGTCCTTTTTCCTTTTCCCATCAAATTTTTAAGTCCATAATCAGAAAATCATATAGGAACCAACCTAGAATCTGGAGGTCTATCTTTTCCATAGGAATACCCACAACCTAAAGATAGTTCCCATGTTTCAACAGATTGCTAAATTTAGCCATTCAAGCATTCAGGTGCAATCTGTTTGATAACAAGCTGATCATTTGGGATTACAATCCAAAGGTGATTGAGGCTCCAATATCCAAGGAGTATGCATAGTATCTCTTTTGACATCCATTCCCATAGAGCTCTAGCCCAAATGAGCTAGTACCATTATTAGATGATGAGGAGAGGGTAGTAGTTCATGGTTGCAGGCGGAGGAGGAGAGATGGAGGAGATGTGGAGGAGGAGATGGCAGAGAGTAGTGATGACGGTGATGATGATGATAGAGATGATGGAGATGGGGGTCATAGAGGTTGCGGTGGTGTATCATTTGATGTTAGAGGCTTTTTTGTACCTCAATAGAGGAGATATTTGGTGGCAGCGGCACAACAACGTGTATAGTTTGGACTACCCTTGCAACAGTAACAAACATAGATAGCTTCTTTATAGGTGTAGGTTCAGACACTCTAGGTCAGTTAGCATAGGTGCAGGCATTTTTATCATAGGCATAGGCATAGGCTCGAGTAGTCACATTGATAGCTGAGAGGGATGTAGCTAAGAAGCATGGTGAGCTGGCAGTTGCTTTAGTTGACAAATTTCAAAGAGTGGCAAAGGGGACCTTCGTAGGTGATATGATGAGAGAGGTTACATGGGTCACCCGAGAGGCATAGTACTATAGAGGGAGATATCATGCGGTTGTGCACTTGTAGAGCAGAGGGTGAGCTATGCTTAGTCTAGATCAACACACAACTACTCTCGAACCACCAGTATGGGTGTGACACAACCAACATGTTGAGATCCTGGTCTAGACCCAGGTACATGTGCACTAGATGCAGGTCCCTCAGGTGGAGGTTTAGCAAGGCCAGTGAGGTTTGAGGGGATCACCTCATAGCTCCATTTGATCACCCTTGATGTATTTTGAGACATTTGATGATGTACACTCTGATTTTGAATCACTACCATTTTGATATTATATCTCTTGACATTTATTCAGAAATCATTGTATACTTGACATTATGATTTTTGAGATTTATATGATATGTGGCGGATTCCTGATCTATATGTTCTCTATATGATTTCATGATGGTTTTCTATGATATATGCATTTAATTTCCATATTCTATATGTCATGTGATGCTTATATGATGATTTTGTGGATATGCACTAATAAAATTATGATGTATGGATGCAATGGTAAAATGATATTAATATGAATATGCCATGAGATGAGTGTGATAATGCGAATAATATGTAATGCTTGGATAATGATTTTTATATGCGTTATGAATGATGTGAATGTGATATGAAATGGATTTATGATAATACTAATGATATATAATGCAATTTTTTTTTTGATATTTTCTGATGCGAATATGTGTGATCTAATGCATGGATAAATGTATGATAATGCCACTATATGCATGATTTGTTTTTGATATTTTTCTAATGCAAATATATGATGTGATGTATAAATGCATGAATGATCTAATAATATAAATATATGATCAAATTTATATTGCAGTCTAATATGTCGGATGCAAATGATTATGCAACTACATGAGAATGATAATGTTTTTGTTATTGCCAAGTATACTCAGTCTAGTAAATGATAGAGATAACATTGTTTTTGAAATATTTTCCAACCTTGAAACAATCTATTCTGTAGATGCAATGCTAATATGAATGAAATCTAATTTAAGTATGCAAGTCTACATATGCAAAAGTTGTCATCTTAACAATCCATTTAGCGTGCTTTTTATCATCATTGAGCCTTTGAAATGTTGAAAGTGAGTACAAGCATCGATAGTATAAGTTAGACCATGATGACCTGAGTACTTCTTTCATGATTTATGATATTGCAAGTTAACACAAGCATCTAGGTATAATTAAACCGAGATGACCTGAGCATTTCTTGCGTAAAATAGACAAGAATCAATCATTTTCCTATGTGAATCCGAAATGTCATCAGTGATACTTGGTAGAGCACATCTCATGAAAATTCGCACAGTAATAATGATCGATTCATAGACATCAAACAAATGAAAATGATACTCCTTCCTTGCTTCTCTAGTTCAATACATCATTGATTTTCTCCAAAGATATGATAACAAAAATCATAGTACAATGTTTGAACATTCAAGCTAAAGTGATAAAATCATGATTCAAAAGATTATCATCCATTTTGATTCTATTTGATTGATTGATTTAAGCTGTTTGATTTGGATGGTTTGATCTTCTACTGAAATTTTTGATTGGTCGATGCTGAGTTCCCCTATGATCATTGTATTTGCTGCATTTTTCATACTACTAATTTTCAATTTTTTTAAGCCCATAGTTTATTGCCCTAAGTGAGCTCAAGATTTTTCCCCCAAGCTAGGGTGAGACACAACCACATTGCCAGGATATGTACATGAGATTCTCAATGATAAGTAGAATGATGGTGAAAGCGAATGGTCAAGACATGCTCAAATAGATGGAACAACTGGTTTATCACAAATAGCACCTGTTGCTAGGTTTTCACTACTTGTTTTTATTGCACTTTTCAGATTTTATAGTTTTTAAAATTTTTTTCTCCTTTTTTTTGTATTTTCTTAATATTTTGAATTTTTTTTTTGTTGTCACCAAGACGCCTGTTTGCCAGGTTTTCATCAAGGCGACCATTTTTTTAGGACATTTTTTGATTTTTTGTATTTTGAGGACTTTCACTGTGCACTGGATAATTCAAGTATAGAACTTTCTGAGATGGATAATGTTGATAGGTTCATCGAAAAAATCCCCTTTAGGTGTAGATAATTGATAAGCTCCTAATCCATAGACTAATATGATGACAAAGGGACCTAGCCAATTTGGTTCAAACTTACCCTTCTTTTCACGATCTAGTTGATTGTGAGGGTTTTCCTTTAATACCATGTCACCAACTTGAAATGGTCTAGGTTTTACTCTATGATTGTATCTTTTGGACATCCTCTGTTGATATGCTTTCAAGTGATCCATAGCTTGCTAACGATGCTCATCTAATAGTTCCAGCTCTTGAAGTCTAGACACTCTATAATCCTCATCCGAAATTATCCCTTTGAGTGACACACAGAGTGATGGTATTTCAATCTCAATAGGTAGAATGGCCTCTGATCCATATACCAAGGCATATGGTGTAGCTCCTATAGGTGTTTTGATGCTGGTTCGGTATTCCCACAAAGTAGGATTCAGTTGAATGTGTCAATCACGTCCAACATCGTTGACCGTTTTCTTTAAGATTTTTAGAATAGTTATGTTTGAGGCTTCTACTTGGCTGTTTCCTTGAGGATAGTATGGTGTTGAAAAGTGATGTTGTATATGAAACTGCTCACATAGTTCTTGGACATATTGATTCTTAAAAGGTCTACCATTGTCAGTGATAATGGACTAAGGAACACCATACTAACATATAAGGTAATTTAAGATAAAGGATGAATTTTTTTTTCTTGTAATCATGGTTAGGGGTACAACTTCAATCCACTTTGTAAAGTACTCCGTGGTTGTAATGATAAATTTATGTCCATTGGATGAAGAAGGGTGAATTTTACTTACTAGATCTAGTCCCCACTGATAATAAGGCCATGTTGATGCAAAGGGGTGTAGTTCCTATGTTGGTGCATGTATAAGGTTACCATGGATTTGAAATTTTTGGCATTTTTTTACATACTGAAAAGACTCCTCCATATTCGGCCAGTAATACCCCAAATAAAGGAGTTTCTTCGCTAGAGTTAGATTACTTGAGTGAGTTCCATAGATACCTTCATGAATCTCATGCAAGGCTATGTCAAATTTGTTATGTTCTAGACACCGAAGGAGAGTACCATCAAGATATCAATGGTAAAGTATGTCGGCAATCAAGGTATGTCATGCAGCTTGGTGAATGAAATTTCATTTTTGGTTTCGGGAAAGATCAGGAGGAAGGGTATTGTCTTTCGAGTAGGTATAAATCTTCCCATAGATGGAGGTTTCAGGGTCAATGATATGGCATATCACTTGGGATTTGGGATTGTCATAGGTGGGATTAGACACTTGTTCCACCACAAACTCATAACATCTTTGCATTTCTAGTATCTGCAAGAGAGAAGCAATTATTGCCATTGCATCAGTAGATTTGCTATCCGATCTTTGTATTTGTTGAAATTTGATCTCAAAAAATTACTTTTTGAAATCATCCATCATTTTCTTATATGGAAGCAACTTGTCGTCCTTTGTCTGATAGTCGTCATTTACTTGATTGATGACCAGTTGTGAATCTCCATAGACCGACAACTCTATGATATTCCATTCAACTGCTACTTTGATGCCAATGATCAATGCCTCGTATTCAACTATATTATTTGTACAAGGAAAGCTGAGTTTGTAGGAATTTAGAATGGTATGTCCTTGAGGTATGAAAAATAAGATTCCAACACCCGATCCATGTTGCGTGTAGGATCCATCAAAATATAACATCCATTATTGTGGTTGGATGGTAAGAACATCTGCATCAGGAAATTCAATGCTCATTGGTTGATCATGTTGTAGAGGTGCTTCAACTAACTGATTAGCTATCACTTTTCCCTTGATGGATTTTTGATCTACATACTAGATATGAAACTCGCTCAAGATCATAACCCATTTGGCTAGCCTTCCTGTTAAAGCAGCTTTGCTGAGTAAATATTTTAGTGGATCAATCTTAGCTACGAGTTTAAGTGTGTGAGTTAGTATATAATGATGTAGATTTTGAGTAACAAATACTACCACCAAACAAGCTTTCTCAATGAAGGTGTAATTGATCTCATAACCATTCAATTTTTTGCTGATATAATAAATAGCCTATTCCTTTCTTGCAGGATCTTCCTGTGCCAATTGAGCGTCCAATGAAATATCAGTTGTTGCTATATAAATTAATACTGGCTTTCCTTCTGTAGGAAGCACCAGTATTGGTGGAGACATCAAATATTGCTTTAGTTGATTAAAATTATTTTCAAAATTTTCATCCCATTTGAAAGAGACATTCTTATGTAGCAAGTGATTGAATGAATGACTCTTGTTTGCTAGTTGACAAATGAACCTTCAGATTAATTGAAGCCTTCCCTGTAGAGACCGTAGCTAACTGATGTTTCTAGGTGGCAGCATCTCCATAATATCCTTGACCTTGGCAGGATCCACTTCAATACCTTTCTCTGAAACTATGTACCCTAGAAGCTTTGCCGATATTACACCAAACACATATTTGTTGGGATATAATCTGATGTTGAACTTTTCTAGACGATTGAAAATTTTATCTACGATCTCAAGGTGTCCTTCTTTGGTATATAATTTTTCCAATAAATCATCCACGCAATCCTCCATAAAAGTATGCATCATGTCGTGGAAGTTAGTGGTCATTTCTCTTTGATATGTAGCCCCTTCATTTTTCAACCCAAAAGGCATCACGTTCCAATAAAATGTTCCCTATGGACATGTGAATGTTGTTTTCTCCTGATCCTCTAGTGCTATCTTGATTTGATTGTAACCTAAGAAGCCATCCATAAGTGATCCCATGGCTTGTCTAGTTGTCAAGTCTACAATAATGTTAATGTTTGGTAAAGGAAAGTCATCCTTCAGACATGCCTTGTTGAGATTCCTGAAGTCACTACATATCCTGATGCTATTGTCTAGTTTTGAAATTGGTATGATGTTTGATATCCACTCAGCATAATCAAATGGACGAACGAAACCAACATCTAACAATTTATTGAGTTCTTCCTTCACCAACAAGGCGATATGCAGATGCATTTTTCTTAGCTTTTGCTTGACAGGTTTCACCCCAGGAGGTAGAGATAAATGATGCATTAGTAGATCTGGGTCTAAGCCTAGCATATTAGAGCAAGACCAAGAAAATTTGATTTTTCGTTCTTCAAAGAACTTGATGAATTCAGGATTTTCCTGTTCAATCATTGATGCTGCCAAATGTATTATCTTTACTTTGTCTTCTATGCCCACATTGATAGACTGAGTTAGCTCAACCAACACTGATGATCTCTCATGATAATGTTTGGGAAGAGTGTCAAATCTCCCATCCTTTAGTGCCTCAGAGAGGTTTTCACTATCAGATGTGCTCTTTATTTTTACTTTTTTGAGAGCTAACACTACCACTAAATGGTTTTCACCATTAGATATTTTGTTCATATTTTCTATTTTGCAACTGGAAGATTTGACACCCCCCTGACTTGAAGCTTCGTTATGAGTTTTATGGATGGAACTTGTGTCTGGTTTTTCAGAACAGAGAAAGTTAACAATTGCATCATCATTCACAAAGGTAGGTACATTGATAGGTTTAGTTGGTTCCCAGTTGATAAGCTCGGGGTGTAGTAAGGGTAAAAGATCATCGGATTGATGAAGGTCAATAGCAGTGAAAGTACAAATAGAAATGTCATCAAAGTTTTCAATAGGGGTGTCGATGTTTATGATGTTACTCTCCTCCAAGTAATCTAGTTTTCTCGATATCTGCTCATCCTCACTTGAGTCATCGATATTCTATGATCCAAACACAAGGGGTCTATTCCCTAAGATTTGTCCCTCCTCATGTGTAGGTGCATACCTTTGTACTACATCCATTTATTTGTCTTCAAAGGATACCTCAGATAGTGTATCCCACTCATACTCATTAGAGTCTATCTCATAGTCATCACTAGCTTACAGTTGTAGGATTCGTTCAACAAAATTATGGGTGGCTTCTTCTTTTGTTTCCTCTTTATATCCCAATCTAGTTTTGTCTTTGGCTTGAAGTGTGAGAGGTTGAATAGGTTCTACAATGCCTTCTTTCCTGTTACTGATAGGTCCTTGTCCTTCATACCCTATCTTCTCGAGGATTGTCTTTCCTCTTCCATATTTATCCGTTTGAATGTTGGGGTTTGTTGATGTAGATGCTTCCTTATCTTTGTAGAGTCAATTCAAGACAACCTTATCTTTTGATTCATCAACCAAAGTGCCAGCCTTTATAAATCTACCATCAAATACTGTAGTAGGTTGTGATGATTTCTATTTTAATGTCGATGTTTGTCCATAATTTCTTGGTGAAGGCAACAATTTTGAAAGACATAAAGATTGTTGAATGAAATACTCTCCCATGCCTTTGTTTGTGTGTGGAAAATATGTGTAAATGAGATAATGACAACACACCTTAATGAAACACTATTAAAGAATTCAAATGACAGATTTAATCTATTTGAAGCATAATAAAATCTCTAAAATTGTTCCATTTCTCTCTAACTCCAAGGATTTATTAAACCAAAGTGGCTCTCAGATTGTGTGCACTGTGATTGTTAAAATGACAACCTTGAGAATGAGAATGATAAACTAAATGATATGCTATGATGAAATGATTGATGATGAAAGCTATATGATACTGATAATGATATGATATGATTAACTATTGTAAACTAAGATGCAACTGATATGAAAACCATGATTGTAATCTAATATGATTTCTATATGATTCTAAATAGCTAATTGCTCAAATGTTGTATGCTAAAATGCTCTAATATGATTCTTGAAGAGTAAAATTGCATAAATTGGGATCCATTTCCTATAGCAAGAGGTTGCTTTTATAGATTTTCAAAGGAAAATTATGATGTGGCAGCAAGCAACGGTTCAGATTTGATCAGGATAAATCAATGGTAGAAGATGAAAAAGTTGGAGAAGAAGAAGGGAAATGCTTTCTCTCAGCCAAAAAATTTTGCCAAGTGATCAAGAAGAAATTATGGAAGAATGAAGCCAACTATTTTGAACTGTTTAAAGTTTGTTCCAAAATGGGTGGGAGAGATAAGGCATAATTGAATACAACTTGAAGCTTTCAACTTTATTGAGAGAAAAGTTGTAGACATGTGCTCAATTGGAAATTTGATTTATTCAATTTTGAAGGGAAGATACATTATTAAATAAAACAAATGAAATATGTTTATTAATAAAAGGGGATGATAATTAAACAAACTATGTGATTTTGTTTATTTAATTAAGATAGAAAAATCAGAGAAATAATTAAATAGAACAAACTATTGAATTTGTTTATTTAATTAAGATAGAAGAAAATAGAATGTGAAATATATAAATAAATATTTCTATTTATTGATAAATAGATGAATTAAAGGTTAATTAATCAAATAATTGTATTTAATTGATCAGATTTATCCAGACCATTTTTAGGTGCATACAATAGCCATCCCGTGAAAATAATTTGTTAAGAGTTTGTATTCTTCTCATTTGGCATGTGAAAAAGAGTTTTTTAATATTTTTCTCGTTCATGGTGTAAAGCTGACGCATTCAATGATTATCTCAAAAAAATAAAAGAAGACTTCAAATTAGAAAAATAATCACACCATTAGATTTCTCTAAATTTTTGATATATTTAAAATGATCACCAACAAAAGGTAATGTATGCAAAAGGTATGTTTTGATCTTTGAAAAGGAAAGATTCACTTTGACTGATTATACTTAATTTTTAGCTGTTGATTTGAAGAAATAAATTGATTCATAATTCCTAACTCAAAACCAGCTTTCCAATGCTCATAAAAAATTGAAATCTAATTAGTACATCAAAAGTTATATGCATTTTCGTAAAGGTAGGTTTGTATTCTTAAACATCATAAAGAGGCAAAAATTTTAACCAGAAACTACAATAAAATTAATTATTAATAGAATTTAATATGTGTAGTAATTAAAATATAGTCCAAAAAGTATAAATCCATACAAAAGTACAGATTAACAAAGAAAGTGCCTAAAAAATAGTTTTAAAAACTCTAAAATGTTATCTTGCACCAATATATGGGCTATTATATATGAAAATTTATTTCTCAGCCCTCCAAATGCAACCACGATGTCCCTCTTGTCTTAAGAGGCTCCTATAAAAGTTTGATTTTTGAAACCTCTTTAAAAGACCCACAACTTGCAAGAAAACAAACAAACAAAACATACTCACAAACAAAAAAATCTAAATGTTAGCATGTCCTCATTTGTTTCACCAAAATGTTACATTGAAATTAAAAAAGAAATACAAAATAAAAATCAAATCTAAATTCTTATTTTACAACCTCACTGCAAACCTTAAAATAAATGATGTTTCTTTGCCTTTTGATGTGGATGCTAAATCTCAACAACATATCACCAATTTGATTGATGATTGATTTTGATAGAGTGGAATTACATTAAGATGTGAGATATGAAATGATGAAGAATTTATCCTATTTTTTATTTTCGAAGAAAAATCAATTCAGAGATGAGGATAAGATTGAGGACTTAATCTGGGGCGACAAGGTCAAAGATTATTTTGTAATTGATCCAAGGAATTCTCTACATGGAGTTAAATGGAAAGACTTCAACTTCCTTTCAGCGCTTACACACTTGAAGGGATCTCTTAAGTGTGAATTGAAGAAAAGACAAATTTTGGTATCTAATAAACCAAATGAAATAATTTGGACAAAGGCTAAGTTAGGAAAATGTAATGTAAAGGATGGATAAAACTCTTTATCTTCTTCTCTTCGGAACACACCTTGGCCCTTTAAACTTTGTTGCGGACCTGATGTCCTTCCTAAAGTTGGAGCATTTTCTTGGATGGGCCTAAATGACATAATCTTGTCCGGGATGCGATTGGATAGTTTGGGAATAGTCTCATTATTTTCATGTGTCATGTGTGATAAAGTGATTGAATTAACTGATCACTTGCTTATTGGTTGTGATTTTTCTCATAAGTGTTGGTCCTGGTTGATGTTAAAACTTGGTTGGATGTCCCTCTTACAAAATTCAGTCCTTAAGCATTTTCTAAGCTATCCCAAGCTGTTTCCAAATTCTAATTTTTCTTGTATTTGGGAAATCCCCCCTTCCATGATCATTTGGAACCTATGGTTGGAGAGAAATAACTGCATATTCAGGAAAAATAAGTTAGAGTTGAAGAAAATTATTTAGAAAATTAATATTTCCATATTAGAGGTAACTTTATCAAGCATTTTTAGAAATGATCATTAAAAAAAATGTTCTCCTCCTGGGATTCTTTCATTCTAAGGAATTGGACCCTTTTTAAGCTTCCCAAGTCTGGTTTTGTACAAAACCAGGGTCCTTCTGTGAATAGAAAGCCGATTAAATGGCTTCCCCCCCTCGGGACTTCATTAAGTTGAACTTTGATGGGGCTTCTAGGGACAATCATGGAAAGTCTGGAGCTGTGTCAGTCCTTAGGGATTGATAAGGTAATATATTGGGGCAGTGTACTCTGTACTAGTTAAAGGCACTAACAACGTGGAAAAATTCAATGCACTGAGGATAGGTTTGGAATTAGCAATAAAATTGTCTATCCCTCAAATAATAATTTAAGGGGACTCAATGGTGGTGGTTACAGTGATTTCAAATATATCTTCAAACTCTTGGCATCTGAACTACCTCTTGACACATATTCAACTTCTACTCAGAAAAATTTCCTCCTTCCAAATTATGCATTGTTTTAGAGAGGCTAATGGTTAGGAAGATTATTTGGAAAATAAGGCAATCGATGAATAGATCTCTTTTAAGAACTTTTTGAGGTAGGAATGTGCCTCATTTTTTGCATGCTTCTGATTATTTGTCTCACGGTGCACTCCCTAATAGGTTTAAATGGATACTCTTCACTTTTTAGGGTTGATGTCAGGTTCTTCATTTCTTTATATGGTTTGGAATTGCTATTTTAACAACTCTTTGGTGCAATACTCAAAGGTATTTTCAATCATAATAAAAAGGCGTCTTGAAAGCTCATCTTTTTATTTTATTTTCTAATATCCCATAGGGATATTGTATGCTGATTGGGAAGGCAAGTTGTTTTCGTTGGTTGATTAAATGGATGAATTGGTAAATAAATATTTTGATGTTGCATGCCCGAAATTATTGGGCCCCTCCTCTGTATTAATTACCCGTGAGGAAATGCTCCTCATGGACGATTGATGGGGAGTTGGGTGGAGACAGACATTAAATATTGTGACTAAACAAATGCACTATTTAAAAGGAAAAAAAATGATATGGATGGTTTGTATTATGTCCGCTTTATCTAGGAACAAGCTATAGCAAAATTTTGTGGTGCAGGGGCACCCATGTGTGCTTCCATGCCTCAAGGTAGTCAAAGTGAATATTTTATTTTACTTTGAGTTTTCTTCATGTAATAAGGTCTTCTTAGACTATTTTATGTTTGTAGGTGTCTTGGTAGGGTCCTAGGAGCTAAGGTGTTAAGAAATTGTAAATGTTGCAAAAGTTGCAAATGTTGTTAATGCAACTTTTGCATTTTTTTTGTCAAGTGGAAGTTGAACCGTTGGTATTTGAAATGTAGTTGTGAACCATTTGGAAAAGTTTAGAAAAGGTATGTGAGATCAAAGACAAGTCTTGGTTTTTTTTGGGTGAAGTTTCTTTGAAGAATAATCAATAGAAATAACTATTTTCTACATTCATGGACATCAATTTTCTGCTACAGGTGATTGTATGATTCTGTACGGTCCGTCCATGGCTTGAATCCGATTGGAATTGTTAGTTTGGTGAATATTATTTTTTTTGCAACTTTTTTTTTCATTTTCATTCAAGTTTGTTCAAGTTATAGGCAATTTACCTCAGACTGGTTGAAACCCTGGTTAGGGTTGCTTGTGATTGAAATAATAAAATAAGTTCCATTCCACTTGGTGAAACATCCTAAAACTTGGTGGAATGGAAGAAATAGGTGTGTTTCATGTTTTCAATAACTTTTAGATGCAGGGAAAGGTGTTTGGCATGTGCAACATTGATTCTCTAGCCTAACATCTCTATGTATTAGGCTTAAGAACTCTATAGAGTTAGGGTTTTGATTGAAAAGATTTTGGGGATTTCTCTACTTGGTTGGAATTGGTGGTTTAGACCCTGGTAAACATGTTTGAGGTGTTGGAATAGAGATTTAGTTTATGGAGTGAGAAAACTTTGCTACTACCTAACCATTTCACTAAATTAGGCCTAATTGGAACAAGGACAGTCTATATTTGAAGGTGTCCGTACAAAGTGACCCCACCTACATTTGAGATATATTGAAGAAGGGCCAAATGGGTATTTGGAATAGTGTCCACATTTTGGATGCAATGTTTGCATTGGAAGTTATGATTCAAAAACTAGTTTTGAAAGGCTACTAGGGAACTGAGTGTTAGGGAAGGAAAACCCATCATTGGGTGTTTTTGAGATTGAAATTTTGGTTGGTTAAGACTTTTTTGGTTTTTTCCACCCCTTCTCTACATCATTTTTTTATAGCTAACAATAAAAACATAACCTGTCATACTCCTCTCGCTATCAATATCACTTGCCGGATCAAAGTCAACATATCCTTTTAGAGCAGAATTTGTTCCTCCAAAACATAGTTTCTTTGAAGTAGTACCTCTCAAATATTGGAGAATCCATTTTACCACATTCCAATGTTCCATTCCCAGATTTCTCATATACCTACTCACAACTCTCACTGCATGTGCAATATCTGGCCTTGTGCATACCATTAGATACATCAAACTACCAACTGCTGATGCATATGGTATCTTAGACATTTTGTCTTCCTCCTCTTGTTTCTTTGGAAACATCTCCTTAGAAAAATAAAAATGACTAGGCAAAGGTGTACTAATTTCTTTTGCATTTTGCATGTTAAACATTTTCAACACCTTCTCTACATACTCACTTTGAGACAAAAATAATTTTCTATTTGTCCTGTCTCATGTTATCCTCATACAAAGGATTTATTTTTTGCACCCAAATCCTTCATAGAAAATGAATTTGATAATTTCTACTTAAGTTCATTAATATGCTACATGTTAGACTTGACAAAAAGCATGTCATCAACACAAAGCAATAGGATAATATAGTTTCCATTACCCATTTCTTAAAATAAACACAATAATCAGAATGACATTTTTGGTAACCTTGTTCAGCCATAAAACTATTGAATTTCAACTACCATTGCCAAGGTGCTTGCTTCAGGCCATACAAACTCTTCTTTAACTTGCACACAAATTCCTCCTTACCCTTGACCTCATATCCCTGTGGTTGCTGCATGTATATTTTATCTTCCAAATCCCCATGGAGAAATGTTGTTTTCACATCTAGCTGTTCAAGATGCAAGTCTTCTGCATCCACAAGACTTAGAATAGTTCTAATAGAAGTCATCTTTACAACTAGAGAAAATATTTCATCAAACTATATACCTTTTTTCTATGCAAAAACTTTTACCATGAGTCTGGCCTTATATATTTTCTTGCCTCCATCTTCTTCCTTCAACCTGTAAACCCATTTGTTTGACAATGCTCTTTTACCTACAAGAAATTGGACTAAGTCCCAATTCTGATTCTATAGCAAGGAATCCATTTCCTCTTTCATGTCTAGCTCCCACTTCTTTTTAGTAGCTATTTGCATTGCTTCTTCATAACCTTCAGGTTCACCATAATCGGTTAATAATATAGAATATAATGATGGAGAAAATATTTTTTGAGGTCTAGTTATCCTTGTAGAACATCTAACACTTGCAGGAGTTTGCGGGACAACTTGTTTTTGCTGAGCATCAATTACCATAGTTATTTTGTTTTTTGGAATCTCATCCAACACCACATATTCCTTTTTGGAATGTTCATGCTTCTTTTCCTATAGATGATCCTTATACATGAGCTCATTGAATATAACATCTCAACTCCTAATGATTTTATGATTTTAAAAATCCCATAACTGATAACATAATTCATCTACTCCATATCCAATGAAGGTAAATTTTTTAGACTTAGCCTCAAGCTTGGTTCTATTTTCAATATCAACATGGAAAAAAGCTTGACAACCAAAGGTTTTCAAAAAAGAATAGTTTACCTTTTTACCCGTCCAAGCCTCCTCTGGAATGCCACCATCCAAAGGATTTGAAGGTCCCCTGTTTATTAAATAAACAATGGTATGTACAACATCTACCCAAAAGTGTAAGGGTAGTCCAACATGCAATCTCATGCTCCTTGCACACTCCATAATGGTCCTATTCATCCTCTTAGACACACCATTTTCTTGTGGGGTTCCAAGAACCGTTTTCTACCTACAGATTCCATTGTATGCATAGTAATTTTTAAATTCTCTGCTGTAATACTTGCCTCCATTATCAGATCTGAGACACTTCAACTTTTTTCCTGTCTCATTGTCAACCAAAGCTTTCCACTTTTTAAAAGTTTCAAACACTTCTGATTTTTGTTTTAGGAAATACACCTATGTTTTCCTAGTTGCATCATGAATAAAAGTAACATAATAGCAAGAGCCAATAAGAGAAGATACCTAAGCTGGTCCTCGTACATCTGAATGCACAAGCTCTAATTTCTCATTGATCTTCTCTTTCACAACTTTGAGAAATAAAACTCTTTTTTATTTTCCATAAAAAAATTTCGTAGAACTCCAAGTCAATCTACTTCACACTTGGCAGCAAATTTTTGGAGTGAAGGATCTTCACCCCTTTCTCACTCATGTGCCCAAGTCTACGGTGCCAAAATTCTATTTTTGTCCCTGTAGCAAGTGCTATAAGTGTCTCAGTAGCAACTATTTTTATAGCAACTAAGGTAGAAAAATGATTACCAGTACACAAATATAATGTACCTACCTTTTCACCCTTAGCTACTGTAGACATCCAAATTTGATCACTTCCATATGATCAAAATCGTCTACTCCATCCATCTATGTCATTAATACTGATTAAATAATTTATTTAATCATTATTTCATTTTCTGCCTAAGGTTCCTAAAGTATGTAATTAAATAAATTAAATACTTTACCTTATCCCTTTTCTTCTCTAAATTAAATAAATATGACAAATTATTTAATTTAGTCTTTTAACCCATTTGGATTAAAACTAATTTTTAATTCCCCTTTTTCTCTCTCCTTGTCACATTCTCCATAACCCTCTTTTAATCCAGATTAATCTTTGATTAGGATGTGCACCACTTAATCTTGATTAAGAGTCACATCCTCCATAATCTCCCACTTTCCTCTAATCTCTCATTAATTATCCTAATCCTGTGTTTGCACAACCTTAATCAAAATCATTAGCCACATTTAGCTTACCTTTTCTGGTCAACCTTCCTACTTACCATTTTTAGCTTGGACTCTCTTTCCCATGTGAATTTTTAATTCACATTTATTTGCCCAAGGATCCTCTCTTCCCCATGTGAATTTTTAATTCACTTTTGTCTTCCCAAGGTCTTCCCCATCCCCATGCAAGGGTCTAGAAGGCTTGACTTGTCACTTTACATGTGCCAAGGACTTCTAGAACCTTGGACTTGTCACATCACCCACATGTGACAAATCTCCAGCTTTTTGGAGACCTTCTTTTACCCAATAAACTCTCTAATGAATGTAAATTTTTAATTTGCATTTATTCTTCCAATCACTTCCCCTTTTCCCATGGAGATTTTTGAGGAATTCTAAAATTCCTCAAATGTCTCTTTCATCCTCATTTGGGGACAAGAAGTTTCTTTTTGAGAAAATATTCCCATCCCCCAAGGTACCTCAAAGGTACTTGTCCTTCATCCACCTCATTTCCACATCATTCCACCCTAAGAAATCTCACATTCCACATGTCAAGATGTGAGGGCTTGTGAGTCCTCAACTCACCATAGCCCTTCATCTTGATCTTGTTGGATCAATCCCAATCGTTGAATTCTCTAGAGAATTCCAATTAGCCTATAAATACCCCCTCATTTCCCTCATTTTGGGGATCAAGTCTTTTTCAACCAAACTCTTGCAAATTTACCATTTGAGCTCTCATCCATCATAACACTTAGCATTCTCATCCATCTTGCATCTTGCATCCATTTAACTTCATTGCCATCCAAGGAGCACACAAGACATCCAAAACTCAAGGGCCAACCAAGGAAGCAACAACATGAAGGTATAACAAACATTCAATTTGTTTTATCTTACTTTCATGTTATCCATTTTCTTAGGCTAATCATTGAGGTGCCCTTTTATCTTGTTATTTCCTCTTGTTGCATTATTAGTTTTCATCTAGTATCTCACATTAGGAGTGACATTTTATTAGGATCACAAGTACTACTAATGCACCTTTAGTGACCTTCCAGACTTTGTCTGAAAAGGTAACTATGTAGCCTTCTTTACCCAGTTGTCCTGCTGAAATTAAATTCCTTATCAAATTTGGAACATGCATTACCTCCTGTAGCAACCATTCATTTCCATTCTACAACTTGATTTTTATCTTTCCTTTTCCAACAATTTGACAGGGTTCATCATCCCCCAAATATACTTGTCCAAAATCACCTTGAACATAATCTACAAAAAAATTCCTATGGGGTGTGGCATGAAATGAAGCCCTTGAATCTATTACCCAAGAATCATTAACATTATCTAAACATAGACTTAAAGCATCCTACAAGTTATTACTTGAAAAATTAGCTTCCTTACTATCATCATGTTGTCTCTCTCCTTATTTTCCCTTTCGAGACCAACAATCCTTCTTCAAGTGTCTTGGATTTCCACAATGCCAACAATCTATTCTTCCTCTGGATTTAGATCTACCTTTCTTCGACTTCCCTTGTCACTTTCCACAATTTTTTGGGCTTTTTCCTCTCTCCTTTGTTCTTCCCCTGTTCTCTATAGTCAAAGCATTACCTAATGTTTAACTCTCACCTGTGCTTTTCCGTCACATTCCCTCGCAAAGGATAATACCAACAACATCATCAAATTTCAATGCATTTGAACTAGAGAAAAAGTTACTTATAGCCATTACCAAGCTATTCCAACTTTCTGGAAAATAACGTAAAACCAAGAGATTCCTCACCTCTTCATCAAAATTCACTTTTACAAAAGTTAACTGATTGGTAATCTATTAAACTCATTTAAATGATCTGTCACATATCCACCTTCAATCATTTTCAAATTAAACAAATGCTTCATGATAAATACCTTATTAGAGGTTGAGGGTTTTTCATACAATTTAGCCAAAGTTATCATTAAATCATCTATTGTCATTGCTTCTGTTATATAGAATGCCACAGATGGTGCCAGGCACAACTGAATGGTTCCCAGTGCCTTTCTATCTAGAATCTCCCATTCTTCATCGAAAATCACAACATATTTATTTATTTTCCTTGCAATGGATACCATAGATCCTTTTGATACAAATAATCTTCTATCTGCATCTTTCATATTTGATAATTCTAGCCATTGAACTTCTCAACCTTGAATTTTCTTTCTTCCATTGCTTTCACTCAAATCTAGGGGTTTCCTACCAATCGACCGAAATACACGTGACTCTAATACCAGTTGTTAGGGTTCAGACATATTGGAGCAATAAACATTAAAAATTATATGAAGATAAAATAATAATGAAGAATAACACAAAAGAGATCAACATATAATTTAAAGTGGTTCACCCAATATGGGCTACATCAATAGAAACTCAACCAACCAATAATTTTATTATCCAGTGCAAAACATATTACAATGTCATGAACACCATGCCACAACATACATCCCAACCACTTATAACAATATTTTTGGAAGCTTCTAGAATTAGTGTTTTACTACTGACCCCTTGAGGTGTTAAGGAATGAGGATGGTAGGCTCTTAGGCACGGTGGCACTCCCATTGGGAATTTAGACAAATCATTGTGCTAAGGTTGTGTTTATAAGTATAAATCTAGCTCTGGATAGAGGTTACTCTAATTTATGGGTGGAAGGTGATTCATTAAACATAATAAATTATCTATGTGGTACCCATAAGCCTAGTTGGAATGTTGGTCAATTAATCAAGGATGCTAAAATCATGTTGAGATCTTGTGAAGAAACCTGTGTTTCTCACATATATCGAGAAGGTAATTCATTGGAATATTTTTTTTCCAATGAAGTCAGGATTAATGAGTACCGGTTGAGGTGTTGGCATTTTTTACTGCAACCCACACGTATTTTCTAGAAGCTCCTATGAACTTGCCACATTCAATAATAAAAGTCTAGGAAAAGTATGGCCAACTTAACGAGAATAGAAATAAGGCTAATTATCCTACACTTCGGACTCTGTAAAATATAGGAGGGTATTCCCTAACATGTTCTCTTAACATACATCATTTAAACGATTCATTTGTACACAAGTAAGCAACAGATAGATCCCCAATTATTGTTAAAGGATGAAATCCTTCAAGAAATTGGCTATTCCTTGAAAAGGCTCGGGTCCAATTAACAGAGAATCACAAACTCAACTTAAAGTAAATTGATAGGAAATGTTTGAATAAAATATCCTGGGGCCATAACACAAAACATGCGAGAATAAAACATGATCAGAATTCCAGTGCCATATCCCAACGCACAGAGTCAAAAGAGAAAATTGAACTACAGGGTAAATTTCATCTTGAACACTTATAATCTATTATGAATTGCATTACAATCCATAAATCTATACCTGAGTTTATTACTTCTTTATGAATCCTATTTGTTATACTGCATAAAATTACTGGTTAACTGAAGCATTTAACCGATCCTTTGAACCAGAACTATAATTAAACATAATTCATAGTAAAGAACAAATGAAGATCAATGAAAATCATCTTGGATCAATATTACATTAATAATCCATGCAAAATAACACAATAGGAGAGAAAATTAACTCCAAATATTTACGAGCTTGATACAAACATGCTCAGGAACCCCATGATTAACTAAGTTCTCAAATCTGACTCAAAACTTTAAAACCTGGACTTACAATTCATACTCTTTGTATCACTAGACTCTTATTTCTCATATTTTGGATATTTCAACAAACCTCTCTCTTGGCCCATAATTCTCTTTTATAAAATGAGGGAGCCAACAAGCTTCAGGCCGAAGAGTACACATGCCCATTTGTAATTGGACCGCTAATTTCTAATTCAGTTACAACTCTATTATGCGAGTGGAGAGCATAAGACAAGAATCATCATTAGTTGATATGGAGGCAAGAAAACGTCGCTCCAAAGGCCTCTCACTTTACATCAAAGGCATGCTTAACTGTTATAGTACTTATTCCACCTTAGCACTTTGTACTTGAAGTCAAAAGGAGAATGCATTTTTAAAATATAATATCTAAGGCTAGAAATGTATAAAACATGACCATGTTGCAATTCTTGACTATAAAATTCATAATTCAAGTTCATTAGTGAACACCTTTTTCCATAATTCAAAATCCTCCTCGGATGGCCACTTGAAAGCCACAACTTGATCAACCTTGTTTCGATAGGGTGCATACTTCACCATTATTGATGTGGCCTTTTTGTCAAAGTTTTCTAAGAAACTAATGACAAAAGACAACTTTTCCAATGTATTCTCTAGCATGCGGATGTCAAAATTTTTGCATATCTCATGTGTTTGAGCCATTGTTATATTGTTCATATGATCTTTCCAAACTTGCAGGGGTTTGACTTCATCCTGAATGTGCAAAATATGTGGCAATGGGGTCAAATCCTTTCCATCAAATACATCCTTTAACAACTTAATCTTGGAATCCATAGGGCAGAAAATCCATGAAACTTCTGCTCAAAAATTCCCTTGACTAATTGATATGTTGCTATAATAGTAGGATATTTATCCCCATGCTATTTTTCCCCTACTACCATGAATTTCAACTTCTCCATTCTGGGACCCCATCTATTCAGTAATGGGATGGCCAATTCCCTATCCCTTGGAAACATTTTTAGTGCTTGCAACATTAGGACATAATTTGCATGAATACTATTTAGCTTACTCTGGACCCTTCTGTTTAAATGTTTCAAAACAGTGTCCACTATTAGTAGATTGCTTCTTCGTGCTGCATCCTGGATTTTTTTTACCATCTCCTTATACTCCTCAACCTGATGAATTAATTTCTCCCTAGAGAGTCCCCCTCTAGGGCTAGCATCCCTCTCAATTGCAATAGGCACTTGTCCCATATTATATGGAACAATAGCCAAAGACTGTGCTTGTATATAAGGTTGAGACTGCTCTACTAGTGGGTCTGAAATAATGTGGCTAGAACTGGCTTGCTTTTGAGACCTCATGGTATCCATTTGTTGCTTCAATAAAGCCAATTTAGTTTCTAACTCTACTACCTTTTGTTGACTCTTATTATATTTAATAATAATATCATTATAGTGGCCTCTTAGAGTATCTCGGTCCTTGGTCAAATCTTCAACAATTGCCCTAGTGAATTTGGCAACATTCATGACCATATCAACAACTTCCAATGCTGGGGTGTCAACAACTCTTCTCACAACCAAGTGACCACTGAAGTCAGATGGTTCTGCAACAATTGATTTTTTAGACCCAGTGGATAGATAATAGACTGCCAAAGCATCCCATTCCTCACTAAAGGTTGATCCTTTGAGCGCTAATGTAGCCTCCTCATCAGTTGCAAGAAGTGGCCTATTGTTCCTTCTTATTGTGTCGAACACCAAAACATCAACGATATCCCATTCAAGAAGTAGCGATACTCCACTTTTTTGTACCAATGCTCGGCCCTGCTTCGGTGTTATTTCTTTGAATTTCTCTCTCATCTGTTCTCTGACCTTAGATTGAATTACCTTCTCTGGGAGCTTTGGATGTAGACTTCTCTCATGTGCCACCTTCTCAGATTATAGTGAGAGATGCGCCCTCCATGCAAAGTCTTTAAAAGTGTTAGTTTGAATAAAAGAGTCATCCATCATGAACTCTTTGTAGGCTTCTATCCTCAAATCATCATTACTTGTTATTCCTTTGATTTCATCTTTTCCTAACCTCAAAGTAACTAACCCTGAACTTGTTGCAGTGTCAACTGGGTCTGATGGCATCTCTTGATGCATTTCATATGGAGTCACAATAATGTCATCATCCTCATCACCATCATAATCAACCATCCTTACTCTTTCAACCCTCTGCCTCTTTGGTGATGGTGGGCAGGCCTACTCTGAAAACCTTAGAGGAGAATCCAGATCAACAATATTTGGAACTGACTGCCCTGAAGAAGATGGTGCAATATTTTTAGCAACATCTTCAGCCCTACTTCCCTTTCTTCTAGAAAAAAACCTTTATCTTCTTTTGGGGCTGATAAATAGGCCTCTCCTCCAATCTTACTTTAGGGTACTCCTCGATAGTTTGTGATTTTCCCCTTTCTTCCACAACTCTTTCATCTTTCAAAACCCCCACCAAACTCTCAAAATTTTCAATGGCATATATAGCCCTGCTTAATTCATCTTTGGCATTAGGTATGGGATTGAAACCAGGTATTCTCTCCTACTTACTCTTTACCATTTTAGAGTAGGCAATGTACATTGCCTTTCTCTCCTCTTGTAATTCCAAATCAAAAATATTCCTGATGATGTCCTCAGAAAAGTAGAAATTGTGGACAAAGATTCATGTTCGATGCTTTTCCTTCATTTGAGAGATAAAACCCTCAGGATCATGATTTCTGGGGTGCACAGTCCTTAGCCTATAAGGCCCAATTAATATGTGTAACTCCTTCCACCCTCCCTTTGCCATAACAAAATTGGAAAATACTGTATATTTAGGGAAAAAAGAACCCTTCTTTTGTTCAACTGGTAAGTGTAGTTCTTGAGCGCCTCCCAATTGCCTCATGATTTCTAGAAATCCAATTCTAAGGGGAACCTCCCTTGGCAGAACCCTTGGATTGACATTGGTGCCGAAAAACCCTAAAAAATGTTGTGTTATGATAGGGGATAATGTCTCCCCAATTGTGCATTAAGTTCAATTCAGGTCTCCTCTCCATCGGCCTGAAGAAATCATGAATTTCCTTTGGAATCCTTGGGGGGTCATGAACCAGAGACTTCCTTAATTTAGATCCAAAGACATTATGGAAAGTTACATAATCAAACTTATGATCATGCATGTCAAGAATCCTAGTCCAATATTGGGCATGCATTTCAATACTACCTTCCTTCTTCTTTAATTCCATATCTTTTTTCAAACACAGCCTGACCCCTATACATAAACATGTGGATTAATAGGGAAAACCACCTGAATCCAACCCAATTCCTCCCCTCCTTTAGAGCCACCTGACCCATGTGTATTTTCTCCACTAGGTAAGTGGCAAAATCATACACCATGTTGAAACCTTGGTGGTGGAGATTTACAGCCATATACATAATATAAGTAGGCAATGTTTTTTTTTATAAAATGACTCCAAGAACTTGACATATAGCACAAACAGTCTTCTTGAAATAATTGGAGAAATAGTCCACAGGAAAAGGTTCAGGCTCATTCCTGCCAATCACTACCTTCTTCTAATTTTTTCCTCTTCCCGAGACAGCCAAATGAGGTATCAAAAGGGATGTTCTAAACAAACCCTTAGTATTTCTATATTCTTGTCTGAAAAAATCAAGGTTGACAGGAACCATATCTTGACTCCATTCGTGCAAACTGAAAATCTCTGTGATTTCTTCTCTAGTTATCTTAATCATTTGTACACTAGCATGAGTTATGGCAATTCGGGTCACAGGGTCATATCTTGCAGCAATATCCTTTAAAATATCTACATCCAAGTAGACATTAGGCACCACCAACTTACCCAATTCTAAACTCCATGGGTTACACAAAGGGACCGACAAATTCCTGTTGCCACACCAATTGGAGAACATCTTGCTTCTTGTTAGTAGAGGGATTTAACAAATCAATAACATCTTGGGAGAAAGACTTGGTAGTGGTTTTAGAACCAAAACTTCGGGCCTTGGGTGCCATTTATATTAGATAGATGATAACTCAAGCTAGGGTTTTCTTATTTTCAAATGGCAAGCAATTACAATTTTCTCCCTTTAGCCTTAAACAAAAAAATACCTCATGATTCTAGAATCCCCAACAATCATCTAGACAAGCTCTAAAAGAAAATCTATTCAAACAATTTTTTAGGAACAGAACGAGAACCAATCACTAATTGTTCAGCAAGCAAACATACAATCTTCTGAAATTACAAGAAATGGTGTATGTGCTACTTATGATTTCATTCGCAGCACAACAAGGGCAGTGAGATTGGAAAATCGCAACCACAGCTTGCTTCACTCGATATAAGGCAATTCTTCCTCGGTGTAGAGATACAACACGGAAATAGAAATTCGCCGATCTTTTGGCATTTAATTATGGGAGAAGAGTCAAACTCGACCATTACTATTCACTCACATGAGTTAAAATGGCTATAGTACAACACCAGTTTATTTTAAATATGAGTCGTTGATCAAAAGCAATGTTGGCCAGGAGAATGACTTAGATTAAGTCAAAACAGTTTGAAAATGCCACGTCCATTCTCTAGTCATCAAATGGATAGGAAATTCACCTTCTGGGCACCACATCAGCATGGAATGGGCCCCACCTTGGTTACCACCACACAACATTGATGTCCATGCATCAAAAAATCGCACACCTCGCAACATTATTGAAATTGGAGTTTTAATTGCACGAGGTCAGCGAGGGATGGCCACAGTGCGTCGGTAAAGAAATAGCTATCAACATCAGCATCCATCATCGGTCAGCAAGAAAAAATGGTCCCCACCATCAAACACGACAGGTGGAAGCATCTCGCATGCCTCACACCATATTTATGATGTTAGCAGAAACCTTGTGAGGTCTGCAAGGAATGGTCAAGATTAAAATCACTTCATCTAACAGTCACACAATTTGCACATATGAAAAGGTTATTTATAAAGAAGGGGACCGACTAGGTGGATGGGGAAATGACCCTTGAGGTCGAAAAGATTATTTAGAGGTTAATCTAAAACAATTCAACAGCCCGACACTATGAAAATATAATATGGTCATAACGCAAAAGACCGAAAGGACGGGTAAAAGAGGTCGGTAAAGTCATGACCAAAAAGGGATAAAACACCACTTAAGCGACCGACCACCATCAATAACAAGTCAACGCTCGAAAAGAAAATCGATGACCCAACCAATTAGAGCTGAGGACAAAATAAACCTACAAGGGGAAAAAATTAAAAGCTCCACCACGTGGGAGGAAGGCTCTCTCCTTCCTGAGGCAGCTAGGATCTTAATGAGAAATGATGGTTTTGGCTGAGTTTATGTGGTGGGATTATTTAACTTTTAGTACCAACTCTCAACTCACACGCTTTGTGGGTTTCATTGGCTTTTTGGCTATCAGATGAACTCTACTTGCTAGGGATTTCTTTTGTTGGTGATCTTGAATATGGGTGGTGACATAAGTAGAATTGACCCACACTCTTGTGCGAGCCTAAGAAAGAAGGAGAAAATTTGGAGGATTCTTCAACATGGGAATTTTACGCCATTCTTGGAAAGATTGCATGGACACAACCTGAATGCTTTGGTGGAGTTTGTTTCTTTTTGGCAAAATCACAAATTCTAGATTAAGGGCTTGGTTATTGAAATCAATGAGGAGCTAATTGATAATGTGACTGGGTTGCCTATGGTTGGCCGTAAATTCTTTAAAGAAAATAAGAGTAACGAGGAGGCAATGGCTCAATTTTTCAAAGGTGACGAATGAAATAAATTCATCAAGATGGAGGCCTGGGGCTATGAGTGGAAGTCCCTCAAGAAGATTTGGGAAAAAATTACGAAAGTAATAATGCGATATGTGACTCTAGAAGGTAGGTTCACTGCTATCCTTGGCCATCATTTTACTCTTTTAAACCATTTTAGGCATGTTCTTCTTATTTCCTTCCTATTTTTTTTATTGTCTTCCATGGAGATCTTTGTGTATGAACACTTAAAAAATAGGAGGGAATCAGTCCTTCATGAGGGCCTTATTCTGTTAATTAGGGAACATGTTAAAGCCCTTGTCCCTACCTCTTCTATTAAGGGCAAGGAGAAGACTCTTAGTGAGGATTTTGGTTCTTCTGACTCAGATACCAGTGTGGCTGAGGATGAGGACTAGAAGAAATATGGTGAGGAAGGGACTTCATCCCCTTTGGTTTCCCCCTCAAAAAAGAGGAAGAAAGGAAACCCTAAAGGAAATGGGGTAGCCAAGCATCCTATTTTGCATGGGTCAGAGTCCCATTCTATTGGTGATGACACAAAGGTGGGATCTGGGGATTCCATGCCCAAGGATGTTGCTATGGAAATTGGCCAGGCTAATAATAAGGTGGGTGGTATGGAGGATGGGCTCCAGGAGAATGTGAAGACAATGGAGGCCAAGGATAAATCTAGGAGGGTTTCTAAGCACATTGCCAAGATGAAAAACTATGCTTCAATAGATTTGGTTAAGGATACCATGGAGCTCTGTAAGGATAAGTATCTGGAGGAGAAAGTGATGGAAATTTATGATTCCCCGATATGCGATTCTCCTAATTTGGAATCCGAGGGTGTGAATAAGGTTCAGGAGGAGGAGGATGTTGAGAAAAAACAAGCGAAATCAGAGCCTTTTAAGGTGGATCCCCTGTCGGAAGAATTCTCCTACCTTAATGATGATTTCACCTCTATGTCTTAGCTTCTTGACATTGCGAGGGTAGGGGATACTAGCACTTTTAAATTGGATAAATAGAATCTCTAGGAATTCAATAGGGTCAACATCAAAATAAAGGGGTTTGAAGGAGAATTTATAAAATATTCTGAAAGTTTTAGTTTCAGATATTCTGATTGATAGAATTGTTGAGCTTGAGTGCTCATTCACTGACTTCAAGTCCCTTTGTGAGCAGCGGTTTCCCGGTTTAGATGCTAAGGTATTGGACACCAATGCGGATATCAATAAACTTATCCATGCTTGTTGCATTTTAGTAAAGAATAGTGCAAAATATTTGGAGGTTTTGTTTCATAAAATTAGTGAGCTTAGGGAGGATTAGTTGTATTTCTTTGAGTTAATGGAAAAGGGACAATTGGCCAAAGGTAAAGGGAGAAAAGGTGCTAAGGATGATGGTAAAGGCCCTGCTGCTAGAGGGATGGTTGAATGGAAGAAGTCCTTTGAAGTTGAGAAAAAAAATTGCTGGACATGATTGAGCTACATAGGAAACAAGAGCTTGAGGTGGCCAACACCTTAATTAGTTTCAAGTAGTGTTCTATTGTTTGTTTTCTGTCTATTTTTTTGTTTTTGGGTCTCAATTTATTTACTGTTGTTTTTCTATTTTGTTGTGGTTGGTTGCTACTGATAGGTTAGTGTTTTTTCTTGGGAGTAACATTTTGTGTTTTTTGGTGTTTTGGATTGGGGGTTGCTACTGATGTTTTAGTCTATTATCTTTTGAGAAGAATTTTGTACCTAAATTTGTAAAGGGTTTCGGGTCCCTTCAAAACTTGTTTTTCTCGTATAATCAAAACAAAAAAAATAAAATCGAGGGATGCGCCCCCGAACCCCTGCTATCAAGGGTTGCTACCCCTGAACCCCCACAAGGATACGTAAAGAGCGTACAATATTTGCATGATCAGTCACCACATACCATCATACACATCTGTACCAAACTCCACCTTACTAGCAGCTCCCCTTGAGTGGTAGCACACATCAGTCTAGGAGAAAAGGATATGACATGAATTTCTCCCCCTGGATAGATGCACCATCTATGCATCTAGTTAGAAAAAGGAGGGGCAATAACCCATAACTTCTATTAGAGATACTCAAAATTATATTTTGAAAGTTCTGTAATTGTAGATTAAAATAGATGTATCTTCGAATGATGATGATGGATAATTTGCAACTAGAATAACAATGTTAATACTAATCTAAATAATAATCTAAAATCAAACAACAAAGAACGAGGAAATAATCTAAACAAACTAAACAATTTAATGGAAATCTCTCACCGAATATGCGTTCACCCCTTCAAATTATCTTGATTGTTCTTCTGCATTTTGTCTTTCCAGTATTCTTGCCCTCAGATTTCTGTGTTTGAATGCAAGTATAACTTCATCGAGTGTCTAAGAAAAATATCAAAGATAAGTCTCTTCTCATAAGTGTATGATTTCAGGAGGAGGAATAATGATTATGACAGGGCATTTTATCTATTTTGGGTTTTCGAACGATCGGCTCAGATTGAAAGAGAGATCAATGGATGAGATTGATGAATGCCATGCGATGTGAGTTCTGTCTTAGATAGAATGTGAGTTAGAACACGAGTTCAGGAAAGACTGAAGATAGAGACTAAGTTAGAACGTGAGTTAGAACATGAGTTCAGGATCATAATCTCCAAAAATAGAAGAAATAGACTTTGTATGCAAAAGCCAAAGTTAGAACTCGAAGACTAATGCTTTCAAATGAAAACAGGAGTTAGAACTAGTTAATCGACTAGTTGTGACTGAGAGTCTTCTTACAGAGATAAACAGGTGTTGAATTCAGAGATAACTAGATAACTAAAAATAGATCTTGAGTCAAAAGGTGAGTGAATGACTTAGATAACTGAATGATAGAGGAATGTGACATAAATATTAAATATGATTTAAATGTTAATTTAATTCAACATTCGAAAATAAGAGACTTTAATTAAATAAATAAAGTAATTTATTTAATTTGACTGTTTGAAAAGGATAATATAAATAATTAAATAATAAATATTTAATTATAGATAAAGGGGGTTAAATGAATAATTAAATAAATATATTTAATTATAGTTGGAAAAGTATGATAAAGGGGTAATTAAATAATAAACTATTTAATTGATAGATAAAGGGGGAAGAATTAATTAGTTCACAACATAATTAAATAAATATGATTTATTTAATTAATCAAGTTGAATAAAGATTAATAATGAATAATGAATTAATTAAAAAGGGATATTTAATTAATAGAGGAAATATGTGTTAGAAAGGTTAATTAAATAATAAACATTATTTAATCAAGACAATGGACTATAGAAAATTATGTCGAATGTGTACTCGTAGGCCTAGACCAATTTTCGGTATCTACAATTTTCCCCTCTTTGATACAATGTTGGTACGATGTTGTGTCAAAGAAAATATGCCCCGATCGTGCCCCAGCATGAAATAGGTTAAGGTATGCCCCCTCGGGAAAATTGACAAATTTTTGAAAGTTTCAAAAAAATCAAGAAATATTCCCGAGAAGTGAATTTGATAGTCATAAATGCTATGGAGTTGATGAAAATGAATTTGGAGTTGATACGGAGGAATACGGGTCGTTTGAAGTTGAAAGGTTACGTGGTCAATAGATTAGGTCAGAAGAAATGCCATTTCAAACCCACCTATAAATAGGAATTAGGGCTAAACCTAATTCATTTGCACCCGGAGGAGTTAGAAAAAGAGGAGATTTGCTTTGACTAGCTGACGAAAATGGCACCCATTCCATACACTGCGCATCGTGGTTATTGGATCCGAACATTCAGGAGGCCAACCGATGCAGGACCACTAGTATGTACCCAAAAATGAACTCTTCAAAGTTATTTTTGCATGTAGTTGGTGGGAGAGACGGTGATGGTAGAGGTGGTAGACGAGGGCAGAGAGGATGAAGAGGGGGTCGGGCAGGTGCACTATCACCTATCCGTGAGGCAACAGTTTAGAATGTACCGATGTTGGACATCGGAGGAGGAGTGGATGTACAAGCTAGGGGTGAGCATGAGAGAGAGCTCAGAGATCAAATTGTGGAGGGGAGACGAGAGGAGGATGCTCCTAGAGATGGTGATAGGGAGGCTTTGGAGGAGAGACTCAGACTCATGACAATAGAGTTTGATGCGATGAGGCTAGAGAGAGATAGTACCTACATAGAGAGGGATAGTTCTTATGCAGAGAGGGAAATTGCTCGTTGAGAGAGGGATAGTGCACTTATGGAGAGAGACCAGGCTATAGCTCGAAGACATGAGATAGAGCAGCAGTTCATAGAGGTTAGACGCCTTTGCAGTGGGTCCTGATCTAATGGCATGGTATGAGAGTTGGTCAGATCGGTGGAGAGAGCCACCTATTACAGGGACTTATATGAGGCAGTTGTGCCGACAGAGAGACGAAATTCTAGTTTTTTAGAGGTGCGGAGTCAAAGGTCATAGAGTAGGAGTCAGAGGACATAGAGTACTGAGGGGGTGGTAGGACCATCGAGGGCAGGTCCATATGAGAGACCTTCCACCTTGCAGAGAGAACCTTCGAGGCTTTTCCCACCACCTTCACCACGTGACAGCGGTGGTAGCGGGACACGATGATAGGGATACATATGTATAAATTTGTATTGTGATCAGAGAGCCTGGGAGCTCATGTTTTATTTATGGATATATTCAGACATTGTACTGTGACACACTACTTTTGAGCGATATATATATATGATTTTGGCAGCTTCTATATGATATGCAGTTCTATGTTATGGATGATGCATTCTTTCTACATGATTATGTTTCCTAGATGATGTATGTACATGTGTTATGAATGAATGTTTCTATATGTTATGAGTTATGCATTTAATAATGATGTTATGGACGTCTTAATTTACTTATGATAATGGATGCAATGATCTATATGATGCTTAATTATATGTGATGGTGATATGCACATGCAATATTTACATTATGTATACTATGATGATGAAATGCCTATTATGTCATGATTTTGAAATGTATGTAATGAAGATGTATGTTACTATCTATATGTTAAAATGCAATGCAACTATGTTGAATGCTTATGGAATGTATGCAAATGCAAATGATCTAATGGTTTTATTGTGTCACAGGACTTTATCATTATGTTTGAAGAAGAGAAATGTTAGGATGAATAAATTTAGAATGTTAGTAAGAAACAATTAAGGATGATTGATTGAGAAAACGATATAACGAAAGTTGATCGATTGAGAAAAAGACATAATCTTCGATATATTGCCAAATACACTATGCTTTCTTGTTATCATCATTGGGCTGGACATGATGCAGATGGATAGTACACACTATGATATGAGATAGACCATAGTATACAAAGTCATCCATCTACGAAGAATAGACAGTCACAGACGAGGATTGTCTTAACTCATACTAAGGACAGTAATTGCCCCAGTCGTTTTGTCGAGACAAACCACAAACAGCAGAAAAATAAAAGACGGGTCATGAGACGTCATTGCTTCTCTAAATCCTTGATAGGACATCCTTGAGGAAACTAGTAACATGACTCAAAAACCAATGTTTAAAAAGATAGTTGACAGACAGTAGTCAAAGAAAAAGAGTCCTGAGACATCCTTGCTTCTCTAAATCCTTCAAGGGACATCCTCGAGAAAGCTAGTAACCGGACTAATTCACAAATCGATAATAAGATAAGACAAAATAAGATATAAAGTCATAAAGCCAAATAAATGTATTCGCCAAAACTTGATCTCATGGGATTGTTTGATGTTGATGTTTGACATAGTGTAATGTGAGAGAATGACACATACCACATAAGATGTTGAGTCTGGTTTTGCCTAGTGACTTTTGTATAAGGCATGACAAAGCCTGGTTTCAGAAAAGACATGTGTCGTATAAGATGTTGGAGCCTGATGACGTTGAAGTGACAAACCACATGAGACTATGACAATTTGATGACGTCTGTTGACAAGAAAGACATATCTTGCGTAGGACATAGGTTGATCGCTTTGACAATGTGTTTGATATTGACTTGATGACTTTGAGATGTTCTGCCTTGTTGTTGCATGACTTGTTTTTTGATTCCTTGACTAATAAAAGTGTGTGCGTGTAGACAGAGTATGACATGAAATGATACCCTAAACTATGATATGCAACTTGTGTGATAGTGATTGTGAATGAAACCTATTGGACTGACCTAGTGTGGTCTCAGGAGCTCATCAATTATTAGACTTGCCTACATTGTACATGCAGAGACCTCGTATTTTGACACGACCAATGAATTTGAATGTACAAAGAGTCATGATTTAAAATGTGTGTGATACATGGCAAACCTAGACTGACAGACCTAATGCCTTGGGGGCACATCGATTGATGGTCTTGCCTACGTCCCAGTTGCAGAGGCAAGGTGGTTTGACTATGATTGACTAAACATGACTGACTTGATGTTATGTACAAGGTGTTAGGGCATAGAACAAGGATTTTCCTCTAGTCGGGAATAAGATTTGGAAGATGGAGTCGATAATGTGACGGAATGGACGTTAGATGTCCATCATTCCAAGGAATGGATAAGACAACTATTTATTATGAGAGATGTTGAAAAAGTCTGATTAGAATAATGGTAGATGGAAGAGCGAGCTTGACTACACATGGTGCCTGTTTGCCAGGTTTTCACCATGGTACTTATCCATAGCGCCACCGAAGCGGTTTTCACTATTGGACAAATTTATTTCTCTTTACTTTTTTGATTTTCTCAAATTTTTTGGTGTTACAAAGACGCCTGTTTGCCAGGTTTTCATCAAGGTAACCATTTTTTTGTATTTTTCCAGATTAAGACATGGATTCTCAGAGACTAAGCATAGAACCTCTTTAGATGCCGACTGTTGATAGGGGACAAAAGTGGCTCTCCTTCAGGAGTAGAGAGTTGGTACCCTCCTGATCCAAAGACTTCTATGACAATATAGGGCCCCAACTAGTTAGGCTCAAACTTACTTGGTTTCTCTTGTTCAGCTTGGTTCTTAGGATTCTCCATTTATACCAGGTCACCAATGTCAAAGTGTCTATTGAGAACCTTCCTATTGTAACTACAACAAAGACGATTCTGATATGCTTGCAAATGATCTAATGCTTTCTGTCTTCGCTCATCTAGCAATTCTAGCTCTTGTAACCTAGAGACACGGTATTCTTCATCATCAATATGACCCTTCAAGGATACCCTTAGAGAAGGTATTTCAACCTCAATAGGTAAGATAGCTTCGGACCCGAATATGAGGGAATATGGAGTGGCGCCGGTGGGGTTACGGATGCTTGTGCGATAAGCCCATAAGGTAGGATTAAGCTGTAGGTGCCAGTCATGACCAACGTCATTGACAGTCTTCTTAAGGATTCTAACAATAGTATTATTAGATGCCTTAGATTGGCCATTACCTTATGGGTAATACGGGGTGGAGAAATCGTGTTTGATGTGGAATTCTTCACATAAATGGCATACTTCTTGGTTCTTGAATGGGCGGCCATTGTTTGTGATTATTGATTGGGGTACACCATACCGACAAATGATATAGTTTAGGATAATATTAGATATTTGTGTGCCAGTGATGTAGGTCATGGGAATAACTTCAATCCATTTGGTGAAGTATTCAGTGGTGGTGATGATGAATTTATGGCCGTTGGATGAGGAAGGGTGTATCTTACCTATTAGGTCAAGTCCCCATTGGGCGAAGGGCCGTGGTGAAGTAATTGGATGAAGCTCCTACGCTAGCGCTCTTATCAAGTCTCCACGTATTTGAAATTGTCTACATTTCTTTACAAAGATGTATGAGTCTTTCTCCATTGTAGGCCAATAGTAACCTAGTCTCATAATCTTATGGGCTAGAGTAGGACCACTCGAATGAGATACGCATATACCCTCGTGTACTGCTTGCAAAGTTGTTTGTGCTTCTGCAGCATCGAGACATCTCATTAGGGCATTATCCAAGGTATGTCTATATAGGGTTTCTCCCATGATGGTGTACTTAGCTGACTTTCAGATGAAGATTCGGTGTTGGTTACTGGACAAGTCTTGAGGTAGGGTTTGGTCAGTGAGGTAGTCGAATATGTCTTTATACCAAGGAGATGTAGGACCAACAATGGTACACACTATCGCAATATCGGGGAAATCATAAGTAGGGACCAACATCTGTTCAACCAGAAACTCAAACTTAGGCACATTACTTGAAATTTCCAACAAGGAACCCATGGTTGCCATGGCATCTGCAGCTCTATTCTGGATATGTGGTATTTGTTGAAAACTTATATCATTGAAATACTACTTGAAACTATCATCCATATGCTTGTAAGGTGCAAGATTTTCATCCTTACTCTCATAATTATCATTTACCTGTCGGATTACCAGTTGAGAGTCACCAAAAACATGTAGGCTCTTAATTTTCCACTGAGCTGCCATTTTTAACCCTGTCACTAAAGCTTCATATTCTGCTATATTGTTGGTACAAGGGAAAGCAAGCCTGAATGATTTGGGAATGGTATTACCTTGAGGTGTAACAAATAAGATACCAACTCCTGAACCGCGATTCGTATGTGACCCATCAAAGTATAGTTTCCATTCGGTTTTAATGTCAATGTTGAAGAGAAATTCATCGAGAAAATCTGCCACTAATGGATGGTCTGCCTTTATAGGTGCATCGGCTAACTGATCTGCAATCACCTGTCCTTTTATAGCCTTCCTTTTGACATAATGAATTTCATACTCGCTAAGTATCATAACCCATTTAGCCAATCAACCTGTTAAAGCTGCCTTACTTAGGAGGTATTTAAGTGGATCAATCTTTGCAATTAACATTGTTTGTCGATTGAGCATATAGTGCCGAGGTTTTTGGGTAGCAAAAACTACCGCAAGACAGGCACACTTTATGTTTCTATAATTCAATTCATAGCCCACTAAGGTACGACTGATATAATAGACTTCTCTCTCATGACCTTGATCATCGTGTTGTGCGAGAAGAGCCCCTAATGCCTACTGAGTTGCTGAGATGTATAATATCAATGGTTTTCCCTCTGTAGGTGGCATTAAGACTGGTGGAGTAATCAAATAGTCCTTGATTTTCTAGAAGGCTTCTTGACATTTAGGGTACAAATGGTACTCCTTTCTTGAGTAGATGTTGAAACGGGTGTATTTTATCTGCCAGTTGTACTATGAAACACCTAATGGACTGTAATCTCCCTTGTAGGGTTCTGAGTTGACCAATGTTGACTGGAGGAGGCATTTCTATGATAGCTCTTACCTTCTCTGGATCTACTTCAATGCCTCTTTGAGAGATGATATACCCTAACAGTTTCCCTGATTTCACTCCAAAGACACACTTCTTCGGATTTAGCCTGACATTGTAATTCTCTAGCCTTTGGAATATCTTGTCTAAGACCTTTAAATGATCTTCCCTTGTTTCTTATTTAGATATAATTTCATCTACATAATCTTCCATGAGGGTATGTACAAAGTCATGGAAAATCATAGTCATTGCCCATTGGTAGGTAGCTCCTGCATTCTTAAGGCCAAATGACATAACATTCCAACATTATGTGCCCCATGGACATGTGAAAGATGTCTTGTGTTGGTCTTCAGCTGCTATTTTAATCTGGTTATATCCAGAGAAACCATCCATGAGGGATAGCATCTCATATCCTGCTGTAAGATCTACTATCATGTCGATATTCGACAAAGGGAAGTCATCCTTAGGACATGCCTTATTGATGTCTCTAAAGTCAGTGCAAATACAAATGCCCCCAGTTGGTTTAGTCACTAGTACTAGATTTGATATCCAATCTGCATAGTCTATTGTCCTTATGAATCCTACATCCAAGAGTTTCTTAAGTTCGGCCTTTACCAATAGAGCAATTTGCGGATGCATTTTCCTTAACTTTTGTTTGATTGGCTTAATACCTTCCTATAGTGGTAAATGATGCAATATTATGTCTAGATCCAGCCCAGGCATGTCAGCATACGACCATGCAAAGGTTATCTGTCTCTTTGTGAAGAATTCCTTAAACTCAGGTTTTTCTGTCTTTGTTAAAGAAGTTGCAAAATATACTTTCCGAGGATTCTCTTTTGTACCTATGTTGACTTCAACAGATTCTTCTACTAGCATCGGTGACTTTTCCTGTTCAATGGGGAGAATATTTAAACCTCTATCCTTGGGTGCCTCTGGGAGGTTTTTGCCCTCGGATACGTCCTTTATTTTGACTTTTTCTTCTTCCAAAGGCACCTTTCGGTTTTCACCTAGGGACTCATCATTTTTATTTTCATTGTCTTTTTTCTTTTCATTCTCATTTTTGCGACTAGAGGTTTAAATAGACTCCCCAAAATATGCTTTATCGTCCAAGTCTATGGTAAAACCTTATGATCCCCTCTTGGTATGCCTTCTCTAAGTCCCATGAACTCAACAATTGCTTCGTCATTCTCGAATGTATCAATGATAGGTGTACCTTGTTGATCCTAGTTGATAAGTTCAGGATATATAAGGGGAATGTCATCATTGGAGTTTTTAAAGGTAGTTGCTGACAAGGTGAATATAGAATGGTTGACATGGTCACAAAAGTTTTGGACTAACTCCTTCTTATTCTTCTTCCTAGGTGTAGGTATACTCTGATGTGGGACTATAGTAAGGGTGGATTTGTTGGAAGATGGTTTATTAGGTGCCCAAGATGCATGATCAAGGGTTTCCCAATAATAGTTCTCTTGCCATTCTTTTTTGGACAAGTGCTTTTTAGGACGAGGACTAGATGGTTTTGGTACATGTTTCATGTATAGGTCCAATTCTCCAAATAGGGCATCTATGTTCATGGTACTGGTAGATGAAAGGGACTCCCATTCACCATCGTTTGAGTAAGGGGATTCATCGTAAACTGGAGGTTTGTCATAAACTGGGGGTTTGTCATATATTGGGGTAAGTGGTTCATGAGATATCTCGATGTCTACGTAAGCACTCACTTCTTCTTGAAATGATGAAGAAGTACCAGGAAACCCAATTCTAAGTGGTTAACACCCTAGCCCTAAGTATTTTGGTTGTGGGTAGACAGTGATCGGTTCCGTCCTTCCATTTTGATATAGTCCTAAACCACTGTGCCCATCATAGCCTTCATTTTGCATTATCTTAAAGCCTTTTCCATACTGGTCCTTAGCTATTTGAATTGATGGGGAGGGGTATTCATGTTCTTCTTGATACAACCAGGAATCACCTTGATCCATAATTTCTTCACTTAACTCTCCCCATTTTTTCAATGTCATTGTAGGGGGAACATGAAATGTGACCACTGACTATCTTCTATCTGCAATGGGTAGGCCATATGCCTTAGGTGGAATCAGTTGACTGACACAGTATGATACCTTTATATTATATTCGCCACAACCCTTGTCTTGGATCTCGAGCTTAGGAGTGGATGATGGTGGTTTGAATGAAATGGACTTAGTGAGACGTGATTGGTCAATGTATTGGGATAAAGTGGATGATGAAGCTTCTTGGTTAATTGGTACTTGTTGTTGTGGAATTTCCCTTAGGCTTGTACAATACTGAAAAGGATCTAGATCACCATCAATAGTGATCTATGTGCCATTATACGAGAACTTAAGACATTGGTGATATGTTGAAGGTACAACTTTCATTGCATGTATCCAAGGTCTACCTAACAACAAGTTGTATGGGAGGGTGAGATCCAAGACTTGGAAGCTGGTGTTCATGATTGCTGGGCCAATTCTGATAGGGAGTGTAACAACTCCTTTGGACGATCTTTCCTCATCATCGTAAGCCTTGATGACTATACTCTTAGAGGTATCTACACAGTCTTTCGAGAATCCTAATGCCTTAACCAATTTTAGGGTACACAAGTTCAAACTTGCTCCTCCATCTACCAAGAATCGTCAGACTTTGTTTTGATGGTCTAGGACTTCAAGATGTAAGGGCTCATTATGATCATACTTTTCAGTTGAGTAATCCAGTTGGGAAAATGTGGCATGATGTGAGTTGGTCAAATATCCCACCATTTCTTCAAAACGATTGACATCTAAGTCTGTAGGAACAGTTGTATTCTAGAGAGCTTTGTCAAGAATGGGTCGATGCTCAGGTGATAAAGTCAATAATTCCAAGATAGATATTTGCATGGGGGTTTTACTCAATTGATCGAGAAGGTTGTACTTAAACTTGGAAGCTTGGGTAGATGGCTCGAAAGAAGGACCTGGAATAGTAATCTTAGTTCAGCATGTGTTCACATTACATTCCAGATGCTTCTTAATGGTGAATGTATTTACATTCTCATTTGCGGCTCGGAGGTGGTTTATGATCGTTCCTTTACCATAGTCATACTTGGTATTGTTATAATTGGTTGATGGATTATTCTTGGGTCCCGAACTGGAGGCTTTTCCTTTTGTGTGGTCATGTAACTGGTCCATGAAGAACTTATGATCACTGTTCTTGGTATTTTCTACCCACCAACCTCTATGGTTCCGTTTTCAACAAAGTCTTGTATAATATTCTTGAGTTGGCGACATTGTTGTAGGTTGTGTCCTTTTGTTCGATGATAGTCACAAAAAGAGTTATCGTCCCACCATGAAGGTTTGAACTGTCCAGGATCATACTCTCTTGGTTCCAAAGGTTTGATGAGATTATGTTTAATCAACTCTTTGAAAATTGTCTTGATTGGTTGTCCTAAAGGTGTAAATTCATGTGTAGGAAATCTCCTTTGTTGTGGTCTTTGTTGTTGTGAATTTTGGACATAGTTGGCTGTTTGATCTGGACTATTCATCGTATCTTGATTGGAATTGTAACCTCTAAGTGTGATAACTGGTCCCGTATGTACGTGTTTAGCATCAACAATGCCATCATTTGTAATATTCTTGTTTCTAGACCAAAATTTGTTTCTATCGTTTGGCGCGTTTTGATGTTGGACAACCGGATTTCCGCCTAGTACTTTTATTTCTCCTTTGTCTATAAGGCCTTTCTCAAGGATGACGCCCTTTTGTACCAAGTCTCAGAATGAAGTACAACAGTGTACCCTTAAGTCACTTCGCAATTTGGGGTTGATGTTCTCTAGGAATATAGTGACCTTTTTTGTTTTTCCGGTATTTCAACTGGACATCTGCTAGCTAGACTTCTCCATATCTAGAAGAAAGTGGTGAAAGTTTCACCATCTTCTTGTGTCGTGTGGCACAAGGTTGCAATTGTTACCTCATTGTCTATGTTAAAGGAGAAATGTTCGACAAACTTTTCAGATAATTTTCCCCAAGATCGTATACCATATGATAATTTAGAAAACCATTCCAGTCCTATCTTGACAAGGGTTCGTGGAAATAGTCTCATCAAGTATGTGGGGTCATATGATATGTCCATGCATGCTATTGAGAATTCTCTAATGTGTTCTAAAGGATTCTTTCTCCCATTATACTTAGGCAAAATCAGTATAATGTATCCATGGGGGAAAGGTGTCATCTAAAGCGCTTTTTCAAATGGACATGGACATAGGTCTTGCACTGAGATCGTTCGTTTTCCTGACATAGACATTTTGTCCATCTGCTGTTGAAGAGTTTGCATTTGGTTTTGAAGGACATTGACTTGTGTCAAGGACATGGTGTTTGTGATATTTGGATCAATGTAGGTGTTTTGATATGCCATGTTCTGTGACGGGTTGTGATTGGGCGAGGAAATATATCCTGTCAAAATATTTTGATTCGGTATAGGGATATTCCCTATCTGAATGGTCTGAGTTGGTATAGGAATGCTTCCTGTCTGAATTGTATGATTTGGTATAGGAATGCTTCCTGTCTGAATGGTCTGACTTGGTATAGGTATATTTTTGCCAACTTTGGATCTCTTACCAGTCATTTTGGTGCCAAAGGGGTTGGAGGAAGTTGCTCCTGCAGTGAATTGTAAACCTTGTGTTATGTGGAAAGGGGTTGTGTTTACAATTGACGATGTTTGAGTTGGTATACCAGTTGGTATTGCTACGGTAATTTGGGGAATAAAGACAGTTGATGTTGCAGTTTGCATTGGTTGAGTAGATTGTGTTTGCAAATTATGAGTATCAAATCCTACGGGTAGTTTGGCACCAGGGATAACTCTAAGAAACCCCCCCTTGGCGCAGGTGTTAAATCCTGGCGAATCCTGTATACTTCTCGATGAAAAATATTAATTTTATTGGCGATTTTTTTCGTTTTTCAAGAAAAAAAAAATCCCCATTGGCGAATCTTTTATAATCCTTGGAAGTCTATGGAAAACTGTGGCAAATTGCAATTTTTTTAAATCGAATAAAATATTTTCATTAGCGAATAAACCCGTTTTTCAAACCAGAAATTTTTTTCCATTGGCGATTAAAACCCTTTTTCAAAGCAAAAAGTATATTTTCATTGGCGAATTAAAATGAATCTCAAAATAATAAAAAAATCCAGTGGTGAAATAAAAATCATATGGACCGTTCGATGGGCGACTGTAGTTGCATTCCAGAAGTAAATCTCTAAAGCACTAGACTTGTGATTTGAAACCTCCGGAATATCACCAGAACCGTTAGATTTCTAGAATTTGATGGTTGAGATTTTATTACCATACAAATGGTTATAAAGTTCTGTTTCTCACCGATTGGGTGACCTTGGCGGGATGCACAACTTTCGAAGTGACAACTCATTTAATGAATTGTACGATGCCATTAAGGGATGTCTTCTCAAACACCAACTGGATAGATTTAACGTAATCTTTTAAATCCTTTGAAAGGATAGATCTTAAATAAGGTATTAAGGAGTTTGGAGAAATGGATTTAGTAGCAGATTGTCACTTCCTGCTGGTAAAGTTAAGTGAGCTTGCATACGAGGAAAGGTGGTAGCATTTTGAACTCCATACTCAGAGTTTCCTCAAAATGGTACTTCTAGCCGATATTAGGGTATGGGAAGATGAAATTGTGGCCTTCATGCAACCAAATTTGAATTGGCCTGAAGAAGAGCAACTCGACATCATTTCCCAGCTACGTTTAGTGGCGTGGAAAGAGAAAACCAGCTATGCCGAGTACAACAGGGTAATTTTTGTTTTAGAAGAAGAAAATGAATGCGCTGAATTTCATAATTTTGTTATGAAAATGCAGTTGGAACTATACAGAGTCCTGGAACCTCCATCTATTTAACAACATACACAAATCCTTTAGTGAATTGTGAATTTGTGACACATAATGATAAGGAGGCATAGTTTCAGCTTTTGAGCACTTTTTGAATTTTGATTGTACAGGGTGTGGGGTGATAGGTCTGTGAAACCACATTTTTGGCATTAGAGAGATAAAATAATATATTTCTAAATCTTTTTATTTATCAATGCTTCCTTTTAATTATGAATGAATTATGTTTCTTCATGATAATTGTTCAATGTTTATCTGTTAGTGTTAGGTCAAATTCAGAATGCTTATTTTTTCATCTCTGAGACTTTGTGTTCAGATTAATTCATCTCTCATTCACTCTTTTCAATGCCTCAAATCTCGATGTTGTACATTTCATTTCATTTAAATTCTCAATCTTTTTGAAGAAAGTGTGGTTGGCAGTGGCAGTGGCGACAATTAATGCCATATGTGATATGAACATACGAAGCAATTTCTTGGACAACTCATAGCTTTAATGAAACAAGATTTGTAATAATTTCATATCATTTGAATGAGTGATTTTGACAGCTTGTCAGCTTGAGGTAGAGTTCAAGACTTCAAGTTGGCACGTAGCAAGATGTCAATCAAATTATAAATTTTAATTATATAGGCTGGCAGTGGCACTGGTGGCCCATAAATAGGGATAGTATTAGTGATTCAGTGATTAGTAGATAGTGCCATAAGGGTTTTTATTTTCTAGGGTTAATAAGGATTCACGAAGAAGATGATGTAGTATTGGGGATATTGTAAATTCTCCTACCTACAATTATGTAGTTACAGAGTAATCAGTAAAAGACAAATTTCCTTCAAGTTCAGAATGGGTGGAATTGGAAAGAAGTTGATTTGGTTAACCTGAATTTTCAGATGGGTTTTGAACCAGGATGAGGAGCTCTGATGGAGATAATTGCTATCTGAATGCATAGAGGCTGCAGGTAAAAGTTGGGAGTAGATTTGTTTCTCCTTCTGTATTCTAACAGCTCCCATTTCTCCAGCATGGTTGGCCAGGCAAGCTCCGTGCATTTATTTTCAAAGAGACATTTATTTTTCATCTTCTGTCAAACTCTGGTTCTCAAACGGGATAAGTACATTTTGTATCTTCACGGCTCCCATTCCCCGAGGAGTGATTGGAACCCCCTTTTTCCAACATGATTGGCAAATCCACCAGCAGAAGTTTGGAAACATGAATTTATTTTCAGAGCCACATTTACTTTTAGAGATAGATGTGTATTAGGTTTTCAACAACAAAGCTTGGAAATTGCAAATAATTTGTAATCCATTGTAATGAGCAACAAAACCGGAGCTATAGTGCTACTCGTCTGTAAAAAGATATGTAATAATGTGACATTGAAATTCAGTTGCAATAAAGTAAATGGTTGTGTTGTGTTATTCTTGAATCTTGATTCCTTGAATCTTCGTTATTCATTTACGTTTAAGCATAAAGAGTTGTTTTATGAGTTCAGAACTTCAATGTCTATTAATAATTTAATATATTCAAATCAGTTTTTTTTCTTTTTAGAAATTAAGTAATATACTCTATGCAATATGCACTTAAGAATTCATGGTTACTCAAGTTTCAAGTTCAACCGTTGGATGAACATTTGATGTATGGTTGTAGTTACATTCCGTAATGAAATGAAGAGAGCGATGGCCTTCCCAATTTAAACCTCCGGAATTACCCTATAACCGTTAGATTTAGAAAGATCAACGGTTAAAACTTAAGATTATGACAATAGCAAACAATCAATATGAAATTTTTATGACGGTTTGGTCATTTAAATGCCTATAAAAAAAATTGTTTAATTTACGAATTTTTATATAAAATCTTTTATAAATGGAAGATCTTGAAAAATTAGAAAACAATGATAATTATTAGTGATAAATATAAAAATCTACTGTTATAATTAACAATTAACAAAAGTTTCTAAAATCGTATTAAAAATAAATCTTGTTAAATATATTCTAAAAATTAAAAATAATTATGTTTTATTTTGAAAAGATTCTAAATTAATATATATTTTTATAATAATATTATAAATCACATATATTAATATAAAAAATGATAGCTATTAATATTATAAAAAAGTCAAAAGTTTCTAAATTCATATTAAAATATTCAAAAAAGTTATATTCTATTCTCTTTTTATAATAAAAATTATAAAATGATATATATTATAAATTAAAATACTATATAATAATTTTTTACGGTTTAATAAAAATATAGCAAGTTAAACTATACGGTCTAATAAATTTTATAGCTACAATATACGGTCTAAAATTGAAAAAATGGTCAAATATTTAATAGACCATCAAATTCTAGGCCTGCTGTCAACTATCAGGTGATTAATGTTTATTTTTAAAGTTAATATAATAAATTAATCAAGTTTCAACCATTGGATGAACATTTGATGTATGGTTGTAGTTGCATTCCGTAATGACATGCACAGAGCGATGGGCTTCCCAACTTAAACCTCCAGAATCACCCTATAGCCGTTAGATTTAGAAAGATCAACGGTGAAGAATTTGCAACTTGTAGATGTAAGACGTGTCATTCACTTTAATGTTCCAATTTCGAGAAACAAAGCATTTAAAGCACTTTGTACTGCTAAGTGTCAACTATCAAGTGATTAATGTTTATTTTTAAACTTTAAAGTTAATATCATAAATTACTCAAGTTTCAACCGTTGGATGAACATTTGATGTATGGTTGCAGTTGCATTCCGTAATGAAATGCACAGAGCGATGGGCTTCCCAACTTAAACCTCCGGAATCACCCTATAACCGTTAGATTTAGAAAGATCAACGGTTAAGAATTTTCAACTTGTAGTCTTGTAGACCGAACTCCTAAGACGTGTCATTCACTTTAAAGTTCCAATAACGAGAAAAAAAGCATTTAAAACACTTTGCACTTTGAAATTGTACAGTGATTTTTAAAGTCTTCAATCTTCAGATTGCTCATTGGCCATTGCAGTGCACCACCCTGTTTTGGATTCCACAGTTCCACTTCCAACAACGCCATTCCAGTTTTCAAGCGTTGAGACTCAGAATCTGGGTAAGTGAAAGAATTCTTGCGGCTACGTTTCATCGTTTGACATTTCTTAAAATCTTATTTTGTCAAAGTTTGAAGTTTGGTTTTAGACTTTAGAGACTCAAAAATTCATTAAAATTAAGGAGGACTAATAGGTATTACTTATTAGGGAATTCAAATTTCACAACTTGACATTTGTACAAGCATGTCTACCACCAGTACCACTAGAGCAATGTGCGATAAAAAAATACATTATGCAGAATTGCTTATAACCCCAAGTTTGACCGATGGGTACCATGATATTTATGATCCTGAAATCTATGGTAGGCGTACCTCAAAACTTAGATTTTCATCTCAGAATAAGGCTACAAAGCAAATAAAAGTTAATAGTGTCAGTGCACCGTGGGTAACTAGATTAGGGCGCATGATGTTACATGAAGTTTTCCCTTGCCCAAAATTTATCATGGTCTGTGCCAAAAATTATAATGATAAGAAAAGAGCAATTGTTAATAAAGATAACCAAGAAGAATTGTTATCCATTAATGCAGAAGAACTTGGAAAAGTGTTGGGGTTTACAACCGAAGAATTTGGAAACCACCACATTGACCTAGAAAAGCTTGCTAGTGATTATGAAGTAGTGGAAGAAAGGCTGAAAAATGATTTCTTAAATAATATAGTTAAGGATAGAAACAAATTGAAAGGTGATCAGAAGCCTCCTTATAATTTGGATTTTTTTAAACCATGGGTTCAGGATACTATTTCCATGTTAGCATTTTGCCTCGGTCTGGATAGCAATTTGGAGGTGGGTGCAAGCCTCCTTGAAATGGTATATAATATCCATTATGCTGATGAACATGTCAAATATAATTATACTCAGCACATTGTAGAATCCATGCATAAACAATTTTTAATGATTAAAGCAGGTTCCATGAAGACATTTAGGTTCACAACCTACTTGTGCTATCTTTTTCTATTCAAATTTAGAGGAATGTTTCAGACCAACAAGCTTCAGATTCAACCCTACAATAATGCAGAGGAAAATAAAATGCCTCTAGTATATGAATGGACCACTCAGATAAGGATGCATGATTCTCGAAGGAACTACAATCATTTTGTAGACTAATTTTTGGCTCCATTGCATCAAGTAATTACAAATAATCCAATGCCTAGATTGCCTATGTCATGTAGAAACTGCATGCAACTAGGAAAAGAAATACAATTGGCTGATTGATACTTAATGGAAGAATATACTGTGCTAAGATTTTATGGATCGGGAGTACAACCAATAAAACTTCCAATACATGTGACAAAAAGGGTTTTTGCATTGGAATATGTAAGGCAGGTGCAAAGTGTTGATGAACTACACTTTCTCAGTTAGCAAAAAAAGACCTTATTTCCTTCTTTACCTTTTTCATGTGGAGGGTTCACATTCGAGAGAAAAGCATTTACTATGGCACATAATCTTTTGAATTTTTTTGCATTTGATGCTATCTGTCACTAGCAATATGATCCATGTGACATCATTAAATCAATGATTGTGGCCAATAGGAATGCTGCAAATAGAATTCAACATCAAAGTAAACCCTTGCTTGAAAACTTGAGAAACAAGGATTCTTGGGATGAGGTCAAAATAGCAATGGAGAAAAGTGCTGCTGAGAATGGTATTCCTTTTGAACAATTGTCAGGCAAAATTATGGCATTGCACCGAAAGACAAACAAGACATACAATTTTTTTTATGAAAAAAGTGATAAACCATCTAGTAGAGTAAAAATTCCAGGTTCTCAAGAGAAGGATGTTATAGATAAAAAATGGTCACGATAAAAAATTACTGCCTTTTGGTCTATGAGGAAGGACCTAGGAGAAGAAAGAGCTCTTGCAGAGTATGATGATAACAAAGAAGACGAAGAGTTTAGCAAATTGTGGAATATAGAGCATCCTGATGAATGTGATGAATCTGATGATGATATTGATATGGAAGAAGAAGAAAAAAGCCATGCCAATTACAAACCTGTTTTAAGTGAGGCCGCAAAATAAGAATATGCTCAAACATATACTACAGGAGTAGCCATACTTCAAAAAATTGGTTATGAAGGTGGTCCTTTGGGGTCCAAAGGACAAGGCCCTTCGACAATACAAAGTGTTGAGCATAGAAAACCAGTTGATAAATCTGGCCTTGGGTTTGGAGGTGAAAAAGTAGACCAAGGGGATACAAGACAAAATCAATTTGTTAGAGCTTCTAGTCCTCATCTTCATGGTCAGATACAATCACAACTAGGACATGCCCTTGGTGGACAACCTAGTGCAATTGGTGGTGATGGTATGGGTAGTAGTACTAGTAGTGGTCAACATGTGCTACAACGACAAATTACACACAATACTAAGAGGAAAACAAAAAAAGATACCATAGAAACACCAGGTGATCAAGGCAATCAAAAGAGGCAAAGGATTTTGACAGGTCCAAGTCACACTATCAGTGGATCCACCAGTACCACAAAGGAGTTATTTTCAGAAACTCCCACAAATCCAGTTAGTGTGGGTGCGACATCATTAGCAACTGTAAGTACTCCTATTCCTTCGCCATTCAAGCATTCCATTGTTCCTGCCTCCCCAGGTTATGATTTCATTGAAGAGTTTAAAAAGAAATCAGACTTGAATAAAAAAGAAAAGAAGCAATTGATGGAGAGTGCGTCTATTGTAACTTCAGAGACTGCAACAACCATGGTATTACCCACATTTGACACAAATAAAGAAATCATGGAGTACACAATTGTTGTTCCCACAATTCAAAAAAAACCAACAAATCAGATGGATCGATTAGAATACCAGGTAACCAATTTTCAATTGGATTTTTCTGGCCTGAAAAATACTGACAAAATTAATGTATCAAAGAAGAATAATGAATTGGTGTACACATCATTGCTAAAGCAAGATAGAGAGAAGAAAAGGTTGCAGACCCAAATAGAAAAGTTACAAGCAGACCTAGCAAGTGAGAAAGCAAACAAGAAAGCAGCAGATAACAAGAGCAATGAATTAGAAAAAAGAATAATAAAATCTGCCTCTACATCAACAAGCAAAGAGGATAAATTAAATGAGAGAGAAGTGAATGAACTAAAGTGAAGGCTAGATGAGAGCAATAAAAAATATGATGAGGAAAAATCCACTTCAGAAAAATTAAGAGTAAGCATTGCGAATGGAAATGTACAGTGGGAACAAAAATTGGAGAAAGAAAGAAAAACAATTGAAAGATTGGAGAAAGAGCTGACGGAAGCAAAAGAAGAATTTAAGTCTTCTCAAAATAAGTTATTTGCATTTTGTAGAGATACGGTGAGACATATGAAACAAAAGATCTGGGATGAAATAATGCAGAGGTTTGATCATTTGTGTGACATGTTTCAATTGATTGATGCTATCAGACAATATTATAAGAAGCTCAACAAATATTTAGTGGACAACAAAAAGGTGCTAGAATTAGAGAAATCTGCAAATGAATTTCTACAAACAGTCTACAAAGCCAATGACAATGATTTGAAATCAAAAGGGATTACTAATCGGATTGAAACCTCAATGAAGTTGTCATCTATCATTGAAAAGTGTTCGAGAATGTCTGGAACAAAGGAATATTTGCATTTGGTTGCAGACAAGATGAAGGTGGTGGATGAAAAGGTAATGAACTTCACAGAGCTTGGTTTTCCAGAGGCTTTTGACACAAATGAGCGATTCATTGGAAAGGATGGTTTCAGAAAGAAGATGGAAGGTGCAAGGAAGATTGATTTGGACCAGTTTCCTCAGAACCCAGATGTGAACTGTTTTAATTTGGATTCAATCAGAACACTGATAACCTTGAATGCAAAATTGGCTGAAGAATTCAAGACAGGTTCCACTTCTAATTACAATCATGAAATTTTAACAAAACTTCAAGTCAAACAACATCAGTTAGAACAAATGGCAATTCCACCTCCCGAAGAGTGGAAGTTGCTAGAAAAGGTGATACAGTGACTTGATTTTTTATTTTCAACCATTGATAATATGAGTTTCCAAGTTCCAACTCAGCTCTGTGCAGATTTGTCTTTGGGCATTGGCAAGATTTTGCATTGCCAGTGCCAATATGTACTCCTTCATGTGGAATTCAATTAAAAAGCTCAAATTCAGACCTCAGTAATGTGATGATGTTCAATTATCTGTATTATTTATTTTATCATATGAACTACTGATGAACTTGATGGAACTTCTAATTTTGCTCTCTGAATTCCTCTTTGTCTTGACCTTGTCCTGGTCTGTCAATGTGTCATATTGTTTGGGAAAGAACCTAAGGTTGGGGTTTTTATTTCGGTTTTCATGAAAATCCTAATGTCGTATGTAATACCTTAGGTGAAAATCTATTCGGATGTTACCTTTTTTGGGTGGGTTTTGTTGGTGTTTTCTAACATAAACAAAGTTTGTCTCCTAATCTACCTATGGAATTACCAATTCCAATCAAGGGCATGGGATGATTACAACATTATTTCATAACTTATGGTAGTCATTTATTTGCAATTTGGCAGAAATCTCTAAGTAAAGACATACAGACACATGACTTCACAAACTCGTACAATTTAAACCAGTGCCATATACCATTGGGGAGTCAAATTCACAAACATTTAAAATTTAACAACAGATTCAATATTTCAAATACATAGCATATAAGATCCCTGGAAATATTGCATTACAATAGTGTCAATCCATATCCTAACCCAATACTTCTTACTAAATCCCTTTACAAACATATCCATCCATGATTCTATCGAAACATTTTAATTAATTCCTTGAATTAAAGCCAAAATGGAAAACATATACTCAAGAGCACTGAGCAGTGAGATGAACACCATAATCCTTGATTATACTATTCAAAATTATGATATGTTTATACAAAGGAGAGACATGAGCTCGAAATATAACATCATAACTCAAATGCTAGAACTGTTGCAAAACATCAAATCTTCATAGACCTAAAACCCCATTACCGAATAACCCCAAACCTAAATTGTATTAATATTGAAATAACTGGTTCTTACAATCTGTTCTGCAACTATACCTAGAATCGACCTCAAAATATCTGACTTGCCAACCCCTATTTCTGGCATTGAAATCCTTCTTATAGAAAACAAAGGAGCAAACAAGCATCGGGCCAGAAATTACACATGTCATTGGTCAATTATTAATAGACCATAATCAGTTATACTATAATCACTGAGCTGTTAGTTGCCAGTAATAGACACTGTTTTACTCCTCTTCGATTAAGTACTTGTCCACCCATCTCTGGTATTCCTCATCCGTTGGCCAGTTAAAATTCACCACCTCGATCACCTTAGTATCGTAAGGTGTGTACTTCATCGCAACTTGGTTAGCCTCTCTCTCAAAAGACTCTAAGAATATGCTGGTATTAATTATTTTATCCATACTTCTCACTAGTAAGTCATAGTCCGGGCCATCACAAATCAATTTGATTTGTGCATCAATAACCTCTTCTGCCCTATCTTGCCATTGCTGCAACGTATTAATATTTCCCTGTGCATCTATTATATCTAGCAAAAAAGTATCATTCCAATCATCAAAACTCTTTACCAGTTCTCTAATTTTTCTACTCAAATCATCAGGTAGGGCCTGGAATCCCTTCAATAACTTCACAAAAATTAGAGTAGGCTTCAATGACTGAGGCCTGTTGTTTGCATCAAACCTAGAAGCCTTAAACATAACATCTAAATCAGTGGCCTGAGGGATCCACTTCTCAACCAAAAGCAGAACTACTTCCTGATCTCTATTAATGTTTTTAATTCCACCCAAGAACAAAGAATACAAAGAATGTACAGATGGCAACCTACAATCAACCTTCTCATTCAGATGCCTCAAAACGGTGTCAACCACCTCATTGTGTTTAGCAATTGCATCATCCTCACTTGCCTTTAGGGCAGCCTACAATTCTATGATTTTATTCAACATTTGCTTCTTGGTAGGATCCACAGAATACTCAACTTCCTCTTCAACTGGCTCTAGTGCAAGGCTAAGAGCAGGTGTCCGAATGGGGGACCCAGGAGTAGAAATGATTGGGATATTAAGAGGAACTGACCCTGAAGTAGTGGGTAGTGCTCTAATACCAGGGGCACTGGAGGATTCTCCTACCTTCCCATATTTTAGTCTATCTACTTCAGACTGTAGCTCAACATTCCTATGTTGTATTCTACTATATTCCCCAATTATTACATTGTATTTCTCCATCAGACTCTTATTTTTAGCTTCCTCCCTTTCAGCTATCTTTTGGGCCAATTTGGCCACATTCAATGTCAAGCTTGTGGCTTCTGTTTTTGAGGTTTCAGAAGCTCTCTTGATGATGAGCCCTCCCCTTAGACTTGGGCCAATATCAGCCAGATTTGGTTTTCTACCCTGGGGTGCCAATGCCCATATGGCCAGAGTTTCATATTCCTCACTAAAAGCAGAGTCTTGCAGAGCTGCCTTAACCTCTTCCTCACTATTTTGCACAAGATGCTTGGATTGCAGGATAGCATTGAATGCTACAACATCAGCTATGTCCCATTCAGGTAGAAGTAAGACACCAACCTGAGTCACAAGTCTCCTTCCTTCCTCAAGAGTAATTCTCTTGAATTCCTCCATTAGTTCGGCCTTAACTTCATCATCATTCTCCTGTTCAGACCTATCAGGTCTTGAATCTCTCCTTCTCTTGCATTTATCCTCACATTCCTCTAATTTCATTCTCCAAATTAACTGCAAGAATACAAGAGTCTTCATGAAGGCATCATCATCCAGTAATGCCTTGCAGGCCTCCATCCTGGCATCCTGTACATGCTGCCCCTTTATATCCATATCAGTTAACACCGATTGTGTTGATCTAGGAGGAGAAGGAATACCAACATGCATGTCTTGATCAGTTATAATTATTTCATCCATCAGAGCCTCTTGTGTTTCCTAAGCCCTTTGCCTCTTTAGGCTTGGCTCTGATAGTAAATCTACAAGATCATTTCTCGGTGGTGAATCTTGGTCCACAATCCTTATCCCTCTAGGTTTCCTGATCCCTTGACCCGGTTGTGATGATGCTTGCATTATTTGTTTTCCCCTTTTATCTCCTGCCTCCTCATCACTGCTATCATCTCTCTTCCTCTTGTATAGAGGCCTGTCCTCTGGTGGCTAATAAGTTGGCCTTATTTCTTCAGGCCTTGCCTCCGGTCTCTGAATTCCCAAGTCCAATTCCAAATTGACTTTCTTGGTTTTCAAGGTGCTCATGATATCTTTGAAGTTATTCATTAAGAAATCTATTATTTTATGAAATGGAGTGAACTCCATCAGTGGATCATATTTTGGATCCATTTTATGCACCATAGCCAACAGTTTCTCATAGGTAATCCATTTCTCTTTATTTAATTCCTGCCTGCTCAAATCAAACTCATTTATGATTAGATCCTCAGGAAAATTGAAAACATGTGAAAACTTGCCACCTTTAATTCATTGCCTGAATAGGGCAAAGAATCCCTCGGGGTCATGCTGCCTCTTAGATCCACTCTTCAAATGATAATATCAAAAAATCTTCCAAAGTGGACCCATCCTCCCTTGGAAAAGACAAAATCAGAAACAACAGTATAATCAGGGAACAAAGTCCCTTTTCCTTTCCCTGTCAAATTATCCTCATGAATGCAACCTAGTTGCCACATGACCTCGGCAAATCCCATCCTTGATGGTACATTATATGGGAGAATGTGAGGAGCTCCTTGGAAACCATAAACCCTTAGGATAGTGCTTACGGGGTATAAGATGATGTCACCCCAATTGTGGCACACGTTCAAATCAGGCTTCCTCACTTTGGGTCAGAGGAAATCATGCAAATCCTCAGGGAACCTTGGCACATTTACCACCAATATAGCTCTAAGTCTAGAAGCAAAATAGTTATCAAACTGCACAAAGCTAGCACCTCCCCTGTTGCAAGACAAATCTGCACTCCAAACCTATACTAGTAATCTTTCTCCATTCACTTCTTGCCTCAACACCATTTTATCTGAGAAGAAGTCAGGATTCTTGTACAGGAACATATGCATTAATAGGGAGTACCAAAAGAAAGGATTACCAGTGTCCCCCATATGCAAATTCAACAAACCCTCATGTATCTTTTCAGCAAAAAAAGATGCATAGTCGTACACTACAAAAAAATCGGGATGCTGAATCTGAGCCCCCATAAACATATAAGCAATGGGCATCACGGTATTAGGGCTGAAACCCAAAATCTGGCAAAGTGAATAAAATGTTGCCAAGAAGTGATCAGCAAAACAACTCAGCTTGAAAGGCTCTTGATCAATTGGGCTGATGTGAATCGTTGAACTACCTGCCTTGGCTAAATGAGGAGGAAGCAATTTTGATCTGAAAAGAGGCTTTGACCTTCCATATTCCTGCTTCATTTCCTCAAAATCTACTCAGACTAAGAATGGGCTATACTCACTCAAATCGAAAACCTACCGAATCTCATTTGCATTTATATTCAATAGAACCCCACCATCATTATCCCTGATAATCCTTGTAATAGGATCATATCGTGCTGCCACTGCTCTGAGTAGGTCAATATTAGGAAATACATTTGGTACAACTAGTTTCCCCATATTGTACTTCCAGCCATTACAGAAAGGATGAGGCACATTTCGCTGTCCATACCATCTCCTAAACATTTCTAGGCCCGTCATTTGGACCCTAGCATCTGCAATATTATAGGTTTTACACTTTAGTCCCTCACCTAAGGCTTTCCCATTCATTAAAACCAAACCCCTCTTCTTGTCGTTCGTTGATAGCAGGAATTGATCTAGGAAATCGTCGTATAAATTCCTTTGCAAATAATCAATATGGCTAGAATGCTGCTTTGATGGCGCCATTTCGAACAACTAGGGCTTCTCCTAAAATCAAATTCTTGAACAAACTAGGGCTACCCAAAATGAAATTACACCAGAACTTTGCAATTTCCCACAATTCAAAAGAACCAGTAACCTTACAGTCTTAATCAACAAGACCCTTGACCAACACAATACAACCCTCCACAAAAAACACATTCAAACAGAAATCGTGGCATAGAAGGTAACTCACGGGATTTCGCGCCTTGCAAAAAACCAAATCTCACTGTAATTGCTTGAAAAACTCAATGTTTGGCTCTGGACCGCTTCAAAAACATTTGAATGCCTTTGTGGTTAAGATAGAATGGAATTAACTACTTAAAGCCGATGAAAAATGGCCAGCAGACGTCTCATCCGCCATTAAAGCTCACTTGCTTTCCGTGCCAACGGCTTCAATCATATTTGATGCAAATTTAAGTCCTCGCCGTCGATCTCTTGTTCCTGTCAGATCATCAATGATCAGATGGCCATCTTCAAAAGGCTGACAACCTAATAACATCTCCATGTCATTATCGAGGGCCCACCATAATACATAGCGCCAAAGGAATACACGTGGCGTCCGCCTGTGATATCACAATCACTAAACACCCTTCACTTTAAGATCATGTGATGGCAGGCGACCATTGATTCCCTCCATCGGCGATCATGATCATTCACAACAGTGAGCAACACCAAAACCTATCCGTCGAGCAACTTTTCATCAAGGTTAAAACATCACCGTTGATCTCGAGCACGTGCATCTCACATCTGGTTTAGTAACCCACTCTATAACGTACTAAAGTCTGATACAAATATTAAGCACTTTATTTACTCCTTTTCAGCATTGGCAACTTGGGACACGTGGTGCTCACCTGTTATATCGCAATCACCAAGCAACCAGTGGTGATGTCATCGCGAGATCATGGGGAATGGTCAAGATCAACCGTAGGGAGATCGATGGTCACTAAAAATAACCCCTACAAAATAATACATTATATAATTACTTAAAATAAAAGAGGGGAAGGGGACACCGCCTAGGACAACAACAAATGATGGCTCAAAGTTGTTCTAAAACATAGGGCACGGTCCGACCCAAACTTGAGAAATAAAAGGTCAAGCGAAATATTTAGCATTTTTATTAAAAGGGGCCCGACTTAGACGATTCAATGGGACATAAGTTATTTTGAAACCACCCTCAAAAAGGTCACGTCAGAACAGACCCAACCCAAAGATATACATAATATGGCAGGTTACGAAAGTGGCTACGAGATGCACGTTCTCAAAATCAACGGAGGTGTTATAATCTTGATGAAAAAGTTGCTCGATGGTTATGTTCAACAACGGTGACTATTGTGAATGAACGCGATTGCCGATGACGGAGATCAACGGTTGCCCGCCATCGCGTGATCGGAAGATGCAAGGTGTTTATTGATTGCGATATCACGGGCGAGCGCCACGTGTATTCCTTTGGTGATGCATAGTGTGGTGGGCCCGTCGTGCTGAGATGGAGATTACATCAACCTTTTTGAAGGCAGCCGTTTGATGCTCTGACAAAAGTGAAGGATCGATGGTTGGGATTTGAATTCGATCGACGTTAAGTAATTTTCCTTCGTTCTATTTTACCACAAAGTTATAACAGATTTTGGTTGTGTCTTGATGACAGTTTTGGGCCACTTTTGGTGCAAGTTTCTTGAGGTTTGGCGGCTGGCCAGTGCATCAGTTATTCTGTAGTAGGTTTTAAACTCATTAGAGTTTGATTTTTTTTGACAGTACTAGCATTTGAATGGAAATTACTCATTTCGAACTCATGTCTCTCCATTGTATAAACATATCATTATTTTTAATAAAATGATCAAGGTTTATTTTGTTCATTTCTAAGTTATGGATGTTGAACTGTTAGTCTGTTAGCTTCTGTTATGTTTTGACTAAAAATCCTGATATGATTCATGAAGTGCAATATAATATAAAATATCATGGAGACTTGGAGTGCAATATAAAATATTAAATAAAATATCCTGATTCCTGAACTTGAAGTGCAATGATTCACAATTTATTTGAATACAATATAAAAAATCATCAACTACTGTTTGGAATATGATTCATGCAGTGCTTGAGTGAAATCTAAAATAAGATTATAAGATATCATGAACTTGAAGTGCAATGATTCACAAATTTCATTTAATAGAATATAAAATATCATCAACTATAGTTTGGACTTTGGAACAATGGAAATTGGAAACTGATTCAAGAAGTGCGGTAAAAATACCTAAAACTTGCTAATTCTCTTCCATTTCCCAAACGGAGTCAGGGTCCTCAAATCGATGCTCATCTTCAGATAAAGTAAAAGAGTCATCTTGATTCGGAGATTGCTCTACACTTTGTTCGGCCTGTATCTTAAAATCAACATTCATTGTTTGATTTGTGTCAATTTCAATATCATTGTCATCTTCATCTATCCTAGGCCCACTGCCACTGCCACTAGTACCACCACCAGTACCGATGACTCTTAGAATTGGAGAGCCTGTGTTGCACAACCTGGCCCCTCTTCTTTCACATGTGGACCTCTAGATTGTGAGTGCCCTTTCAAAAGGAAATTTTTTGACATTATACGCAGTTCCTTTCATCCTCAAGCAATTTTCCAAATTCTTGTCCAGTTTGTTTCTTAACTTTGATTTCAAAAACCCCAATGTATTGAAAACTCTCTCATCCTCCACCGATAATATCATTGTTTGACATAAATCAGCAAGTTTGAAATATTCTAACATCAAACCACGCAATATTTCACTCTGACCTAAGCTTGTCCAAACCTTTTTTATTGATCCCAGCTCAAAGTCCTTCTCCTTGCCCATGGAATCAGATTGGTCCATCATAGCTATTGCAAAACTTCGACATTGCTTTCTAAGCTTTTTTTCATCTAAAATTCCTTCTATTATTTGTTCATTGTATGTTACCTTTTCTGAAAACTGTTCGATCACGATTTTTACTTGATCATGAAAATATTTTGGGTTATCTCGGTTTACCCAAAATTGAGGATACACAATACCCAAGGCTTCAAGTATTTCATGTCGAGGGAATCTTTCACGAATCTCTGAGGAAAGAGATTTTGCAATTTCCTTCAAATTATCACTAACAGATTTAACAATGTCGTTAAAATCTTCCTCGTTAACAGGTACTTCTTTTCTAGAGCGCTTGCCAGTGCCTGTCTTACAATGGTACATTGGTATCTCATATCCGCATACACAAATACATAAGTGCCCGCTTGCATTAAACTGTAAATAATTATCAGGATTATTCAAATCAGTAATTTTTCGCCACATCAAATAATTTGCGCCTTCTTGTGTTAGATCTAGATATAGATGATTGAGGGCCAAGCATGTAAGTTTACGTAGATTGGCATATTCATAAATATACATAGTTCTATCTTGGGCTTTCTTCACAAGATTGTTCATCTCATCCAGCATGGGGAGAAGACTAGCTAAAGTCAAGAGTGTCTCTATATCGCTTAACCTATGTAAGAGTTCAGGAGCTTTGTCTATTGTGCTGCGATGCTCGTACATCAACCCAATCAAGGATTGATATTCTGAAAGAACTCGTTGCACTGGTCCATGTAGGGAGATCCATCTGGTATCGAAATCCTTGAGAAGCTTGTTTCCAGGTGTTATTCCCTCAGCAAAATGTTGAAATTCAAGGAAATGTTTGGGACTTCAGCAGAAGTATGCGTGGATCTCGCGAACTAGATTTTCAACTTTTGATACTGTTGGAAACTTGCTTACAATTTTAAATGCTAAATTCATTCTGTGGGCCATGCAGTGAATGCCAAGCATGTATGGTGCACAAGTAAAGACCGCTCCTTTGACCTTGCATCACTGCAGCTCCATCAACTCCTACACACACCAACTTTTTGGCAATTGTCAACTCATCCAAACCTGCAATTTCATTCAAAGATTTCTTGACTATTTCAAATAGATTTTGTGATGTTGAACTGTCCTTCATTTTATGAACACAAAGAAGATGAGCTTGGCGAACATGTTTTTGTACAGTATACAAATGCATACAAACCCAAGAAGTATTGTCTACCGCAGTAACTTCATCTAAAGATAATGCAATGAAATTTGACTCTTTTAATTTCTCCTTTAAATCTTGCTTTTCCACTGCAGCAAGATAGTTCGCCAATTCCCATCCAGCGTTTACTGACCAATGTGAGAAGGGAAAGTGGGGAACACTCAAATAAGATAATAAATCAAAATGTTCTGGGTAGTCTGTCATAGGACACCCCCTGGACAATATATGAAAAACAACACTCATCTGAATAGTTTTTGACAGATTTGCTACTGCCATGGCTTTTCCAAAATGAGCCTCAAGTGTACCTTCACATTTTTTAATCTTTGACATTCTATGGTTATGCTCTCCATAATTTGCGACATACTTAACATGAAGACATTCTTCCTTTGATTTCCATCGTACGACTGATTGTTCCTTTCCGTCTATGATTTGTTTTTCGTAAACTTTGCCAATATGCTTTTCTATAGTGTCAAGCTTTAGCTACATCATTTTGTCTCTTCCACATTTCCAACTACAAATCTTACATCTGACCTCTGTTGCCCTTTCAATATCATTTTCGTTTGATACCCCCATTGGTTCAAGGAATGGGTACTTCGACAACCAACCAATTTGAAAATTCCTTGTCATTTCCCACTCGCACCCCAATTTTGCTTTTCCTTTTCTTTTCTTGCTACCAACATCATCCTCATCCAAGTTGATTATCTCATTCTGGCTATCCAGGGTATCCCTTGGAACATCTTCTGCGGTATTGCCATCCTCATTTGATACATTTTAATTTAACATAATGACAATCTCACCTTGACCTTCCTGTGGCGGAAGAGTTGATGATGTATCTCCATCTTCAATAATATTTGGTGGAAGAGTTGATGGTGTAGCTCCACCTTGATCTGATGGATTAGAAGCTTTTCCAATTCCAAAGTAAGACTGTATGGTACCTCCCTATTTTGGGCATTTTGATGTCCTCCCAGACTCTTTATTACCCGCCTGCTCAGGAGTCTTACCCTTTCTGCTCGACATATTGATCTCACTTCGAATCAAAGCTGGAAAAATCAGTCTTCTTGTTTAAGGACAGACCGACAGAGAATATAGATCACATTCCCTACTTAAAATTATGTTTAAGATTGAAGCAAGAATGGAAAACAGATAAAGAAATCTTATTATTATAACTAATAGTCTAGTAACTAACAATAGTATGAAGATTCAAGAAATGATCACTCACCTTTGACTCTATGTTTTCGGGTTTCGCTGACTTTTGAATCGAGAAGTAGAACCTCAGAACCGAACAAAATGTGTAAAACCGAACAAAATGTGTAAAAACAAATAACAGTTTCAATTGTATTTATATCAATCCATATTTGGCAAATTCTGTGAGATTTTGAAATGGTATGTTAAAAATTTGGCGAATCCCGTGTGCTTATACAACGATACCTTGAAATTTTCAAGGCAAAATAGGTTCTCATAAGCAACTATTTATAAATTTTAATTGGCGAAATGGGTCTTCACAAGCAACTATTTGTAAATTTTAATTGGCGAAATGGGTCTTCATTTAATGTTGTTTTAATAGTATTGGCGAATATGTTGGTGACTTTGACATGCTCCCCGAGATTCCAGGCAAAAATATTGATCGGTGCATTGGAAACGCGTAGTCTGTTATGGCAAATTTATTGCCTAAACATGCCTCGTAAAAAAAATTGCTAGCGAATGGACATGCATTGGACCGATAGTCCGTGATTTCCTAGCGATTTGAACACCATGTAGATACGGTAGATTCACCAAATTCGAATTGCCAGATTCCTAGAATTCACCGATTGGCGATAATTCGCCACTAAAGTTACCCCTGCATCCAACAACACTTTAAACCACTTCTTTCATACTATCATGCCACAAACAACCATTGTAAACCAAGCAGTAACATAATACTTCATCCTAGAAGCACTGAATGCTCAATCATGAGATATAACATTAACAAATCAACTTGTGGACCACTTCAGCACATGAAATTTGAATTGAGATATTGCATAGACGTTGAGAACACATTCACCAAGCCATGAGAGCATAAACACCAATGTAGATAAATGTGGAGCATTTTTTGGACCAGTCCAAAGAATCAACAACATTGCCAACCTTATGCAATTAGCAAAAAAATCCTCGACAACATTGGTGACCTAAAGAGATACGAGTGCAATATCCACATAACACTAACTTTGAATCCCAAACCACAAGACCAAATCTTTAACAGTGGAGAAATGTGAAGCATTCTCCCAAATAGACTTCAATGCAGCTTCCAAGAACAAAACCACTTAAGCAACTTGTGGAGGCTAGAACTTTCTTTCAGAACCACATGCTTCATTAGGAACATCAAGAGAGAGAATAAGATATATTGTAGACCTTCAACAACATCTCTCTATTGTTAGCAATATTTCTAATGCTTCTAACCCTCATCTTAATTTGCTTCTAATTCTCATCTTAATATATTATGTTGAGAAAAATCATACTCAATACTTCTTAGATAATACATGACATCTAATTAGATAAGGCATGACATCCAATCATGAACTTCAATGAACATCAGATAAGGCATGAAATCCAACCATGAACTTTAGAAAGGCATGACATTTGATCATGAACTTCAACAAGCATCTCCATACATCAATGTTAACCCAACTTGAATAATATCAACAATGACAACCAATACTAAGAAGAAGACACTGCAACAATCTCTCACCAAGTACATGACATTAGAGTCATCAAATTCCAATAATCTCCCTTACTTCTCAAGTGCTGACAACAATGTCAACCACAAACAATTCACCAAGTGTTGTCATCAACTACTAACAACAAGCTCATAAACCACTACCAAACATATAACAATCTTCATTAAGTGTTGACATCAAAGATACCAAACAATCAATGTTGACATCAACTGCCAACAATCTTACACAAAGGTCCACAAGTGTTGACATCAATACAACAACTGTCAACAAGTTGATTTTTTTTTAAAGTTTCCCTAAAAGAGGGCTTAATCTATCATATATATATTAGTATATTTATAATATTGGCAATTACACTTGCACACCCATTACACATAGGACAAAGGCACTCTCATTTCTCCCTAAAACCCTAGTGTCTAGTTTGACTTATTTCCCATTATCGCTTCCATCCTCAAGTGTGTGCAATGGTGATTGTGTCAACTTAGTTGTTGCTCCTCCCTACTTGTGAACTCCAATATCAATGGCCTCATGTTTTCCGCTATCTCTAGTGATGGCCCTAATTCAACCACTTATGATGGTATTCATTCATTTGATTTTAGTGACAAAATAGGATTTGGGGGTTGTAATGTTGCCAATTCCCTACCTATTGCTTCTCCTGTTCATTGGCATAATCTTGGTGTTAATCCCACTACATTAGGATTGGGTCACCAATCCCTTGTGACTATTGCAGGTGTAAAGACTCATGCACACCGTCTACAAGACAAATTATGATGACTTCCTTGTGCACAATCTTCCCCTATGGTGATTTGTGGGTAGTATGTACTTGAGAATGAATATTTTTACCTATGTAGGGGTTTATTTTGTAAATTTAATAATTTTTAGCATTCCCTTCCCAATCTACACAATTGGGTCATGGATTCATTGAAGCCTCTCATCAAGGGAAAATCCATCTCTTCCCTTTTATTGGGGGCTTTTTCATTATGTCTTTTACCTCTTCAAAGGGCAATGATGTGGTGCTTGATGGCATATTATGGATGTGGGGAGACAACTCTCTCTTGGTTAAGCATTGGACTACCTCCTTCAATCCCCTCTCTAAACTTCTCAATGTTAGACTTGTGCAGTTCAACTTCTAAATCTTCCTCTCTAGTTCGAGGAAGATTATTTCTATGATGTCATTAGCAATATTATTGATTATTTCTTGAAGGTTGAATCAAATATTTCCTACATGGACTACTCTACATTCTATCATATGCTAGTGGGCATTGATATCTCCAAGCCTCTTCACAAGAATATGTTTTTGATGGTGGAGGATAGGCCTTGGGCTCAATTTATTGACTATGAGTATCTTCTATTTAGATGTAAATTATAATTTTCCATTGGATGCATAGCTTCTTTTTTCCCACTCTCGATGCAAGGGCATGGTGACATGGTGCAAGAATTCCAACAAAGATCACTTGAATATTTGTGCTTCCAAATCTCTAGTTGATCTAGCTCCTCTTACGATAATGAGACTTATTAGGATGTCAAATCATCTCTTCTCATTCCTCATATGATTCTTGAGGGGGTTTCTCATGTGATTGGTATGACTTTGGTGATTTCCACTTCATTGGCTCCTATTCGTGAGTATCACCCACCTTCTGCTCCAATTACTCATTTTTCCTTCAGATTTGACTTTGATTCAATCTACTCTTAAGTTGTTTGTTCGATATTTGACTACTCCACCTTGAAATTCCTCTATTTTTGTTACACCCATGGATGGGCCCTCTATGGGAACCCCCCTCCTCACCTCTCCCATATATAAGGATTTGGAAGACAATATTTCATGGACAATTATACAAAGGTGAAATAAATGTCTTCCCAAATTTATGTCCCAATCTCATAGTAGAGTAAAGGGCCTGAGTTTGAATAGGGTTGAGTTTGGCATTGTCTAAGTTAGATGCCTAGGTACTTTTTTTTTCATGCATTTTGGTTTTAGTTGTGGTGGTTTGTGCTTGGAAACTAAGCACAATTGTGTCTTACTCCCATCTTAGAGGTTGCATTTTTTTCTTCCTATAGGTATCATTTGTAATAGGGATGAGACCCTTGCTTCCCATTCTATCTAATAAAAAGCATCAATATATCTATATTGTATATAGTGAAAGTGACATAATAAAATCATAGTTATAATCATTGAAGTAAATTACATAGATATAGTTATGAATTTTCATAATAGTTGGCATCAAAATCATATTTCAATCAAGACTAAATCATACTGATTATATTCCACTTAAAACAATTGTATGCAAGAAGTTACAACTATCAAAATACTATGCATTCACAATTACGAAAACTACTTTCCAAGAGACATTCCTTCAATAGGGTTAGCACCACTTATTCATTTGAGTTTATTTAATTTTGAATCTTTAGAGCTCATGATCATACTCATAGAAAACTTCATTATTGAAAAATAAAACCACATGGACATTGTCAATAATTAATTAGAAATAAATATTAACATGAATATACATCCCATACTCTATCCAAATTATTTTTTGTTAAATTAGAGAATTTGTTACCTTACCCAAATGAAATGAAACTACCCATAGTTAAATCTAATTAAATCTTATCTTCTAGGTTAAATAATCATATTTTAGAACCCAAAATATAGGATAATCAATATGAAGTCCACACATGCAAATATTGGAATGATAGATTGCATACAAGTTCTAAAATTTTAACTGAAATTAATGAGATTATAAACATAAGGAGTGTGACCAAGGTTACAATAGTAAGTGGTCTCACACTATAAGGTGAATTAGATAATAACATTCAAACATTAATAACAATGAATAATTTAACAAAATAAAGTTTTTAATCAAAGAGTCAACTATAAAGTTCACTTAAAAGGTTAATATTATCAAAATTATATTGTAACAAGAGTGACAAGGCTCACCAAAGGATGCACCCAACTAATAGTATCAATTTATATTAGTAGAGAGAGGTGCTATAAGAATCCAAGGTTGGGCCTTATAGTATCATTTGACAAAATGCCACATAAAGCCCTAGTTTCTTAACCTACACAAAAGATAATAGTCATCAACAAACTTTGCCACCAAAAAAACATTCAAATAAAAAAAAACCAAAGAAAATGCCTACAAAGTTCAATCAATTTTTCTCCTTTTCCAACACATGAATAATCTCTTCATTATGAACTATTAGTACCAAAATTGGTAATGCAATGAAACTTTATTTTTTTCATGTCAAAATTGTAGTTACTATCATTGTCATATTAGTCAATGTTAGTCAAGTTGTCCTTGTCAATCTATTAAGCTATCAAGTGATGACCTAGTTTATCTACTGGCAATGATCATAGGATAATTCATAGATAAGGAATGAAAAGATATGATGAGCCAAGATTTTGATGGTTGAAGCTTACATGGTGAAGTATAAGACAATATATCAACAAAGGCTAGACAAGTTGTCCTCATCAATCGAGTTATCAAGTGATGACCTAGTTTATCTATGTAAGGCCACTTGGCCAATTTCCCATAATACATGTAGGTACCTTCTAACATGAGGTAACAATGCATCTCATGGCTCATAAAAGTGAATATGGTTTATAATAGATTTACTTGTTAATTAGTTTTAGGTGCGATCTTGCATTACAATACCGGGATAAAAGTATTGAGTGAAAGTTAATTTAAAATTATTACTGAAGAGTCCATATATTGCCATGTTTTCAAGAGAAGGAGGACATACATAAATATTGGTTAATATCATGCATCAATTAAAGTATTATATACTATTCTAGGATAATCCTTTTTACCATATGACTTAAGAGGTCAATCAATAGTTAAATGAAGTTGGAAAGGAACCTTAGGAGGTAAGGCTAATAGAGATAAGATGAGGGAAATAATTGTTAAATCTTAAGGGAAGAGGTTGGAAGAGGAAATTGGTTTTATTTGTATGTTTAAGGAGGTAAATGTAATTATGTCACATTGTCTTTACTTATCCTAATATATTTAAATGATAAAAGCTAGATAAATGATTCAAGTGTTTTCTTACACATTTATTAGGGGATGATTGTATATAATCATAATGGTTGAGCTAATAGGGAGAGTTTCTTGGAACATGAAAGAGAATATTTTGAAAAAGGTCATGAATGAATATTAAGTATATATATATATAAAATTTTCAAAGACGATGTAGGAGAGAAGACATTACTAGTAATCTTATTTTAACCAAGCTATTTATTATATACACAAATATGCAAGGAAGTGTGATGTGTGCTAAAGAATTGGGGAACTAAACCCATAAGATAAGTACAATAGTATTAGATATAGCACCACTTAAAATAAAGCATAGAATTCATTGATCTAAGTAATATTCACGACTAAGATAAATACCAAAACTTCTTATATGAAAACATTAATTCAAGATTTAATTATTCCATTAGCATTAATAATGATTAAGAAAATCAAAGAATTATTATGTAATTCTAACATTAATAAAATTATAATATCATCCATAAGCAAATGGAAATGATTACTAAAAATCAATGCCAATACAACTCAACGGGTAGAGGAATTAATGGAAGAGAATGGAGTTGTTGCTCGTCTGGCTATATCTACTTGAATTTCCATCTACGAATCAGCAAAGGTATGTTGCATCATTATGGAGCCATTTACTATAATATTTGCCACCACGTTAAGTCAGCAAGGTATTCTGATCGATGGCGTAGTAGCATGGGGAGGAATAAATGTTGAAAGTAAAATGCATTGAATGGGTACGGTAAACGAAGAACTAATCATGATAACATTGTTCAGTGAATCTTTAATTTTATGGTGTTATCAATCAATCTCAATCGCCAGCCACCAGCACCAATTTTATAACTGTGAGCTTGCCAACTGTACATGCATTCAATGCTTTCATTGAATTCAAAAAATTCCCTTATCATCACAACATTAACAACAAATATTACAGCATCCATTTCGAGGAAAATAAATGAGATTTTAACTTTGTCAAGACTTCTTCACCAAATGGAGACGAAAATAAATGAGATTTTAACTTTGTCAAGACTTCTTCACCAAATGGAGATGAAACATTGATAGATAAACTTGGACTTTCCGTAAAGGGATGGAAAATCTATCTGGACGTTAATAGAGCAGGTCAGTATTTGGTAGCGAGGGAATGAGCGAAAGATATTATCTTTGTGCACTAGTATTCTTTGAGGGAGAACGAAGTTGTAGAACGTGTGGGAGGTCCCTGCTACAAGTGATTGGTCATCAACGACAGGCCAGGGAGAGGAGGGACTATGTGATGGTCATATCAGGCGAAGCATGGTGGGTGATAAAAAGACCACCTGGGAGACGTTTCAACCTTTTGGTTTTCTGCATCATCCATGGGATTCACCTGTTCCTTATCTACTAGGATGTAAAAATAAATGGTGGCATCACTATCTATAATTGGGATGGCACCACTCGACCCAGTTCAACTTGAGAGCGAGGGAATTTGAGCATTACACTCGCCATGGGAAGAGGCGGCAGAATTAAAAACTCTTATCCTCTTCATTATGGGGAGACATTATTCAGTGCCTACGGGGAAGTCAAGGCAGAAGTAAAACAATGGGAAGCTAGACCAGGTATAATGCGGGGAGATAATATTTTCAATAGGATAGTGGAAGCTCATCAAACATGGTAGTCCAGGTATCCTTATTCATTATTTTTCTACTTCGAATGAAGCTACAATGAAGTTATGAAATAAAAGACAGATTTAAAGAAAAAAAAACATGAAATAAGCACAGGATCTCTTTCTCTCTTTATTGTCATATTCTAAATCTAGATTAACGGATCACACATTTTAGTTGCTACAACATACACTCTTTTGCGTGGATGACAGGATTTCCTGTCTTCTATTTGTCTTATGCTTTATTTCAAAGTTAGCAACGCATGATCTTACAAGTCGTTCATGTTCACCATTTCTAATTACGCCTACAATGCCTTGGGCACATTTGTAGAATTGCTTAACTGCATTTCCAGTTGCTTCTATCTTTCACAAAATTGGCTTTTAGAAGTCTATACATAATCGGATAACTTTTGTTGTGTTTTATTGTATTTAAAAAAAAAAACAGTCCCATGGTTAACTGATAAAAGTTGCAGAACTGGTCTTGTATCTATTAATTTCATTAAAAATCTCTAAGCTTCTTAATTAATCCAGCACACTACCACATTATCAATAAATAAATAAATAAATAAAATAAAACATCGATGTATTCATCTAATGCCCAACTGTGAAGGGAGGCGACTATGACCAGTGGCCATACTGAGCACAACCTTCTCCTGTAGCTCACATTCTAGAGCATGATTTCCGCTGAGACCGATCTGGTTCATGTCGCCATCTTTAGACCTGCAAGGAAGAATAATGGAGCTGTTTAATTACTGGACTCATTATCCTTTGTTGTTATCATCCGACCTGCTCTTCCCTTGGCCACCATCGTGCATCTAATCGCTGAGAGTTGCATAACGATTAGGGTTTACTATTCGATTTTCCCCTGCCTTTTATCTTTACCTATCTACCTATCTTTTATTGAACTGCCGAGATTGTCCTTGTTCAAAATAGAATTCAAAACTAAGTCAAATCGTGCGTAGTCAACTTTTCCTCCCAATAGCACATAATGCATAACACTGTTTTATTACCATTACCTGTGAATTTCCCTATTACCTAGCGCTTATGTATTGTTTTTACAAAAACGTTGGTGAATGGTATTCACGTGGTCTTTCCATTTATCCAGTCGTCCCCTTATGAATATTCATCCTTGCATTTAAAAGTCTTCGTGGAAATGTTTGTTTATATTATTTTTCCCTCAATAAAGGAGAAGGGGAATATCCCCATATTCTTAAAGGGGCTTCTAATAAATTAAACCCAAAACTAAACGAAGAGGTAAGGATTAGTTTTATTAGAGATTCTTTTAAAGAGAGGAAGACTTCTTATTATTCGTTTCTTCTTCTTTTATTTTATTTTTATTAGGGAAGATAGTATTATGTAATAGGTAGATGAATCAATATATAACTAATTGTATTTAAGGGAAACAATCTTCTTATTCAAGAGAAAAAGAATATACCCCCCACTTTCCAGATCAAGGGTCATGTTAAATTTAAAATAGGAGTATGAAAAAAATAAAATAAAATAAAAGAGGTAAAGTTAAGTATTTAATTAGGAATTTATTCCATTCCTTTTAAATAAAAAAAGAAAAAGATATTCTCTTTCTTACTTTAGATTCCTTTTAAAAGTAAATATATAAATATATGAATTAATTTATTTAATTATAAGAGATGATCATTATTATTTTAAATTACTCCTTGTGATAAATAGAATAATTGTGCTTAAAGAATATATATATATAGAAATGGGTAAACGAATTCAAATAGTTGGCATGTAAAAAAGTGAATGAAACAATAATGTTTTATCTCACTCTTTGGGTTTAGAAGAACGTTAACATCAATAATTACCTTATTGGTAATCTTGAAGGTGTCGATAATTAACGCGGTAATGATGATGGAGGAAATATTAAGAGTAGTATTAGTACAATGTCAAGTGATGATATGGCTAATGAACGAACCATTATAAGTTTCGAATTGGATATTAGAATCTTAGTTCCCATGATTATTAATATAAATATATGTTTAGCATTACTAATATCAGGGACAATATTAATGTTAATCGTTGCCATAGGTTTATTTAATGACGTTATTTGGGTTAGAAATAATGTCGTTATCAACACCCAACCTTAGGCTTGCACAAAGAGGTAAGCGTGATCTTAGTAATACGTGGTAAAACTTTCAGGGAGTGCTCGTGTGATCTTTCTCTTAAAATAAAAAAAAAAAAAAAATGTTAGCTTTATTTTTGTTGTGGCATAAATTTTGGGCATTGCAAGATGTTAGTGGTTTGTGTTTGATGTGGATGTTAAGCAATCTTTTTAAACCTAGTGATTTTACTCCTTTGTTATCCAACCATGTGGGAGATGGTTGAAGTCTAATTGTCAAACTACGATTCCTTTGTGAATTATATACATAGGCAAGGTCGTCAAGAGATGAACCCCCGAGGACTAGGTCTGGCCCCTAGGATTTGTTCTATTTTTATTATATTTGGGAATTACTATTGATATGTATTTGATTAGTTATCATGTGCTTGGTTTTATGTTTGTGGTTATTCTAGAGTAGTTGAGCTATACAAGTCTATCTCAGTGCTGTGGATTCCATGTCACCCTTGACTCTCACCCTTGATTGTCTAAGCCATTCAACTATCTAACTAGAATATTATAGTTTATTATTGGTCAAAATTTGTACGCTTTCATGTAGTACTTGCTTTGGTAGTAAAATTTGAAAGCTTTGCAGGTGTATGTGAATGAAGTTTGAAATTTGTGTTTTGTCCTTAACTGCATTTTAGGGTTAAATTTTTGGGCATTACAATCTACTAACAATGATCATAAGATAATTCATTATCAAGGAATGACAAGCTATGATGAGCCAATTATGAAGGAATGACAAGCTATGATGAGCCAAGCTTTTGATGGTTGAAGACTACATTGTGAAATATAAGACAATATATCAATGAAGGTTAGAAATAAAGAACAAGATGGAATAGTTTACAAATTCTCTTCAACACTCTATTCAAGCAAACAAATGTGAGCTATAATACCACAAATTAATGTAATTCAAATGAATACATTAGATAAAAAGATAATAAGGTAAAAATGTGATAATCTAAGACTAAGTTGTTGCACCTTTCAAAGTGGCATAACCAATAAGAATTTGGGTGGCCAAGTTGAAGGAAAAGTACAACAAGAAAGAAGGAGCTAAAAATAGAAGTGAAAGTTACACCTTTCAAATGCTAAAGCTAGCATGAAATCGTGATAAAATGGGCAAGGAATTTGCTCATCAATACTTTGCCTATTGGGAGAGAAAAATTAAATGTGGTGTCATTTGGAGGAGGTAAAACCAGTCTAAACTAGAGATAAATGTATTGGTACCATTACACACCTAGAAAAAAAAATTAAATTAGCAAGTTCAAGCATTATTTTTTATTAGTAATGCTAGCCTGAAGTCATGCCAAAGATGACAAACCTATAATGAAACCCTACCATCACTTAAAGAACATTGAGTAAAATTATGGTGCACTTTTTCAATGATTTGGCCCGTGCAAAAATGTGAGTACCAAGTGGTAATCATCTCAAAAAATCTTGCCTAAAATAAATGCTTGAAAACATGAGTGAGGAATAAGTGGAAATCCTAAAAGAAGGGTAGGGTTGTTATTAAATCCTGAAATGGAAAAATCATAAGGCAAAGATGTGAATGTCACACTTTCTAAGTGACACAACTAGAATGGTAGACATAAAACTCAATTCAGTAGCAAATGAATGTAGAAAGCGTGACCATAAAAAAAGGGGCAATTTTGGCAAACATAAAAGGAAATGGCACCTACTCATTAACAATGTAAAAACATATAAATAAACATCCAAAAAGTATGACATTTAAAATCAAATTGATGAGGATCAAACTTAGCACCAACTTTAAGGGTTTTTTAAAACAATAAAGCAAAAAATCATAGGTCATTCCTCGTCATTAAGTGGCCGATTTTGGGAATAAAGAAGATGAAAAACTATTTCAAGCCATTTCGAAGGGTTCATTTGCTCTCCAATAAATAAGATTAGGGTTTACTTTAAAGGTGTTGTATTATTAGTTTATATATCTTAATATTAATCTATATAGTATATGTTTAGAGATATCATTTTTGAGATGTATTATTTTTCTTTTTCAAATTTTAAAAATGTGTGTCGAAAATGATAATCTAAAGACATACTATATAGATTAATATTAAGATATATAAACTACTTTACAATCGTAACCATCAATAATATTATATTAAATAATATTAAATGATAATATTACATTACTATTAATAAAATTAGTATTATATTATTATTATTTTATTAATATAAGTATTATTCTATTAGAATTACTAAAATATTATTAGTAATATAATTACTAATATAAGTATTATTCTATTAGAATTACTAATATAAGTATTATTATTATTTTATTAATATAAGTATTATTCTATTAGAATTACTAATATAAGTATTATTATTATTTTATTAATATAAGTATTATTCTATTAGAAAATCTTGCCTAAAATCAATGCTTGAAAATATGAGTGAGAAATAAGTCGAAATCCTAAAAGAAGGGCAGGGTTGTTATTAAATCCTGAAATGGAAAAATCATAAGGAAAACACGTGAATTTCATAGTTTCTAAGCGACACAACTAGAATGGCAGAAATAAAACTCAATTCAGTAGCAAATGAATGTAGAAAGTGTGACCATGAAAAAGGGGCAATTTTGGAAAACATAAAAGGAAATGGCACCTACTCATTAGCAATGTAAAAACATATAAATAAACAACCAAAGCGCATGACATTTAAAAGAAAATCGATGAGGATCAAACTCAGCACCAAGTTTAAGGACTTTTTAAAACAATAAAGCAACAAATCATAGGTCGTTCCTCGTCATTAAGTGGTCGGTTTTGGGAATAAAGAAGATGAAAAACTATTTCAAGTCATTTCGAAGGGTTCATTTGCTCTCCAATAAATAAGATTAGGGTTTACTTTAAAGTTGTTGTTTTATTAGTTTATATATCTTGTAACACCCCGTCGTGGAACCTAGGGAATGACATGTAACAAATGCTAAACAACCGTATAATTTTTTATTTTTTAAAAACATTTAATTACAACATGTGAATATTAACCTAACACGATTGTTCTCGGGATTCCACAACAACGCTAATAAAGTAAAACAATAAATATAACACATCAAGAACCATAAACAAGATCATGAGGGTAAATCATAAAAAGGTTACGTTACATCAAGAATTACATTACAAGTATATTTACAATGAGCGAGATTGTGACAAATCTCAATACATCTCAAGTAACAATACAATGAAACCTCATGTAACATCATGAGTGTACAAAATAGAATATGATCAAGAATAACTGACGACCAAATCCATGAGCTTGTTCGACGAACATCTCCGTGAATGATGTGTACCCAGGATCTTGCCAAGAACAAGCATGTCTCGAATATTATCACATACAGGGGACCCAATGGAAGAAATGACACGTTCCTCCCAATCGTGTGGAACTTGAAAGCCCACCCCCCATGCTAGGAGATAGAATAGGTCCTCAAGTCAAAATAGACAACAAGAAGAAACATCACACAAAACATGGTCGACACACATGACATCACAATGAAAACTCAACTGTCATACTTCGAGTACATTAATTAAAGTTTTCACTTAATTTCCAACTTCCGAGAGGTTACCCATGCAACCACTTCTAGGTTCATCCCCTAATGGAAGCCACTCCTTTTATGGTACGACTTCTCAAAATGTCAAAACAATAACACCAACATGCATACAAGAGAAAACTTCTCTGCACAAAGACTCACAATCATCAGAACCATACTACAATATTGAATATCTCGATAAGAACCACAACACATGCATGGCAAGACTTTCACGAACAAACACGACCCCACTCCATGGAATTCAAAATGTTCGAAAGTAAATTCACAAGAATCACTAAACATGCACGGTCCACGTTTTCACATTTGAAATAAAAACAAGAACAACCATAATATTCTATTCATGATTTCAAAACAATACTAACATTAAACGCGTCTAGGGAAATGATGAACAAAACACTATACTTTAATAAATGAAAAAGAATAGACTCTAAATAGAGAGATACCATTCAGACAAGATTGACCAATTTCATTCAAGATTTCCAATCATACATGGCTAACTCAATACATTTAAATTTATTGTATGAGAAGACAATAGGTTCTTCCATAAAATAACGTTCCTAAATTCTCAATCTTACAAAAGATGATCTTATGCATTTAAAACTCCATTATCCAAATACATAAATATATTCATTACAAATAATTAAAAAACAACTCAACATTCTAATATTGATATTGCATATGTATTTAAATTAATAATCTATTTTTATAAATCAATGCATTTATAATTAAAATAATATCCATTTCATAAATTAAGAAGGGAATTTAAAATTCAATGTTGATATACCTAAGTATATAAGTCCTTATAACGAATGGCATAAATAAATAAATAACAAGAAATTTATATCTAGCAGAGATTCTCACTAACCGTGTTAGCATAATGATGAATTAGTCTTTACATAAAAACAACAAGACTATCACTCATGGGCTAATTTTCTTTTCACTATTAAGAGTTAGCCAGATTTTTATAAATAAAATAAAACTATAATACTAGCTTATCATGACTTAAGTTTCGAATGCCAACCTATCCAAAATACAAGGCATCGGTTTTATGATTTCAAGCCAGGTCTCAAACATTAAGACTTATAAAATATATCGACTCAAAACCAAACGCTTCAAACAACTACAATTATTTTCCATGCATGAAAGAACTAATTAAGGAGTCAACCCACGATTACTTAAGAAAGCTGAAGTCGAAGAATACCTTACATGCAGTTGGCATGCATGAATGCTCACAGATTGAAGCGACTGAGAAACTCAACATATACTTAACATTTCAAAAACGAACTCTACGTAGCTAAAGCAAGGTCTTCTGCATGGTGTTGGTGTACACAGCTAGCCAAAAGGATTGGCGAACATAATTAACATAGACCCTTATTCATATGTCAAAATTTCACAGGTCGGCTGACAAGTAGAATACGAATAATTATTAACAACATAAAAAGAGAGAAGGAATGGCAAGTGCCATCATTATCAGTGAAATATAAGAGGATTAGACAGCCGCCCCACTCCATCATTCATTCCACAAGAAGGAAAATAGGGACGCAACCATTAAGCAAGCATCAGCGGTTCAAAGCAACAGAAACGAGCATCCTTAGCAAGCGACGCTAATCGATCCCAATAAAAATCAAAACCATAAGGAATAAACTTGATAACGTGAAGATTCCACCAACAGCTTACGAAGTCACAACGTCAGACTCTGCCAAAGGCTATCGACGATTTGACACATCAAGACAACAGGGATATTATATGTAGTAAGATGTCGAAGAGCTTGCAAGCAGATCATAAGCATATAAAGTCACAACACAGAATATAACATATGCAATTCACAGTCGACCCTACAAAGGTGGTGAAGAGATCCGCGATGGAAGGAAAGACCAACGCATGTCCTGTACATGCATGTCGTTAACGGCTGGGCTTAAATGTCACACACTAAGCTTTGACTGCTTAGGTGGTGCATGTGGGCCCGCTTAACCTGTTCCGTTCCCAACTTCAATTTCCGTTCCCCTAAACCGTCGTTGTTCCCGCTGTTACAGTCGGCGGTCGCCATTTCCCACGCATAGGAAAACTTAAATTCAAACTTGAACTCACTCTTGCCGCGCTGCTCTGAAAGTTTGGTGGATGCCATTAAGTATTTGATCACACAATAAAAGAATGAGATAGCTCTCATCGAGTATGGTTAGATTATAGCTCTCATCGTACTCCTCACTCTGCGAATCAATCCTTAATGCCTCATCCGCGGACTTCCTCTATTTCCTCCGCTTCTTCTCAATGTTTGGTGTGATCTTCGGAGTCCTTATTTGCTAAATGCTTGCAGTTCTGAGGGCTACAGCAGCTCCGCAAAGGAATTATTGCAATGTTTGGAAAATAGAAAAATATCAAATTTATACAAAACTAAATACTCCCTTTATTAAGCTATGTTGCTTCTTTTTCAGATTGATTTCTTTTATTTTGTGTAATGATGCTCTATAGTATGAAGCAAGGCATATCTTGGATTAGAATTTGAAAATTTAATGGATGAAGCAATAGCTTGGACACTTGTTCATGACTAAAAGTTAGTCGATAGGTTACATACAATATGAGATTTGAGTTTGAAACAAGTCTCATGTCGGCAAACCACTGTTGAGTCATCGGAAAATAAGTTTTAGCACTTATTATTAATTGTTTAATCTAACCACATACAACTAAAATTTGCAGCATATGACACCCATACACACCCATGCACAAACACATACTCTCTAGCATATTAACTTACATATAGTTTTCTATGGTGTAATCCTTTGAACCTCCTTTAGGTGCAAGTGCTAGTGATTAATTGGTTTCTTGGTGATCTAGAAGTTTGTGATGCTTGTCTTTATTTGTGGAGCAGATTTTATCATTGCTGGAATTAATGTTACATAATGAGTTGTTATGACGATGGTTTTTTTCATTTACTTTGTTATACTTGGATGATTGTTTGGGGTTTCTCTCTTATAATATTAGGCTTACATATGTAAATGGGGAAGAGCTTAAAGTGTTGGTATGTTGACCATGATGTTCCAACACTTTACGGTGAGCATGTAAATGGTATCTCTACATGAATTTTGACTATATCTTTTTGCTTTTTTTCAATATCTTATTTCAACAAGAAAGTTTTAGTATGGTTGTAACTTGTGATAATGTGTAATGTTCATTTTTTTAAAATAATCTACATGGGTGAAACATACACAACAACCAATTTTTTAAGAACTTTAACATTAATTGTTAGTGCCAGCATGGTCCACCCAGTGTCTCCATTGATAAGAAGATATGAAGGAATTGGTTGAGATCAACATTCCAACAATTATCATCCATTATGCATTTTTAAGTTAGTACTAACAAGACAATTATTAAAAATAATTCTCCCGTTCAAATGATTTCATTCCTTTAAACCATAGATACAAGTCCAATCAAGAAAGGAAGAGGAAAATATTATCATTATTTTGATTAGTTGTAAGAGGAGATACATGTTAGAGAGATTATCCAATGTTTTTCCATAATATAATTCAATATTTTCTTGAGGTTGATATGTTCAATTGAAAAAGAAATATAAATATATATTATATAGGTGCAACACAAACAAATAATAAGGAGACCCCATACTAGAGGTCAAGTTGTCTTAATTTCCTCCAATTTACTATATCCCATCCCTAAAGAGCGCAAGATTCAATTTATTTTTGCTATTAGCCATATTACAATACAACTTCCAAATAAAATTTAAATCTCAAAACTAGACTTTTATCTAAGTTTAATATTAAGGTGTGAGAACTTATTCTTAACATGATTTGCATATGCATTTACAAATTATTAAGTACAATGTTAATGAGGATCTATTTATCTAGAAATCTACCATTAAGGATGAAAGAAAACATGTGCTAAGACAAGGTAAACACACATTAAGTACATTGCAACAAGTAAATTAAGATCACCTACTAGAAGTTGAAATGTACACCTACGTACTAAGAAAAAAATGTATTCAGGGAAGAATAATAGTCAGACCACAAAAGAAAAACATGTCATTAGGAAAAATAAATAGGTAGTTGCACTCAACAATGAAGGAGAAACATATACACTAATAGTAAATAGGAATTATTACCATTAGCTAAAATGAACCAACACACCAAAAATAAAAATGATGTTGTCAATGATGTAGGAAAGTTTCTTGACACCCATGCTACTACCCCTCCAATTCCCTCTTTTGCCTCCCAAACTTTATTTCTACTAGCTACACATCCATGTGGTATTTTTTCTTTACATAATTGTCATAGTTACTACAAAGGCTTCTATGTATCATTTGATCAACTATCCTAACTATTTGTTCATCCAACATTATTTTTGTATATAACAATATTGCTTTAGGACACACTAGTAGCATTGCTAAAAACAATTATTTTTCCTTTAATGGGAATCATTTGAGCTATTATTTGTTTTTTATTGAATGATGGGAGAAAATATAGTGTTGGAAATAGTCAACTATTAGAGTGAAGCCTATTACTCTTAACACTACTATATAAGTGGTTTACAACCTTGCTATGAGTGTCATTTTAATTTCTATATTTGAACTTGTAACTTAGAAATTGTTGGTCCACCTATATTGGTTCATTAATGGATGAAACCTCCCAAATGAGAGAGATTTTGGTCCCCAAAATCTTTTAATATGAAAAGAAAAATTGAGAACTCTCACATCCCTCCATCTGAACTGTGAGCAACTTATCTCCAAGGTTGATTGTAGATGTATTGTGCTCTCATGAGGTATCAGTAAGCCACTCAAATAGATGGATTTTTTTCTAAAGTTATGCCACTTCTCTCTCTCTCTCTCTATGAATTCCCATCAAATACAACTTGCAACAACCCTTTAATGGACTAAAACCAATATGGGGATTGGAATCACTCAATCATATTCTAGTATCTTTATTGCATAACCCAACAATGCACTTGATAAATTCTCTATATTTTACATGGTTGACTATAAGCCAACTTCAACTCTATTTTTTCATGGGTCAAACTTAAGGTTCATTACTCTTCAGATTTGGTGGATGATAGTTTGTATTTCCAAATAGTTGGGTCTCATATACTTGAATCACATGAGGCTTAACATTTCATATGATATGGGAATTGTCTCTTAATTGTTGTAGAAGCCCCATGAGTTGCATTGGAAAGTAGCTATGTATATTTTCCACTATGTGTAAGGCACTCATAGTTACAAGATTCAATATGCAGTGGGCATGGATAATGATTTGGTGTGATCTCATAGAATCTAGTCCATCACTAGCACAACAAACGTATTGAGATACATACAGACTACATCTAAGACTTGATTCAAGATTGCATCATTGATCTTCAATACTATCTAACATCAGGGAAAATTGTAGACATCTTCACCAAACCCTTGATTGAAATAAAGTTCCTTCATTTGTAACATTTTCTATGGATATAAAAAGTTTTCGCTTTGTTACCATAGTTTTGAACATCCTTTCGAAAACTAGGTAAAATCTTGTAAATGTGCCTTGTCACAAAAATATCAACTTTTAACCTGGTTCCTGGAACCTCATTAGATTTTGCTTTGTTTGTCACAACCTTGTTTCATCCTATCACCTTCATGATTAAGCTTAATAGTTCCTTTCTATCAGCTTTCTCAAAGGTTCTTGAAACTATGTTGAACCTTGAAATGTTTCTCACAACCTAGCCAAGCGTCGAGGTTAAAAGAGAAGATTTTAGTACTTGGTCAAATTTTGGAGTTTTCAAAATTCCTGAAGGTTTTGAAACCTGTATAGGGCTTTGATTGGGTTATCAAAATATTGATTTTATCTAATTACATACTATCCTAGCTTCGTAAAGTAACATTTTATTTTCAAAGGGTGGCATTTCAAAAGTCTTAAGAAAATTGGAAACTAAAATAAGTATTCTAGAACTTTATGTAGGTTTCAAAATCTCTATCGGGGCTCGACAAGGTTATCAAAGCCATGATTATAACCGAAGTATCCAACATTATAAATGTTGGGCCCTATGGATGGCATTTCGATGAAGAACTGTTAGACAATGATAAAAATTTTGAAACCTTTGTCAGCCTTCAATAGGGTTATTGAAACTGATTAATTCTTTGAAAAATCCTCTCATATTCGTTCTCATTTGAAATTTCAAAAATGTCAGAACTTGGTGCAAGATGGGAAAACTTACATGCACCAATTATTAAGGGTGTCATTAATGATCACTTAACACTTTTAGACATTGATTGCAAGTGCCTATATAGGGTTAATAAATGAAATGCATCATCATATCCATACATGAAACCACATGAATATTTACCATGCCCTCATGATCCATTGAGATGCTTGCAAAAAAATCTAAGATGTTCACCATTTCAAGCAAGATGTCCTATCATCCTCCAACATTCCACCTATGGAAGAAAAGGAACAAACCAAGGTGAAAATACACCAATCCAAAGAACAAAAACATCAAATCCAAGTGACAACAAAGGCTCCAAGTTGTCATAATGAAGAAAACCCACATGACTAGAAATAGAAACCACAAAAAATTCTAACCCGAGAAGCATATATGAATGATAGGTCCAAGATAGGTTCGTGTCAGCCACAAACCATGTTAGTAACCTGATGAATGATCATATATGAATGTCAACCTTAATATATGAAGAATTAGCTCCACACGAAATGAGTTAACTTGTAAATATCCAAGATAGGTCCCAATGAACCCAAGGTGCTTGTATGATGTCCAATTAATCTCCACATGATCTAGAATAGGTCAGCACTAAGAAATTTGGACTATGCCAGCTCCAAATGATTTGAATGGTAACACAATGAAATTCTGAGAGGGATAAATTTTAGTAGACAAATGAAAATGATGTGAAATCTGGATATGTGATAGATGTTCATGTGTAGGTTTTATATCCTATTTTGCAATTTGAGAAACAAAGATGTGGTAAAATGTGAAATGAACTAATGAAACTACTACTGAATGCAATGCAAGAAAATAACTATTTTTGGTTGATATAGGTTTGCTTTGCAACCAAGGATGCTCTTGCATTAGCAGACATGTACAAGATCTGATGGTCACTAATTATTTGATTGATTTAATAAAAATATTTCATGTGAGTTGAAAAGATCTTCATCCAATAGGATTAATCCATATGGGACCACTTTTACAACTCACTATGAGACATGACATCAATGCCATGACAAGAGAAGTTGATGTCATTATTGTCCACGTGGTGGCTTTCCATAGTTTCATGACATGTAGATAAGACCAATACAAAGAGTTTCACAGGTCCTTGTGGAATGCCTAGAGATCTTGCCATATGTCGCTTTATCCATGCTCTAAAATTCTCACTTTTCATGCAAAACCTATCAAAACAATGTGATTCGAGCACGTGTCCACCTTGGTAGCTCCGATACTTGACATATGTCCCCCTTTCCATGGTTCCACAATATGCATGTGGTCCCTCCTTGATAAGTCTCGTGGAACAACGAAATCCATTAAAAACATTATATGTTTCAACCTTTCGATACATCTGATAGTACCCTTTGATGAAACATCGTCAGATTGTGCCACATGTCCATTTTCCATAATTCCACAAGACGCTTGTGGGCCCCCTTTGAGAGACTCCATGAAATGGTAAAATTCTCTAAAATTGTGCCATGTGGAACTCATATGGTTTGCATCATGGTCATGTAGCAATGAGTAACCCTTAACATGCCACATGTTACTATTTTTATGGTTCCATAGCCAACTTTTGTCTTTAATATTAAACCCTCTGTAGAACTACAAAATCTAGTAAAATTTTTCCATCTATTAGCTCTTCATTGGTTTCGTGGACCTCTTGTTCAATAAAGTATTCTTGCGAGAAGGATTTAGTGGGGTCCACATATTGAGCATAAACGTTGACTTAAGGGTCTTTTAGGCACGTGCACTTAAAAACACTTATCGTCAACTAGGGACAAAAGGGGCCAATAAGAATAATAAGGTACGGGGCGTAGACTCTAGACCCTAGGGATTTGATAAATCATTTTAGCTTGCAGTTCTAAGTGGTAACCTTGGATATGAGGGGCCAATAAATGGATGTATAAGAGACTCGAGGTTGTAACTAAAGATATTGGCAATGGGCGATAAGTAGTCAACATTGAATTAGAACAAAAGTAATATTAGCACATGTTTGAAGCTAGGGTTTTTAGGATTTCAGACATAAACAAAGTGGTAAATGCACAAAACTAGTTTACAATTCCATTGAGGAAGGAAAAAGACATTTTTAGTGTTTCAACAATTTTAGGGGGTTCGCTCGAACTAGGTAGTTCGAGTGAACATCTTTTAGGGCTCACTTGAACCCCCTAGTTCGAGCGAACCCCCCCATTCGCGCAAACCCCAAAATGTATATTATTTTTAATTAAATAGTGGGGTTTGAGTGAATGGGGGTTCACTTGAACCCCCAAATTAGGGTTTTTTATTAAAATTTTTTACTATTATTTTCGATAGTCATTTTCATGAACTTTGTTGTTGAGGCGATCCTAAACCCCCAAACCATAGGCAAACGAAGGAATTGCTAACTTAGGTGACCAAAGAACTCACCACCCTCGATGACCAATGACTGAAGAACCCTCTAGGTTGGTGTCTAAACCATTTTCAACAAATCCATTTTGTGCATATCTTTCAATCATGGCAGTCGATGAGAACATATTTCTTCAAATCATTCAAATAGTTCACTTGCCTTGTCAATGCTTCTATATTTTGATGAGATCATGCTTCTAGTATATGTGTTTTAATAGTTTGATGTGGCTACATTCTCTTATATTCTCATTTTTTTGCATTTAGCTACAAAACTCATAGAAATCAAGTGTATATATGGATGATAAAGAAAAGCCAAAATGTCTTCAAATGGATTCAAAGAAGTGACTAATGTAGACTCATTATCTTCAACTACTCTAGCATGCCTCATGTGTCTCCATTTTATGTTAAATTAGATCTAACTTTTAAACTATAGACATACAACTATTAACCTAATCTAATTCAATAAATGTTAGAATGTGGGTTTTCTTTTTTCTTTCTTTCATATGGGGAATATGATAACTTCCTACATTCAACCTTTTGATTTGTTTATGTGTATCTTAGACATGGAACAATTTTTTTGTTTGTGCTTCGCCTTTGTTTTCCCTCCTATTCCAAACCCTAGACAGTTCCTTTCATTTTTTTCTGCTATCACTTGTTGCCATTGTCTTTACCACTTGTTACACTCTATCCTTCTTTGTTGTATAGAACTTATCTATTTTGCCTCATTCTTTACCTGTAGGTCCATCCTATACTTAGCTCTCATAGTTCATGCCCCCAACCAATCTTAGACCTCATAATAAATATCTTGCATGGCATTTACCCCATCATAGCATACATCCTAACCCTACCATGGCTAACATTCCTCCTCCATCCTCTTCTTTTGGTATGGCAGTTTCATTCTTCCTAGTTATAGACAATTTTGACTAAGAGGCATAACTTGACCCCCAACAACATAAGAAAATCATCATGCAGTAATAAGATATAACAAATGCTATAAACCATGAGTGTGTTCTTATACTTTTTGATCTCATGGTTTCCTTAGCCAACTTCTTCATAAATAATCCCACATACATGTCTTTGAAATGGTTTAAAATATTGATCATATTGTCCATGCTAATTCTATTTTGTAGATATGATATATTCATCCTTTTGATCCTACTAGTGTACTAACCTTTATTGTATCCTTTGTACCTCTTTCTATTATCATTATCCTTCCCCCTTGACACCTTAACAAACCACCATTATTTCTTCTATCATCACTATGCAACAACAACTTATCATGCCTCCACCCTTACAAAAATGTGTACAACATTGCTCATTTTATTTTCTTTCCATTATTTCTCACTCCTTTGTTCCTCCTTCCCTATTAGTAGAATATCATACTCCTAATTCACACTTGAGTTGCATTCCTCCTTACACCAATGTATTCATGATCACTTCTTCTACTTCCACATGTTCCATGCAACACTATAATTCCTCTCCTCCAATATCCTATTCACACATTCCACCCTCTACCTTCCATATATTATCAATCATTACGATAAAAAAATGTTTTTAAAACATAATATTTTTATATAAAATATGAAACTACAATCCATAACATACCTTGATACCATAAAGTTGTAGGAGACACATTAATCTCTAGACCAACACAATTCCAATCTTGAACATTGAAATTACTACTAGGAAACATAATTTAAAAATTTAATTGTAGAGTTGGCATAGGTTCTAGGGGCTTGGCAATTATAGGTGAAAGAAAAGTTTAGGTCATTTTAATGTTAAAATTTTAGATCAATGTTTCAAAGTATATCTATACAAAACTACAACATGCTAATGTAGCAATATCATATTAGGGGTTGAGTACTATTGCATTGAAACCTAAAATATTTAGACTTTATGTTATTTGGTTTTTCTTTATTACACATATTTCTTGCTTGTGCATCATGTATATTTTGATGCTTTATATGTTGGTTTGTGTAGTGATTTCTCCCTATGCTTACCAAATTTTGTTATATTTTATTCCATGTTGCAAAGAGTTATGCTATTGTAGGACTATGAACCTCCTATTCTTTCATCTAATTCCTCATAGGATTTTGAAGAATAGTTATTAATCATTTATCTAATCTATTATTTATGCATTAAGAAGTTTTGAATCGAATTTGTGTAAGTACAACATTTAAATCAAATTGGTAATATTTTTCTTTTATAAAATGAACAATTTCAATCTTACATTAATTATTATCTTGTTAAATACCCATGCTTAAACTTTAATTGTATATCGATACATTAATTGTCATTTAATATGCAATGTTGATTGCTTCATCGAATGCATGTGTGACCAAGATAAATGGATGAAATATTATAATTATTTGTGAACATATCAATCTTATGAGAGATGATTTGTCATCTTTGAAGAATACCTTCAACATTTACCATCATGATCAAAGAAGCTAGAAAATGTAATAAATATTTAAAATACATCAACAATTATATCTACTTTAAATACATATTTTAATTGTTTCTAATTTTTATCACATATGAATGTAAATTTTTAATGTATATTCACTATATACACTAAAAAAAAGTAATAATTTGTATTTAATTTATTTTCTAAAGACAGTCTTGATTACATTAAATGCATATTTTATATAGATTTGAATATAAACATTCTCCACAACACTCTACCAATTGATTACAATATTATTTACACAAACTAAAATAATCACATTAATAATTAAGAAAAAGGTACTAACCACTACATACCACTTATTATAATTATAATAACTTTTTTCAATTTAAAAAATAATTTTACACAAATTAAATCCAATCAAATTAAAAATCTAATTCAACCCAAAAATAAAATAAAAATCTTTGCCATCTATTTAATAAATAAAATAATTATTAAAATAAACAAATCATTTTGCATCATTTTATAAAATGCACCTAAAGAGGGATTGGGTTTGCAGAAGGAAGAGTTGGCTCAGTGACTCCGCCTACATTTTTCGTAATAACAGTGTTGTAAGGGAACAATATAGAATATATAGTTAGTCCCTTATAAGACTTTCGTTTGCTTTCCGCATTCGACGCTGTCACTGAGTATTTCCTCCATATGATACTTGTACGAAAATCCCAGATCAATCAGTTTCTTGGAAGAAATTGCTACAACTTTTTTCCACTCGTCTTCTTCCTCTTCATTCCTTTTTCACATAACAAAGAAAATTAGCTATTAAACAATTCCCCTGACTGCGAAAGAAATATAGAGTGCTGAGTATTAAATTACTTACCCAAAAGCCAAGGGGATTTCTGGATATTGCGAAAGAAATTTAGCATGTCGGCAACGGTAACGACATCAGAACAACACACATATTGACCTGCTGCGGATGCTTGCTCCATCAAGACAATATAGGCACTACAAGCATCTTCCACGTGGATCAATGGCACCGATCCTATTGAATATTTACTTGAAACTGTGACTTCATAAAATAGTCTGTTTCCTGAAAAAAATCGGGGTTCCAATTCTCAGGTTATATATGAAAAGAAGAAGTCATAATTTGAGATGGGTATGTTTCCCTGTTTTAACTAAATTGGGAAAATTACCTGTGAGTGAGGCTAACATTGTTGAAATGCTCCAGGGAATTGTGGGGGTTAGAGAAGGACCTCCCACCATACTTGGAACCACTGTTACCATTTCAATCTGCTCTTTCGCTCCGTATCGCAGAGCTGCTTGCTCCACTAAAGTCTTCAATATCGCATACATCTGAACATAGCATCTGCTATAAGATGGGCCATTAATTCCAACAATTTTTACTGAAGAAAATCTTCAATACTTCCTGGAGTGTTTAAATCGTGGGTAGATGAACACTGCAACAACAACAACATTTGAAATATATTGAATATAACTCTTTAAGTATAGTGTGGTCTTCACCAATGCGTGGCTTGCGTGCAACTGGCTCCACATTACCGTCATTCAAATTCCTGGGCGGGCAGAAGTACTTAGTTGCTTGTCGCTGCTTTTAATGGATTAGGCGGGAGAGATTCAAAAGTGAATTCAAACTTAATCGCAGTAGTGACTGTCACTGTGAAGAGTCAAAAAGGAGTGCGACGGAAAGCATTACGGCAACAGAAAATTTAGAGGGCCCCACATCAGCTACCTAAGCTGGTCAGCGCTTAGTGTGTGATGGTTAAGCCCAACCGTCATTAACAGTATTAACCAGAGAGGCTGAACTCCAACTAGCTGACGCCATGCACAAAGGACAATAAGAGATTGATTCTCACATGGTTTAAGGAAGGTAATATGGCGAGTTTCTCATAAAGACAATGAAGAATTTAACTAAGCTAAACTCTTACAACCTCTCATACTCATGCGCTGCAATCTATGTAAGGTTGAGAAAAGAATCAAAGAGGTTTTCCTGGGTTAATACGTTCTATCAAGGTCAAGAGCTGCTACTGTTACTGACAAAGAATAAATGCAAGGAGAATGTAAACTGTCAAAGGTGGAATTGCCCGAGTATAGCGAGTATAGAACAACTGAGTTTAGAAAGGATTCAACTATGGACTCTAACCAAAATTCTCAATAAAATTCACAAGTATCATATAGAGATAAAGCATATCCACCTTTCGATACAATGCAATAACTTCTACAAACGTTCCAAAGTAATTATAGATTTACTCATTCGAGAGAACAACTGTAAGGTTTTAAGAAATCTCATGAAAATTTACGGATATAAAGCTAAGATTTCAAGGATCTTCTTTTCATTCTTGCAATTTGCATTTTAACACCCATAATCTAATAATTTACTGTTTCATTTTCTTTGTTGTGCAGGTTTTCAAGAGTATCTTTAACAAAGTTTACAACAAGAATTTTGGCAAGATTCGATTAAAACAAGTTTGAAATTTGAAAGAAGAAAACCTGAAACGCTTTTCGGTATCGAGCAACGGCGAAGCGAAAACTCCAAAAATACAATCCACAAAACTTTTCAGCAGGATCACGACCTCCAACAATCAATTTTCAGCTTTTTCCAAGCAAAACACTAGAAAAATACAAAAAACAACTTTCCCATGAAACAACAACAAATCCCCCTTTTCAAGAAATCAATTGCCCAAATAAATACAATTCCCACACTCAACTTTCTGATTGCATGCAATTTTAATCAGCCGGTTTCAACTTTTTAGACATCAAGTTCAAAAAAAGATATTTTGCAACTTTAAATCACAATCGATTGTTTTAGTTTTTGAAAATATCTAAATTGCACAAAGAAATTAATTACAACTAATTAATCTCTTGCAAATAATATATTTTAATATTTCACTTTTAATTCCACAATATTCTAAAAATAACTTTTCCAATTTAAACATTGCAATTACTTATTAATCACATTACCATTAAATTATTAAATTAATCTAACATAACATTATAAAATCATGATAAATATAACATGAAACGACCACAACAAAAGTACGACAAACAAACGACAAGACATAAGGGTGGCAAAAGATACTCGTTTCTTTTCAGAACGATGGTTCATAATAGAGGACAAGTCTATCTCCCTTCAACGATTCCATTGGGCCATGGCACACTCAGACCTGACAAGTAGGTGGAGTCGATAGTTGTACCTGAAAACTGCATCACACTGCATGGTCAAATGAACAATATGTATATATATATATATATATATATATATATATATATATATAAACACACTGTGAAGAAGAATCACGATGTAGAAGGGCACTCACGGATGAGTACTGCTAAACCATCTCCTTCATTGAGCTAATGTAAAATATAACATCTATTATCAACCACATCATAGTACTGTCATAAACATTACAGAACATCATATGCCATCATAATAATGTCATCTCATCAAAATAAACATCGCATCATGAAGTAAAGTGTCTCATCAATAGAGTTTCACAACTGATCATGTAATCCATGACATAATGCATCAAAGTAACATAATCTCAAAAAAATCTAACGACTATCAAAAACTCAAAACAACTAAAATAGAAATGCCATCAGGAGGGTCACTACATCCTCCCCCCTAGGGTAAGGCTTTCTCTTGGAAGCCTGCAAATACCCCTAGTACAACTCCATACAGTCACACTTAATCAAGGGTTTCAATATTGAACCACTCCATACCTCAACATAAAAACAACAACAACCCGTGCCATAGTCACCCAGCCAAGCACACTGCCAATGCAAACAAATCAACATGGTGAAGCAACCACCAACCAAGTCTCCAAAACACATATCCTAACATAGCAGGAATCAAAGCAGAGGAAACAACACTAAAGGTACTTCCTTGGCCTCCTGTACCGCAAGATACTCATGAGCTCCCGAATCAACTGCCTGTTCGCTTCCAGCAATTTCCACATCTGTACCCTGATGCTTTGTCTGACGATGATCAACCGCTACACTCATTCCACAAGTCATTTCTACATCATTCCTTGCTAGCTCCATAATTTCCAATCTATGACTGGTTCTAGGTGTGTTCCTCTGAAAACACTATCTCGCCAAGTGGCCCCACTGGCCACAATTGTAACATCCTGTACTTTGACCTGTTGCAATCTGTGTGCTTTGAGCTGACTAGCTGGGTCGATGGAGTTGTGCTTGTATCCAACTCCGAATCCTCCTATGCGTAAGATGATCACCTTGGAACTCGAAGACTACTGGGTATACATTATCAAAAGGAACACCAATCATCCAATTCTTAGACCCTAAACCTCCATAAGAATGATAGGTGGCCGAAGAACGTGCTCTCAAAATGTCCAACATAAGTCATGCTAAAGAAGAAATATTTCTCCTAGGGACCCTTTCCCTTTCCCTAAATACCTGGCATCCACCATCATGTCTAGAGCCAAGCCGAGTAAGAATCTCCCCAAGCGTAGAACGTAACAGTGGACCCAGGTGATCCTCATGATCATTCTCATGGGATCTCAGAAAAGTAGGGTTCCGACGATTGACGCCACGACTACCTCTTCTAGGCATCCTATACACACCATCCAAGAAAGGAGTCACAACCAAAAAGCAAAATTATCTTACAGAAACTTATAAATAAAACACCATACCCATGATTAATCATGCGTAATACATATACACCAACAAACAACATTGGAAATCACAACATAAGGCTACACAAGGGTCCATCTAGACACCGAAAAGCAACATACCAATCCATGATAGAATAATCCATGAACCAAGAGTAAATAACCATCTTAAACAAATCCATATCAAATTAGTGGCTTGATGGTGTTAGGTCATACATAAAGTAAGATCATCCAAACAAGACCACAATGACCTATCTCTTGTTGTGTAAGGTGATTAGCCTCCAAGAGATAGTCATCACACATAGGTGAGTTGTGGGTCCTAGCTACAAAATAGCCTCACATACCCCCATCCTCAATGTTTCCCGTATCTACTTCCTCGTACACACTCACCAAGTTCGCCTCATATGTCCTTGGAGAGGAATCTCAATACGACACATAGCCGACATTGAAAACAAGGATAACTAGCTTAGCCACCAAGTTCACAAAGAAGAGAAAATTAAAGTTCCATTTCAACAATAAGGCAATAAAGGCACATAATTTCAACAGTAATTCAAATATATAACCACTAGGGTTATAAGAAAATAAGATCACAAGTCATGGCTAAACCTTCACAAACAAGTATAAACAAAGTGTTGGCCTTCACAATCAATTGAAAAATCACCAATAACCAGAAATAGAGTTCACAATCTTAAAAATTGCACTGTACAACACTATGTGACTAGATACTAGCCACCAAACGAGGAAGGAGGAAACAATGTCCGGCTAGAATAATAATAGCCCTCCTGTGGTGCGGAATGAACATGCCATCCACATGACCCATAGTGTATCCACGACTTATCAAAACATCATCACTCTACTTGGTCATATGCCAGTCGGAGAAGGCACGTACTGGTCATATGCCACGTGGCAGTGTGTCCGAGGGTCCGCAAAAATAGGCACCTGCAAAACACACCCCACATCACGATACCTCATGGAGAAGACACACACAAGAACTCGTTGTAGCTAGAGGTATAGATGGCTAGGATCTACTCATATGCTACTCGATCAACATGGTTCAAGCAACCATGAGGATCCCTCTACAAGTGTTTGAGGCCCCATAACGCTCATCGCACAAGTAGGCTAACAAAGACAATCTCATAATGCGCCTTCACGTGTCTAGGCACATGGCATTGTGTAAGACGACATCATCACCATCACTATTTCGAAACATGAGTGGGGTGTGGCATCGTACTGCATCTTATCAGAGTAAGTGCAAATACAATATATCAAAGCATCATCACCAACACTATGTCAGAACATGAGTGTGGTATGGAATCGTGTCTATCACATCATGTCAGAGCATGTGCAGATACACTAAATATATAATGCAATACGATAATATCACTATGGGGCTATCGAGCTTCACCTCTCATACAGACGAGGTTTACTCGCTATGCTAGATCAATGCCTCTAAGGACAGTTAGGCATATACTAAAAAATATGTGTTGTTGTGCTCAAATTTGTGGGAATTAGGTTAACACTTATGGATCAAGTATCCTGATCCATCATAAGGGAAAGTAGTGGGTACGATTTCTCGGGATTGGTTGAGCTGAGACGCTCTGCGCCGCAATATCCGTATGCTACACACTCCACCCAAGGAACTTTGTGGTTGCTACTATCCCTTCACGGATTGAGGGTCTAGAGAACCAAAAGGAAAATAATCTATGAAACTATCTTTTAGTTACTCATATATATAAGTTTCAACCACACATGGGTTGGCCTCAATCAGGTAACAAACATGAAAACACACACAATGGTATGGTAGATCCCACACCAAAGTTTAACTTCTCCCCATGGATGGGTACCAAGTATCACCATCATATGGACACACAAAGCAAGAATGGGGTATTCGCAACACTCAAAACAAGACACAATTATTGGTTCCTTACATTTACAAGGGGTACTACTACATACATAATCCCATAAGAACATAAAATTCCAAAACTTATGGGAAATGTATCATTACTTTCCATCCGTAAACTTATATCAGGTTCCTTCACACTACTCTTTTCCACATAGTACATCATGCTAAAGTAAAAGCCATGAACACGTGATCACTTAACAATTCCACTAACAAATTCACAAGGACAACATAGTGGACTCAAATATACCCAAAGTACCCAGTGTATGAACCTAGGGCTCTGATACCAAGCTGTAACGCCTCGTCGTGGAACCCAGGGAACGACATGTAACAAATGCTAAACAACCATATAATTTTTTATTTTTAAAAACATTTAATTACAACATGTGAATATTAACCTAACATGATCGTTCTTGGGATTCCACAACAACGCTACTAAAGTAAAACAATAAATACAACACATCAAGAACCATAAACAAGATCATGAGAGTAAATCATAAAAAGATTACGTTCCATCAAGAGTTACATTACAAGTATATTTACAATAAGCGAGATTGTGACAAATCTCAATACATCTAAAGTAACAATACAATGAAACCTCATGTAACATCATGAGTGTGTACAAAATAGAATATGATCAAGAATAACTGATGACCAAATCCACGAGCTCGTTCAACAAACAACTCCGTGAACGATGTGTACCCAAGATCCTTCCAAGAACAAGCATGTCTCGAACATTATCACCTACAGGGGACCCAATGGAAGAAATGAGACGTTCCTCCCAACCGTGTGGAACTGTAATGCCCCGCCACACAACCCTAGAGGAAGTTTCAATTCGCTACAAAAGTTTACTAAATTTTTTTTTATTAAAGTGCATTATACAAACATGTTCACCTATAATTGACAACCTCCGCTAAGGCTACGTAACTGAGATTACTTAATTCCCATTCACATACATCATCTAAATTACATTGCAATAAACATCTCAAGTAATGACATACATCTAACATAAGTAAATATAAGATAGAATAGATTAACCATCACATAATTCCATTACATAAACCATTACAAGATTACAATTCTCACTCCCAGAATGAGTCAAAATACATAAGAGTATAACAATTACAAGATCTTCCTGATAACAACAAGAGGGGTAAATACAACTGATACAAGAAGAATTACAATAGAACAAGAAGAGAGTAACAATATCCGCAAGCCGTCCAACTGGATGTCTCGCTTTCACGAACTGGAGAACAAAGGGGGACCCAACGATTTTGGTGCATGTTCCACCCTACCTAGTGGTACCCGAAGGCCCACCCCCCATGCTAGGAGATAGTAAAAATACAACATGGACAAGATATCTACTACCTCTAACCAAAGGCTGACTAACAGAACTAACTGACTCAACCATACATATGCACAATATAAATCTAACACTAATATGGTTACATTGCTTCCATTCATAATAAAATCAAGTGTGCTAAAGAAACCATACACACAACATATAAACATGGTTATCCTAGATAGAGTGTCATCGCAAGGTGTGTCATGAGATCTCCTCTGGGCATGCTTCATAGGCTCCGGTAATCCTGGTGACCTCAACCGAATCTCGGCCCTCATACTCACTCAAGTGGAATCAACTACCTTTCGTATGGACAAGCTAGCTGATCTTGCCATTCCAGGCCTTCTCACTCACCCCAAGTCTAAACAAGCCCTTGTGTTTGCGAGTGAGGTTAATTTTATCTTGGTTAATGTGAATGCATCCTAGTAATCTAATTACTTTGCTTTAATCATCACTTCTTAAAAACACTTTCGAAGGTTACCCGGTTTACCTCTTTGGGCTCCTACCCCTAACAAAAGCCACTCCTCTAATGGATAACTCACTACTCAAATCTAGACTCCAAGGGTGACTCAAGTTTAATAAAACTGAATAACTCAGTCTCTCCTAAACTAGTAGATGACAAATAAAGAATCTCACTCCAACACTTAGAGGAATACAACTCAAATAAATCTACCCAAGGAAAACGAACATTAACTAACATGGGAATGACCCACATTTACTGGAAGACTTCTCAATGCATAACACGATTACCCGTTCCCAAAGCATTCACTAAAAGGGAATTTAATTAACGAAAGAACATAAGTAAGGAAACATGCTATATTTGGATATATATTAAATCCATATTCTACTAATACTTTTCAGCTACAAACCAATGCTTCAATAAAATAAATAATAAACTGAATTATTACCTCTACTCTTACAAGGAAAGAATAAATTCAATTTAAACAATACAAGATATCAAATTTGCATTTAAACCAAATATACCCATCCAAGAAATATTTCTTTCCAAAAATCTTAACTAACTTATCCACTTCTTTCATATTCACAAATTAAATAATAGATGCAAACTCTTAATCAGATACACATTTAAATATAAATAAAAAAAGATAAACTGACTATTATCTAGATATTTATATTTGTTTAATATAGAAAACAATCTCATCCCCATTTAATTAACCAAATCTATAATTCTAGAAAAAAAAAGAATTCTAAATTTAAATAAATCATTCTAATTTTCATATAAATTATATTTATATATATACTTACAAAATATATATATTTTATGCTCATACAAAATATAATTATTATTTATAAAACCAATACACAATATTTAAATATATATTTAATGTATATATATTCAATAATGATTTAAAAAAAAAAATCCAAATATAGATTAAACTTTAATTAAATAAATTAAAAAGAAATATATAAAAAAAAAACAAATTTTAAAAAATACGAATTTTAAAATCGAACATTTAAACAGCCGAACTTACCCCATACCTGCAGATAGGGTACTGTGGGTGCCGGTGGTACTATGTACCGGCCGGACGCACCACAGGCCTCGTGGGGGGCCGGCGCTGTCATGTGACAACGAGTCCCCCAAAGGGTGGGCACGCTGTCCCATGACAACGTCCCTCCCATTGTCACATGGTGCGGACTCCCAATAACTTTTTTTTTTTTTATTTTGATTTTTGATTTATTTATTTATTTTTTTAAATTTGGTTAAAAAAAAACACAGGGACAAAATACAATTTCGCCATTAATGAGATTTTTGGAAAACTGTGCCGACGACGACTTTTCCAAACACATGACAATAATTTAACTTTTAAACAATTAAAAATAATAGATATATTTATATGTATTATGTATTTATATTTATCCAAATATAATACATATTAAATATATAAATATATATATATTTTCACAGAATATTATAACTGGTAAAATAGGGAAACTAATTAAAAAAAACAGTATCATGAAATTGATGAATTTTCCAAAATTTCCTTCTAAATTCAAAAAGGTGTAAATTAAATTTCTTTTAACACTATTCAATGAATTTTACAAAAAATAATTAAATAAAGAAAATCAAACAAATCTTGTTCTCTTATTGAAGGTTTTCTACAAGGGTTTGATTTTCTTTTGAAGAACAGATCTGAACAATTAAAAAAAAGTAAAAACTTCATTCCAAAACCTAAGTGTTGAACACACAATTCAAAGTTTAATTTAACCCATGTTTCTTCAATTTCCCCCATTTATGGAATTAAAAGCTACAGTAAATTTAAACATTCTTCCCCAAATTTTAATGGATTAAATCCAGATTCAACAAATAATTTCCAATTTCACAAATGATAATAACAATAAATTTGCAAACAATATAATATGAGATGAATCAAACAAGACAAAACCTGGAATCCAAAGCTACAGATGAAGATGAAAATCTGATGCAAGCTTCCTCCCAAGAATTCATGCAATTTCTTCAAACGTGCAACGGATCCAATCCAAGAACTTCAATAATTGCAAACAAAATTCTCCAAAACAAACTCTACAATCCAAAATTGCTTCCACTCCTTCTCTGTCCAAGTTCTTAAAAAATTCTCAAATTCCTCTGAAAAATAATAATCCTTCCAAAAACTTCTCTCTCCAAAATTGAAACATGCATTCACATTAAAACTCAAATATCTAATCTAACCCTAATTTCCTTTTGCATGCAAAGTGAAAATATATATTTATTTCCTTTTCCCATTTTCGAAAACCCCAAATTGATTTTCAAATGCAATTTCACTTTTCTTCAAATCTTTTAATTTAATTTAATTAAATTTAATGCAATAAACTCAATTAATTAATTTTAATTATTTAATAATTAAATTCAACCTTTTCCAAGATTAATTTAATTAATTAAATAAATTAAAATTTAATTAATACAATTTCATAATCAACATATATTCTTCATCTAAGCATAGATTTCACTTAATATTAAAATAAACTCTACTTTCAACAATACAATAATTTTAACATATTGATTAAATAATAAAGCATCCAACATAATCAAATAACATTAATAAGGTAAAACATGACTCAACAATCAAGACTGACAACACACTAAGGCTAGGGCGTAGACCCGACACATGTTATCTAGTTACTATCTCCCTTTCAACTTAACTGTTGGATCAACACGCTCAGACCTATGAAACCAGGTGGAGTCGGTGTCATGTACCTGCAACCTGCAACCAAGTAAACAACATAATACAATATATCCAGTATATAATACACACCGTGAAGAAGAAATCACGGATTCGCAGGGTGCTCGCAAGCGAGTGATGCGAACCGTCCTCTTCACCAATACACTCATCAAAGACTGACATTACATCATAATCAATAATCACATAATACAATATCTCAAACTAACTCTACTAACATCAATAATCCATAATGCATGTGAAACAATAGTCAGATAACCCACATCACACAATAATCAATGTCGCTCAATAGTAGCGATCAAAACACAAACAATAAAGTGTGTCCAGTATAATAGTAGCTGCATCCCAAACATATCATAAAGCAAACACACAAAGCAAAACAGAGGGGTGTTACAGGAACTCAAAAGCCCACCCCCCGTCCTAGGAGATAGAACAGGTCCTCAAGTCAAAACAAACAACAAGAAGAAACATCACACAAAACATGGTCGACACACATGACATCACAATGACAACTCAACTGTCATACTCTGAGTACATTAATTAAAGTTTTCACTTAATTACCAACTTCCGAGAGGTTACCCATGCAACCACTTCTGGGTCCGGCCCCTAATGGAAGCCACTCCTTTTATGGTACGACTTCTCACAATGTCAAAACAATAACGCCAACATGCATACAAGAGAAAAATTCTTTGCACAAAGACTCAAAGTCATCGAAACCATAACACAATATTGAATATCTCAATAAGAACCACAACACATGCATGGCAAGAATTTCACGAACAAACACGACCCCACTCCATGGAATTCAAAATGTTCGAAAGTAAATTCACAAGAATCACTAAACATGCACGGTCCACATTTTCACATTTGAAATAAAAACGAGAACAACCATAATATTCTATTCATGATTTCAAAACAATACTAACATTAAACGCCTCTGGGGAAACAATGAACAAAACACCATACTTTAATACATGAAAAAAATAGACTCTAAATAGAGAGATACCATTCAGACAAGATTGACCAATTTCATTCAAGATTTCCAATCATACATGGCTAACTCAATACATTTAAATTTATTGTATGAGAAGACAATAGGTTCTTCCATAAAATAACGTTCCTAAATTCTCAATCTTACAAAAGATGATCTTATGCATTTAAAACTCCATTATCCAAATACATAAATATATTCATTACAAATAATTAAAAAAAAACTCAACATTCTAACATTGATATTGCATATGTATTTAAATTAATAATCTATTTTTATAAATCAATGCATTTATAATTAAAATAATATCCATTTCATAAATTAAAAAGGGAATTTAAAACTCAATGCTTAGATACCTAAGTATATAAGTCCTTATAATGAATGGCATAGATAAATAAATAACAAGATATTTATATCTAGCAGAGATTCTCACTAACCGTGTTAGCATTAATGATGAATCATTCTTTACATAAAAATGACAAGACTATCACTCGTGGCCTAATTTTCTTTTCACTATTAAGAGTTAGTCAGATTTTATATAAATAAAATAAAACTATAATACTAGCTTATCATGACTTAAGTTTCGAATGTCAACCTATCCAAAATACAAGGCATTGGTTTTATGATTTTAAGCTAGGACTCAAACATTAAGACTTATAAAATATATCGACTCAAGACCAGACGCTTCAAACAACTACAATTATTTTCCATGCACGAAAGAACTAATTAAGGAGTCAACCCACGATCACTTAAGAAAGATGAAGTCGAAGAATACCTTGCATGCAGTTGGCATGCATGAATGCTTGCAGATTGAAGCGACTGAGAAACTCAACATATACTTAACATTTCAAAAATGAACTCTGCGTAGCTAAAGCAAGGTCTTCTGTATGGTGTTGGCATACACAACTAGCCAAAAGGATTGGCGAACATAATTACCACAAACCCTTATTCATATGTCAAAATTTCACAGGTCGGCTGACAAGCAGAATACGAATAATTATTAACAACATAAAAAGAGAGAAGGAATGGAAAGTGCCATCATTATCAATGAAATATAATAGGATTAGAAAACCGCCCCACTCCATCATTCGTTCCACAAGGAGGAAAACAGGGACGCAACCATTAAGAAAGCATCGACGGTTCAAAGCAACATAAACGAGCATCCTAAGCAAGCCACGCTAATAGATCCCAATACAAATCAGAACCATAAGGAATGAACTTGATAACGTGAAGATTCCACCAACAACTTATGAAGTCACAACAGCAGACTTTGCCAAAGGCTATCGACGATTTGACACAACAAACAGAGTGTATTTAATCACGACCGATCAAGACAACAAGGATATTATATGTTGTAAGATGTTGAAGAGCTTGCAAGCAGATCATAAGAATATAAAGTCGCAACACATAATATAACATATCCAATTCACAGTCGACCCTACAAAGGTGGTGAAGAGATCCGTGATGGGAGGAAAGACCAACGCATGTACTATACATGCATGTCATTAATAGTATTAACCAGAGAGGCTGAACTCCAACCAGTTGACGCCATGCACAAAGGACAATAAGAGACCGAATCTCACGCAGTTTAAGGAAGGTAATATGGTGAGTTTCTCATAAAGACAATGAAGAGTTTACGAAAGCTAAACTCTTACAACCTCCCATACTCATGTGCTGCAATCTATGTAAGGTTGCGAAAAGAATCAAAGAGGTTTTCCTAGGTTAATACGTTCTATCAAGGTCAAGAGCTGCTACTCTTACTGACAACGAATAGATGTAAGGAGAATGTAAACTGTCAAATGTGGAATTGCCCGAGTATAGCGAGTATAGAACAACTGAGTTTAGAAAGGATTCAACTATGGACATTAACCAAAATTCTCAATAAAACTCACAAGTATCATATGGAGATAAAGCATATCCACCTTTCGATACAATGCAATAACTTCTACAAACGTTCCAAAGTAATGATAGATTTACTCATTCCAGAGAACAACTGTAAGGTTTTAAGAAATCTCATGAACATTTACGGATATAAAGCTAAGATTTCAAGGATCGTCTTTTCATTCTTGCAATTTGCATTTTAACACCCATAATCTAATAATTTACTGTTTCATTTTCTTTGTTGTGCAAGATTCAAAACAAATTTTCACGAGTATCTCAAACAAAGTTTACAACAAGAATTTCAGCAAGATTTGATTAAAACAAGTTTGAAATTTGAAAGAAGAAAACCTGAAACGCTTTCTGGAATTGAGCAACGGCGAAGCGAAAACTCCAAAAATACAATCCACAAAACTTTTCAGCATGATCACGGCCTCCAACAATCAATTTTCAGTTTTTTCCAAGCAAAACCCCAGAAAAATATAGAAAACAACTTTCCCATGAAACAACAACAAATCCCCCTTTTCAAAAAATCAATTGCCCAAATAAATACAATTCCCACACTCAACTTTCTGATTGCATGCAATTTTAATCAGCCAGTTTCAACTTTTTAGACATCAAGTTCAAAACAAGATATTTTGCAACTTTAAATCACAACTAATTGTTTTAGTTTTTGAAAATATCTAAAGTGCACAAATAGATTAATTACAACTAATTAATCTTTTGCAAATAATATATTTTAATATTTCACTTTTAATTCCACAATATTCTAAAAATAACTTTTCCAATTTAAACATTGCAATTACTTATTAATCACATTACCATTAAATCATTAAATTAATCTAACGTAACATTATAAAATCATGATAAATATAACATGACATGACCACAACAAAAGTATGACAAACAAACGACAAGACATAAGGGTGACATAAGATACTCGTTCTTTTCAAAACAATCGTTCATAATAGAGGACAAGTCTATCTCCTTTCAACGATTCCATTGGGCCATGGCACGCTCAGACCTGACAAGCAGGTGGAGTCGATGCCTGTACTTGAAAAATGCTTCACATTGCATGGTCAAATGAACAATATGTATATATATATGAAAACACACGGTGTAGCAAGGCATTCACAGATGAGTACTGCTAAACCATCTCCTTCACCGAACTAACGTAAAACATAACATCTATCATCAACCACATCATAGTACCATCATAAACATTACAAAACATCATATGCCATCATAATAATGTCATCTCATGAAATTAAACATCGCATCATGAAGTAAAGTGTATCATCAACAGAGGTTCACAACTGATCATGTAATCCATAACATAGTGCATCAAAGTAACATAGTCTCAAAAACATCTAACGACTATCAACAACTCAAAACAACTAAAATAGAAACGTCATCAGGAGGGTCAGTACATATCTTAATATTAATCTATATAGTATATGTTTAGAGATATCATTTTTGAGATGTATTTTTTTTCTTTTTCAAATTTTAAAAAATGTGTGTCGAAAATGATAATTTAAAGACATATACTATATAGATTAATATTAAGATATATAAACTAGTTTACAATCGTAACCATCAATAATATTATATTAAAAAATATTAAATGATAATATTACATTACTATTAATAAAATTACTATTATATTATTATTATTTTATTAATATAAGTATTATTCTATTAGAATTACTAATATAAGTATTATTCTATTAGAAAATCTTGCCTAAAATCAATGCTTGAAAACATTCAATGAGGAATAAGTGCAAATCCTGAAAGAAGGGTAGGGTTGTTATTAAATCCTGAAATGGAAAAATCATAAGGCAAACACATGAATACCACACTTTCTAAGTGACAACTAGAATGGCATACATAAAACTGAATTCAAAAGCAAATGAATGTAGAAAGTGTGACCATAAAAAGGGGCAATTTTGGCAAACATAAAAGGAAATGGCACCTACTGATTAGCAATGTAAAAACATATAAATAGACATCCAAAAAGTATGACATTTAAAAAAAAATCAACGAGGATCAAACTTAGCACCAAGTTTAAGGGTTTTTTAAAACAATAAAGCAACAAATCATAGGTCGTTCCTCATCATTAAGTGGCCTGTTTTGGGAATAAAGAAGATGAAAAACTATTTCAAGCCATTTCGAAAGGTTCATTTGCTCTCCAATAAATAAGATTAGGGTTTACTTTATAGTTGTTGTATTATTAGTTCATATATCTTAATATTAATCTATACAGATTATGTTTAGAGATATCATTTTTGAGATGTATTTTTTTCTTTTTCAAATTTTAAAAAATGTGTGTCAAAAATGATAATCTAAAGACATATACTATATAGATTAATATTAAGATATATAAACTAGTTTACAATCATAACCATCAATAATATTATATTAAATAATATTAAATGATAATATTACATTACTATTAGTAAAATTAGTATTATATTATTAATATAAATATTATTCTATTAGAATTACTAAAATATTATTAGTAATATAATTACTAATATAAGTATTATTCTATTTTAATATAAGTATTATTCTATTAGAAAATCTTGCCTAAAATCAATGCTTGAAAACATGAGTGAGGAATAAGTGGAAATTCTGAAAGAAGGGCAGGGTTGTTATTAAATCCTGAAATGGCAAAATCATAAGGCAAACACGTGAATGCCATAGTTTCTAAGTGACACAACTAGAATGGCAGACATAAAACTCAATTCAGTAGAATATGAATGTAGAAAGCGTGACCATAAAAAAAGGGCAATTTTGGCAAACATAAAAGGAAATGGCACCTACTCATTAGCAATGTAAAAACATATAAATAGACATCCAAAAAGTATGACATTTAAAATCAAATCGATGAGGATCAAACTTAGCACCAAGTTTAAGGGTTTTTTAAAATAATAAAGCAACAAATCATAGGCCGTTCCTCATCATTAAGTGGCCGATTTTGGGAATAAAGAAGATGAAAAAGTATTTCAAGTTATTTCGAAGGGTTCATTTGCTCTCTAATAAATAAGATTAGGGTTTACTTTAAAGTTGTTGTATTATTAGTTTATATATCTTAATATTAATCTATATAGTATATGTTTAGAGATATCATTTTGTAGATGTATTTTTTTTTTCTTTTTCAAATTTTAAAAAATGTGTGTTGAAAATGACAATCTAAAGACATATATTATATAGATTAATATGAAGATATATAAACTAGTTTACAATCGTAACCATCAATAATATTCTATTAAATAATATTAAATGATAATATTACATTACTATTAATAAAATTAGTATTATATTATTATTATTTTATTAATATAAGTATTATTCTATTAGAATTACTAAAATATTATTACTAATATAATGACTAATATAAGTATTATTCTATTAATATAAGTATTATTTTATTAATATAAGTATTAATCTATTAGAAAATCTTGCCTAAAATCAATGCTTGAAAACATGACTGAGGAATAAGTGGAAATCCTAAAAGAATGGAAGGGTTGTTATTAAATCCTAAAATGACAAAATCATAAGGAAAACACGTGAATGCCACACTTTCTAAGTGACACAACTAGAATGGTAGACATAAAACTCAATTCAATAGCAAATGAATGTAGAAAGCGTGACCATAAAAAAAGGGGCAATTTTGGCAAACATAAGAGGAAATGGAACCTACTAATTAGCAATGTAAAAACATATAAATAAACATCCAAAAAGTATGACATTTAAAAGAAAATCGATGAGGATCAAACTTAGCACCAAGTTTAAGGGTGTTTTAAAACAATAAAGCAACAAATCATAGGCCGTTCCTCATCATTAAGTGGCCGATTTTGGGATTAAAGAAGATGAAAAACTATTTCAAGTCATTTCGAAGGGTTCATTTGCTCTCCAATAAATAAGATTAGGGTTTACTTTAAAGTTGTTGTATTATTAGTTTATATATCTTAATATTAATCTATATAGTATATGTTTAGAGATATCATTTTTGAGATGTATTTTTTTTCTTTTTCAAATTTAAAAAAATGTGTGTCGAAAATGATAATGTAAAGACATATACTATATAGATTAATATTAAGATATATAAACTAGTTTACAATCGTAACCATCAATAATATTATATTAAAAAATATTAAATGATAATATTACATTACTATTAATAAATTACTATTATATTAATGCAATTAGATTTCCACAATCCATATGAAATAGTTTTTGTTACTTCTCGATATGAAACGTTGATGAAAAATTTCAACACAATCGAATCCAAAAGCAACAAAAACTAGTATTAGATTATTATTATTTTATTAATATAAGTATTATTCTATTATAATTACTAATATAAGTATTATTCTATTAGAAAATCTTGCCTAAAATCAATACTTGAAAACATGAGTGAGGAATAAGTGGAAATCTTGAAAGAAGGGCATGGTTGTTATTAAATCCTGAAATGGAAAAATCATAAGGCAAACATGTGAATGTCACACTTTCTAAGTGACACAACTAGAATGGAAGACATAAAACTCAATTCAGTAGCAAATGAATGTAGAAAGTGTGACCATAAAAAAGGGGCAATTTTGGCAAACATAAAAGGAAATGGCACCTACTGATTAGCAATGTAAAAACATATAAATAGACTTCCGAAAAGTATGACATTTAAAATCAAATCAACGAGGATCAAACTTAGCACCAAGTTTAAGGGTTTTTTAAAACAATAAAGCAACAAATCATAGGTAGTTCCTCGTCATTAAGTGGCTGGTTTTGGGAATAAAGAAGATGAAAAACTATTTCAAGTTATTTCGAAGGGTTCATTTTCTCTCCAATAAATAAGATTAGGGTTTACTTTAAATTTGTATTATTAGTTTATATATCTTAATATTAATCTATATAGTATATGTTTAGAGATATCATTTTTGAGATGTATTTATTTCTTTTTCAAATTTAAAAAAATGTGTGTCAAAAATGATAATGTAAAGACATATACTATATAGATTAATATTAAGATATATAAACTACTTTACAATCGTAACCATCAATAATATTATATTAAATAATATTAAATGATAATATTACATTACTATTAATAAAATTAGTATTATATTATTATTATTTTATTAATATAAGTATTATTCTATTAGAATTACTAAAATATTATTACTAATATAAGTATTATTCTATTAGAATTATTAATATAAGTATTATTATTATTTTATTAATATAAGTATTATTGTATTAGAAAATCTTGCCTAAAATCAATGCTTGAAAACATGAGTGAGGAATAAGTGGAAATCCTGAAAGAAGGGTAGGGTTGTTATTAAATCCTGAAATGGAAAAATCATAAGGAAAACACATGAATGTCACACTTTCTAAGTGACACAACTAGAATGACAGACATAAAACTCAATTCAGTAGCAAATGAATGTAGAAAGCGTGATCATAAAAAATGGGCAATTTTGGAAAACATAAAAGAAAATGGTACCTACTCATTAGCAATGTAAAAACATATAAATAAACATAAAAAAAATATGACATTTAAAAGAAAATCGATGAGGATCAAACTTAGCACCAAGTTTAAGGGTTTTTTAAAATAATAAAGCAACAAATCATAGGCTATTCATCGTCATTAAGTGGTCGGTTTTGGGAATAAAGAAGATGAAAAACTATTTCAAACCATTTCTAAGGGTTCATTTGCTCTCCAATAAATAAGATTAGGGTTTACTTTAAAGTTGTATTATTAGTTTATATATCTTAATATTAATCTATATAGTATATGTTTAGAGATATCATTTTTGAGATGTAGTTTTTTTCTTTTTCAAATTTTAAAAAATGTGTGTTGAAAATGATAATCTAAAGACATATACTATATAGATTAATATTAAGATATATAAACTAGTTTACAATCGTAACCATCAATAATATTATATTAAATAATATTAAATGATAATATTACATTACTATTAATAAAATTAGTATTATATTATTATTATTTTATTAATATAAGTATTATTCTATTAGAATTACTAAAATATAATTACTAATATAAGTATTATTCTACTAGAATTACTAATATTAGTATTATTATTATAAGTATTATTCTATTAGAATTCGTAATATAAGTATTATTATTATTTTATTAATATAAGGATTATTCTATTAAAAAATCTTGCCTAAAATCAATGCTTGAAAACATGAGTGAGGAATAAGTGGAAATCCTGAAAGAAGGGCAGGGTTGTTATTCAATCCTGAAATGGAAAAATCACATGACAAACATGTGAATGCCACAGTTTCTAAGTGACACAACTAGAATGGCAGACATAAAACTCAATTCAGTAGCAAATGAATGAAGAAATCATGACCATAAAAAAGGGGCAATTTTGGCAAACATAAAAGGAAATGGCACCTACTCATTAGCAATGCAAAAACATAAAAATAGTTTGTCATGGATTTCATATGGTATGACATTTAGAAGCAAATTGATGAGGATCAAACTTAGCACCAAGTTTAAGGGTTTTTTAAAACAATAAAGCAACAAATCATAGGCCATTCCTCATTATAAGTGGCTGGTTTTGGGAATGAAGTAGATGATAAACTATTTCAAGCCATTTCGAAGGGTTCATTTACTCTCCAATAAATAAGATTAGGGTTTGTTTTAAAGTTATTGTTGTAGTTTATATTTCTTAATATTAATCTATATAGTATATGTTGAGAGATTTATTTTTGAAACATTTTTTTTTCAAATTTTAAAAAATACATCTCGAAAATGATATTTCTCGGTGTATACTATATAGATTAATATTAAGATCTATAAGCTAGTTTACAGTCGTAGCGTAATCGTAAATAATATTATATTAAAATATTATTAAATGATAATATTATATTAATATCAATTTTATATTATTATTTTATTGATATCAATTTTATATTATTATTTTATTAATATAAGTATTATTCTATTATAATTACTAAAATATTATTACATTTTCAATTTATTATTTTTCAAAATTTTTATAGATAAGTGCTATCAAGGGGATAGTGCTCGTTTACATATTTGGATTGCATAGATGCTCATACATTGGATAATGAACCATACACTATTGCCATGTTAATGCCATATTCAATCAACCTTGAAAGACAGTTTGCTGAGAGCCAACTATTACCCTCGAGCATGAAACGTTGGAAGGAACCTAGCTTGTTGTTCCTTATCCCTGCCCGAAACACCTCCCAAGCTTCACCCATTCGGTTCCTTCTTTGCACACTTTGATGACTGGGCACTTCTTCCTCTAGTTCCACCCGATCCTCCTTTGGTTCGTGCAAACTGAAGTCAAAAAACGCCCGTAGCCAACTCACCCTTTCTTCGTTTGGCAGCTCCATTATTGCACCAACAACTACAGAGCAGTTGGCCCCCAAGACAAAGCCACTAATCCATTCCATTACCTTCTCTCTCGAACCTGCCACATCCACAAGTGGTTTTATGACAGCCGCATAGATCTGAACGTCACATAGATGTCTTCCACCTTTCGCGCCCCATGCAACTAGAATTTGCATTGCATTCCTTACCCGTGGGTTGTTGGTTAAGAATAACCTGTGGCATTGTTCAGCTCGCGACTCTCACTGGCATGCACAACTTAGACCAAAGCAATGCACCATTTTAGTTGGAGACAGGAAGTTATAGAATGGAGATGGCCTCAACTAGCTTCCACTTATAGCCTTACTGGTTTGTATTTTGTTCCTCGTGACTGAGTGACAAGTACTTAGCTATTGCAGGTTCCGTCCGTTGACACTATGAAAGCCTTTTCAGGAACAACCAAAAGCAACCACATTGCACTAATTCATCGCTCTTACTGAATTCAGTCACCTCAATCCATTGATGGCCATGTACCGCCCCGCCTTTGGCTAGGGATTATGATTTATTTTTACCATGTCCTGATCGACAACCATTCTTAAGTCGTCCCATCTCTCTAGGTTTGAGTCTGTAATTAGCTTGTCCATTTGCTAGACTCCTACATTTTCCAGACAGTCTGCCGCCTTATTTGCTTCCCTATAGGCATGTCCAATTTTGTAATTATCTAGTTTGCTAAGTAGCCCTTTTAACTGTCCCACCCAATAGCTGATTTTCCAACTTGGTGATCGACCATTGACAACTGCCTGTATGCAGATTTTGGAGTCCCCTTCAATTTCCACCGATTTGAACCCTTTGCTAATACACGTCTGTAATCCCAAATCTAGGGCTTCCAATTCTACAATGTTATTGGTGCAAATTCCAAGATTTTTTGATGCAGCCCAGACACACTGCTAGTTTGGTTTCTAATGATGCATCCCACCCCTGCCTTGCCTGGATTGCCTTTTACCGCCCTGTCAAAATTCAAATTCCAATGTAGTTCTTTTAGGCCCTTCCACCGATCAAGCGTCCTATCCACTTTAAGATTCTCGGAAGATCGATCCTTTGGCCATTTCAATTTGGTCCATTCTTTTTGGATTTCTTCATCCCACTTAGTGAATTTTGATTTTGCACCAATTTGTGTTATGTTGTTTTCCACTTCTATTAGGGCTTCCATAATTTTTTCTACCAGATGATCATTGTAAAGGGCTTCTCCCTTGAAAATTATACGGTTCCTTTCCTTCCAGATGTGCCATATCACCATCGAAGGTCCAGACAACCACAAGCTTTTCCAATAGCCATTCTTGTTGCCCCTTTGCCATGAGTTCAAGAAATCCCACAACTTTTCATGCCTTGGGCCCTATAAATTGAATTCCCTCTAGAGCCAGTCCCAATAGGTAACCGCTACTGGACATGATAAAAACAAATGATCTGTGTCCTCCTCCGCTTGTTCACACTTACACAATGCAAGGGTCCTGCAATTCTTAACTTTTTCAATCTTTCCATTGTGAGGTAGTGGTGTTGACTTGCTACCCATAGAAAAGTACCTGCCTTGGGGAGAACTATCTGATTCCAGCATAGGGTTTCCAACCAGTCTATTCTTGCTCCAACTTCCACCTATAATTGGTAACTGAGTTTGGAAGAATATTCGCCCGACTTTGCCCCGCACCAGATTATGGTATCCTCTTCTTCCGATATACATACTATGTGGTTATTGAGTTATTCCATCACTGTCATTGTTAGCTCTTGAGTTAGTGGAAAATGGTGAAAATTATTCCAAATCGCCCTTCCCCTAACCTCCCCTGCCTGCGAGTCTATATAGTTAATTACCTCAAGGCCAAACTCCTCTTCCAAACACTCGATAACCTGTCCTAGTTCGAATTGATCTGATAGAATCATGTAACCATTCCATGATTCCATCCAGAATCTTTCCTTTAGGCCCTTTCCTATCTTCCAAGAGATATGATCTGTGATCAAGGGGCGATATTTTTTAATGAATCTCCATATAGCTGATCCCCCTTGATGATTGTCTATTGTCAATATTTTGCGGAAGAAGTGCTATCAAGATATTTGTTCTGGATTATGTGGCACCATAACCTCTTTGGTTGCTTGTACATTTTCCACACCAAACTCGCCCCTAGTGCTAAGTTTTGTAGGTCAACTTTCCTTAAACTTGCTCCACCTTCACTTTTTAGTTTGCTTGCCTTGTCCCATCCGATTAGAGGTATCTTTTTTTCACCTTTGGATCCTTCCCATAGAAATCACTTCAAGACTCTTTTGAGCTCTTCCTCAACCTTCCTGGGTGCCAGGTAACATGCCATTGCGAAGATTGGGATGGCCGATAGCACTGCCTTGGCCATGGTGATTCTGCTTGCCAGCGTTAGCTAGTTGTTTTTCCACGACATTGCCTTGCTTTTACATTTAGCCACCACTTCCTCCCAATGCCTGGATCTGCATGCTCCATCAGTAACCCGAATCCCTAGGAATTTGGCCAGGAGATTTTCAATTTGGTAACCCAGTATGGAGGATATGGCGTTCTGAGTTGTCACCTTTGTATTGAAAAAGTAGATTCTTGATTTGTCTTTTTTCATTTTTTGGCCCAACTATTTTTCGTATGTGTCTAGAGTATTCTTAATACATTTTTCCTCCTTGATGCTTGCTTCCCCAAACAATGTAGTATCATCTGCAAATTGAGAGTGTGTTATTCTTTCCACATTAGGGGCTGCTATTACACCTATCCACTCTGCTTGTTTCTTTTTACGCTTAATGGCGCAACTTAGTGCTTCTGCCATAATCACAAAAAGTGAAGGGGATAGGGGGTCCCCCTATCATAGACCATTGGTGACCATAAAAAAGCCATGTAATGACCCATTTATGAGAATTGAGGATCTAACAGTTGATATGCAGTGCTTGATCAAGGAGCACCAGTGGCTATTGAAGCCCATATGGTCCATTACTTTGAGCAAGAAGTCCCAACTTACCTTGTCATAAGCCTTGCTTACATCTAATTTGATTACCATTCCTGCCATGTGGTTAGTTTTTAGGGAATTAACCACCTCGCTATTAAGCAGGATATGGTCTGTTATTTCTCTCCCAGGCACGAACCCATTTTGTTCCGGTGAGATAATCCTCCCTAGGAGCTTTTTTATCATTTTTGCCAAAACTTTGGCTATTACTTTATAGATTGTGTTACATAAGGAAATGGGCCTGAAATCATTGAACGATTTAGATTTCGCCTTTTTGGGGATTAAAGCAATGACCGTAGTGTTCAGGTCTTTAACGAATCTTTTTGATTTCCTAAAGTCCTCCACTAGTTGCCAGATGTCTTTGCCTATGAAACTCCAACAATTCTGAAAAAATCTTGTCAGGAAACCATCTGGCCTAGGGGTTTTATCGGGGTGCATTTGAAAAAGAGCAATCTTAACTTCTTCCAGTGAGACCGGTTCATTTAACATAGCATTGTCCTCACTTCCTACCCTTCTTTCAATTGCTTCTAAGAAGTCTTCCTCTGCACAACTGTCATTCTGAGCGCCCAAAATATTTTTGAAGAAATCTACCGCAGCTTGGCCTACTTCCATGCTTCCCTGTTTCATTACACCATCTGTGGTCTAGATACTTTCAATTTTATTCATAGCTCTATAGGTGAGAACTGAAGCATGATTTGTTTTTGAGTTTGAATCCACTTCTCAAAGCCAGACCTCTCTTGATTTGTCCCTCTAGTAAATTTCCTCACATTTTTACAGTTCTGCAAGCTCATTTTTTAAATCATTTTCCTTGATGAATTCTTCATTCTTCATACCATCTCTTATCACCTTCTCACTCAGGTCTTGCAGATTGCATTTGATCCTAGCCTTTTCTGTGAAAATGTTGATGAATTTTTCTTTGTTCCAATCTTTCAATTTGTGTTTTAAATATTGAAGCTTTTTTATAAATTTGAAGCTATTTGAGCCCCCCACCCTGACCTTGTTCCACCATTCTTCCAGCAAGCATCTGAGCCCTTCGTCCCGCCACCATGTATTCAAAAATCTAAATGATTCTTTTGTTTGCACCAATCCTTTGTCCAGAGAGTTTGACAGGGAAGTGGTTAGATGTGGAAATAGGCAATATGTTTGTCTCGACTGTGGTACAAAACTTGCACCAATCTGGAGATAGCATAAACCTATCCAACCTTTCCGAGATTGCCATGAATTCTTTATGCCTATTGGTCCATGTAAAAATTCCATTTGATGTTTGGCAATCTTCCAGACCTAAATTCACTGCAAAGCTCTTGAAGTCAATCAAAGTTTGGGATTCAGTCCTCATCCCCCCACTCTTTTCTGATAGATCTAGGAGTGCATTAAAGTTGCCTCCCACTATGAAGTTTTCTCCTGCATAACACCCTATAAATTTCAAGACCTCAGCCCATAGTTCGGCTTTCTCCTCTGTTTTGGTAGGGCCATAAATGTTGATGACTATGAATTTGCAGTTGAGTTTCATACTAAAAACTTCTACCACTAACCAGTTTGTATGTGAATGTTGTATTTCCACTGATACTTCTGCCTCCTTCCATAGCAGCCTGATTCCTCCTGAAGCACCTACTGAGTCTTGGAAGTGCCCATTCCATGACCGAGTATATTTCAAAAAGGCACTTGTTTCTAATTGAGATAGTTTGGTTTCTTGAAGCAAAATTATGTCGCTTGTGCATGACTGAAGATGACGTCTGACCAGACGTCGCTTGTCAGGGGCCTTCAAGCCCCTAGCATTCCAGGTTGTTAAATTCATTGTTTCCGAAGGGAGGTCTTTCCTCCCTTGGTACTTAAAAAGGTTTTGATGCTAGGATAATTTTTGGTAGCCGCTTCCTCTTCTCTTAGTTTTTTAAAGGATTTCCTTCCCCTCGCCTTCTCTTTTTTGCCTATTTTACCCATGCCCATGTGGTAAGCTGTAGTTTGGGTTATATATCATTCCTCCCTTATGTCAAGCTCATTTGCGCTATCCATTTTATGAGTCTGATTCATCTGTAATGGGGGGGGGGGAGGGGGGGGACTTCCATATGCTAATCTTCCAAATTCGTTTGTACTGGGTTTTTGTTGAGGAGGAAGATCTATCTCCCTTGTCCCTAATTCATCTTGTTTTGTCCGTGATATCCTTTTTGTTGGAGTGAAAATACACTGAGAGGGGGGGGGGGGTGAATCAGTGTTTATAAATTCTTTAACAAATTTAACTGAAACTGAAAACTGAAAAGAACCATACATATGTTCTCATTTATCAGTGATAGTATCATTCATGTATTCAAATGCAATCATATAAACTGAAATGAGTAGTGTAACATTGCATTTTAAAGTAGTAAAGTACTGAAGCAAATGAATCATAGAGACACAAATAGACACAATATATGCCAAGTGGAAAACCCTCCTGGGGTAGAAAAACCACTCCTAAACATGCTGCCTTTTTCAGCCTTTCATTTCAATAATTATTTTGACAAAGCCTCAATGGCTGATTTTTGAGCACCGACTCAAGGAGCACCAACCCCTCTGTTTAGAGACACCAATCTCAAGGAGCACCAACCCATTTTCTATTATTCAATAGAATGTACAATAGTACAGAGAATCTCTCTGTTTCACTTATTTCTGTCAAGTGCCTCTTGACAGACAAAGCATAGAATTTTCAAGAGTCAAAATTGACTCTTCAGAATTCCATACATTATCTAATCTTGATACAGCTGGAGGAAAATAAATTAGTTACAGTGACAATACAACTCCTCATCACAATTGCATTACATTGATATATCTTTTCTTTCTTTTCTCACTATTTGTTTTTCAAACTTTTTCCATACAAAAACCTACAAAACTGACTACACACTATGTTTTCCAAATTTTCAGCATCGAAGAACAAAATGGACTTTCTCATGTCTTTATAGTAATGCCCTTGTTTCAAATTTTGTTTTTCTGTCATGATAGAGCCCTAATCTCTCTATTTTTGTCTTTTTATAGAAAACATAATTACATTTAGAAAGAATTACCACTGTAGCTCATTTTCCACTTTCAAGAAATTATACAAGGTTAATTTTTAGGTTACAATACTGCTGTCAAGCAATAGTTCCAGATGTTGCAGAGATCGTGAGTGAAGGATTTGTACAATTTTTTTTTTCAGGTTGCAATTACTACTGTCAAACAATAGAATTAGAATATACCGAGTCCCACAGAAATAGATTGTTCCTTTCTGACAAGAATTGAACATAAGTTCTAACAAAAAAGGTGTAATTGAAACTTTTCTCCACAAGCGGCCTGCACATACAGTGCTTACCAATGAAGTATTGAAAAATACATATTTCATAAGAAAAGTAGATAATGAAGCTACTGCGAAAATGAAGTAACTGAAACCCCAAACAACATGTAATTGAAAACAAGTAATCATACACTAAATAATAGTTACTGACGATTCCAGGTAAGGAACGGAAGAGACTCTTAGCTTTCAAGATGACCCACAAACTTAAAGACACGTTTCAAGAACCTGATATGATAACCTTTAGAAAAAAATATTGTCAAGAATTTGAATAAATGTTTCAAAAAATATTCATGAAAAAGAATAGACATTTTTTTTCATTTTTCTATTTGCAAAAGAGAGATAGCATGGCTCGAAATAACCTTGTCTACAAAGTAATAGATCTGAAGAGTAGTCCAAGGATAAATACCTGACAAATGAAGTTGTTGTCAAAAAATGGATTACCAGATCTACATGCAAATGAAATGACGAAGAAATCTTCCAAAACCGTGCCTACACCCAGTGGTTGGAAGCTGACACACAGAGCGACCATTGTGATGGTCTTCTTACAAATCCCATTCACTGTCCAAGAACAAAAATGCCAAAGATAACAATGAAATGGTTGAGTGCAATGATCCATGGTGGTGGCTAGAGAGGGGTTCCAAACCCTCAAACAAAGAAGCATAATGATTTTTCCCTAAACATTCACATCAAGCAAAAAATGAATTCCTTTACAAATGATGATAACATTTGGAGTCTGAAAGGACAGATACATGATAATGAGTGAACTCATAATAATCCAAAAGAACCATATGATGATGTTTGAAATCCATAGCCAGATTAAGGATAGACATGCCGACAAGCATTATTGCATTTGTCAATTAATTGACAATGTGAAATCATCGACCCAAAATGTGCTTAGAAGAGTTGATATGACCACATTACCCAACACATGCCAATTTCCAAAAAGATCAAGACTAGGTCACATCCAATGTGACATTAAAAAATTAACCAATGCTATTAACTACTATCGGCCTTAAGGACTGAATTAAATGTTAAACCTTTAGACCTGATTCAAATGCAAAAAGGAGACTAGTTAGAATACCTTTACCCAAGGTCGAATGCCACCTTGAAATATTCAATGCTCTATAATGTGCCATTTCTAAATGATGTCAAAATACTTAAGAGGTAGTGAAGACTGAATTTGCATGATGAATTCACAATGCCATATGCAAAGGAATGGACTAAGTGAATCTCATTTTCAAAGCCCAACAACAATATAATATCCAATGCCTTAAGAAGTGTAATAAAAGCTAGATATTATGCAAGATTCTGAATGCCATTCTCTCATACCAAATACCATAACTGAATGAAGAAGGAATGATCAAAGTGTATCTCAAGGCCATAAACACAATGATGATTAAACCACTATAATTTGCCAAAAGATGAATATTGAGTGCTCAAAACATTAACAAGATTGTTCCTCAAACCCATGCCACTGACTGAAAATAGAGAAATATACCTTTGAGGAATATCAAGATGCTTGTAACTAATCAAGCATAAATAATCAACCTATAAAAGAAATGATCATGCTAGTCACTTGTAATTAAGTGAAGTACTGAAACACAAATGTTAAACTAGAAATATATCACTTGATCAATGAAACAAAGAGCCAGTAACCAATATGCCTTAATTGAGATCTGCACATGGATTTAAATGATCTGTACCACCATATATAATATAATGAATGAAGTAAAAGTAGATCAACTGAGAAGGTAACCACCAGGATGCCAGAGTATCACAAATTGACATCAAGGACAAAATAGCACAAGAGGGATTCAAAACTTTTATCCTTAGATTTTGAGGTGCTTGAATCCTTTGTGCGAGGACTTGTGGCATAGGGAACGATCCGCCTTTCGGTAACCATCCAATTCTTTTCCCTACTCTCCTCGCTCTGGGTCTCCTTCTGTTGCGTGCTTCTGCACTTTACCTCAAAATGATTCCTTGACCTACATTTGAGGTAGAATTTTTTCTCCTCTTCGACTTCAATCTCCTAGACCCAACTTTCACCCTTTACCATTAAGATGATTGACCAAGGAACTAGGTTAATTACAGAAATCTTCAGCCTGGCATATTTGTATAGGTCCTCGTCTATAATATCCATGTCTATGTCCACCAAGGTCCCCAAAGATCGCCCAATCTTTTCTAGACAATCCTCATTCCAGTATTCAAATGGAAGATTGTATAATCGGATCCATATCGGATGTTCATAGGGCTGGATCTTGGTGGGGTCAAAATTTCGGCACTAGGGTTGCATAAATAGTGGTAAATTGTTCATAACCATATCCCCCCTTCGATGATTTCCTTTTTAGATTCCTTGTCTGCAAAAACCACTATGAAGACATTTTTTGGAAGGAATCTGAGCAATACTTCTATTTGCCATTTCTCCTTGATCCAGTTCTTGATAGAAACCCTGTCAGGAGTGCCTCCAATGAATCGACATAAGAAACCAAAATCCCTTAGAATTTTTGCATCTTCATGAATTTCCTATGTCAAGTCAATCTCCTTCATTTTTTCTGCCTTCGTATTCCTAGGTTTTTGTTCCTGATTAGGTTTGTGGTTTCACCTCTGTTGCTCAAATCCACCGCTAGGGTTCCCATTGTCCCACATTTTTTTCTTGTAGGGATCTTGCACTTCCAGTTAGGCCATTGCCATGGTGGTCCTTTGCACCCCGTTCTGTTATTCTGGTATTTTTCCTTTGGTGCCCTTGGGGGCGTGTCGTGCCGCACCCGCGGTGGGTTCCACTTCTCTTGCTATTCTAGAGATTGTCCTTTGAGCAGAGGATGACAATGGTATACCCATCTTCCATTTGATAATACCCACTGTGGTATGCGTTTGCTTACCCGAGATGGGGTATTGACGGGTTCTACTTCGAAAACCTTATCTGCCCAATTTTCTGTTTCTTTTCCCTTCTGTCTTGAGACCCGCTCGCCATTCTCCACCCCTTTGTTGGCTTTTGGTCCTTTCGGGTGAATTGGATTTGCATCGCTTTGGTCTGCTCTGCTCGCCATTTTTCCACTTAATTTAATTACATTGTTAATATTAGTACTATTTGATTATTAATATATATATATATTATTATCAAAATTATATTATAATTATTATAAAGTAAATATTATATTATTTTTCAATTATTTTACTATCAAGTTTAGGATTAGGGTTAGAGTTTATTGTTAATGTTAGATCTAGAATTAGGGCTAGGGATAAGATTAGATTAAGGGTTATGATTATGATTAATGTTGAGAAATAGATATAGGGTTAGGGTTAGTGTTAGGATTAGGGTTATGGCTATAGTTAGGTATTTGGTTAGGGGTAGTGTTAGGGTGTAATAACCATCCCTCGATTGCTACCATTTTATTTTCTTTCTTAAAATGATTCATAATAATTACCAACTTAAACATGAACACCCCCCATGTAGCTTAGAAGTGCTAACTTCAAAAATTATTCTTTTACCATGGTGGCATCAAATAGACGTCATCACTTACTCTCATACACATGGGAGTTGTAAGCTCCCAAGATTAAAGCCATTCCTAGGTCTAGACCTAAGCCTCGAGGGTTCATTCCTGATGACCCTACCTATGTATCCCTTCATAGGAATTAGAGGCTTCATAGTTCGCCCAACAAGGTCAGAGAGAGTTCATTCTCTTATCTTATATGAGATCTTGATCTCACCTTTAAACCATGACTATTCATCAAGTGTAAGATGTCAACTTAACCATTGTAAAATAACAATGCTATTTACCATCAAATATCGATCCCTCTAAACATTACTAATTCATAGTGTACAAATATACACTAAAACATAAGGTTATAATATTCCATAACTCACCAATTTTTATAGGAAGGGACTTGAGTGTACACTTATACACAAGGTGAATAGATCATACATATCACATATACATGGTGATTGGTTCCATCATACATCACATATACACAATGGCTAGCTCCACATATGTCACATAAATAAAGTGACTAGCTCCAACAAACGTCACATATACACCATGACTAACTCTAGCATATGTCACAAGTACCTTAGTGGTGGGATCATATGTACATCACATCACCAGTGTGACTAGCAAGCATATTCACATTGGCTAAAACGCCCTTGCCCTTAGTGCATCCTAGATAGAAAAGGAATGTCAGTGCATTACACACTACACAGTGGGTCCCATCCTTTCCCCTAGTCTTCTACACCATCAGACAATTGGAAAGAGGATTCAGTGCATCCCATACTACATTGAGGTCCACCCTCAACTCAATAGGATCAATTATACCTTTTCCACATTAGTATATGCCAAAACTATAAGTTATGAAGTTGGTCCAATTGTTACCTCCCTATCCTTCGTTAGAAACTCTCTTCCCTACAGTCCATCAAATACATAAGCAACCAAGGGTGGCCATCACTAGCATAGAGTGCTCCTTGACTACTATCCATCTTGAGCATGGTACTGCCCCTAGACACCTATCAATCTCAAGTATAATATTATTTTTACTTGACCATTGTCTATCTCAAGCATAGTACTTCCCCTAGACACCTATCAATCTTGAGCATAATAGTATTTCTCCTTGATTACTATCCATCTCGAGAAAAGTACTGCCCCTAGACACCTATAAATCTCGAGCATAATAGTACTGCTCCAAGTGACTACTGTCCATCTTGAACAAAGTACTACCCCTAGACACGTGTCAATCTTTAGCATAATAGTATTACTCCTTGACTACTATCCATATCGAGCAAAGTACTGGCCCTAGACACATATCAATCTCAAGCATAATAGTAATACTCCTTGACTACTATCCATCTTGAGAAAATTACTACCCCACCCACAATAATGATCTGATATATAATCTTAATGTTCCTTAAATAAGACATAGATAACATTGAAGTATTGGTTACTAATCAAGTGTGTATGTGTGGGTATATTTATATGTCATAGATCTCTAGAAAAGTAACCTTATTTCAAATATTTAATATATCATTGGCATATTTACTCAAGATCACTATACAAAAGAATAATTTTACACCCAATATTCATATTTACACAACCACCACTAGTAGAATAATACAAATATTATTCATCCATTATAGAGAAACAAATTGTTTAATAAAGTATTTCAATGAAACGAACAACATACAAAATATAGGACTTTCTCATTTAGAAGGAGAAGATATGTGATTCCTCTTGAGAACTACAATATACTACAAAATCAACAAACTAAAGATTGAATTTAAGATAAATACCATAATCCCTCATGTATACATTAAACTTCATACCAATTTGATGATCCGGTATTAATCTTCACCCAGGAAAATAAATCACGTGCATAAATTTTAGACTCGAGTCTTACCTATGCCTTCCCTTTCTCTTTCCATCCATTCTATACTCTGGCTTCTTCTCATGTCCACCTCTGTTTGGTGGATTTCTTCAGACCAATCACATTTGCTTCCCAAGATTTTCTATTCTTTCCCTCACGCCTTCCATTTGGCCTTTTCTTCCCAAAACAAAGCTCTAATTGGAAGATTAATAAAGGATTGTGAGTGTTTTCCCTCTTTCACTTCTCCCCTATTCCCTTCCTTTGTATTTCTTCTTTAAACCAAGCCTTTGAACTTGTCTCCTTCCTTATGCTTCGGTGGATGTCCATATCTTCTTTTTTTCCTCCTCTGGACAAAACATCGGCCTTATCCTTTTCAAGGCTCATGCAGAGTTTGCTCCCATTTCCTCATAGGTGGGGAGGATGCTAGCAATAGCTCTGGAATGTGGCTTCATGCCTGCCAATAAAATTTTCTAAGGCCTTTTCAAAAAATCCATTTTGTGCATATGTTGCAACCTTTGCACTCCATGAGACCACATTTCCTTGAGAGGTTTTTTCCAACCTGGACATGGCTTCCCCTTCAACTCCACTTCACTTCTCCTCATATTCAAGTCTCTTCTCTTATCAAACTCTACTACTATATTCTTCCTATGTAATTTATTTTCCTTCCAAACAAAGTTTGCCTCCTCTTTGTGTGTCATTTCCTAAATTCTCTCTATCTCTCTCTACATTTTTTCCCAAATTTTGTGTGTTTCCTCCTTTCTATGCCTTTTCTATTGCTCCCCAAAATATCACTCCTTCCTGCCCTCCTTTGTTCATTACCTCTCTTCACATGATTTCTATTTCTCCAACTACCCACACTTCCTCCATTCACGTGAAAAATTGGATGGAAATATGGGGTAGGATTGGGGTGCCATACTTTTATTAAATTCATAGCCATCCCTAAGTTTCATGTGCCTTTTCTCATTATTAAAATTTGTTTCCTTGTGTTTACTTATTTGACCACACAATGTATGACATCTGAGGGTCCTTTTGATGGGGATGTGACATACTCCCCCTCTTAGGAATAAGTCGTCTTGACTTATTAGAAGGTTATATTTGTTAATTTCTTGGTCTAATAGTTGGTATTCAACTATTTTTTGCTCAATAGTTGTGATGTTTGAATGTTTTAGGGTCCAATTTAAGGACTTGTATAAGTAAATTTCTTCAAAACCTTGAGTTACTAGCCACATTAATTTATTTTGAACCCCTTATACTCACATCTCAAGTGGTTTCATTTTCTATAATTTGACCAATTTGGAATGATTTTCATAAGATTCAAGAGGGTGCATACTAAAATATTCCCTCAAGCAAGCATTTTTCACTCTATCCAACCCTAATTTTTGAGCTTATAAGTTTATTTTTCTTATGAGAGGTCAATGTTACACCATCAGTACACACTTTTACCAGTTAAACCTTACAAGGTATCAAGGTACCATGCTTCAATAATCATTCTCTGTGGTCAAGTACTCCATATATGTTTTAATTAATTTCATCTACTTCTACTTAAGTTCCTTTAATATAGTCATGTAACTCATTGTATGGGTTTACAACACATATCATAGTGTCCCATTAGGCCAACGTTAGTGAAATTTAAATTTAAATAATTTTACTTAATCATCAAAGGATACAATTACAATTCTATGTGTTCCCTTGAAAGTTACTATCTACATTGCTTCATATCCTACCAATTATCATATAAGCTCATCCCATAGTTGTGACTATGCCATCAAGTAATAATTTAGTTATAAATTGTGCATTAAGGGTATTGTTGCTTTGTCTTTAACACATACTAACCCATCAAACATGCACCCTTATATATTTGTAGTTTATGTTCCTCATAATTCATGTTTCTACCATGATAAGGATTCTTAAAACCCATAATATGCAACAAAATTCTCCACCTAACAAGGGGTAAAATCAAATCCAACAAGTGTGTTAGGAAAAATAGAAACCTTCATATAACATGACCTTCCACTGCGTACTCTTATTTTCCTTTACAATTCATATATCCAATTTCCCCTTTTCCACCCATCCAAGGTTCCTTGGTTAGGTCTATCCATCAGTATTACAAGATTAAATTTCCATTTAATATATATTTAAAACTACTTGTATCCAACTTAGTTATAGTGGGTTAGCAATGCCAGACAATTTACTTTATCCATAGTCAAGTGAGCTTCATAAGTCCAGTGTTTGAACCTGGTTCTCTGAAACCCATGTAACAATTGCCCCTCGATTGCTACCATTTTTTTCTTTCTTAAAAAAAATCATAACAATTACCAACTTAAATATGAACACCCCCCATGTAGCTTAGAAGTGATAACTTCAAAACTTCTTCTTTTTCCATGGTTCCACCAACTAGACATCACCACTTACTCTCACACACATGGGAGTGGTAAGCTCCCAAGGTTAAGGTCATTCCTAAGACTGGACCTAAGCCTTGAGGGTTCATTCCTGATGACCCTAACTACGTACCCCTTCATTGAAATAAGAGGATTCATAGTTCACCCACCAAGGTTAGAGAGAGTTCATTCTCTCATCTTATATGAGATCTTGATCTCACCTTTAAGCCATGAATATTCATTAAGTGTAAGATATCAACTTAGCCCATTGTAATATAACAATGCTATTTACCATCAAATATCGGTCCCTCCAAACATTACCAATTCATAGTAAACAAATATACACTAAAACATAGGGTTATAATATTCTATGAGTCACCGATTTTTATAGGAAGGGACGCGAGCGTACACTTATACACAAGGTGACTAGCTCATACATATCACATATACATAGTGATTGGTTCCATCATACATCATATATACACGATGACTAGCTCCACATATGTCACATAAAAAAAGTGACTAGCTCTAACATACATCATATATACACTGTGACTAACTAGCATATGTCACAAGTACCTTAGTGGCAAGCTCATATGTACATCACATCACCAAAATGACTAGCAAGTAAATTCACATTGGCTAACACACCCTTGCCCTTAGTGCATCGTAGATAGAAAAGGAATGTCGGTGCATTATGCACTACACCATCGGTCCTATCCTTTCCTCTGGTCTTCTACACTATAGGAAAATTGGAAAGAGGATTCAATGCATCCCATATTACACCAAGGTCCACCCTCAACCCAATAGCTTCAAGTATACCTTTTCCACATTAAGATATGCCAAAACTATACTATGAAGTTGGTCCAACTTTTACCTCCCTATCCTTCGTGAGAAACTCTCTTCCCTGCAATCCATTAGATGACTAAGCAACCAGGGGTGGCCATCATTGGCATATAGTTCTCCTTGAATACTTTCCATCTTGAGCATAGTACTGCCCCTAGACACCTGTCAATCTCAAGCATAATAGTATTGCTCCTTGACTACTATCCATCCTGAGCATAGTACTACCCCTCGACACTTGTCAATCTTGAGCATAATAGTATTGCTCCTTGACTATTGTCCATCTCTAGAAAAGTACTACCCCTAGACACCTATCAACCTCGAACATAATAGTAATTCTCCTTGACTACTATCTATCTCGAGCAAAGTAATACCCCTAAACATTTGTCAATCTCGAGCATAATATTACTACTCCTTGACTACTGTCCATCTTGAGCAAAGTACTACCCCTAGACACCTATCAATCTCGAGCATAATAGTACTGCTCCTTGACTACTATCCATCTCGAGCAAAGTACTACCCCTAGACACCTATCAATCTCGAGCATAATAGTACTTCTCCTTACCCATGCTTAGCACTATAATTGGAAGATAGGTTCTTAACATATAATAAGAAGATCCCAATCGAGTGAATTAGAAGCCTATACATAGTCATTTAAGTCTGAGGTTAATATTCATAATACATAATATAAATCACTTAGTACCAACACAAGGTGAACTCAACTCAATTAGTAACTACTACCAAGTATTCTGATTCATTCCTTTCCTTCATCTTATTATTTAGACACACATTATGTATTGAATACAAGTTACCAGGTTTTCTTTCATAACCATCCAAATACCCATTCGGTCTCATCTAAAACCTATTATAGAGAGAAGGTCAAACAAATTAGAAACAACCCCAACATCTAGGAGTTACCCCCTAGACCCTCCCCATACGAAATTGAGGTCACAAAAGGCATCCTTCGCCCAAGGACAACCTACGTACCTGCTTCCAAACGAATCAAAGTCACATGTAGTTCTCCTAACAAGGTCTGTCAAGGATACCTACACACTGGTTCCCAATTTATAAAAATTATACCACAACACTTCCATACAATTATATTGAGATTTTAACTCACCACCATGATTATTAATAATTCAACATAAGCATCCTCAAATTCCTTACAATTTCCTATCAAGTATATTGTACCACATTTGCTACCATGGTGGTAATACAACATAGTTTATAACATGGGGTTCTAGTTTGGCTCAAAACATGATTTGGTGAACTTAGCTATCACATTTGTATTGGTTCTTGATATTTGAGCCACTATATTATACTAATAAGAAACACTTCAAAATTCATTTATGATGATAACCTAGAGGATTAATTATCTCAATTAAGATACATTTACTAATAGTACGAGTAGTAATACTTGGGATCTATTCATAGTGTGACAATTATGTGAAGCCCCAATATGGCTCCAAATGATAGTTTACTAATATGATCAAGCATCATGATCTTTTTAATTTTTGACATCAATCTCCATTAGAATAATGGCCACCTCAATAAAAACATACAAAATTATTTGAACTTCAAAAGGTATAACTTTCCAAGCATGGAAACCCAAAAATGCCAAGGTATGGGTTTGTTTGATAATCTTAATTCTATTTGATAGGACGTTAATAAAGTACACACATCCCTTTAATGTAGTAGTTGAATATCATTATCATGCATCAATACTGTAAGTAGCCTTGACATGGGTCCAAGTGACGTCTCAACCCTTATTAATTTAATGATGTCGAGTATCATAATCATATTATATTATAGCATCACATAGGGTCAAATAGTTTTAGTACACTTAAAAGAATAATCCTTTATGTTCAAAAAAATAGATCCTTCTCCAATTTAGAATTTTATTTAAATATATGTAAACAAGAAATATATTGACTCACCCATATTCTAGTACTAGTTTCATACGATTAACTTATCTCTACATGGTTTCTGTTATCCATTAGTGCAACATATGATGACCATTTCTATCATGAATATAATATAATGATACCATTAAGGGATACCATAAAGTATATTTTATAGACCTATGTGTAATGCCCCGCCATGTAACCCTAAAGGAAGTTGCAATATCTACGAAAGCATACAATTTTTATTTATTTAAATGTATAATATAACTTGAAAGTTCACTATCTATCGCCAACATCCTCTAAGGAACAAGACTAAGGTTACATTTAAACCCATAACATAAACATAAATACATCATAACATATGATTAACTACTCAAGAATTAAAAGTACATACATTCCAAACATATAAATTGCATCACATAAATAAGATATACATCAAGATTCCAATATTATAGTAATTCTCTAAATAAGGTTTACATCACTCATTCCCAGAATGAGGTAGATCATACAAATGTGTTACAAAATATATGAGACCTCCTCAAATACAATTGAGGAGTAAAATAAGTACAAGAGTCATCTATAACAATAATCAAAGCATGAAATAACCAAGATGGAATCCACGAGCTCTCCACTGGATATCACACCATCAAGATCTTAAGATAAAGGGGACCCAACGGTGTAGGGTGCACGTTCCTCCCAACCAAGTGGTACCCGAAGGCCCACCCCCATGCTAGGAGATAGTAACAAGGATAAAAGACCAAACCTACTACCTCTAGACATAGGCTGACACAAAACTAACTCAAACAAACACAAGTATAAGAACCACACTATCACATAGGTTACATTGCTTCCAAAGCTATAACAAATCAAGTATGTCAACTGAACCATACAAACCGAACATACCAATCATTGTCGTAGAAAGAGTGTCATCACACAGCTCGACATGGGTTACCCAATGAGGATCTTCCTAGGCCCCGACCCCCATCTTGGGATATCCTGGTAGCCTCAACTGATCCTTGGTCCCCATACTCACTCATGCGAAATCAAATACCTTTCGAAAAGACAAGGTAGACAACCTTCGCCATTCCAGGCCTTCCCACTCATCCCAACCCCAAACAAGCACTTGAGTCCATGAGTGAGGCTATCTTATCTTATTTAATATGAGTTACTACCCAATCCCCTAAATACTTTAATTATGTTTTCAATTGATTAACTACTTCCAAAGGTTACCTAGTTTACCTCTTTATGGCTCTGGCCCCTAACGAAAGCCACTCTTCTACTTGACAACTCACGGATTAAAAAAAACAACACCAAGGGTAACATAGTGCACAAAACTAGATAAAATAACCCACTCCAATCTTAGGAGGCAGCACGTAACAAAATACACTCCAAACATTGGAGGCAACAAATAACAAAATCCACTCCAAAACAAAGGAGGCAACAAATAACAAAATCCACTCCAAGCAAAGGAGGCAACACATGACAAATCCACTCCAACTAGGAGGCACAAATCCCCGTTCATGGAAATTGGGTAACTCACTAACAACATACACACTACCTAAGGAAATTAAAATGGGCTGACAATACAATATGACAACCTCCAATCTAAAGACTCTTCTGGAAGACTTGCAATTTATTGACTAACACTTTAACCAATTTTCCCAAAACATCACTAGAAGAAATCAGATTCAAAGGCAATCAAGATAAGAATTAAATCTATCATTTGGATTTCCTAAATCCATTTTCATTCAATGAAAAAAAATGATATAAAAATTGCCCAAATACTCTAATTAAATAAAACCCTTTTTACAATAGAGAAAGAAAAATCTAATTTTATCTGAACTTCAATTCCTCAATTATTTTTAATAAAATAAAAATTTCTTCCTTTTTCCATAAATATATCCTTTCAAAATACTAATCTAACTGTGCAATATTGCATGCACCTATTAACTAAAATCGTCAAATATATAAATAAATATATACACATTACGTATATACCTAATCATATATATACATACATATAATTACAATTATATGTATCAATAAATATATACATTATATATTTAAAATTATTTAAACAAAACAATTAAAAAACACAATAAATAAACATTTAATATATATATATACACACACATATATATATAATATTTAAAAGTAAATATCATAAAACATAAATTGAAGTTCCTGTTACAAAAGCGGACAAAATTTTAAGCAAGGCAATGTATAAGCAAATGGGGAGGGGGCTGTTGTTCTTGGACAACCATACCCCCATCTCCCATGAGGGCGGTCGTAGGAGTGTGGGGAGGGGCTGTGGAGGCCTTGCCTCCACAACGTCTTCCTCTTATGGGGCGACGGTGGGGGTAGTGCCTCCACACTTCCTCCAATATTTAATATCAATAAAAATTAACCTTCTTCAAACATATTTCATCCCAGCCAGATAAGAAATCATCGTACGATGATAGTAGAAATTTAATACAAACTTTTTATAATGAAAGGTTTACATAAATAAGTATATATATATTTTGCATATGTGTATATGTGTATGTATATACAAAAATATTTACATATGAATAAATGCATATAATATATATATATATATAAAGAATTCAACTCAACTGTTTTAATTGGGCAAATATTTTCAATATGGCCATCTACAGGAAAAACATCAAAATTTTTTTACAGAGAGAAGAAATTCCACATAGAGGTAGTTTTCCTAAATTTTCTTCAGATAATTAATTTCAATGGAAGAAATATTTTAATACCGAAATCAAAACCAATAGAGAATTGAATCAATATTCTTCTATAGTTAACATTTACCCCAAATTCTCCTGGAAAGATAATTTATACAAAAGAGTTTCTAAGAGGATTAAATTTCTTCTCGACAATGATTTTCTTTCCAGATCCCTAAACGAATACTTCTGGGTTCTTCTAAATTCACAATAATCCCAATTAACCATTTTGCTATAGTTTCCACAGAGAATATCATTCTATAGAGGATTCATTCTACAAAGGATTTCATATATGACAATAACAATTTTTAAAATAAAACTCAAACTTAAAAGTTTGCACAGACAATCTTTTACAAAGAAGATCTAAACTAGAAGCTTTTCAATATAAACTAGACAAAAAATAAAGAATGAACCTGTAGTCCAATGCCTATGAATTTGTAAATTTGAAGCAGCACCTTCTCCACAGTTCCAAGTATTTTCTCCCAGATAAATAATAGCTTCCTTCAGAACAATACAATTTCCCAAACACATAAAATTTTCCCGAGAGTAATTTTAAAAATATCAAGAACACAAAGCTTTTCACGAGAGCAATTTTTCCATAAATTTCCAGAATACATTCAAATCACAAAAAGACTTCCTTTTTTTAATCTTTTTCCCAACACACCAAATATCCTTTGTGCTTCCCGTGAAGAAGCTTCTCACTTCTTCTGTCAAAGCCACAATTTTCTCCCCGTGAATAAATTTTCAACAACCTCATAAATTATTCTAACACATGTAAAAACTCAAAAATATGTTTAACAACCAAATTGCATAAAATCCTCCAAATATTTAAAATTAAAACATTTAATATTTCTAAATATTTACCATTTCAAATTTAACTTAATTAAACTAATTTAATTAATTAATAAATAATATAATCCTAAGATTAGACTATTTACCAATTAAAATAAATAAATTAATTAATTAATTCACTACTTCTAACATTAAAATAAGATTAATTTAATAATCTTCTTAAATAATTAAATTCATTAAATTCTCTTTTATAAAATTTTCAACATAATAATTCAAAGCAAAATAAATGACTTTTAACAAGCAAAATCGACTAGACCCGACGATACACTGAGACTAGGGTAAAGGCTTGACACAAGAATCCTAGCTACTATCTCCCAATCAACATTACCGTTAGGTGGTGGACACACTCAAACATGTGAAGCCAGGTGGAGTCGATGTCCTGTAGCTACAAACCTAACATATAATCCACATCGCTCTATAAATAATGATCAAATAATAAACAAACATAATAGTATATCAAAGTATAAGTGCAACCAGAAAATAAAGAAAAACAAGGTAGGACATTGTCTGATACAAAGAGACAAATAGACGGGTATTAAAGCATATTTTATAGCCCTACGAGGCAATGGTATCTAATCAATATAAAATTCTTGATAAGGTATAGTACAAAATAATACCATATTCTATTTTAGGGTAGATTACATTGTAGGTCAACCCCTATATAAAAAGTTAGAACATTTCCATGGAGAATTTTATTTATATAGACAGACCTTCACAAAATATTCAATATGTAACCTCTTTTAAGACATTGTCTTACGATTATCACAACATTGATTCAACCTACAATTATAGGTCTATATGGACATTTCTCTGTACTAACGTTTAAGAGTCTTAGCCTTGATTTTATCACAACTAATATGAGAATCCCCTTTTCAAGGAACAAAAATCCAAATTCCCAACCCACAATAATGATCTGATAAATAATCTTAATGTTCCTTAAATAATACATAGATAACATTGAAGTATTGGTTACTAGTCAAGTGTATATGTGTGGGCATATTTATATGTCAAGTCTCTAGAAAAGCAACCTTATTTTAACTATTTAAAGATATCATTGGCATATTTACTCAAGCTCACAATACAAAAAAATAATTTTACACCCAATATTCATATGTGCGCAACCACCACTAGTAGAATAATATAAATATTATTCATCCATCATAGAGAAACAAATTGTTTAATAATGTATTTCAATGAAATCAACAACATACAAAATATAGGACTTTCTCATTTAGAAGGAGAAGATATGTGTTTCTCTTGAGAACTGCAAGATATTTTAAAATTAGAAAACTAAAGACTGAGTTTAAGATAAATACCATAATCCCTCATGTCTACATTGAACTTCATACCAATTTGATGATTTGGATTAATCTTCACCCAGACAAAGAAATCACATGCATAAATTATAGACTCAAGTCTTACCTCTACCTTCCCTTTCTCTTTTCATCCATGCCATACACTCGCTTTTTCTCATGTCCACCTCTGTTTGGTGGATTTCTTCAGACCAATCATATTTGCTTCCAAGTTTTTTTGTTCTTTCCCTCACACCTTCCATTTGGCCTTTTCTTCCCAAAAAAGATCTCTAATTGGTAGATTAACAGAGGGTTGAAAGTAGTTTCCCTCTTTCATTTCTCCCCTATACCCTTCCTTTGTATTTCTTCTTTAAACCAAGACTTTGTAACTTGTCTGCTTCCTTATGCTTTGTTGGATGTCCATATCTATTTTTCTTCTTTCTCTAGACAAAACACTAGCCTTATCCTTTTCAAGGCTTATGCAGAGTTGGCTCCTGTTTTCTTATAGGTGGGGAGGATGCTAGCAATAGCTCTGGAATGTGGCTTCATGCCCACCAATAAAAGTTTCTAAAGCCTTTTCAAGAAATCAATTTTGTGCATATTTTGCAACCTCTGCACTCCATGAGACCACGTTTCTTTGAGGGGTTTTATCCAACCTGTACATGGCTTCCCCTTTGATTCCACTTCACTTCTCCTCATATTCAGGTCTCTTCTCTTATCAACCTATGCTACTATATTCTTCCTATATAATTTATTTTCCTTGGAAACAAAGCTTGCCTCCTCTTTGTGTGTTATTTCATAAAATCTCCCTCTTAATTTCTCTCCAATTTTTTTTTTGTGTTTCCTCCTTTCCACACCTTTTCTCTCGCTCCCCAAAATATCACACCTTCCTTCCCTCCTCTTTTCCCTGCCACTCTTCACATGATTTATGTTTCTCCAACTACCCATACTTCCTCCCTTCATGTGAAAATCTAGATGGAAATATGGGGTAGGATAGGGGTGCCATACTTTTATTAACTGCATAGCCATCCCTAAGTTTCTTGTGCCTTTCCTCATGATTAAAAATTGTTTCCTTGTGTTTACTTATTTGACCACACGATGTATGACATCAAAGGGTCCTTTTGATATGGATGTGACATAGGGTTAGTGTTAGGGTTATAGTTAGATATTTGTTTAGGGTTATGAGAAATAAGGTTATGATTATGGTATTTTGTTATTATTACGATTAGGGTTTAGGGTTTAGGGTTTATGATAAGGATAGGGTTAGGTTTGGGAATGGTTTAGGGTCAAGGTTGGGGTTAGGGTTATGAGAAATAGGGTTAGGTTAGGGTTACGGTTATGGTTTTTGGTTAACGTTAGATTTAGGTTAGGGTTATGATTAGGGCTCACAGTCTATGATTTAGATTTAAGTTAAGATTTATGGTTAGTGTTTCAATTATTGTTGGGATTAGAGTTGGGAATACATCTAACCCTAAACCCTAAAACATAATCATAACCCTTGTCTTATACTAACCCTAATAATAAACCATAATCATAACCGACCTTGACCCTAAACCATACCCACAACCTTAACCTATCCTTATCTTAAACCCTAAAACATAAACCCTAATCATAACCATAACACTAACCATAATCATAACCCTATTTCTCATAACCCTAACACTATCCTTACCCTAAATCTAACCTTATCCCTAATCCTAACACAAACCAAATCGCTAATTGTAATCTTAACCCTAATCCTAACCCTAACACTCACTATAACTCTAACCCTAACACTAACCCTAACCTAACCCTAATCTTAACCCTATTTATCATAAACCTAACACTAAACATAACCATAACCCTTCCTAACCCTAAACCATACCCACATCATAACCCTATCCTTACCCTAAACCCTAATTGTAACCCTAACCTAGCTCTAATGCTAACCATCGTCATATCCCTATTTCTCATAATCCTAACCCTTACCCTAACTCTAGCCCTATCCATAACCCTAACCTAACCCTAATCCTAACCCTAACCAAATCGGTAATTGTAGTTCCCTAACCCTAACACTAACCCTAACCAAATCCCTAACTATAACCACCATAACACTAGCCCTAACTCCAAACCTAACCCTAACCCTCACCGTAATCATAACCTTATCCCTAACCCTGACCCTCACCCTCACTATAACCCTATTTCTCATAACCCTACTCTTGGCTGTAACCATAACCATAATCCTAATCTAGAACCTAATATTAATCTTAACCTTGTTCCTAACTCTAACCCTAAACTAAACTCAAACCCTAAACCTAAACCTAAACCTATTTTTCATAGCCCTAACTGTAACCAAATCCCTAATCATAACCCAAAACCTAACCATAAATCTAACCCTAACTTGAACCCTAACCTAAGCCTAACCCTAACCCAATCTATAATCGTAATTGTAACCATAACCATAACACTAACTGTAACCATAAACCTAACACTAACCCTAACCCCATCCCTAACCCTAGCCCCTACAAATCCCTAACTGTAACTATAAACATAACCCTACCACTAATCATAAACATAACCCTAACACTAACTTTAACCCCAAACCTAAACCTAACACTAACACTAAATGCATTTCTCATAATCGTAATCCTAACCAAAGCCCTAATGGTAACCCAAAACCCTAACCCTAATCCCAACTCTAATCAAAATCATGGGTAAGTGCATAAATATGTGACACAAAAAAGATGCAACATTCAATTTTTTTTCTAAATAGCATGTTTGGCAAGTGCCAAATTTGACACTCGCCAAATTGCTCGGATGATCGAGCCTAAGGCTTGGTCATACCAAGCTATTTTTGTGAGCGCCAAATTTAGCACTCACCAAATGAAAAATTTGCATAAAAGAACCCGACCCCAATTCATTCATTTTGTTGTTCATCCACGACCTGCTGCATTTTTTCTCCTTCCCAACCCTGCTCGCTAAATAGAAAGAATTTTTTCACTTGGAGCTTGTGAATCTTCATGAAGATGTTTCCAAGACGTCATAGAGGTGAAAGAGGTATGTATTTATAGTTTTTAGTTTCAATTTTTAATTAAATTATATATTGAATTAGATTTTTTAGTTAAAATTTGTTTTATCTTCCAAGAAATGAATCTCCACCTCCAAATATTGAAAATTCGCAATCACCTCCTCATGAAGACCCTCATGAACAAGAACAAAATCAAAATTCTATCTCAATTTGTAGACATCCCATAGGAACACAAGAAAATATTCTATGGAAAATAGAAAACAACAAAAATGAACTTGAAGAATCGATTACAAGGTTAAATGATATTGCTGCAACAAACCCTCATAGGGGAGGCCTTGCCGAGTCCCTAAAATCTATTATATCCCATGTAGGATCAATGAGTGCACAATTTAATTTTTGGTACAATAAGAGGGGGGAACACAATTAATTTTATGCAAATAAACTTTCATATGACCAAGTGAAGAAAGAGAAAATTACCAAATCCAACTTGTGTTCCCTCTTCATGGACCCACAAACCAATAAACCTTTATCAATTGCATGTGTAGGAGGTTCCCCATCCATTAGTGCCACTATGAAGGAACAAAAAATAATTTTTTGAATAGGTGGTGGATGGTTTTTTACCAACCTTCATGCAAAAACTACAAGAACCTTGATGTTCTTGATAGAATTATCAATCGTTAACTTGCTAAAGTTTACCACCTTGTTGAGGTTTGATTTGATATCCACCAATTCTAACTCCAACTTATTTTTCTCATCCTTTTTGGTGGATTCAAACTTCAAATTGACCATTTCTTCCTTCATATTGTATTCCTCCATAATTGAAGTCTTTAATTCAATTCTATTGATTTCAATAAAAAATTATTTAAAAAAATTAGTATAGCTTCATCAGATAGATTACACAAAAACCTTGATAGATAATAGTCAAAATTACAATGATTTTTAAGTTATGGTGAAAACAAAATTATTGGCCCAAATCATTAATTCAATAACACTTGTTAGGATGTTTATTTAAAATTAAAATTAAAATCAATAAAACATTAGACCAATTCAAGAGGTGGCCTTCAAAATTAGAATATGAGAATATCATTTTAATTTTACAACGTATTCAATAGTTTGGAAGAGAATTTTTGTTCCTTATTTATAGACATAATTAGATAGGGACACACCCCTTCATCCTTATTAGGTTAGCCTAAGGAATTAATTAGAGCTAATTATTGAAAATATTAAGCTGAAGCATGCCAAAGAACTTAACTTTATTACACTTAAAAAGATAGAATATTAAGGGCATAACACTTGAGGTCTTAGAGAATGAGGAATTTGCATGACTAAAGTAAAATATTGATTAGAATTTTAATAAATTACATCACTGCCCAAACCAACTAGTAAAATATACAAAGAAGTAGGCCTAAAATCTGTATATGTTCAAAGAGATTGAAGGTTGAGGATTGTTAGACCAGTAAATATTCATGTAAAAACATTTATTCTAAGAAAATAGAGGAAGTGAAGTCCATCAAAGAATGCAAGAGTTACAATATTCTTGAATAGATATAGTTATGATGAGACATATGAAGTAAATCTAATACCAATGTCTTGTCTATGTATAATTTGGGTTGAAGCCCAATATTGTTTAACCTACGAAACAAGTCTTGTGTGTATGTAGTCTAGTGTCCTATAATGTCAACTTTATTGTGTGATTCTTTCATGTCAAGTATGATTTGATAAGCATCATGTGCATGTGAGCCAATGACAAGGAAGACTATGAGTTTAAAAATACGACCATCCTTGAGTACTTGGTGGAGCAATATAACCACCCATGATGGAGTGCATAGCTCCATAAGTATCCTAATTGTAGTTGAATGCATCCCATTTTGGTTGCAATTGTATGATGAACACTCCCATAGTAGTAGGATGATAACTCTTGTTGTAACAAGATGGTGTTTCCCTATTGTATTAGGATGCACTATTATAACAAGATGAATTCTCGGTTGTATCTAAAATAATCCTTAATTGCCTATGCTTGGGCCCATCATAGAGGTTGTAGCGCTTCAAGGAGAGATTATAGCCTTCACAATGTGTTAAGTGTGAGTTCAACCTTGTCTATCTAATTAAAATTGTGCATGTCCATATGATTTTATTGGTGGAAATAAAAAAGTATCAATCATGGTTAGGTTGAGAGTGGTGGTACTGTTATTACTTAAAATTGCACCATGCTAAACCCATTATTTAGAATTTTAGTGAAACATGGGAATGATCTCAAGGTGTGGGGCCCTGCAAATGAGATTTAACCTTCAGAGAAGGATGAATTATTTTCTAACCTAGATGCAAAGTGTTGATCCAACTTTGTTGGAAATTGGATTGCATCAAATGGTTGTCATTGATATCAACACAGTATTGAATGTATGAGATGGTTATCAAAAGCTATTCCCTATCGAAGATGATCGTTATATGTGGTCCGGTGTGTTGGCTTTTAGGTTTGGTTTCCACCATGAGACAAGCTATGATTCTAATATTCGAAGATCTTGGCCAAATTAGCATATGCAATATATTGTGTGGATTAGTTATGTTTTATGGATGTTTTTTCGATATAAGAAATGTGTTAACCTTATATGATGCCGACCTAATTAATGATTAAGATATGCTTGTATATATAAGATTTTTTGAGGAATGAGAAGATGAGGTGAAGCAGATAAGAAATGTGGAGTAAGTGTGAATGCGAAAAGGATTAAAAGAAGTTTGCAAAGATCTGAGCCTAAATGCTTTATCAGTTGTGAATCAGTGTAGTTTTGTAGAGAAACTATTATGCGAGACAATATTTTATAATCTAAGCTTCATTAGAACTGAAAACCACACATTGCAGGTGTATCCTATCACTTCAATCTTCTGGCAGTGAGCCACTATCCATGTAGCTTGGTGGTTAGCCATCTCTTGTATCTCTGGGTTGTAGCCCTGTGGACAATGAGTCCTTATTTTAGGCAGTGAGCCTTATTGTAATCAGTTTTGATATTCTCTATAGTGTGAGTTAATCCTCACCATGGTTTTCCCCTCATTGAATTTTCTACATAAATCTGGTGTATTGTGTTTATGTTTTGAATTTGAGTTTCTGCATTGGCATCTGATGATTAATCATTTAAGCAATTTTAAGTATTAGTTTTGATGATTGAACTAAAGGTGAAAATTTGTGACAACTAATTCACCACTCCTCTCAGTTGTCCCATGTTAGAAATAGAAAGGTGAACAACAATAATAGAAGCTTAAACTTGCTATAATTCAGATTTAACAGTGTTAACCATATGGAGTTTATATCAGCAATAACAAAGAAAAACAAGAACAAAAAGTTGAACACATAACACAATGTTTACGTGGAGAAACCCTTAAGGAAAAAAACTCCACCAAAGAAGAGATGAATAGCTTGTATTATCAACAAATGTGTTTACAATACACCCACTCTAACTCCTCTTCAATTCGGTAGCATTTGTGTACCTGTAAAAACATCTCATAGTGTCTCCAACTCAACCCCTCAATATATAGACTCATTGGGGCCCAAAATACCACCATAAAATATTACCATGGGTCAAAACAAGGTTTAGAAAAACCATGGTAAAAATCCATACGACCCCTTACATACTAAACATGGTCTCTTACATGATATTACACCTTCTTACAAGTTGTCATAAGAATTCCTATAAAATAGGAGATTCTCTTACATGTGTCATAAGCTCTTACATGTGTCATAGATGTCATCATAGTCGTCATAGAATCTTATGACAGTTTTCATAACTGTCACAGATGCTCTTACAACATATGACGAGTGTCATAACATGTCATAACCCATTATTCCAAAGATGGATGCCAAGATTCTCATAATTGACCATTTTACCATTACCGTGACAACTATCTAGTAAAAGTAACTTGGTAACTTCTTGCCGGTAAAATGGTAATTACTAGGGCCAGTAAAAAATTAATTACCACTGTCAGTGAAACCTCCAATCCCTTATGGATGAATTACAAAAAATAATAGGAGAAAATTAAATACAAGATATTTACAAGGTTGATGGCACTTTTATCCCAACATTCTCCCACTTGACATCATACATTGTAAAAACACACATAGGAAAACATAAATCAACTAAGCACAAGTGACAAGGCCCGTGCCCTTCTTGCACCATGTAAATTTCTCTATGCTCATAGGTTTGGTAAGAACATACGGAACATTCTCCTGTGTTTCAATCTTCTTCAGCTCAATCTGACCATTAGCAATCAACTCATGACCAAAATGATATTAAATATCAACATGTTTAGTTTGAGCATGATACATCATATTCTTAGCCAAATAAATTGCACTTTGACTATCATAGTTAACCTGACAATATTGCAATCAAAACCAATACTTGTACACAAACTTTACAACCAAACAACCTCCTTAGAGACATGAGTAGCTGCCATATACTCTGCTTCAGTGGTGGAAAATGCAACTATAGCCTACCTTTTACTCATCCAACTCACTGCTCCTCCAAACAAATTAAACACATACCCACTTGTGGACCTTCAACTATCCAAATCACCTGCCCAATCTACATCAAAAAATCCTTGTATGTCCAATGACTTGACCACATTATCAGTACCATGATAAAACAAACAATAATTAGAAGTGCCTCACAAATATCTAAACACCCTTTAAAAAAAATTCAATGCTCTTTACCAGGGTTAGACATAAACCTGCTTAGAACTCCCATTGCTTGGGCTATATCTGGTCTAGTGCAAACCATTGCATACATTAAACTACTAACAACACTAGCATAAGGAACCTTAGACATATCCTTAATATCATCATCAAAATCAGGACACATATCCAAGCTCAACTTAGTACCAACTAGAAATGGAAGACTAACTGGCTTATAGTCATGCATATTAAACCTTTGCAAAATAGTATCAATATAATTACTCTGACTCAACCAAAGATTTATATGACTTTGATCCCTACTGATTTCCATTTCAAGAATATATTTTGCAGCCCCCAAATCTTTCATGTCAAAAGTATCAGAAAGTTGTTTCTTGAGCTCACCTATCATCACCTTGTTGTTACCAATAAACAACATATCATCAACATACAAGATAATAATAAGGATTAGATCATCAATAACCTTAATGTACACACAATGATCCTCTCTGCTCCTAAGAAAACCCAACTTTAATGTAAAAGCATCAAAATTACGATACCACATCCTGGATGACTGTTTCAAACCATATAAAGATCTTTTTAACCTACAAACCAAATTTTATTTTCCCTTTACAACAAAACTATCAAGCTATCACATATAAATCTCCTCCTCAAGATCCCCATGCAAAAAATCAGTTTTAATATCCATTTGCTCTATCTCAAAATCACAAACAGAAAAAATAGATAACAAGAATCTAATAGAAGTTAATTTAGCAACAAGAGAGAAAATTTCACCAAAATCAACTCCCTCTCTATAGGAGTATCCCTTAGCCACTAATCTAGCCTTATACCTTTCCAAGTGACCATCTACTCCAAATTTCTTTTTAAATACCCATTTACATCTAATGGGCTTTCTTCCTTTGGGAAAATCAACAAGATCCCAAGTGTTACAATTTTCCAATGCCATCATCTCCTCTTGCATAGCTTGCAACCAAGACTCATTTTCCTCTGAAGAGAGAGCCTCCCGATATGATCTAGGTTCATCATCAACACTTAATAAAGAAAATATACAACAAAAATTAGGTGGGCTATACCTGTCGACTAGATTTTGTTATCTTGTGGATCTTCTGAGAATAGGAGTATGAGGATCTTATTGTTCTTGATCTTTCTCAACCTCTTCCTAACTTTCTCCATCATGTTCTTCAATTTGATCAATAACTTGTTCTGATTCCTCATCTTCTTCCTTGTCATCGAATCCATCTCTTTGTTCTTCTCGGGGTGCAACTTCTTGCTTAATTTCAAAATGCACACTCTTTCCCTTATCTTTTTCCTTTGGCTGTTCAGGTACAAAAATAACACTATGCTCCCTGAAAATCACATCTCTAGAATAGATACTTTTCTTGGTTAGAGGATTCCATAGCTTATAACCTTTAATATTATCACCATATCCAATGAAAATACACTTTACAACTTTAGGATCCAGCTTAGTCTATTTTTCTTTAGGCACATGAACATAAGCCTCATAGCCAAATACCCTTAAATGTGAAACAAAAGGTTTCTTACCTTTCCACATCTCATAAGGTGTTGTTTCAAGATATTTACAAGGAGATCTATTAATCAAGTAACAAGCAATACTTATAGCTTCTACCCAAAAACATCTATCAAGCTGTGAACCACTTAACATACTTCTAGCTCTTTCCATAATCATCTGATTCATCCTTTTTGTCACACCATTTTGTTGTGGACTGTATGGAGTATTTTTCTATCTAACAATTCCTGCATGCTTACAAAATTCATCAAATTCCTTAGAACAATATTCCCCTCCATTATCTAACCTTAATACCTTAATTTTATGATTTGATTGCTTTTCGACTAAGGCTTAAAATTATTTAAACTTAGTGAAAAATTCAGATTTATGTCGCATAAAATATAACCAGGTAAATCTTGTAACATCATCAATAAAGGAGACAAAATATCTAACTTTTCCAATTGATTTGATATCCACAGGACCAAACACATCCGTATGAATTAATTCCAATTTAACTTTGGATTTTGTACTACCAGAAGGAAATGATTTTCTATTTTGTTTAAAAAACACATAATGTTCACAGAAATCAAAACTCTCATCAGAATAGGATAAACCGTCTAACAATTTTTTATTCAAAATAGACTTTAAAGCAGTCTCACTTATGTGACCCAATCTACGGTGCCATAAAATACAAGTGTTTTCAGATTTTTCAGTTACATATGAAAAATTAACAAAAGTAGTGACTTCTAGCTTAAACAGGGTTCCTCTCCTTGTTCCTCTCGCTATCACCAAGTTCCCTCTTACTAATATGCAACTATGCTTATAAAAAGTTACACTTATTCCCAGATCATTTAACTTCAAAACTGAAATCAGATTTCTAGATACTCCAGGAACATGCAAAACACTAGGAAGGGTTTTAATCCTCCCATCACTAAAACACAATTTAACCTTACCCCTTCCAACAATCGGGTACAAAGAGTTATCACCGAGGTAGATTTCACCTCCATCATATTTTTCATATGTGGTAAACCAATCCTTGTGAGGAGTCATATGAAAGAGCATCCTGAATCAATTAGCCAATTTTCATTAGTCATAACATTAAGACAAGAAACCAAAGCTTCATCACCTAAGTTTGAGGATTTCTCTATGGAGGAATCAACTTGTTTCTTTGGATTTTTGCATTCCTTCTTTACATGTCCTCTTTTCCAACAGTTCCAACAATTCACTCTGTTCTTCTTTCTTGGAGTTTTAGATTTGCCCTTAGACTTGCCCTTAGGCCCATTCTTATCTCCTTTAGACCCTCTTTCTTTAGGCCTTCCCCTTACATTGAGAGCATCACCAGTACTATCCATTGTCTTCTTCCTCATTTCCTGTGACAACAAAGCTCCTACAAGAGTATCCATCTTTGCTTCTTCCATGTTAGCAGTGATAGCAAGTAAAAAAATTTCCCAAGATTCAGGTAAAGAACAGAGAAGCATAACACACTTATCATCTTCTTCTACATTGGCATTAATAGATGCTAACTGACCCAAAACCAAATTAAAAGAATTTAAATGCTCGGCTATAGATTCACCTTCCTTCATCTTAAGAGAAAATAGTTTCTGCTTCAAGTAAAGTTTGTTTACCAGACTTTTCGACTAATAAATATCACTTATCTGGTTCCACAAAGTGTATGCAGTCTTTTTCGATGACACATTCAAGAGAACAAAATCAGAAAGACACAGCTTGATAGTGCCTCGTGCCTTTTTATCAACCTTCTCCCAATCTTCATCACTCATTTTCTTAGGTTTCACTTTGTTCGTCACAACAACAACAACAACTCAAAACCAACTCTGTTAAATTTTTCAATATCCAAACGGTTACAAGTTTCAGCCATGGTTAAACACAAACTACTGCAAAGAAAAATAGCTCAACAAAACTCCCACTAAAACTCAAAAACCCTTCGTTCTACCACCCAAAACATAGAACTGGCCAGGCTCTTATACCAAATGTTAGAAATAGAAATGTGGATAACACTAATAGAAGCTTAAACTTGTTGTAAATCAAATTTAACATTCTTAACCATATGGAATTTAGATCAACAATAACAAAGAAAAACAAGAACGAAAAGCTTAACACATAACACAATATTTACGTGGAGAAGCCCTTTTAAGAAAAACTCCACCAAAGAAGAGACAAATAGCTTGTATTATCAAAAAATATGTTTACAATACATCCACTCTAACTCCTCTTCAATTTGACAGCATTTGTGTACTTGTAAGAACATCTCATAGTGTCTCCAAGTCAACCCCTTAATATATAGACTCATGGGGGCTCAAAATAACACCATAAAACATTACCATGGGTAAAAAAAAGGTTCAAAAAAACTATGGTAAAAATACATACGACCCCTTACATGCTAAAAATTGTCTATTACATGAAATTACACCTTCTTACAAGTTTTCATAAGAATCCCTATAAAATAGGAGATGCTCTTACATGCGTCATAAGCTCTTACGCGTGTCATGGATGTGGTCATAGTCATCATAGAATCTTATAACAGGTGTCATAACTATCATAGATTCTCTTAAAACATATGACAAGTGTCATAACATGTCATAACCTACTATTCCAAAGATGGATTCCAAGATTCTCATAATTGACCATTTTACCATTACCGTGACAACTATCTAGTAAAAGTAACTCAGTAATTTTTTTTTGATAAAATAGTAATTACTGGGGCCAGTAAAAAATTAATTACCACTGTCGGTGAAAAATCCAATCCTTTATGGGTGAATTACAAACAATAATAGGAGAAAATTAAATACAATATATTTACAAGGTTTATGGCACCTTTATCCCAACATCCTATTCAACAATTGGTATCAGAGCTCGGTCCTTTGGAATAAGTTTAACAACTTGAAGGGGATCTTGGTAGGTTGAACTAAATTGGGAAAGGATCTAACTTGGATGAAGAATTAAGAACAGGGGCTTCAGAATCTGAAAATGAATATTTGAAAGAAAATGTCAAGCAAGTAGGTGAATGGATTCAGAAGCTAAGGAATCAGATCCAAAAGTTTAAGTTGAAACATAAAGAAGTTAACCTAGAACTAAAGGAATCAAAGGAGACCATTGAGAATCTAAGAATGGATCTTGAAGAAAGCAAAAGGATGGAAGAGAATCTGAAATTGGAAATTGAACATGGAAAAGTAGAGGAAGGATGCTTGAAAGAAATTATCAATTAGAAGACAAAAAAATGTAATAAAGTTGAACAAGAAGTAGTAACCCTAAAAGTTGATCTGTAAAAAGTGAAATCTCATGAAGAAAGGTTCAAGACAAGTTCTACAATGCTCGATGAGTTGATTTAATCTCAAAAACTTGCAAAGGATAAAGGTGGTCTAGGACTTGAAGAAGGACAAAGCTTAAGGACTAAAACAACTTTCAACAAGATGGACAATAAAATGAAATTTCAAGGCAAGAATCGAAGGAACAATATAAAAAGGATTCCCTTCTGACAACCTAATGCTCAAGGCAACCATCTCTTAATGTATTTTTTTTCTCATGCAATAAATTTGGAAATAGAGCAACATAATGTAGAAGTAGGATAAACCAGAATAGAATGAATTAGAATGTTGGATTCTTTGCTGGAAAATGTTATGTTTGTAGCAAGTTTGGACATAGAGCTATTGAATGCAAGAGCCAAATTATGTTGAATAGACGTGATACAAATAGAATAATTCAATCCTTTCAAGGCTACTATTACACATGCAATATCTTTGGACAAAAGGCTAATCAGTGCAAAATAAATATAAAATAAAATTCATTTGATCTCAGATATGTTATGTGCTACACTTGTAACAAATGAGGACATATCTTAATGTTTTGCTGGAACAAAGTTGGGAAGAAAACTAATCTGGAACAAAAGAACAAGCCTATGAACACGATAGATCCATAAGAAGTACGGAGAGAAATGACAAAAAATTGGAGAAAGAAGGAAGAACCTGAGAACAAGGATGAATCAACTAACCCTATATCTACATCTGGTGTAGATACCTATTCTAAGAACTGAAACCAGTGATGGTTTTAGGGGGAGTAGTCACAGAAAATCTAGAAAACCCCTGAACTATGATGCGTCATGCAAGGACACGTGGATATGTGATGTGAATATATATTTAGAAGGCATTGAAGAAAATTATGACAAAAAAAAAAATCAAGAAATTTGTGGAGCCCTTCTTGGCTCATAGTGTTTCTCAAAAATAGTTGTCAATTTAAAAGCTAAAAAAGCAATAAATACAAAATTAGGGAAAAATTGATCCGACAACATTGGCTAAGAAGGAGGTACTGTAACGCCCCACCACGTAACCCTAGAAAAAGATGCAACTACAATGGAAGCGAACAATTTTTTTTAAAAGTGTAATTAATAGCATGCAAAGTGCACTACACTAACCCATACATCCTCTAAGGTATGCGACCAAGCTTACAACTGAATCCCATAACATAAAACAATAACTCATTCATAACATATAAATTATTACTCATGAATTAAAGATCATACATCCAAAGCAATAAATACATCTCATAAGATAAAAGTACATAAAAGATCCATAGATTACATTCATTCCAAATAATATTTACAAAACTCATTTCCAGACTAAGGAAGATCATTCAATAATGTTACAATTACAAAAATCTTCCTCAAATACAATTGAGGAGTGATACAAATACAAAATGTCCAATTGATACAATAAATCATAAGAATGGAACATAATAACTGGTACACACGAACTCTCCAATCTGGAAGATCCCGCCATCATGAACATAAGAGGGAACCCAATGGAGTAAGGTGCATGTTCTACCCAACCAAGTGGTACTCGAAGGCCCACCCCTCGTGCTAGGAGATAATAAAAGAGCCTCCTAGGAAAAACCTACAACCTCTAGACATAGGAAATCACAAGACTAACTAAACAAATACAAGTACAACACTAACATAATGGTTACATTGCTTCTAGAGTTAAATAATCAAATATATCACTGAGCTGACAAACTGTTGTCATAGGAGGAGTGCCATCAAAAAGTAGCATGGGTTACCCCGACAGATCTTCCTAGACCCTGACTGCCATCGTGAGCCACTCTCCTACTGACAACACATGGATCTAATCCATAACCCAAGGGGAAACATAGTGCACACATATGGATATTAATTCCCAATCCAAAATATCAGAGGCATCACATCCCTATTCATGGTAACCGGGTGATTAACTGAATGCAACTAAACACACTACCCAAGGGAAATCAAAGGTTGACAATAAACTACAACAACCCCAAATAATAAAATACCTCATCTAGAAGACTTACAAAATAACAACTAACACTTCTAACCAATTTTCCCCAAAAATGAGAACATAAGACATCACATTTAAAAGGGGCAATAAAGACATAAAATAAATCTACCATTAGGATTTCCTAAATCCAATTTCCCTTCAGTGAAATACAGTAATATATTGCCCAAATAAACTAATTTAATAAAATCTCTTTCACAGACTGTAGAGGAAATCTAATCTATTTTTTATTTCAATTTCTCAATTACTTTTAAATAACAATATCAATTTCTTCTTTTAAAACATATCATCTTAAAAATCCTCTAATTATGCATTTAATGCATGCACCTAATTTAAAACAAACCATTTAATTATATATATACATATGTGAATATATACATAACTATATATACAATTATATATAATTATATATATACCATATATATATACATTAATTAAATACTAAAATTAAATAACAAAATTCCAATAAAATAAATAAACATATGTATATATTCATTATTTATAAATATATCTATATATATGTATATATAAATAATTAATATATACTTTATATGTTATATATATAATATAATAATGATTTAATATCAAAATATAAATCGAATCGCAATTGAAAGTGAGCGGCGAATAGAGGTTACTAAACCTTTTGTTAAAGCTACCAATGTAAGGGCAGCATCGGTTGTGCTTCCACAGCCAGCTACCCCATGAGGGGGTGCCTGACTGCTTACACAACATCGGGCCCCCTCTTATGTGGGTCGGTTGTGGTGGTTGTTGCTCCCCATAAGAGTATACTTAGACTTCAATTTATTTTTTAGCAATTAAAATTTGTGAATCCACAGAAACCCACGTATGAAATTTTTTGTCCGAGAATTAAAAAAACATGATTTCCAATCTGGTTTTCAAACAAGAAAATTTACAAGAACTGCATAAAATATTTGAATATAAATATATATATATATATATATATATATATATATGTATATATATATATATGTATATATATATATATATATATATATATCAAAACACACACACACACACACACACACACACACACATATATATATATATCAAAACACACACACACACACACACACACACACACACATATATATATGTAAATTTTATCAGATCGATTTCTCTAGTCAAGCAATTTATTTCCACAATAGTTTTCTATAGGAAGTTTTCACAAATTCCCAGATAAGCCAATTTACAAAGATTTTCTACAGAAGAATTTCTCAATTTCAACATAGAGGTTTTCAAATTTTTTTCTAGATAAAAAAATCTATAGGAAGAATAATAGTAAATTTATACAAACAACATTTACAAGAAAATTCCTGAGAGGTTTTCTACAAAATTCTACAGAGAAATTTAATTCATCCCAACATAAGTTTTCCAGTTTACTATTGTTCACTTTCTGAGTTGTCCATTGTTTAAAAACAATCCCTATAGGAATTTCCAAAGCTTTTTCTAATAATGTATAATTTCAAAATAAATAAAAACTTAAATAATTTCTACAGAAGATTTCACGGTAAGTTCCAGACACGACATTCTTTCAATTTTACAAAAAACTCAAAAGCTTTTAATTTTGTACATGCAATCTTTTCCAGAATCAACAAATTAATCTAATAACCTTTCCAAATTGAGATTAAATAAAATAATTAAGGAACTTGAATTCCAAACGCTTGAGGAGATGAATATTGATGTAGAGCTTCTTCCACAAAACAAAGCTTCTTCTAGAAAAAAAAAAGATTCTTCCAGAAAAGACAAAACAAATCCAAAGCCAAAGTCTTTTCCCAAGATTATCCTTCCCCAAATTTTTAACAACCAATCTTAATTTTTAACAACCTCTCCAAAAATATCTTCTCCTCTTCCGTGAAGTAACCTCTTACCTCCCTTTGTTAAATCAAATATTCTCTCTGTGAAATAATTTCCCAACACATGTCAAAAATCAAATATCTTCTCAATGAATACTCAAACAATCCTTCTAGATATTTTCTATATATTAATTTGCATTTTAATAATTCAAAATCACATAATAGTTTCCAATTTAAATTAAATCTAATTAATTTAATTAATTAATAAAATAAATTTAATCATAAGATTAAATCATTTTACCAAATAAATTAAATTAATTAATTAAATTAAATTCAAAGCTTCTAACACAATAATCAAGATTAATTAAATACTCACATAAAAACTTAAAAACATTTATTTCCCTTAAACATGCTTTGCTACAAAAATAAACAACAAGGCAAAAATGGACATCATGATAACAAAGCATGACCAACTAAAACTAACGACACACTATAACTAGGGTTGTGGTTTGACAAGGGAAACCTAGTTACTATCTCCCAATCAACTAACCATTGGGAAATGGACATGCTCAAACCTGTGAATCCAGGTGGAGTCGATGTCCTGTACCTACAATCCTATAATAAAAGCATATTTCAAACATGTATATATATATATATCATAATCAATCACACCGTGAAGAGAGAATCACGGAATTGCAGGGCACTCACAAGCGAGTGGTGCAATCTCGTTCCCTTCACCAATACAATATCACATCAAACTGACGAATCTAAAACATCAATAAACTACATATGAGCATATAACAATAACAACTCAAATAAATAGCTATGTTAATAAAAAATAATGTCATAATAATAAACATCAGAAGAGTGTACCATCACATCACAATATAAAAACCAACATCGCTCCAAAATTAGCGATCAAATAATAACATAGTATCATGGTCTATAAAAGTAAAGGTATTGTCTGAAAACATAAGCATATTAGAGAAACAAATTGTCTGAACATATGAGCAAAATGGATGGGTGCTATAGGTACTAACAAAATGAAGTACAAATGATGATGTCATAAATTACCTTTTCATGATGAAACCCTAAAATTGACATGTTAAATAAGGATGATTGAGTGGTCACTTTTCACATTACGAAATCAAACGAGCTAAGGAGTAAAGTGTAGCTGATAAATAAGGAGTTAGGGTTGTTGGCAAGAAAAAATATGAAGAACAAGGCTGAAATAATTGAGTTGAAAGCAATGGTGGTATTTAATCTGTGCAACAACGAATTGCATAAATTAAGTAAGTTACAAATCAATGAATTTAACCATGAAAAGATTTGAAATCTTGAAGGTTCCCTTTTAGTTGAGAAAATGCAAAAGGTCAAGAATTTAGGGCACAAGGGTTTAGATATTTGGAGCGAATTTCCATAATTTTCAGATGTGGACATTGTTCGGTTTTTCCTAAGCATAATTCAAGGTGATCATATGATCTTCGACAAACCCTATGAGATCACAGAGGAAGCAATTGTAGCAATAATAGGATTATGCAATAATGGACCCATTCCAGTAAAGAAGTCAGTGAGGAACAAAGGATTTGAATCTCTAATTGGAGTAACAAGAGATCAAAGGGCACTTCTAATTCATACCATAATCAACCCTATGATAAGGTATGCGGCATATGGTATTTCATATAAGATTTATTTCAGAAATAGGGAAGGCTCTACTTCGACGATTATCGTTTATGTTGGGCATCAAATGGTTGAAAAGAATGAGGATTTTGATTTGTGTGAGTTAGTGAGGAATCAATTAATGGAGAATATAACTATGACAAAGAATGACAATTACCCTTTTCGTTTTGGATCTCTGGTTACATTTTTGATGATGTACTTTCTGAAATCATTACCATTGAAAGAGAATGTTGTGTGGAAGTCAGTTATACTAGTTGGGAATAAATTCTATCGATATTTGGAATTTTTAGCAAAGAAGGAAAATATTTGTAAATAATAATTTGTAGACAAATTAAGTACATGGATTTCTGGCATGGTTTCTAGTTTGATTGTGATGTCTGAGGTAGGACCCTCCTCCAAAAAGTGAAAAGAAAGAAGAATCATCTCAAGTTCTCCTTCGGAAATAAATAAGTTGGAGATAGAGGAGAAGAAAGAAGAAAAGGAAGCAAAAATTACAGAAGCACTTGATTTGGAATCAACAGATGCTGATGAAGAAGACTTCACTAAAGAGAAGGTGGTGAAGATCCTTGAGCAATCTGATGGATTGAAGAAGATTAGAGATTTTTGGTTTTCATGACCATCATATGAACAAGATGAGATCATGGATGCCTTGGCTATTTACATAATTCATAATGAAATTGATCTAAGAGAATTGACAAAAAATTTACCGAAAGTATTGATTGAGGAGATCGAAGACAAACTAAAGGCACGGTCACCTAGTGAAACAAAAGAAAAAGATGAGATTCAATTGGCTATGGAAGAAAGATGTGGAAATGCACATAAGAGATTGTCTAAGAGGATAAACAAATTAAATACATGCATCAAAAGCTAATCACTGTGTACAGGTATTGTCTCTGGTGGCCTACTACTATTGGAAACTACAGAAAAAATATCAATGCTACTGAGCTTGAGATGGATTCTATTGGAAAGACATATGATATCCTTAATGACAAGGATGGAGTGCAGAAGAAAAGGATCAATTCCTTATAGTCTGAACTTGTAGTCATTGTGATACAGAGGGATGGTATTGTGAAGACCTTTTGGAAATTTAAAGAGATAATTTAGTTAAGATTTGAACAACTTTCCAGTCTCCTAGTGGAAGTTGAGAAAAATGAAAAAAATATCACTATCCGAGATACTTCTAGAAACAATTGATTTGATAGTAAAGAAAAATAGTACTTGTTTAAACATTAGGTTGGTAGTGGATTCCTAGAAGACATTTATTTTGAAACTAAAAGAAAAATACAAGGAGATATTTTAAGGGAAAAAGGATTGAGTTAAAGAACCATTTTTTATATAATTTTTGAATATTTTTGTAAAAACAATTAAGAAAAGGGAAGATAGATATTCTTTCTTTTCAATTGATGTCAAAGGGGGAGAGAAAGCATGTGAAAAGGATGAAAATCATCACAGCTCATCAAAGGAACTGCAAAGGTTTTTGTTGTTTTTCTTTTCACATCTTGTGTTGCCATCAATGACAAAGGGGGAGATTGTTGGAAATTAGATTGCATCAAATGGTTGTCATTGATGTCAACACAGTATTGAATGTATGAGATGGTTACCAAAAGCTATTCCCTATCGAAGATGATCATTATATGTGGTTTGGTGTGTTGGTTGGTCTGGTGTGTTGGTATTCCCTATCGAAGATGATCGTTATATGTGGTCTGGTGTGTTGGTCGGTTCGGTATGTTGGTATTCCCTATCAAAGATGATCATTATATGTGGTATGGTGTGTTGGTTTTTAGGTGTGGTTTCTACCATGAGACAAGCTATGATTCTGATATTCAAAGATCTTGGTCGACTTAGCGTATGCAATATATTGAGTGGATTAGCTATGTTTTATGGATGTTTTTCCAACATAAGAGATGTGTTAACCTTATATGATTCTGACCTAATTAATAATTAAGATATGCTTGTATATATAAGATATTTTGAGGAATGAGAAGATGAGGTGAAGCAGATAAGAAATGTGGAGTAAGTGTGAATATGAAAAGGATTAAAAGAAGTGTGCGAAGATATGAGCCTAAATGCTTTATCAGTTGTGGATCAGTGCAGTTTTGTAGAGCGACTACTGTGTGAGACAATACTTTATAATCTAAGATTCATTGGAACTGAACCCCACACATTGAAGGTGTATCCTATCAGTTCAATCTTCTGGCAGTGAGCCACAATCCATGTAGTTGGCAGTTAGCCATCTCTCATATCTCTGGGTTGTAGCCCTGTGGACAGTGAGTCCTTATTTTAGGAAGTGAGCCTTATTATAATTAGTTTTTATATTCTCTATAGTGTGAGTTAATCCTCATCATGGTTTTTTCCTCATTCGATTTTCCACATAAATCTAGTGTTATTGTGTTTATGTGTTGAATTTGAGTTCTGCATTGGCATTTGATGATTAATCATTTAAGCAATTTTAAGTATTAGTTTCAGTGATTGAATTAAAGGTGAAAATATGTGACAATTGATTCACCCCCCTCGTAGTTGTTCTATTCAACAAACTCAACATTGAATAAACCTACAAAATACCCCTAATCTAATAACTTACAAAGGAAAAGGGAGAGAGAAAATGCAAAAAATTAAAGGGATGGTAATGCACCTAGATTAAAGTGAGTTTATTCCTACCCAGTACAACACATAAGACTAATTAGATTTCTAGAAGCACTCACACAATTCACTACTATACCATCTTTTCAAAGTGAAACATAAAAAAATGGGTTCACCAATGGGGAAAATGGGGGTGATGAACCTATCTTCCTTAGTTCATTAAGAAATGAGATCCCCACAAAGAATTGACTTACAACCCTTAGGTGAGTCAACTCAATGAGGGAATATTTTAATTTCATTATGATTGAGGATGGAGTTATCAGTTTGAACATCACTTTTGGGAGAAAAACTAAAAAATAGCAAATCAACTCAATTATGCAAGGTAACACTTGGATCTTCAATTTAAAGCATAATATATATAGAAAACAACAAACTTTCGACAGATGTGGAAATGGAAAAATGATGTGTACCTGTCACCAAAATGTAGTTTTTGAAGGTTGTCTAGGCTCATTCGCCTATAGGTGAATGGGTCCTTGTGTAAAGGTTTAAAATCTGATTTTACAATCCTCAAGCACCCTATGTCTGCACTCCTAATTCCCCCATATCCCAATATTGGAAAGCTAGAAATAAATTCAAGATCTGAGTTTTGTGGCTTGACAACAAAGGTGACAATAAATGCAACTTTGCAAAATTGAGATCTTCAACTTTTCTTCAACCTATGAACTTGGACATACATAAGAGGGAAACAAATGTTTTTTTTTGGTGGATGGGGGTTTGTCTTGGTCAAACCTCATTTTTCTATGTTGCAACTCACCAAACCATTGATTTTAAACCCTTGAAGGATTGCAACTTAGTAGATCTCTCCAAGGTCTTGATCTTGCATGAAATGGCTTGATTGATGATGTGATCTTGATCCTCGAATCTTGATTTGACACTTGAAACCTACATCACAATGTTAGCTCCAAAAACATGCATGAACCCACATAAACTTTGACATGATGATATTGATCTTAATTGCTGTTGTAGATGCTTGATAAATCTTCTCTTCAATTCTCTTGACAATAATATTTTCTCTTTAGATTGATCTCTCAAAAATCTAATGTTGATTTGATAAAATAACCTTTATTTATAGGTATATAACCTTAATTACCCGAAAATTAAATATTACAAGCCGACATTGAAATTTGAATTTGGGATTATAAAAATACCACCAAAAACATATTTTAAAATGGGTTTAAAGGCCCGAGGAGGATCCATTCGCCTATGGATGAATGGGTCCTAGGTCCCTATCCCTGAAACACACATTGCTCAAGGTAATTAATTATGTGTTGGCATTAATTGTTGTTATGTTTCCCCTTCAGAAAATGTAATTTATTAGGCTTATAGATGTAGAATAGGGATTATTAAGGAATAATTAAGTCCAATTTAATTCAGGGGACCCAAACAAAGTGTGAAAATGTAAAGGAGTACATTTTTTGACACTACATTTAGCCCCCACTTTAGTGAGAGGATGACCTTGCATCAAAATCACACTAAAGTAGACAGATATGTGCCAAGAGGGGTCCAAGTGTATAAATGTTGATGGGATAGGATGACAAGGATGAAGGAGGTTGTGCAAGCCCCCGAGATCTAGGATCTTATGGAAAACCAACTTAAGCACAAAGGGACATGCATGAAGGTATGATATGAAGTAGCAAGACAAGATACACACAGATACAATGTTAAAGCTAATGAGAAGATAAAAGAAAGATGGACTAGAAAGTTGTGTTTTTCCAAATTCATCATATACACTCACAAGGATGTAAAATCACTTATGAAACACATGGCTCCATAGGAAAGCAGGTTGTTTTATGCTCGGTGGCCATGAAAAATATGCTCACAAGGGCTAGTAAAATTCGTTGTCCACTAGGTGATCCCCCAAAAAGTGGCTAATGGGAAGTCATGCCTCTGTTTAGGCTCCCATTTTACTAATCATACCAAAGTTATACCTCTTGATAACTTTGATAAGGTGCTACAAAATATGAACTTTGATCTTTATAAGGCTAGCAAGTTGCATTATGCTAGATGCTCATGAACAAAAATGGCTCCACTGGAAAGGACGGTTTGTTATACTTGGTGGCCATGAAATTTTGTTGTAACTTTGAGCTTCAAAAGGCTAACAAGATTCATTATGCTAGGAACTCATGAACAAAATACAAATAAGATAAGGTATATTCAAAGGGGTTTTTCTTAATTCATGAAAGGTCTCACCTTAGGGAACATCGTTCCTAATGTCTCCAAGAGAGGACTAGTCGAGGATAAAAGATTCACAACTTAGGGAATACAATCTATAACATTACCATTAAGAGGAATTTCATATGCAAAGAAAAGTCACAATATTGAAGGACATAAAACCCAATGACACCACCAAGAAGACAGGTCACGTGAATTGAGAAGACCACACTTTAAATAAAAATTTCATACTTCCTAGGAGATGTATGCTATCATCACTAAGAAGGGAACATGAAAACAATGAATAGGGGACAATATGCCCCCCACTTAAAATGTCAACATACTTGCTATGTTGGTATTTTAAGTAGAAATAGATAATGAGTGGATCCTTGGAAAAAATACACACCTCCCAAAGACTAGTTATCCTTGCCCCCCAACCATAGAAAAATGAAACATAGAAAAATGGGTTCACCAATGGGGAAAATGGGGGTGATGAACCTATCTTCCTTAATTCATTAGGAAATAAGATCCCCACAAATAATTTACTTACAACCCTTAGGTGAGTCAACTCAATGAGGGAATCTATTGATTTCCTTATGATTGGGCGGGGGTATCAACTTGAGCAACACTTTTGGGAGAAAAAATAAAAAATAGTAAATCAACTCAATTATGAAAGTTAACACTTGAATCTTCATTTTAAAGCATAATACAGACAGAAACAACAAACTTTTGATGGATCTAGAAATGGTAGAATGTTGTGTACCTGTCACCAAAATGTAGTTTTTGAAGCCTACCTGGGACTCATTCGCCTATAGGAGAATGGGCCCTTGTGCAAAGATTTAAAATATGATTTTACAGTCCTTGGGCCCTGTGTCTACACTACTGATTCCCCCAAATCCCATTTTTGGAAAGCTAGAAATAAATTCAGGATCTGAGTTTTTGTGGCTTGACAACAAATACAACTTTTCAAAATTGAGATTTTCAACTTTTCTTCAACCTATGAACCCACACATACATAAGAGGGATTTATTTTTTGATGGATGGGGGTTTTCCTTGGTCAAAACCCGTTTTGGTAATTAAACCTTGAATTAAAATAATGAAACATGAAAGGAATGATGAATGAAAAAATGCTATGTTGCAACTCACCAAACCCTTGATTTTAAACCCTTGAAGGATTGCAACTTAGTATATCTCTCCAAGGTCTTGATCTTGCATGAAATGGATTGATTGATGATGTGATCATGATGCTAGAACCTCGATTTTACACTTAAAACCTACATCACAATGTTAGCTCCAAAAACATGCATGAACCCACACAAACTTTGACATGATAATCTTGATCTTGATTGTTGTTGTAGATGCTTGATAATTTTCTCTTCAATGCTCTAGACAATAATATTTTCTCTTAGGATTGATATCTCAAAAATCTAATGTTGATTTGATAAAATAGCCTTGTAATTATAAGTATCTATCCTTAATTTCCCAAAAATTAAACATTACAAGTCGACATTAAAATTTTAATTTGGGATTATAAAAATACCGCCAAAAACATGTTTTAAAAATTTGTTCAAATGCCTAGGGAGGACCCATTCGCCTATGGGTGAATGGGTTCTAGGTCCCTATCCCTGAAAAGAGAATATCCATAGTTAGCTCCTACAAATAGGTTCACATAACATACAAAATCTAGAAAATGATAAACGTATTCATACACAAAGTTAAATAAGTTTACACATAGTGAAAGAAGTGAGAAGAGGTAAAAAATGATAATTTTCATTAGTTCAGAGGCATGGAGCTTGTTTACAATGGCAGAGTTGTACAACATGTGGCTCTCTAAAAAGAGAAAAAATAAGAACCCCCTTTTCCTTTTCCCCATTGGTTACAACTAGTTCGAGATATTTATGTGGGTTCATCATGTCAAATTGTGCCTCTAGTGTTGTGGTTTCCCCTTTCCCAAGCTTTAGTCAATTACCCAATTGAAAAGATTCCAAATTTGGTTGTTATAAGTGGTTAGAACTTTGACAAGTTTCTAGAACCTTGTTGGATCCTAACCAAGAACCAAGCATAATTTTTTTGGTTTTTGGTTCTTTCTCTCCCTCCGACCAACAAGTCATGCCTTAGTCATTTTTCAAATAGGTTAGGAGTTCCTCTAGTTCTCAGAACCAATGGAACCTCTAACGAGTTCCTTCCCCGCCTTATCCATTTTTCTAAGTGTGTTAGCTATTTTCAAAGTGTCTGATCTTTAATGGGTTCTCGAAACCATGAGAACCTCCAATAGGTTCCTAATTCATAATGAACTTCCAAAATAAGGGGCAAGGAAGAAAAAAAGAAGTAAAAATAATAATGAAGCATGGAAGCTTCCCATGGAACATTTGATCAAAGGTAAATTAAAAGCGCCAATTAAGAGAAATTCTCAAAGGTTGAAGTGTCAGATCTTCCCATGGTTCCCAAAACCATGGAATCTTTAATGGTTCTCAATTTCAAATTTCAATCTGAGCCTTGACATATGGAGGTAATAGGGAAATCATGGAACCAAGATAGTTCAAAACACACCAAAGGTAAATGGTGGAGGGTTCATGGGAGCCCAAAACCAAAGGTTCCAATTTCTAGTTTCAGCCTAACCCTCAATAAATAAAATAGACATGCAAGTTAAAGCAAGTTGTTGGAGGGTTTCTAGGAACCCAAAGCCAATGGTTCTAGTTTATAATTCATATCTTCCCCTTGATGAAGGATAACATGGTGAAGGGTGGTAAAGAGGGAAGTAACAAACAGAGCATAGGAATAAAGTGCATGGAAATAAATAAATGTGATCAGAGGTTTCCAAGGTGTTGGGAACCCTTGACAAATGAACTAGTGGTTATGGGTTCTAATGCTTGTTTCCCTGCTAACAAGTTCCCTTTTCCTTCCTCTCCTCCAATTCCCTTTCTCTCTCCAATTTCAACTGATGCCATGTTTTATATGAATTCCTCTCTACAACATGATTAAGGCCCCCAAATACCATTTTTTAATCTTTGGAGCCTTGTAATGATTTCTAATTGTATTTTGGCATGGATTGAGGAGGGAAAGTGGTGTCATGCTTCACTTATGATTTGTAGACCTTATTTTTGCTATGCCACCTCAAAATCATGATTTATAGTGTATTTTTTGGGCACCCTTGCAAGCTCATTAGTTTTGAAGTACATGTGCCTTCATGCTACGTCTGACACATCTTGATCACTTCACTTCTAGGAAAGGATATAGGTTGTGCGGTCTCATTTTGTAAGGGGGTTTTTCTTTTTGTTTCTTTCAAATATTTGCATGTTTTGCAACTTTGTCATTGTAAATAGGCTCTATTCCTTTGAACTAATGAAAATTTCCATTTTTACCTCTTCTCACTTCTTTCACTCTATATAAACTTATTTATCTCTTTGTATGAATGAACTCTTATCATCCACTGAAGGATTTCAATGTGTTCTTTGATGAAACTTTACTTTAAGGGCAGTTCCTTCAACACCATGGTTACTATGCCAGTCAAATCCATTAGTTTAAGTAATCCAAACACTTAAATACCATTGAGGATCAAGGTTCGAGCAATTTTCTTGATATTTCCTCTACTATAGAATCCTTCTAATCCCTTAACGACTCTACATTACTCTATGATTTTTGGGAGTGCTGATCTTTTGGTTTCACAACTATGTTATTCTTTCTTTGCCAACATCCAAAGAAGAGCATCACATTCAAATTTATTAAAGTTACCTTTATTTTAATATAAAAAGAAAAGTGATGAACTCTATCTCACATGTTGTTAATGATTTATCCTAGCCAAGAAAAAAATTCCTTATTGCTCTAATGTTTGTCCCAAGAAATCATGGTTTTGTGACCTTTAATGGATGCATTCCTCTTTCCCTTCAATATTATGAAGATATTGCAACCTCAAAATTAAAAAGTATCTAATGTTTCACTTTTGAAAACTCCACCACCCCCATAAAGCATATTCAATATGTTGTAAACATTTGATCTATGCATAATGTCATAGAGGACAATGTAAAAATTAGGATCCTTGCTTCTTCCTTGAAAGGGAAGGTCATGTAGTGCTACCAAGGGTTGTAGGCCAACTATATCCATAACTAGGATGAACTAGGGGATAAAAATTACTAGTAGTTTGAGGACAAGAGTGACCATCTCTCCCTTATAGAGCAATTGAATCCCATCAAGAGAGCTCCTCATGAGCTTATGGGAGATTTTAACTTCAAATTTTAAAACACATGGGACAAAATCCCCACCTTGGTGAGGTCCTCACCAAATTAGGATTTTTTGTACAATTTAAGGGCTCTAAATTATGATGCGGTTTTCATGATCTAGTCTATGGCATTGCTATCAAGGTAAATATTGTTTTAATACAAGAAAAAAATGGCTCCTAGGCCTTCCATGCCTCTATCCCCCAAAGTTCCACCCACCCAACCCATCTTAACACATGTCCTTGTAATAATAAATCAACCAATTTCTTCTACTACTCCCTCCAATGGGCTACATGAGATAAAATCCCTACTATAAAGCTTTGGCAATGAGCTAGTAGCTCTAAAAGAGCAGTAGGCACATAACATGTTATATCAGCCATACAACTAGGCTTACCAAGAAAATAGGTAGCATATCAAGGGAAAAATCAATTAAACTATGTTGGGCCTTTGAACACTATCAATCCAACTACTACCAACTCTTGAAAGGCTCTCATTCCTACACAAAATAATTTGGCTGACAAACATGAATGGTGCTACTCATGCAATAGACCCACAAAAAAAATCCCTATCAAAATGAGGTCTTTAGCCAAGCCTAGATGGTTTAAAATGTGACCATACCCCTAGAATAGCAGGTGCAAGATGAGACAATTATAATGAATTGAAATAAGGAAAATTTTTGTGATGTTAATGAGTAAGAATTTATGTTATTCAATGATGTTGATGGAGAATCCTAGTCTAGTGATAGTTGCAACATTTAAAATGAAGAGGAATGCATATGTAACATCAAGGGATCAGATTTAGATGAACTAACTCATACAACTAATTATTTATAAAATACGTTGGATAGCATGGATACTATTTCACATGAAAAATAAATCTTAAAGGATGGAATTATTGTAGTAGTAGATGTGGAGGAAGGTTTGTGTCATGGACCTAAAGATATCATAGGCAGTTGCCAAGAAGAAGAAGTGAGATAGAGACAACCTGAAGAATTTAATTCTTCATCTAAAGTGTCTCATAGATCCAAGGCTTGAGTTGATGATATGTGCATTAGTGCATGTGACTATGTTGTTTGTTGGTTACCTACTATCCCCGAATATGTAAATATTAAATATGAGGTCTTCATTGAAGATGAAGACATGCCATTTTCTATCAGGGATAGTGTATCTAAACTTGATTGTTTCACTTGGTACCAACATATTGGCTTCAATGTTCTTGAGTTGCAACACATATGCCAATAAGATAGTTCTCTTATTGCTAAACTTGATAGTAAGCCAGAGCTTAAGTTTTTCATTTGATGTTCATGAGGGAGAGCTTCCCTATGTATATTGACAGATAGGTATGGAATATATTTCATTACCATATGAATTGGAAACATTCTACTTTTTATCTCACATCATAAGGAAATTAGTTGTAGCAACAAGATGCCCTTGTGTGAGGAGAGTTCTTGTTCCTTCACCATTTTTTTTTCAATTGACAAGTACTTTAAAAAATGTTTACCTTAATTTTATGTGCATGATTCATGCATCATCAGATGGGTTAGGCATCTATAATTTATGGTTTCCTTCTAATGACCAATTCAATAGTGAGGTGACTCTTCCCAACATAAGAATTATTCATGACTTGATTCATGCATGCAGGAAGCTTCAATGGTTATCGCTAGGTGGTGAATGTAGTTATGATTAGAGGGAGATTAGCTCTTGAAAAATATTTGTCTTTGATAGAGGTAAGTTATATCAGTTCACATTTGTTTTTGTACATCATGTATATTTTAGTTTTGTTGTTGATTTTCAATAATTTTTGTTGCACACTTTGCTTTCTCATTAGGAGATGTATAATCTAGGTTTGTTTGGTTGTTTTCCTCCAAGTGTAATTTGCACAATGTTCATTTATTATTTCTTTTGCTATGTTCAAAGGCTTACCCTCTTTGCAATTTTTTTTACCCATGTGACTCTATGCATAATGGATCGATAAGGCTTTTGAATTCCATGTTTAGCAAGCAAAAATTCACATAAGACCAAAATATTCACTTTGTGCCCCCATTTTCTTTTCCCTATTGGTTATAATTGGTATAAGAAATTTTTGTGGATTCATCATGTCAAACTATGCCTCTAGTGTTGGGGTTCCCCCTTTCTTAGGCTTCAGTCACTTACCCAATCTAAAAGATTCCAAATCTGGCCAAGTTATAAGAGGTTAAAGCTTTGACAAGTTCCTACAACCTTGTCAAACCCCAATTGGTAAATTTCTAGTTCTTGGTTCCTTTTCTCCCTTTGACCAGTGAGTTGTTCATTGGTCATTTTTATCAAAGACCTATTGGGAGTTTCTTTGGTTCCTAGAACCAATAGAACCTCTAACTAGCTCCTCCACACCAACCATTTTTTAAAGTGTTTTAGCTATTTTCAAAGATTCATAGCTTTCAGAGGTTTTGGAAAGATATAGAGGGATATGAGGCACTGCATATGTCATTTGGGTAATTTCTAGACCTATATATCCATTATATACCACTTAAATAGCTTTAAAACACCTCTATTATGCCTAAATAAGCTATAAAAGTGAAATATCATAGAGGAAAATATAATTCGTTAGAATAAGATAATGAAGTGATATTAAGAAAGGATATGATGGAAATACATTATGAAAAGGCATTAAGAGGCTATATAAATAAGGGAAAGTGATATTAGAGTGTGAAATAGTATGGAAGTGTGAAAAAATATGAATTAAATATTTGTGAGAATAAGGAAGATTATAAAGAAGAATAAAGCAAGAGGAATTAATTATAAGACATGTATAAGCCATGAAAGTATATGAATATATGATTGCATGTTTTATAAATACAAATGTATATAATTTATTATTATTTTTTTATACTTATTGCATATTTGAGTTCTATTTTTTATTGTGTCACACCAAGGTTTATTATACAGAACATAATATTAAACCTTAGACTCTAGTCAAGGTTTTTTTGTCAACATTCAATTTCGTTGTGATACCTCGGTTGTTGTTGTATAAGGAGGGAAATCATACAAAATAAATAAATTAGTGTTAAAAATTTGGGGAGAAGTAAAGATTTTGGATTTTTTTAATGATTATCATGAAAAAAAGATTTATTATGAAAAGGTGTGGTAAAGGAACAAGGCAATAAAGTGATGGCATAAAGAAAGGAGGGGATCCAAAAAATGAATTACTATAGTTGATTAAATCAAATTCAAGTGTAGAAACACTAGGTAAATTCATTTGAATAAAGAAAATTATGTGTTTCAATGGAAAAGCTTAGAAAAAGAGTGAAGGAAAATATGAATTTAATGTATGTAAAAGATATTTTGGAAGAATAATTGATAAAAGTTAAAAGGTGTAATTCATAATTGATAGAAAAGATAAAGGAGTTAGGAAATGAGAAATATGAATACTTATGTGAAAATCATCATTTTGAAAAAAATTTGGAGAAATTTAAAAAGAAAAATAAAGAATTAGAAAAGAAAAATAGTTCACAAAAGGATGAAATATCAAAATTGAAAGAAGAATGTAATAATCTATTAGATCATTTACTTGAAAAAATACTAAAGGAAAAATAATGTGTATGGTCTAAGCCTACATTATGTAATGTCTCATGTGATACAAATGATCTTTGTTATTCATTTGATGAATCATTTGATAAAAGTGATATAGCTAAAGCTTATTTTTGTAAAGATTGTAAGGTTAAAGATAAGAATGTTTTTGAATCTACAAATCCTACTAGTTGTGATGGTAATGACAAAAGATATTGTCCAAAGAATATTGCTTTAAAGATGAATAAAATAATAGGATATGCAACAAAAGTTTTTAAAGAGCCCATTGAACCAAATGTTAGGCCAAAAAATGAAAGTCTTGGATATAGAAAAGAAAATGATGCTACAAGTAAAATAAGTACTAATAAATTAGTTCAAGAAATACAATGTTATTATTGTCATATGCAAGGATAGGAAATAAATGTGTTGGAATATTCATTTGTGTAGCCTTTGTGGACTAAGAACTCATTTTGAAAAGATGTGTTGGAACAAAGAATACAAGAAGGAATTGATGACAATTTGTGCAAATGAATTATAGATGGGTTGATAGATCTAATTGGCAAAAGATAACATATATGTTTAAAAGGTTGTAAAGTATAAATATTCATATATAAAAAATGCTAGAAATCAAATAAAATTTAAATGTTTATGTAGGGTTAGAACACACCAAGGTGGGTGTTGTTAAGCATATCAAGGGGGTGTTGTTGTGTGATGAGCCCTAAAAATGTCGATTTTCTTCCTTTAGTTTCATGTTTTTTATCTCATTGTTGCTAAGTTTCAAAGATAATTCCAAACCTTTCTATATACTTTAAGTATTTAAAAATTATTGAAGATGATATATTATATTAATGAATGAGTGTGTGATATTTGAATATCTATGGGATTAAGTAAAATTTTATAATTAATTGTAGTTAATAATGAAAAAATACCTTCGAAATAAGACTAACCCCTGGAGTGAAGAACCTGTCAACTAGTAGAAAAAATATTCTCAACCCACAGCAAAAGAATGTTGGTTCAACACAACTAGAGGAGTGTAAGGAAAGCCTAAGTGCAAAATTACTTTCCTAATGCTAATTCTAACAGGAGAATGTAGATAGTAAGATTCAATCTCGAATTATAGTTTATTAAAAATGCACAATTGAAATAGAATAGACAACTAAAATCATACACAAAATTGAACACCAATATTTAACGTGGGAAAACCCTTACGGAAGAAAAACCCGCACACCAAGAAAAGTCACTTTATATTGTAGTAAACAATGTTCACATACATAGTTACAAACTCGTGCTCTTTTGATGTCAAATTGCAATGTCAACTTAGGCAACATAACATTTACCTGATCAACCTTGTTCACACATCAAACTTTTTCAGTTCGATCATTGTTACAATGCATTACACATTACAACATTACTGAGAAGAACCCCCTTTCATTCTACATCTCAGACCATACAAAAAACATACCAATTCAGTTCCCATTTGTAATAGCAGACCAACCGTCACACAAGGGTTACCAAATCAGTCCATTGATGAGACAACCACAAACCTCTCGCCAATCTATTCGAGTCAAATCGATACATGCTTCTCATGGTACACTGACAACCACGTCCATCGCCATATCAATGAGAGATTTCAGCTTATCCCATCGATACAAGAAAATCCTGCCAATGTCCTCTTTACTGCTCAAAAGGTTCACCATGTATCGACATATCGATGAGACAACAAGTTGACTCTCACCGATATGAGGATGTCATATCAATGAAGTTCACATTGGTTGATGTGGCCCCCACTACCACTTTACCTTCATAAGCTATCAGCTTATCGGCTTGCTGAAGAGACATTTTCCAAAGTCATGATGACCACCTAAAGTCACATCGATAAGAACATTCAAGACTTCTATTGACATGTCGAAGATACATTTCATGATATCTCGGCGAAGCATCCAGGTCTCTCTAATATGAGGGATGTCAAGGATACATTGTCCAATGTCTCAGTGAAGGTGCCACCTCCTACCGACAAGATACTCCATCGGTGTTTCAGAATATCAAAGAGACATCTCAGAAACTCCCACCAAAGTGAGCTACTCTCACCAACAATGTAAACACGATGCCACAAAAAATGATATTAGTCTGTCGAGGAGACAATGGGTGAGGTCTTGCTGACCACACAATGTCTCATTGATGAAATTAGACTATCAAAGATTTCACGAACTTCACAACCCACGACTCATAAGTTTCAAGGTTCGAATTTTCAGCGATCTTGTGACATACAAGCCAACAAGGGAAAAACATGCCAAGTTCGATAGTTCCAAGCCAGTAAGTTGAGGCACACTTTCCCAACAAGGAGGTGATCAATTACAACAAATTTATATTTCCCAAAGATGATGTAGGAAATGGTCTGAGGATGTGAACATGGATATTCATGTGTCATTCCATTTCTTCAATAAATTATGGGAGGAAGAAGAAGCTTGTTGTAAGAGGGGATAGCAATTTGTAAAAAGGCATGCCCTGTTAGGCACACTTTCTAGTTATAAAATTATTCTTAATTAATGTAGATTCCTTATCATACTCTTACACTCTTACTTCCACTTTCTATTAGTTTTTTGTTAAGCTAAGACCTAGTCCTCTTCATACGTTTTTGGAAGAGTTGATAGTTACTTAGTTTTTTTTTAGTTTTGAATTAAGAGGACTATCATAGACCCTATATATATGATGATCTTGTGAGAGACTCACTAGCTATATTTTTGTACAAAATAGATTGCACATAAGTCTCATTATACTTTGTTCTTAAGATTTGTGTATGTTTGGATTACAATAAAGCATACTTCAGTTTCATTAATTTCTAAGTTAGTAATTGCAAATTCTATATTAGATTAGATTATTATTTATATTGTGAATTGTAATTTTTGAATTATAGTTTCTTATTTAGGTATTATGTTGAATTCTCTTTACAATTAGGTTGAGTTTGGTCACACTAAAACATAGAGAGTCATTTGTTACAGTTTGTGTAAGAATATCCCCTCGTAAAAATTATTATAGTTACTTATAGCAACTAGTATTGTTTGACCTAATTTCCATATAGGAGTTAATTTAAGTTAAGTACTTTTCAAATGAAATTTCTTTTGTTTATTTCATTGTACTTAATTTATTAGTAGGGTTTAGGATTCTTAGTTGCACATAAAGTGCCAACATCATCTCAAGATTGGCTGAAAATTCAATGAAGCACCCCAAGGACAATGGATTTATTGATTTAGGATTTGTAGGTCAGTTAAATCGTATGTATGCTATTTACATTAGTTGATTAGACATAGGGGGAGATTTACATATTTTTCATCATTATTGGGGATGGTGCTAAGTTCATAATTCCTCATTATGTTTTCATTCACACATTGCCTTCATAAATTAGGAAAATTTTCAATTAGAAAAAATAGGATTAGTCTATATTTTTAAAATCAACCTCAAACTACTCACTAACAGTGTGCAGGAGAAGCTACCTAAAGATCAAAATACTATTGTATGTGGAGGAAAATAGATTCTTTGGGAAGGTTTTTCCCCTCGAATCAAGAATAATTTAAAGATACTGATATACGAAAAGTGCCAATTGATGGAATCAATGATATAGAACTATCCCTCACACCAATAACTACTCAAACCTAAGGAGAACTCCCATAAGGCATCTTAACATTATGGTAGGGGAAGTGGTGGACAATCCAATGGATCCTATTACATTCGAGCTTCCAATCATAAATCAAGAACAAGAAATTGTGGGCTCAAGAATATACCCGCTCGAACTTGCCCAATTTCTATGAATTAGTTACATAAGATCCAGAAACATTCATGTTCAAGTTTGATGTTCTATGTAAAAGTTATAATTGCACCATAAATACTCATAGATTAAAACTCTTCCCAACCACATTGAAAGATGCTACTTTGTGATGGTTCATGGGGCTAGGAATAAATGCAATACCAAATTGGAAAAAAATGAAAGAAATTTTCTTGCAAAAATAACAAGATTATTATCATGCAACAGACATGAAGAGAGATGAAATCTTCAATATGTCACAAAATGAAGAAGAACCACTTGAATATTATGTATAAAGGTTTCAATTTTTCCTCTAGAAGTCACACACTAGCGCTAGTATTTTTGCAAGGATTAAATAAAGATTGCATGGATTCCTTAAACCTCATAGGATATTTGTCAATTTTCATTTGATGAAATATTCCAGGTGTGTAGAAATTATTCTAGGTCATATATGAAGAAGACTAGAGGTATCAAAGCTTTCTCTTCTACCAAAACATCCATGATTGTTTCCAAGGTGGAACTAAGAAACCTCTTGTCCAACATGAAGGACATAATAATTCATCTAGCTACCCAATTGGATACCTTGCATATCAAAAAGAAACAAGAGGATTTGGAGGCTACTCTTACTAAATATTGTCCACATGACTGCTATGAGAGGATAAACTTTAAATGCAAAAATATTGCCAGCATTTCTAAGGAGAAGCAAGGGAAACTTGAATTTTTTACCCTAGAGGATGAGGAAGGACATATTTTTTATATTTCTCAGTGCAATTCATGGAAACAAAGACAAGGTATGCCTCAAGATCCCTTGTCTTATAATATGTCCTTTTCTAGGGTTAATAAAAACTTCTCTAACTGAAATAATCAACCTTGGAATAACATAAAAAATCAATCATGGCCAATGACCCAACATATAATTGGGATCCACAACAAATAATGTGGCTAAGGTAACCATACCAAGCCTCAAACTACAACTCACTTTGGCAATCCCCACAAAACCAATGGCCACCACAATGGCATGGGAACCAACTATGGAAAAACCAAAATGTTAACTACCCATAGCCACAACAATATTTGTAACAACTACCTACCATAATGCCAAATCCAACCTTAGCAGCCCCAATACAACCAAGAGTACCCCAGCTATCAACTCAATCTGCACCAAACCCTAACAATATGCCTATTTAGTAAACTAATGAATCCATCCAATACCCAACCTATGGGGTTAAGGTTAATGATGTTCACTTGCATTTAGGAAGGTGTTAGAATTATGAATACACACGAGACATGGGATCAAACAAAAAACAATAACACTTTCCACACAAGAACTCTGAAAAATAAATATTTGTTATTCCTCAACAAAAAATACTTATAGAATGAAAAGCTTCTACAAATCTCAAGAGAGATAATACAATGAGGTTTGAGTTCTTTAAAGAGAAACCCTAAATGATAAAGGGATTAGATCATGAAAAGTGTCAACATATCATGTAATGAGACATAATAATCTAATAATAGCTCACTTAAATTTACATAAAAAACACTCTTAAGTTTAGCTTAAGTGCATGAAATTAACTAGACTAATTAAATATTAATTAATTATTATCTAATGCATGATTAATCTAACACCCCTTTAAGATGAACCCAGGGATTAGCTAAAAACCCTAAAAATCCAATGCATAAATATCAAAGAATGAATGATGGGCCTAAGAAGAACAAGGCTTGGCAATGTATTCATGTAAATACAATATAATCTCTCACAACTAGAGAAAAAGAGAAAAACTCCTCTCTAAAAAAGAAGGTGAATGAAGGTCTGAAAAGCCTCCAAAACAATGTGAAGGACTAAGAAGCTTCCAACCAAAAATAATGTCTCAAAAAAGAGGAACATGAAGAACATCGCACAAGCATAAAGAAGATATAGATTGTTGTTGAATGATTATTTATATAGTGCTAAAATGAATAACCTCGTCTGAAACAAATGTTGATCAAGATCAAGAAGACAAAAATATGTATGAATGTCCCCAATGACACAAAAAACTAAATAAAATATACCTAAAGAGAAATTTAGAAAATTTGAATAGATAGATGTTAAGAGCTCTAAAAGACTATCCCAACACCGCTAGAATCATAAAAAATGGAGAAACGGTTCAAAATTTGTGAGCTTAGGAGAGAAAACAACACATCTAATTTTAATAGGCTATATAATATACCAACAATAAAAATTGAAAATAATCAACACCATTGGATAGTTCTTGAAACCAACTTTCCGATAATATCTCATTTTCTCGATTTTTGATAACCGAGCAAAAAGTTATGCCCCTTGGAAAAAATTTCCCAATTAAGACATCAAGAGAAAAAATAAGCCCCCTCGGGGCTAGGCACTAGTTGCCCATAGGACCTGGTGGGCCACTGAGTTTTAAAATAAAATAAAATAAATAACTATCCCCCCTCCCTGCCATCGACTGACTAGAAAATAGGTGGCTCGACTAACTTTGGTGGTGTTATAGTGTTAACCAAATTGTAGTAGCCTAGCAGTCGATAGACCATGGAAATTGTGCAATGTAGTGCTGGCCGCGTTGTTGGGGGTGTCACCTTGGGTGTCACTTTGTGTGCAACATCAACCCTTTTTAAAAAACAAAAAAAAATTTCGTACACAACAGGTTGTATTGGGGTTGTACGACCCTTGGAGCAAAAAAAAATACCTCAAAAGCTCTCAACACCAAAATAAGGAAAATTTTATATCAAAATTCATCAAATCAACCTTCTAAACACAATAGTGAGGTCATTTTTGTACCAAATTGCACAAAAAAATTTCCCAACTCCAAAAATTATAAAAAAAAAGCAATAGAGATTTCAGATCTGAAGCTTGTAACTCTAGTTGAAGAAAACCCTCATAAATCGAGAAGGGGTTTGTTGAATCCATGCTCTGATACCATTTTTGAATAAACATGAGATGTAGGATCAAACAATGAACAATAACACCTTCCAACCAAGGGTTCTGCAAAATAAAGATTTATTGTTCCTCAACAAGAAAACTCTTACAAAATGAAAAGCTTCTATGAATCTCAAGAGAGATAATACAATGAAGATTGAGTGTTTTATAGGAGCAACCTTAAATGATAAAGGTATTAAATCATGAAAAGTGTCAACATCTTATGTAATGAGACGAAATGATCTAATAATAGCTCACTTAAGTTTACATAAAAAACACTCCTAATTTTATCGTAAATGCATAAAATAAATTAAATTATTAATAATCAATTAAAGATTAAATTAATTATTAGCTAATGCATGATTGATCTAATAGAAGGATGGTTGTTTGGCCATCATCTCTTTATATCTTAGGATTTATATATGAGGAACCAGCCATAGAAACCAATGACAATTCAATAAAGCAACCTAAACAAGGTAAGACACATCAAGACATCACAAATAAAGAACCACCATTTCTAGAAAGATTGAAAACCCAAAAAATTCATTCTACACTTGAATTTGATTTCTTGAGTCAACTTAAAAATATATTTGTAAAGATACCCTTGATTCAGGCCATTAAAGAAGTACCCATTTACACAAAAAATATGAGGGAATTATGCCTCAAAAATCTACATAGGAAAAGAAAAGACCCACAAATTGTTCATGTTTTAGGACAACTAGTTAACATCATGTTAGGCAATATAGTTATCCCAAAATATGCAAACACTAGTATTCCTATTGTAGATGTAAAAATTAATGGTACACTTATCAAAAACACTATGATTGAATTAGGGGCATCCATCAATGTAATGACAAAAGAAACAATGCAACAAATTCAACTGATGGAGCTCACCTATTGTTCTACAATTAGCAGATAGGTCAATTGTCAAGTCAGAAGGTATTATTAAGGGTTTGTTCATGTACTAGATTCATCGAAATATCAAACATACTTTATGGTTTTGCAACCCAAATTCAACCTTGTAGGATATCCCTTAATCTTAGGAAGACCATGGCTAGCCATTGCAGATGCATTCATTAGATGTAGGTCTACCAACATAATAATTTCCAATGGCAATGTGACCAAAAAATTGCTCCTCTATCTGCCTGCACAACCACATGCAGACTTGGAACAATTTGTATGGACAAACCTAGAAGAAGATGACTATAGAATGTAGCCTAATGATTAAAATTTAGGATGAAGATGAAATCCTTGAAAAATTTATACAAAACTCTTATGGTAGGGACCTGTAGAAACACTACTTTCTAGCATACTTATACTACCCCTTGCACAATATCATACCTACAAATTCCTTTGAGTCAACTTCCAAACTAATTCCTACATTACTCCCCCATAATTGTAACCTCAATCTATCATGGTTGAATTTTTCTTGTCATGAATTTTGCCATAACAATGGAAATCACACAAGGTAGAACATTTAATATCAATAACCAGTTGACAATCTCCCAACAATCTGCACTATTTACAATGTTGCAAGCTCACACAACAACATTCACATGGGAATATCATGATATGAAGGGAATAGATCCTAGTCTATGTATGCATAAAATATACATTAATAAAGGATAGAAGCCAGTCAAGTAAACACAAAGAAGGAGTAAGGAAAATATCACATTTAACCCATGATCTTAATCCATTTCTTAAATAACCCATGAGAGATAAACATGCATACAATTAACCACAATGCATAGATCAAATATACAAGCCACAAGATAACACAAGATATACCCTAGGAAAAACCTCAAGAGGGAAAAACCCACCCTCCAAAAGCATCCATACTCCATATTATTCAACAATAAAGTAATACAAGAGTTACAATGAATACCTTTAAAGCATCAAGCCTTCCAATGCATCCCCATGTGTCCAAGCATGAATCCACACATCCCATGCCATGCTTCACATATGCACTCCTCATAAAGACTCAATAATGACACCCAACCCACTCAGCCAACCTTAACCACTAAACATGTGATTTCTCTTATAGACTCAAGCTCACACAAATACAACCAAGTGGTAAGATAAAACCATGTGCCATAAAATCATGTGAACAGAAAACCACTAACCCCTTATTTAATATTGGGTACTAAGACTTCACTTTATTTAATATTTCCCCAATATTAAATTATTATCACATGTCTCCCACAAATTAAATAATAATACAATATTATAATACAACATAAGTGGTCCCCCAAATAATTACCTAGTGTGATTAACCACACCACCAAGGTGCATCACAACTAAATAATTATTTAATTACAATATTATAATAAATCATTTTATGTAATGGTGTACAACACCATATCCCAACATTCTCCCACTTGTTGTATACATTGCATAAGGGATCAATACATGAAATGCATCATCATAGCCATACATGAAATCACATGAATCTACAACATGCTCTCGTGCTCCATCAAGAAACTTGTAATAAAACCAAAGTGACCACCATCTCAAGGAAAAAATCCTCTCATCCTCTAATGTGTTGTACCTATGGAAGAAAAGGAACATGCCAAGGTGAAGATAAACCAATCCAACAACACAAGCATCAAATCCAAGTGATAACAAAGGCTCTAACCAAGCTGTTGTCAACTGAAAAACCCACATGATTGTAAATAGCATCCACAACACATGCTAATACAACCAACCATTCATACCTCCAAGGTATCAACCTATCAGTAAACTCATGCCAAGGACATATGCAACCCATAAACTGCAATCAACCTCCCTGTATCAAAAACTTGTCGATGAAGAACATACATATCCAAGAACTCCCATTGCATAGGAAATGTCAAAGCATATCAAGTCTACCAATCAACATTATATCAAGGTGTGATAATTAAATCAAAGCATGAAGTACCAAGAACAATAACAATGATCCACACATACAACCCAAATAGAGGCATAATCTCTCACAACATGTTGCCACCACCCTCCCCAAAACATGAATATCCAGGAAAGAACCATGAAAAGAGAAAGCTATAAACCATAATGTCCTCCTACTTACACCTAAAAAGTGCAATGTTGTGTCAAGTATGATCTCCTAACAACCCCAAATGAAAAGCCTCAACAACATCCATAACACTCAATCTCATAGACCAAGTATAACATATGAATCAATGTAATAATGGCAACATGGATGTAAGCCTCTCTGATCAAGAAGATCAAACTCAAAGTAACCATCTCCAAAAATGGAAATGAACCCATAAACCATCCCCCAACAATCCTCATCGATGAATGATATCATAAACTCAAAAGCACAAGGAGATAACCATACCATAACATCCCTCAAAATGAATCCTCCAGAACTAACTATCCATAGCTCTCAAGATCCATATCTATGAAAGATAAAGCATATAAAATCATGCTAAAAAATATCAAATATCCATAATAAATCACCATGAAACAACTCAATCCCATGAGAAATCAAAGTACAAAACATAACACATCTAAAAGATATAATGGGAAAATACCTCTCAAATAATAAACTACCGAGCAGACCAAGAGTGGGGAATGAGAATGCTCCTCTAGGGTAACCAAGCCATCATGACTCACTCCAAGAATAATCCCCTCTATCATTCCATCATGAACTCACGTCCATACCTAGGTGAAAGCTCCTCAGTCTTCCTGATGAAACCTCCAAAGAGTAACCATCTCAAGCAAATGTATCTAATCACAAGAGAACTCCAACCATCACCTACGTCTCCAAGTATCCACGAGCACCTGTAACTAATTAATACATTCTATACTCCAAATATAACATAGCATCATCATGAAGCAATCAAGAAAATGATTAATATACTCAATATAAAGAGAACTACCAAGATCAATGTCAAAGTTCCAACCACATAATCAGGAACCTATCATGACAACATGATCTAACCATCTCCTCATAGGAGATCACATGAACCAATGCAAACATCCTGGTATCAAGAGAACACATATACCATGCCAAAACTCTAAACTAGTATCAAGATCAAACCATGACATAATATGAAACATACTCTAAACCAATAAATCATATCTCCAATCACATGAAGATAAAAATCACCAATGATGCATCCACGTCATTGCCAACAACTCCCACTGAATCATGATACGAGCTACACATGGCATCATGACAATCATCTCCTCCATGAAGATCATCCAGGTTTGCATACACTCAACTGCAATGTCAATAACATAGAAGTAAACAAATATCTCCAAGCCAAGAATATACATATAACCACCAACAAAACATCACAAACCAATCGAACACCGCCAAGTCATCACTATCAAAATCTCCCACTGAAAGTGTATTACCAATGAATGTAACAATCTATCATGACATCATGAACAAACACATGTTGCAAGTCTCATAAATTGACTTATCAATTACTCAAATCATCCATCCTCTCGATCCTAAAACAACGTACCATGCACAAATGACCATAGGCAAGGCCATCTAATAAAATCTGCAACAATGAATCAAACCTGGTGGATATAGACAATCTACATCTAAGTCATCCCACTATAACCCAATAGGTTGTACACACCTACAAGATGCATAACTCATAGATCCAACCATTAAAACATGCAAACTCATCATCACATTAGCAACCTGCAAACTAAGATATCAAAGAAGATAGTCTTGTAGACATCAAGACTCAAACACCAAATCAACCACAAATCTGATTTGCCAACTATGTCCACAAATGAGTAATCATAGTCAAGGAATCAAATAAGTATCAAGAAGATAAGAGCAAAATGCTAATCACCAAACCATATAACCACCAAAAAACCACATACATGATCATGGCATGCCAATGCATCAAATGTACTTGCATATCCATGACACCATAACCATAGCCATCATTGTACCTACACTCAACTATCACCCATACTAAACTCCAAATCTCAAACCTTGTCCAACCGTGTCCTCAAAATCAAAGACAACATGTGTACCTATCACAATAAAAGTCCCAACTCTGAAAAAAACCTGTAAACCTATACTTGGAAGCACCAATCTCATAATCAGTTGTAGCATCATAAATAACATATAAAAACATGTACTCCCTCAAATTTTTGCCTCTTGAATCGTCCGGATTCTCACACAATCACACCTCAAATCTCAGGCTCCTACAAGTGATCAAACAAGTACCAAACTCATCCTATTCCTCAAATTAATAAAAAAATTGAAGGATTATGTAGTACACTACAAATTCTCTCCAACGCCTCTTTGAAATCAAAAATTTGATTCCGTATGCAAAATTTATGCTCAAAATGGTGAAAATAAGAACATCTAACTTTTAGGCTCAAAAAACATGTCAAAATGACAAAATCAAAGAAACAAACCAAATCTTAAGCGAAGATCACAAAAAGAGCTTTCTAATGTCTACAAGAAGTCAAAAAATGGACATATTGGGCAAAAGTTACATGTGTTTGAAAAAAACTATTATAAAATGACCTCCTGGTGGCTCTCTAGTGGTGGCCCGATGACTCGACCGGTGGTGGTGGCCAACCAATGGCTCTCGGGCAGCGCTCAGGCTGAGCAGTGGCAGCAAAATCCAAAAAAATCTAAATTCAATTTAATTTTCTATTAAAAAAATTTCACCTCGCATCCCACGCTGGACCTGACCAAATATTACAATATGATTTACTCACATTTTGAAATCCGACAAAGATTATTTGATAGATGGTGGATTTTTAAAATAATAAAATTTTATTTTAAAAAACTTAAGTGGCCTTTGCCGCTCCGACCGATCCTTGGCGGACCATGCCAGTGGCAGTGACTTGCATTACCGACACCAATGGGACAGTGTACCCCACACAACACGGTACTGTAAGCGCCATGTGCTGACATGATCGACATCAATGGTGGTCAGGGGGTTTGCGGAACCCCCACTTGCAATTTTTTTTTTTTAAATCCTTTTAATATATTTTGATTTTTAATTCCTCTATTTTGTAGGTACAAAAATAATTTCAAAAGCTCGTAATTTATTTTTTTTGCAGATATTTCCAAACACGGGTTTATTATTTTTTAATATATTTTTTTGCACATGGCGAAATTGGGAAACCTAAATGGTAGTACGGCTAAAATGTTTTTTCCTTTTTTTCAAATTTTCCAAAATAGGTCAAATTTTATGTCAATATTCATCTCTTGGCCAACTTGAATCCAACCATGAGCTCCATTTTGTCTCAAGAGGTCATTTATGAAATTTTCCCTACAAAACCCTCATATGAAAACTCAAACCAAGAAACCCTTTTTCACCCAAAATTGGAAAAATTCAGATTTGCAATAAACCCAACAAATCTTGAAAATCCAACAACCCAAATCTGCATAAAAAATCTGCAACATGTGTTCCATATCTTGTAATGCCTCAAACCCTACATGCATGTCCATGGCTTCAACTTTGCAACAACTCTCAAAATAGGGTTATAACAAAACATTCTTCAACCATGAAATCTTTGATACCACTTGTAAGGAAAATATTGCATTTAACCCATGATCTTAATCCATTTCCTACATAAACAATGAGAGGTAAACATGCATACAAGTAACCACAATGTATAGATCAAATAGAAAATCCACACGATAACACAAGATGTACCTTGGGAAAACCCTCAAGAGGGAAAAATTCAGCCTCCAAATGCATCCATAGTCCATCATATTACTCAACAATAAAGTAATACAAGAGTTACAATGAATACCTTTGAAGTATCAAGCCTTCCAATGCATCCCCATGTGTCCAAGCATGAGTCCATGCATCCCACACCATGCTTCACATATACACTCCTCAAAAGGACTCAATAATGATAGCCAACCCACTCATCCAACCTTAACCACTAAACATGTGCTTTCTTTTATAGACTCAAGCTCACACAAATACAACCAAGTGGTAAGATAAAACCATGTGAACAAAAAACCACTAACCTCTTATTTAATATTGGGTACTAAGAATTCACTTTATTTAATATTTCCCCAATATTAAATTATTATCACATGTCTCTCACACATTAAATAATAATACAATACTCCAATACAACATAAGTGATCCCCCAAATATTTGCCTAGTGTGATTAAGCACACCACCAAGGTGCATCACAACTAAATAATTATTTAATTACAATATTATAATAAATCATTTGATGCAATGGTGTACAAAACCATATCCCAACATTCTCCCACTTGTTGTATACATTGCATAAGGGATAAATACATGAAATACATCATCATAGCCATACATGAAATCACATTAATATCCAGCATGCTCTCATGCTCCATCAAGATACCTGCAATAAAAATAAAGTGACCACCATCTCAAGCAAGAACTCCTCTCATCCTTCAACCAGCCACCTATGAAAGAAAAGGAACATGCCAAGGTGAATATGAACCAATCCAAAAATACAAGCATCGAATCCAAGTGATAACAAAGGCTTTAACCAAGTTGTTGTCAACTAAAAAACCCATATGATCAGAAATAGCATCCACAACACATGCTAATACATCCAACCATCCATACCTCCAAAGTATCAACACATCAGTAAACTCATGCTAAGAACATATGCAACCCATAAATCGCAATCAAGTTCCTTGTATCAAACATGTCAATGAAGAACATACATATCCAGGAACTCCCATTGCATAGGTAATTTCAAAGCATATCAAGTCTACTAATCAACACTATATCAATATGTGATAAGTAAATCAAAGCATGAAGTACCAAGAACAATAACAATGATCCACACATACAACCCAAATAGTTGCATAATCTCTCACAACATGTTGCCAAAATCCTCCCCAAAATATGAATATCCAAGAAAGAACCATTAAGAGAGAAACCTGTAAACCATAATTTCCTCCTACCAACACCTGAAAAGTGCAATGTTGTGTCAAGTATGATCTCCTAACAATCCCAAATGAAAAGCCTCAACAACATCCATAACACTCAATCTCATAGACCAAGTACAACATATTAATAAATGTAATAATGCCAACATGGATGTAAGCCTCTCTAATCAAGAAGATCAAACTCAAAGTAACCATCTCCAAAACTGGAAATCAACCTATAAACCATCTCCCAACAATCCTCGCCAATGAATGATATCATAAACTCAAAAGCACAAGGAGATAACCATGCCATAACATCCCTCAAAATGAATCCTCTAAAACTAATTATCCATAGCTCTCAAGATCCATATCTATGAAAGATAAAGCATATAAAATCATGCTAAACAATCATCTTGAATGAGTATCCATAATCAATCAATCACCATGAAATAACTCAATCCCAAGAGAAATCAAAGAACACAACATAACACATCTGAAAGATATAATGGGAAAATACCTCAAATAATAAACTATCGATTAGACCAAAAGTGGGGAATGAGGATGCTCCTCCATAATAACCAAGCCATCATGACTCACTCCAAGAAAATCCTCCTCTATCGGTCCATCATGAACTCACGTCCATAACTAGGTGAAAGCTCCTTGATCTTCCCACTAAAACCTCCAAAGAGTAACCATCTCAAGAAAATGTCTCTAATCACAAGAGAACTCCAACCATCACCTACGTCTCCAAGTATCCACAAGCACTTGTAACTGATCAATACATGACAAAATTCAAATGCAACATAGCACCATCATGATGTAATCAAGAAAATGATCAATGTACTCAATATAAAGAGAACTACAAAGATCAATGCCAAAGCTCCAACCGCATAATCAGGAACCTATCATGATAACATGATCTAACCATCTCATTATAAGAGATCACATGCACCTATGCAAACATCCTGGTATCAAGAGAACACATATACCATTGCAAAACTCTAAACTAGTATCAAGAGTAAACAATGACATAATATCAAAAATACTCTAAACCAAGAAATCATATCTCCAATCACATGAAGATAACCATCACCAATGATGCATCCACATCACTGCCAACAACTCCCACTGAATCGTGATATGAGCTACACATGGCATCATGACAACCATCTCCTCCATGAAGATCATCCAAGTCTACAAACACTCAACTACAATGTCAGTAACATACAAGTAAACCAATATCTCCAAGCCAAGAAGATACATAAAACCACCAACAAAACATCACAAACCAATCGAAAATTTCCAGTTCATCACTGTCAAAATCTCCCATTGAAAGTGTATTACCAATGAATGTAACAAGCTATCATGACATCATGAAAAAAACACATGCTACAAGTCCCATAAATTGACTAATCAAGTACTCAAATCATTCATCCTCTCAATCCAAAAATAACATACCAATGCACAAATGACCACAGATAAGGCCAACTAATGAAATATGTAACAACAATGAATCAAACCTGGTGGATATAGACAGTCCACATCCGAGTCATCCCATTGCAACCCAATAGGTTGTACACACCTACAAGCTGCATAAGTCATAGATCCAACCACTAAAGCATGCAAACTCATCATCACATTAGTAACCTGCAAATCGAGATATCAAAGAAGATCACTTGTAGACATCAAGACTCAAGCACCAAATCAACCATAGATTTGATTTTCCAACCATGTCTACAAATGAGTAATCATATTCAAGGAACCAAATAAGTATCAAGAAGATAAGAGAAATCTTCTAATCACCAAACAATATCACCACCAAACATCGACATACATGATCATGTAGTGCCAATGCTTCAAATGTAAATACATATCCATGACACCATAACCATAGACATAATTGTACCTACACTCAACTATCACCCATACGAAACTCCAAGTCTCAAACCTTGTCCAAACATGTCCTAAAAATAGAAGACAACCATATACCTGTTGCCATCAAAGTCTCAACTCTAAAAAAAACCTATAAACCTATACTTGGAAGCACCAATATCATAATTAGTTGTAGCATCATAAATAGCATATAAAAACATGTACTCCCTCAAGGTTTTTCCTATTGACTCGTTTGAATGCTCACAATATCACACCTTGAATCTTAGGCTCCTATAAGTGATCAAACAAGAACCAAAATCATCCTGCTCCTCAAACTGATAAATAATCTAAACCACTATTTAGTACACTGCAAATTCTCTCCAACGCTTCTTCGAAATTGAAAATCTAACTTTGTATGCAAAATTTATGCTCAAAATGGGGAAAACAAGAACATCTGAATTCCAGGCTCCAAAAACATGTGAAAATTGCAAAATCAAAGAGCCAAACCAACTGCAAAGTGAAGATCATGGAAAGAGCTTTCTGACGACTATAAGAAGTCGAAAATCGGACATACTGGGCACAAGTTACATGTTTTTGAAAAAAAACTATTGTAAAATGTCCTAGTGGCTCTCTAGTGGTGGCTTGATCGCTCCACTGAGGGCGGTGGCCGACCGGTGGTGCTCGGGCTGAGTAGTGGAAACAAAATACAAAAAAATTTAAATCCAATTTAATTTTCCATTAAAAAATTTCACCTCCCTTCCCACGTTGGACCCGACTAGATATTACAATATGATTTACTCACATTTCAAAATCTGAGGGAGATTATTTGATAGATGGCAGATTTTAAAATTAATAAAGTTTTGTTTTAAAAACTTAAGTGGCCTTTGCCGCTCCAGCCAGTCCTTGTTGGACCATGCCAATGATAGTGGTTGGCATTATCGGCGTCAGTGGGGATAGTGTACCCTGCATGATGTGATACTGTCAATGATGTGCGCTGACATGACTGACATCAGCGGTAGTCAGGAGGTTTGTGGACCCCCCCACTTGCAATTTTTTTTTATTTTTAAAAATATTTTTAGTATATTTTGTTTTTTAATTCCTTTTTTTCATAGGTACAAAAATAATTTCAAAAGCCCATAATTATTATTCTTTTCTACAGATTTTTCCAAACATGGGTTTATTATTTTTTAATAATTTTTTTTGTACATGGCGAAATTGGGTGACCTAAATGGTCATACGACTAAACTTTTTTGCCTTTTTTTCAAATTTTCCAAAATAGGTCAATTTTTTTGTTAATATTCATCTCTTGGCCAACCTAAATCCAACCATGAGGTCCATTTTGTCTCAAGAGGTCATTTATGAAATTTCCCCTACAAAACCCTGATATGAAAACTCAAACCAAGAAACCCTCTTTCACCCAAAATAGGAAAACTTCAGATATGCAATAAACCCAACAAATCTTGACAACCCAAAAGCCCAAATATGCATACAAACACCTGCAACATGTGTTCCATATCTTGTAATGCCTCAAACCCAACATGCATGTCCATGGCTTCAACTTTTCAACAACTCTCAAACTAGGGTTATAACAAAAAATTCTTCAACCATGAAAGCTCTGATACCACTTGTAAGGAAAATATTGCATTTAATCCATGGTTTTAATCCATTTCCTACATAACCCATGAGAGATAAACATGCATACAAGTAACCACAATGCATAGATCAAATAGACAAGCCACAAGATATACCCCAAGAAAACCCTCGAGACGGAAAAAACCCAGCCTCAAAAATCATCCATACTCCATCATATTATTCAGCAATAAAGTAATACAAGAGTTACAATGAATACCTCTGAAGCATCAAGCCTTCCAATGCATCCCCATGTGTCCAAGCATGAGTCCACACATCGCATGCCATGCTTCACATATGCTCTCCTCAGAAAGACTCAATAATGACAACCAACCCACTCAGCCAACCTTAACCACTAAACATGTGCTTGCTTTTATAGAATCGGGCTCACACAAATACAACCAAGTGGTAAGATAAAACCATGTGCCACAAAACCATGTGAATACAAAACCACTAACCCCTTATTTAATGTTGGTTACTAAGACTTCACTTTATTTAATATTCCCCAATATTAAATTATTATCACATGTCTCCCACACATTAAATAATAATACAATGTTACAATACAACATAAGTGATCCCCCACATTTGAAGAAACTAATATAATGATGATGACGAGAACATGTGTGGGTAGAGCGGGTGCGGGGGAGTGGGATTCAAAATTTCTGAAGGTGATCAAGATGAAGTGGATGAGGACAATGGCTTTTGCATTGTTATGTGCTTCCCTTCCCCTTATTTTGGCAGATGTTGCTTTCTACCACATGCTAAGGTGTTGTGGAGAGGTGCCTTTTGTTTGGCTGCAAAGCATCTCGTTTTGTTTGAGTCTATTGGGATTGAAGCACTTTTCTTCTTTTTTGTTTCTTCTTCAAGGAGGGTTCCTGCTTTTTTCTATGATGTGGGCTCCTTTGGGAATGGTTTGGGATTCATGGGCCTTTATTATGGTCATTGGATTTCCTTTTTGTTGGCACCCCTTGTTTTGTGGTTGATAAATTTGCTTGGTCCTTGATATTGGCTTGTGGCTAAGTTTGGGCTCCTAGTGGGTGTCTCCTCTTATTTATTGAAGTTGTATCTCCTCTCTAGCCCTATTGTTGTTGTTCCTTACCTCATCTGGTTTATCCCTTATGCTTGGGGATTGCTCTACTGAAGGTTGGTCAGTTTTGGGAGGGTTGTTTTTCCTTTGCTTGGGCTTCTTCCTTACTTTGGGGTTCTCCATTGTTGATTTTCTCTAGTTTTTGGTTGAGAGGCCAAGCCCCTGTCTTGTTCTTAAACCTCTCTTTTTTTCTCCCCATATCTTGGTTGGGGACCATGGGAAAGTTGGTTCTTTTGAACTTTTGGGGTTCTTCTTCTCTCTACCTTTGTTAGGGATCTTGGCTTTGTCTGTGGGATTCCTTTTTCCTATGACTGTTTTTGTTTGGCCTTCCTCCTTCATTGGGTGGGGATGTTCCTTTCCAGTGCTACAACCCCTCTTTTTTGTGCTCAATAGAGATGTGGACATTAGCAAAGTGGTGGTCTTTAGTCTTTTGGGACTCTACTCTTCCTTGTTGGAGTGTTGGTGCTCACTTTGCTCTCTTAGGAGGGATATTTCCCCTCTGGTGTTTAAGTTTGGCTGGTGGTGCCCCATTTCTATGGATGAGGCTGTTTTGATCCATTTTGGAGCTATCCTTGAAGTTTTTTTTGGAGAGGTATACTTTTTTTGGTTTGCTAGTTCATTATGTGGATGGAGTTGTGTTAAGTGCTAAGGGCGCTATGGATCCCCTGATTTTTCTCATTATGGTTCTGATGGGGCTTTATTCAAAGTCCATCTTTGTTGTTCTGTTATTGTTGAGGAGTGTTGTCCCTTTGGAGGGTGTTTTAGCTCAATATTTTTTGTTGGGTGGGCTGCTTCATATTGCTTCCATTTGGTACCTGTTGCTCATGTGGCCTTGGGATGAGATTGGTTTTCATGGTACTAGAGTGTCAGCCTCTTACTGGGTGCTACAATTGGGGTCTCCTATGGAGGTGAAGATAGCTCCTACTAAGGTGGAGCCCTCTCCTATTGAGGTGGAGATGGTTGTTGTAGTTATATTGGGTTGTCCCCTTTCTTTCTGTTGGTTCCTTTTGAGGTCGAGCTTGTCTAGGTAGGATATTGTTGGCTCTCATAGTTTTGTTCCTCATTTCATCCTCTCCTATAGAGGGGAGATCTCTCTTATTGAGGGGTAGATTTAGTTGGTGCATTGGGCAGTGTGGTGCTTCAAGTTGGTAATTGCTCCTTTTAGTTATGTTGTTCTCATGGACTCCCTTTCTATGAAGGACAAGATTTTTTACAAGAACAACTATTTTAAAGGTTTTAATGTTTTGAAGGTGCTACTTTATGGAGGCCTTGAAGTTCATGTTATCTTGGCCACCCTTGGAGTGGATTTTTTTATGGGCTGCTACATTTATAGCCTGATGGGTGGCTTTCAGGCTTGTTATGTTAGTTGTGCTCTTAGCTCTTGGTTCGATCAAGATGTCTTGATGGGCTTAGTTGTCTTCTGGTGGTTTGGGTTTCAAGATCAGCTAAATATTTTTGGTAAGGGCTTGAAGTATGGTTTGTCTTACCCACCCTTGGGTTTGTTGCTATTTTAGGCAGTTATTTTGGCTACAAGGAGGGTGGCCTATTGGCCTGTTATATTGGCTATGAAGCTTGATTCAAAGAATATTTGTGGTTCAGGTCCCTGTAGGCATGTTTTGCTCGCTAGGAGGCCTTTTTTTTGTTTGGTCCCATTTATTTCTCTTGTAAAATCTTGAGGACCGTATAGTTTCATACTTGGGGTGATTGTTGTTTTGTTTGTTTTTCTATAGCTTTGTTTTGGCTTGGTGGCCTTTTCTACTGGCATTGTTTCCTGTCCTTCTTTTGTTCTTTTGTTGGCTAATTTTGTAGTTTCTTGCTGATGTCTTATCTTGTTGTACTAACTCCTAAATCTTTTGTGATGTAAAAGGGTTAGGGCCATTTCAAAATCCTTGCTTACCTAATAAAAAAAAAATGATCCCCCAAGTAATTACCTAGTGTGATTAATCACACCAGCAAGGTGCATCACAACTAAATAATTACTTAATTATAATATATAATAAATCATTTTATGTAATGGTGTACAACACCATATGCCAATATTATCCCACTTTTATACATTTTGTATACACCTAAAAATGGTTTGGAGAATTCCAATTAATTAAATACAAATTATTTGATTAATTATCCTAATTTCCTCTACTGTTTGAATAAATAGAATTATTTATTTATATAGTTCACATTCACGTCGCATTTAAATTCTTCTAAATACATCATCTTAATTAAATAAACAAAATTAAATACTTTGTTTGATTTAATCATCATTTCCCTATGTTATTCTATCACATCAATCTTAAATTAATTAAATAAAGATTAAACACTTTATTTATTAATTGTCATATTCTTCTGCTTAATTTAATAAACAAATCCTATAGTTTGTTTTATTAAGTTATTTATCCCTCTTTTGCTAATTTAAATAAATCAAAATATTTAAAATGCATAAAGAATATTCCATCTATTTTTCCTCAAAATTGAATTAGATATCCTATGTCTAATTTATGTCTAAATTATGTCAAAATTAATGCTTTGAAACTTCACGGGAAGTTTTGGCGACAAATTGGAGACAAATTCCAAATTCTTCTCTCAATCCTCCTCCATCAATCCTTCCTCTTCTCTTGCTTGGTGTTTTCATGGGTAGACACAATCTCCAAATTTCCCTCAATCTCCTCCATCTTTCACCATTCAATCCTCCAGATTGAATCCAAGCCTCTCTTTGACATCCCTATGCATTTCTATAGCCAGGAATTCTATAAATAAAGCCTCATTGAACCAAGAAAAGGATCCCAGGTTATCAAGTTTACTCTACAGAATTTCATCAAGCATCCAAGCATCCAAGCATTCAAGCATCAAGCATCAAGTTTTCATGTCAATTCATATTGCATTAGTTTCTTTTGATCATATACATATTATCAGCATCCTTCTCATTCTCTAAATTGTCATTTTAACAATCATAGTGCTCACACGATCTGAGAGCCACAGTGATTTAATAAATCTTTGGAGATAGAGAGCAATATGACGCTTTCAATAGATTATTGTTTTGAATTAGTTCAATTTGCTTTGTCTTTGATATAATGTCATATTAAGAAGTGTTTTGTGCTTTACACCTTATTCACACTTACAATTTGGCACCCATCGTGGGGCATTAACCCCAATTTTATCAATTTTTCTGAAAAGTGTCGCATAGGTTTTCGGCATGTTTTGTTTTAGTGCTTTCATCAAAACCTATAGCGCATCCATGGAAAACTATAGCGCTTCCATGATCTGTTTCGGTGCTTCCATGATACTATAGCACATTTGTCAAAACTTTCAACGCTTTCAACTCTAGTGCTTCCATGACCTGTTTTGGCGCATCAGTGATCCATTTCCAAAAAGGTTGATTTAGCACTTCCGTGGAAAAGTTCGACGCTTCGATGTTCTGATTTCGATGCTTTTGAGTTTAGCGCATTAGGTAAAAGTTATAGCGCTTTGGTGGACTATTTCGGTGCATTTGTAAATTCAGTCTAATTCTGACGCGACCGCGGCCAAATTTTAATTTTTTTTCACAGTTGGACTAAAATTTATCAATCCTAGGATAGTCACTTCTGGTTTCTAAAATGTATCAATCCTAGGGTAGCCACTTTTTGTTTTCTTAAAGAAAATTTATCAATCCTAGGGTAGTCATCACATTTTTACAGTATAAGTTAAAAAGAACATCATGATTTTTGTGAAGCAACGCCTTCACATAGATTAGAAAATTGTCCTTTTGGGCTTAAAACAAAACAACTTATATGTTCTGCTTGTGGTGATTAGGCTTATTCTCTCCCCTTAACTGGGCGATCAAAGCGCCAGATTCATCATTAGTTCATGCTATTTACGCTTTTTTAAAAATCCTTTAGAAGGCCTGCCGTAGTGGGAAAAAGTAATCACCCTACGGGAACGACCTAAGTGGGAACGCCTAAAGCCAAGGATTCCAACCCACTATAATCAAAATGCAAGTTGTTGATGAAAGTCCAACTTGATGGTAGTGAGAAATATAACCATCCCAAAAATCTTTGTTCTAAATATTGGGAGGTCTCTTGAGGGAGTTTATCAATTGTCACACCGCACGGAAGCCTTATCTACGAACCATAGAGTAGTATCCCGCCGAGTCAGTATCCAAACATTGTCATACTCACGGTGCAAGGGGAGGGAAGAATCTACCCCCAAGACACTCACCATATAATTTCCAAGGACTATTTTCTCAGAGGACGAGAAATCCAACTCTAAGTACGTACCTGGAAATGACAAAAACATGGGCGCCCTCTAGGGGGTGACACGGCTGTGTGCGTCAACGCAATTCAAGATGTGGGTTGTGAGTATAACGATGACCTATTTGTCCTTAAGTGTGAGTTTGTCTGATTTGTATACTTTTGTCAAAGAAACCCATGAAAATCAATAAGGACCATTCGTGGTTCTTGAACATACATGATCTATTCAAATTAAAAAAATTATCTCACAATTGCTTGCTGTGTTTTCACAAAAATCATTAAAATCAGATTAAAGATCATCCTAAAAACAACAAGTCAAAATCAGATCAAAAAGTTCATGATTCGAAAGTGGAAGTCCACCACGTTTGTCAAAAGAATAATAAAAATTACCAAACCCAAGAAACCTCTTAGTTATCAAGATAATTTAAGAAGAAGGCGTTTTCTATATCAGAATCGAAAAATCTTTTTACAACATAGAACCTTCATCCACAGATATCACGATTTTGCTAGGGGTCACACTTTAGATTACGCAGTAGAACCACTCTATTCATGAGCCTTCTTCCAAAGGGGATCTCTCACACAGTATCACAACCGTAGTTAGTGCATACATCAGTCTTATTTTCCACAACCCATGATAGAGTATGCCACAAGGCTAGATCAAATCTTACAATAGAGAGTCTCAAAATTTTTGTTTTTAGCACTCTGGAAACCTGTTTCAATGCTTCAGGTCAATGTTTTAGCGCTTCTATGAAATAGCGCTTTCGGGCACTGTTTTAGCACTTACAGTCTTTATTTTAGCACTTTTATAAAACAATGTTTTTATCATCTTTTTCAGCGCTTTCGAGCACTATTTCAGTGCATCTGTCAAGATAGTGCTTTCATCACTTTTTTTAGCGCTTTCGAGCACTGTTTCAACGCATTTGTAAAGATAGCGCTTCCATCACCTGTTTCAGTGCTTTGGGACTCTGTTCTAGCGCTTCTATGAAATAGCGCTTCTATACACTATTTTAGCGCTTTCAAAATAGAGAATTCAAAAATCATAGCAGTCGGTCTGTCAATCATTTTATCCATAGTTTTTACTAGGTAATAAGTTTCATTTTATCATAATCACTGTCTAGAGACCGAAAACAGATAGGTTTATACAAATTTCCAATCTTATCAACTGAAACAAGATCTTGCAAATTAGAAGTGTCAAAACAAAATACACAATCGATTGCTACACTAAAGTTTCATCATCAGGATACTATCATCCTTTATCACAAAACCAAGTATAGTAATTAAATTTTTAACATAGTCAAATTATCAATAAGATCAGTCATCTTATTCGACTTTGCTAAAAGTTCAATTGACATTTTTTCCAGCATAGAAGATCAATATTTCAGAAGAAAGGGTAAAAATTTGTATGCCAATCTTCACTGGATCCCAAAAAAATAGACTCTTAGAACAAGAACTTAAAACATCGCAAGCAATGGCAGAAGAAAATCCTTGGAACAATCTGAACCAAAATGATAAGAATGAAATAACTCTAGAGGATATTCAAACAGCTCAACAAGATCCCAAATTCCATAAATTTATGGAAAAGATTTTAGAACAAGACATGGAGAAGTATCTTTTGATGTTGGCTGAATCAGGGGCTAAACTTCCCAAGGACTTCGACGTAAATCATCTGAAGGAAGCACCTAGAACAAGTGAGTCTGAAATACTACAACCCACACAAATAATAGATCTAGTTGCTGCTTTGACATCCCAAATGCAATTGTTACAACAACAGATACAGGATATGACGAAAGGGAGTACCAAAAGGTATGCGATATAGGACATTTGTCTGTATCCTTTCGACGCAATAGCTGGCCTGATACCTTTTTCAAGACACTGTGAATTCCCAAAGTATGACAAGTACAATGGGAGAACGGATCCGATAGATCATATCCGAGAATTCAAAACAATGAGCCTTGAGTTTGCCCAAGAAGAAACTTACTTAATGAGATTATTCCCAAGGAGCTTGGGAGGTGCATGCATGGAATGGTTTTCAAAATTACAACCAGGTATTAGGAATTTTGAGGAACTTCTCAACAAGTTCATCTCCCAGTATTCATTTAACATCCAACATGATGTTACAATAAAGGATCTTTATAACCTAAAAAAAAAACAAAGGGGAGACGTTCTTGTCTTTTCTACAAAGATGGCAACGATTGTTCTCTCTAGATATCCTCGATCCATTCCTGAGGAAGAAAAGATGGAGTTTTTCATTGACAACTTGATGGAGGAAATGGGTTATAGACTTGAATTACAATGTCCTCCCACATTCGAAAAAGTAATAGAAAACGGTCTTAAAATTGAAGAAGCACTAGTCAAAAGAGGAGTTATCAAGCATTTCAATGATAAAACAAATAACACAAATAACTCATCCAATCAATACTCAAGCAATGACAAGCCAAAATTTTTGCAAAAGAATCAAAACAAAACTACCAATGAAACAATGAATGATTCCCAAAATGTCAAACTGGTTTTTAACTTGACAACATCTACATCAAAGAATCAAAACAATGATCAAATTGTCAAGTCAAATGTCATACAAAGCAACGAGATTGTAAAAACACAGTCATATCAAAAACCATCAAATCAGCATAGGTTCACACCTTTAGGCCAAACGATAGAACCAACAATGAAATAATTAGTCACCAGTGGCCTTATCACTGCACGGGAAGCCAGATTCTGGGATCCAAAGGTCAAACCACCATGGTGGAATGACGCAGATTACTGCGACTTCCATAGCAACAAAGGTCACAAAACCAATGACTGTATGGAGTTAAAACATGCGGTACAAGATCTGATCGACAACAACAAAATATATATGGAGGGACCCCAAAACAATAACGATCATTCAGCCTTCAAGGACCCTTTTCCAAACTATGACAAAGAAGCATCATCATCTTCAAACAACAAAGGTAAGAACATCAATCATGTCTATGACAAAACAATACTTTGTCTATCTGAAGTAGAGAGTGATCCTACAGTTGGTCATAACATTAACGAACCCAAAATCAACAACACTACCCCTTTGGATTTGCTCCAAAGCATACAAAAATCTAAAAATCAAATCAATGTCTTAAAAATCAAAGACCGTCAGGAACATCAACCAGCAAATGTAATGACTAGGGGGCAATCCAAGGTAGTGTTAAAGGGAGTTGGGTCCACACATGTAGTTCCACCTCCATCTCATTATAACATTTTTGATCAACTACAAAATATTCCTGCACAAATATCGATACTGGAACTCCTTAAATTATCACCATTGCATAAGGAGGTTCTAGAACAAGCACTAGTAGCCACTACGGTACCAAAGAATCTAGATATTTGCTAGTTCCAAGCTATGGTGGGGCATTTGACTACCCCACATTGTCTATCATTCTTTGAATAGGATGATGTCTCACTAAACCATCCCCATAATACCGCACTCCATATCGAAGTCTTAATCCACAATCATCGAGTCAAGAGAGTCTTAATAGATGGGGGAGCTGGTCTGAACATTTGTACTCTCAAGTTAATCTATGCACTAGGGTATTCTAATGATGCTATTGATGCCCGAAGGAAAATGACCATAAAAGCATATGATGAGGAAGAAAGATCCTCTAAGGGATTAATTGTATTACCCATTCAAGTGGGGCCAATGATGAAACATATAGCATGTCAAGTATTGGAAAAAGAGTTAACATACAACATACTCTTAGGACGACCATGGATCCATGAGATGCAGGCCGTACCTTCAACATATCATCAATTTTTAAAGTTCCCAATAAATGGATAGGAGGTGACTATATCTGTTGATTATAATCATCCTCAACTTTGTGACACACTTAGAATCTCTCAAGATACCTTTGTGCCTCACAACAGGGAAGCGTCTAGTTCAAAATCATCCAATGAAGAAAAACATCCAAGTATCACCACCAAGTGGGTAGAGAAGAAGGATTAAGAAAAAGAAACAAGTCATGTTGAAACTCAATCAATAGATAATCTAGATCCACAAACTTCTTTATCACAAAAATTTCAAGAGCAAGTCCAACTGACAGACAAGGGAATGGGGCAATATTCTATGGAGCAATCGCTTAAACTTTCATAGTTAATGCCATCTCCTAAGACATATGGTCAACCATCTATGATCAAACCTCAAACATCATTACCAGTCATAGTTCTTGAAGAAAGGTTTTTCAAAACAAGTACCATAGAGGACAAATCAGACAATAAAGCAATCCTGGATTGGCTATATAAAGATGAGGAACCCTCGACATCAAATATCAGTATCAAAAATGTCAATATCAACACCGACAAATATGGCAAAGGGAAATCTATTCTAGAAAAAATGGGTTATGAGGGACAAGGACTTGTGGGATTAAGGAAGGATGGAATCATAGAGCCTATTCAACCCCTCACTCTGCATTCAAAAGAGAAGCCAGGACTAGGATACTCTGCAGAAGAAAAACAAGAACTATCAAGGAAGGTTGTAGAAAGAATCCTTCAGCTTAGAGATAGCTCTAAAACGGATTCAAATGAATATGAGTGGGATCTATGTTCCAATGTATCTTTCACTGATATTCAAGTTTATGTAATCCAATAATATGCATCTACGCATGAAGAGGGACAACGCTCTGGGTCTAGACCACTCATAGCAAGTTCACTAAATATCGATGACTCAAGTGGGGACGAACAGACCTCGAGTGAACTAGGGGATCTTGAAGAGGGTACCATCATTGACCTTGATATTCCAATAAATAGCTATGATGAAATGGCTGTCCAAACCCTTATATTCATCAACCTAAATGAATCTGATGACCTCATGTCATCAATCCATCCAGAACTTATTGACTGGGAACCTGCCGAACCTCTGACTATACCAATATTTACAGACGATGATGCCATCGTGAACTTCCTATGTCATATCGAACCTCGTACAATTTCTATCTATAATACTCATAACAACACGACTCGGCAGGAGGGTGTCAAATCTTCCAGTTGCAAAAGAGAAAATAGGGAAAATAGATCTAATGGTGAAAACCATTCTATGGAAGCATTACATCTGGAAAAAGAAAAAATAAAGAATGCATCTAACGGTGAAAACCTTTCTGAGGCACTGAAGGATGGAAGATTTGACACCCTTCTAGAACACTATCATGAGTGGTCATCAGTTCTGGTAGAACCAACACAGTCTCTAAACATCGTCACTAAAGAAAAGGCAAAAATCCTACATCTGGTAGAATCCATGACAGATCAAGAGAGACCGGAATTCATCAATTTATTTAAGGAAAGAAGCATCAACTTCGCTTGGTCATATTCCAATATGCCAAGCTTAGATCCAAATCTACTCATGCATCATTTGTCTTTGCCTGCAAGAATCAAGCCTGTCAAGCAAAAATTAAGAAAAATGCATCCCCATATCACATTGATGGTAAAGACAGAGCTAAAGAAATTGTTAGATGCTAGATTCATAAGGTCTATAGACTACGCCAAGTGGATATCAAAAATCGTACCTATTTCAAAGCCACACAATAGCATCAAGATATGTACGGATTTTAGGGACCTAAATAAAGCATGCCCGAAGGATGATTTTCCATTACCAAATATAGACATCATCATGGACTTGGTGGTAGGGCATGCCATGCTGTCAATTATGGACGGTTTCTCTGGGTACAATCAAATAAAAATAGCTCCAAAAGATCAAGAAAAGATGGCTTTTACATGTCCATGGGGAACCTTCTGCTAGAACGTCATGCCATTTGGTCTGAAAAATGTAGGAGCCACCTATCAAAGAGCAATGACAACAATCTTTCATGATATGATGCACACCTTCATGGAGGATTATGTGGATGACATCTTGGAAAAATCTGGTACTAGGGAAGGACATTTGCATATCCTAGGCAAAATCTTCACACGGCTAGAGAAATTCAAAGTCAGGTTAAACCCCAAGAAGTGTGTCTTTGGGGTCACATCAGCAAAACTGTTGGGATACATTGTCTCGGAAAAGGGCATTGAAGGGGATCCAGCAAAATTCAAGGCAATAATGGAGATGTTGCCTCCTAAGAATATCAGTCAACTCAAATCACTACAAGGAAGGCTCCAATCGATCAGGAGATTTATCTCCCAGCTAGCAGACAAAAGTCATCTTTTTAATCACCTTTTGCATAAAAATGTAATTTTCAAATGGGATAATGGGTGTGAAACAACATTCAATCAAATAAAACAGTATCTAATGTCACCACCCATTCTCATGATGCCAACAGAAGGAAGACCTTTGATATTGTACATTGCCACAACAGATATCTCTTTGGGGGCACTATTAGTGCAAGAGGATTATGAAGGAAAAGAACATGCCATCTACTATATTAGTAGAACATTAAATGGTTACGAAATAAATTACACTTTTATAGAGAAATCTTGTTTGGCAGTGGTTTTTGCTACTCAACAACTGAGACACTATATGTTGACTCATACAATCAAGCTAATAGCAAAGATCGACCCTTTAAAATATCTACTCAGTAAAGCTTCCTTAACAGGTAGACTGGCAAAGTGGGTCATGCTATTAAGTGAATTTGACATTCAATATATGGAGAGAAAAGCCATCAAGGGTTAGGCAATCGTTGAACAATTAGTTGAGGCTCCTCTACCAAATGATCAACCAATGACAATGGAGTTTCCGAATGCAAACATTTTAACAATGATGCCCCAACAATGGGTATTATATTTTGATGGATCATACACACAGTGCAGATCTGGAGCAAGGATTTTGTTCATCTCTCCCCAAGGACACACCATTCTGAAATCATATAGGCTAATGTTTCAATGTACAAATAATGTGGTAGAATATGAAGCATTGATAATTGGGGTCAAAATATCAATTTGATGGAAGATCTCGGACTTACAAGTCTATGGGGAATCTCAACTAGTCATTTATCAAGTGAATGACGAGTATCAAACAAAGGATGAAAATTTGATGCCCTACAAACAACAAATAGATGATCTGAAACAGTTCTTTATCAGTATCAAGTTTGATCAAATTCCAAGGGCGGAGAACAAAGCTCTAGATGCTATGGCCACAATTGCTTCATTATTACAATTGCCGAAGAAACATGGTTGTTATGAGTTTATGGTAGAACAAGTATCCTGCCCTTCCCATAATAATTCAGAATCCGCTACCATCTTCCATCTAGAAACCATTGAAACCTCCATCTATGAAAAGACTTATGCTTACCTGAAAGACGATGTCCTTCCTCCTGATCTTTCCAGGAACCAAAAATGAAACTTCATCCACCAATCCGCCCGACATACTTTATCATCGAGGTCTTGATGGTACCTTACTCCGATGTATAGAACACGATGAATCTGAAACAGCCCTACGAGAGGTTCACGAGGGTATTTGTGGAACTCATTCAAATGGAATAACTCTAGCCAAGAAACTCCTCCGTTTGGGATATTATTGGCCATGCATGGAGAAAGAATGCTATCATTTTGTCAAGAAATGTCAAAAGTGTGAGATTCACAGCAATCTAATTCATGCACCAATACAAGAACTACATCCTTTCACATCAAAATGGCCTTTATGTCAATGGGGCCTAGATCTGGTAGGAAAAATAAATCCCTCTTCATCAAATCGACATAATTTCATTATCACAGCTACAAAATATTTCACAAAAAGGATAGAAGCAATACCTCTTACAACCATAATTGGGAAGCAGATCTCCTTGTTCATCTTGAACTACATAATCTGTCGATATGGAATCCCTCAATCCATTATCACTGATAATGGACAACCTTTCAAGAATCAAGATGTCCAAGAACTATGTGAAAAGTTCCATATCCAACATCATTTTTCAAACACCGTACTATCCACATGAAATGGCCAAGACGAGGCCTCTAATAAAATAATTCTAAAAATTCTCAAGAAAACAGTAAACGATGTTGGATGTGATTGGCATGTTCAACTCAATCCTGCATTGTGGGCCTACATAACAAGTATCAGAACACCAACAGGAGCTACACCATATGCCTTGGTATATGGATCGGAAGCCATATTGCCCATCGAATTAGAGATTCTATCCCTTCATGTATCACTTAGAGGAATCATTTCAGATGAAGACTATAGGGTATCTAGACTGCAGGAACTGGAATTGTTAGATGAGCGTCGTCAACAAGCTTTTAATCATCTAACGGCTTATCAACAAAGAATGATAAGGAGTTACAACCACATGGTAAAACTGAGGGTCTTTCAGTTTGGTCATTTGGTTCTAAATGAGAACCCTAGGAATCAGCAAGATAGGGAGAAGAAAGGGAAATTTGAGCCTAACTGGCTTGGTCCTTTTGTCATCATATCAGTGTATGGATCAAGGGCATATCAACTATCAACAGTATCCATCTCAGAAAGTTCTATACTTGAATCTCTAGTGCACGGGTCAAGCTTCTAAAAATGGTTTCCTTGATGAAAACCTGGCAAACAAGCATCTTGGCAACACAAAAAAATAGAAAAAAATAGAAAATATAAAAAGAAAGAAAAAGTGAAAAATGAGAAAAATACACAAAACAAAGAGTGTAATCAAAACATATGGTGAAAACTTGGAAACAGGCGTCATATGTGATTCTAAAGATTAGCTTTCCCATCTATTTTGATACATATCAGGATCATTTAATCTGGCAGTCAGTATCATTTCATATCATATCATTAGTCTTGCCATCATTGCATCCATATCAAAATCATTTCACATAGTCAAGTCTCACTCCAAAGCTTGGGGGCAACATCTGGATATCACTAGGGGAAAAAAAAACATCGGTTTCACCAAAGGACGAACAACAGTATTGCAGGAAATGAAAACAAAGATCAAAGCGCAACATCAATCACCATCAGAGAGGCATCAAACATTTGTATCATATCGAAAATCCAAAAACAAGTCAAAAATTCAGTCTAGAAAGGCAAAAAATCCAAAAAAACATAGGTCTGTGTCATTCGAACTACGTGGTCTCTCTATGTGTAATGTAGGCAAGGCTAATCTTTGATCATCCCTCGAGACCCCTAGGATAGGTTAGTAGGTTAGGTCTTTGGTCAAAAATCTCGAAAATCCAAAAACATCACAAAATCAGGATGGATGATCTAAAATCTGAATATAATGATTGAAACACTCTAAGTAACAAATGGATAAATTGTATTTTTGATTATCATTTCTTTGGAGTAACTCGATGATGTATTGCACTAGAGAAGCAAGGAAAAAGAATGATATTTTTATTGTCTACTTTTTTTATGTTAAATCATATAAATGTGTGAATTGTCGGGGGATGTGCTATGCAAATGTATCACTGATGACATTCAAAATTCACACACTAAAATGATTAATCACTACCTGTTTATGCAATGAATGCTCAGGTCATATCGGTTTAATTATACCTAGATGCTTGTGTTCGCTTGCAATATCAAAAATCATGAAAGAGGTACTCAGGTTGTCATTGGCCTAACACATACCATTGATGCTTGTAATCACTTTCAACATCCAATAAAAGCTCTATGATGATACCAAGCACAAAAATACTGTTAAAATGACAATGGTTTGGCATATAGTTGCATGATAAAATTAGACTGCATTCATCATAATTCATTATCTGCAGAGTATTTGTTGCATAAAGGGTTCCAATTAATGTTTATCTTATCTACAAATATGACTAAGTATACTTGACATAAATCTAAAAATCATCAAAAACATATCAAAGTCATCATCTCATCATTAAGTTTTCCTCATTTCATCATTCATGCATTTTTACATCAAATAAATTATGCATTAAATTATACCATAAATACATCATGTTCATTTTACCATAAAAACATTCATTACATAATTATCCATCAACATCATACGTATTTGATCACTTTTTAAACCCATATATCATTGTTCATCCATACATTTTATCACATTTAAAATAAATGCAAGTCATGTCATTGTTATCATAGCATCATCCATCCATCCATACATTTTTATCACATTTAAGCATTCATAAGATCATCATTTTTATCATTATCCCATTTAAAATAAAAAGCATTTATCCATCCATCCATACATTTTTATCACAATTTAAGCATTCATATAGATCTTCATTTAGAGATTCATACATCACATCATACATCTAAATATCATATAATCCGCATATTCATTTTCATCATTTTTATCATCATCACATTTAAAATAAAATGCATTTATCATAGCATCATTACATTGAAATAAAATCATTCATATAGAACATCATAGAGAGTCATCATCACATATAAATGCATCCATCACATAGAAATCATAAACCATCATAAGATCACATCAACTGCATCTCATATATATATCATCAGTTTCAAGTATACAATGAAGTCTGAAATAAAGATACATCATAAAAAATGAGGTAAATCGTAGTAAACATCATGTCTCAAAAAGGAATATCCTGAAATCACAAAAGCATCTATGATCTACTACTGCTAGAATGTGCGGGCCCAATAGGACTAGTACCACCACCACCCCCGAAAGAACCAGGATCTTTGGGATCTCTTTGTGGAGGCTATGTCACACCCTCACTCTCTATGGAGGACCGGATCTCGATGGGGCATAATTGAATCTGCGATCAATAGGCACTGCATCATGGTATCTCCCCCTGTAGAACTCTGCCTCTCGGCCAGCTCGCAGAACCTCTCTCATATAATCAGCCATCGAGGTACCATCGACCACTCTCTGTAGGGTCTCGACCATCTCCTATGCCCTCTCGGAAATCTGTCGGGCACTGTCTCACTCAGCTATCAAGGTGGCAACCTGAGTCTAAACAGCAGCCAATTGTCCCTGTACCTACACTAGTGCCTGATCCTGCATCTGAGTCTGTGTCTGAACAAGGAAACCTCGGGCATGTACCAACTATCCTTGAAACATCTGTACCTATGTCTGGAGACTTGCAATCTATCTCTGGTGGTCAATTGATAGTACTGCCACTGCTCGCCTCTTGCGAGGCCTGCTGGATGAAGGACCAACACTGATTGGCCCTGCCCCTCTACCACCTCCATCGCCACCATCACTGTCATCGCTATCGCTTCCATCACTACCACTCTTTGTGCTACTACCTGACAGAGTATCCCCCTCACTATTCATAGAACCCTCGACAACATCCTCCTCTACGGGTAATGATGTTGGCTCATCTGGAATGGTGATACACGGATGCGGAGTCAATGCCAAAAATGCAGCGTACTCCTCTATAACAAGTGCCTCAAAAATATCCCTGTGCATGTCCCAGGGTGACAGATGCAGTGCCTTGTATCCCTCTACTAAGACCTCATATGACAGGCATGGTCCCCAATCAAGTACATCACTCCGCCGCCTAGCATAGTGGGCTACCCCCTGAGGCATACACTGGACGATGCCATACTTCCTGTACACTCATCGTAGAAAAAACCTCTCCAAAATAAAGGGTGTCCGGCCAATCAGGTACATAGAATCACAGAGATACCCCAACACTACATCATCCTCATCCCACTGCTCAAAGTCTAGATATGGCCGCTAGACAACGCTCTCTGTATCATCAAAAAATCACCTCCAATGCTCCAACTTACCCATCTGAGCTTGGGTAAGCCGACCTCTATACCAAAACACATATGATCTACTAGTTGGTCTATCCATAACTAGAAATGGTCGAGCAATGGAAAAGTGCTCCGATGCCCACACCTGTAACAGGGTCATCCCTATTGATAAACTGCGTGCCCCAAGGTATACCACTAAATGAAGGTCATGGTAGAGATGTGTCAGCATGTACATCCCCCACGCATATCTCATACCATGTACGACCATGCTCTCTAGAATCCTACCCCAACCCACAAGGAATCCCTTTGACTTGCGATCAGGGCAAAGGAAACCTCCAATGAATCCACCAAGCATTGTTGGTAATGACGCGTATGCATCAGCAATCATCCTCCATGGGACACTCGGACCTGCAATGTGTTGATCTTGAAACACTCTATGAAGAGCATCTCTCCCACTAGCCTCGTGAGAATCATATACTACAATCTCCCCCATGAATGGAATCCTTAAAATCCGCCACACGTCCTCAAGTGTGACCATCATCTCACTGGTGGGTAAGTGAAAATTATTGTGGTCACTATGCCACCTCTCAGCCAAAGCAGTAAGGAGACCCTGATTAATCCTAATCTGGGGCATGTCAAGTAAACTGGTGAGGCCACATCGATCGATAACCTGAATCTCATCTGGTGTCAGATGAGGTATCAAGTCAATGGTCCAAGGAAACCTCTCTCGTATCTGGAGAGTACCCAGATCCTCCTATCATCACAATGAAAAATCTACAATCAATGCACTATGTCAAGAAATCAAAAGTCATTCTACTATCAAGTCTAATCCAAAAATTGGTATGAATTTTCAATCAAAATTCATGAACGAACATCAATAAACCTCACATATCATGAGGTTCATCAAACATTATCTAATCTCGCCTATCATGAGATTTATTAGATATTGAATCATTTACTTGCCTATCATGAGGATCATCACAAATAGGATTTCTTCTCGCCTATCATGAGAGTAAGTCTTATTTAAATCATCAAAATCCAACATCAAGAATTTGGATTATCAATCATACCAATCCAAAGAATAGACATGATCAGAATTGACGAAATATAGGTTAACTAAGTCAAAATCTGCAATTTTGACATGGATGCGCTAAGACAGGCATCCAAAGTGCTAAATCTCAAAAGTGCTACTTTATTAATTGGATGCACTAAAATAGACACCCAAAGCGCTATTTTATCCGAAGCGCTACTTCAGCACTCCGATGCGCTATAACAGGCATCTGAAGCGCTACTTCACCCTAAGTGTTGTTTTACCACATCAAAGCGCTAAAACAGACCATCAAAGTGCCACTTTACCAGAAGCACTACGATAGACCATAAAAGTGCTAATATACCAAATCAAAGCGCTAGAACTTTCTAGGTGCTAAAATCCGGCATCAATGCGCTAAAACTAACTACCTAAGCACTAAATCATCGAAAGCGCTAAACTATCCTATGGAAGTGCTAGAGAAAATAATGCAAGCGCTAAAACAGCTACTAGAAGTGCTACATCGGAGTGAAAGCACTACAGCACGACTTGGATGCGCTAAACTAACTAAAAAATTTCATAAACATTAAAAAGCATAAAAAACAAAATTGCACAAAAAACGAGGAGGATAATTGGTACATACTAGAGGTCCGTACACGGCCGGCTGTCGGTGATGTCGCACGCACTTGAAATGGTGAGTATGGTAAGGGATTGTCATCTTCCTCCAGCTAGCTGAAATGTCTCTCACTGAAGTTTGAAAGTCAAAAGGGTGCAAATGACTTTGAAAATGACCTTTTGGACTTTATATAACTTTTGAGAAGGGCATTTTTGTGGATTTTATTGTATTTTGATTAATTTTATCCATGAACTTAATTAAAAGACATCTGTGGGCTGTATTTTTCTTCATCATTGTCGGGAGATAAATTATTTATTCATCAAATCTTCATCAAAATCATCAAATCATCATGAAAAATTCAAAAAATTCTCAAAAATCATCAAATCATTAATTTATCTCCCAAGGGGGCATATTATCGGAAATCAGCTGAAAATCCATATCTGGGGCATGTCTGGGGCACATTAAATTTTTATCATTGATCCTGACAGTAGCAGCAAAATTATCTTCGAAGCAACGCGTAAACATATCACTTTGAAGAGGGGCAAAATGTATACACCTAAAAATGGTCTGGAGAATTCTGATTAATTAAATACAAATTATTTGATTAATTATCCTAATTTCCTCTACTGTTTGAATAAATAGAATTATTTATTTATATAGTTCACATTCACGTCACATTTAAATTCTTCTAAATACGTCATCTTAATTAAATAAACAAAATTAAATACTTTGTTTGATTTAATTATCATTTCCCTATGTTATTCTATCGCATCAATCTTAAATTAATTAAATAAAGATTAAACACTTTATTTATTAATTGCCATATTCTTCTATTTAATTTAATAAACAAATCCTATAGTTTATTTTATTAAGTTATTTATCCCTCTTTTGCTAATTTAAATAAATCAAAATATTTAAAAGGCATAAAGAATACTCCATCTATTTTTCCTCAAAATTGAATTAGATATCCTATGTCTAATTTATGTCTAAATTATGTTAAAATTAATGCTTTGAAACTTCACGGGAAGTTTTGGAGACAAATTCCAAATTCTTCTCTCAATCCTCCTCCATCAATCCTTCCTCTTCTCTTGCCTGGTGTTTTCATGGGTAGAGACAATCTCCAAATTTCTCTCAATCTCCTCCATCTTTCACCATTCAATCCTCTAGATTGAATCCAAGCCTCTCTTTTCCATCCCTGTGCATTTCTACAGCCAGGAATTCTATAAATAAAGCCTCATTGAACCAAGAAAAGGATCCCAGGTTATCAAGTTTACTCTATAGAATTTCATCAAGCATCCAAGCATCCAAGCATTCAAGCATCAAGCATCAAATTTTCATATCATGGCTGCCTCCTATAATTATTTTTGTCAATTCATATTGCATTAGTTTCTTTTGATCATATACATATTATCAGCATCCTTCTCATTCTCTAGATTGTCATTTTAACAATCATAATGCTCACACGATCTGAGAGCCACAATGATTTAATAAATATTTGGAGATAGAGAGCAATATGATGCTTTCAGCGGATTATTGTTTTGAATTAGTTCAATTTACTTTGTCTTTGATATAATGTCGTATTAAGAAGTGTTTTGTGCCTTACACCTTATTCACACTTACACATTGCATAAGAGATCAATACATGAAATACATCATCACAACCATACATGAAATAACATGAATCTCTAACATACTCTCGTGCTCCATCAAGATACCTGCAATAAAAACAAAGTGACCACCATCTCAAGCAAGAACTCCTCTCATCCACCAATGTTCAACCTATGGAAGAAAAGGAGCATGCCAAGGTGAAGATACACCAATCCAAGAACACAAGAATCAAATCCAAGTGATAAAAAAGGCTCTAACCAAGATGTTGTCCACTGAAAAATGCACATGATCATAAATAGCATCAAAAACACACGCTAATACATCCAACCATCCATACCTCCAAGGTATCAACACAACAGTAAAATCATGCGAAGAACATTTGTAACTCATAAACCAAAATCAAGCTCCCTATGTCAAACCTATCAATGAAGAACATACATATCCAAGAACTCCCACTGCATAGGTAATGTTAAAGCATATCGAGTCTACCAATCAACACTATATCAAGGTGAGATAAGTAAATCAAAGCATGAAGTACCAAGGACAATAACAATGATCCACACATACAACCCAAATAGTTGCATAATCTCTCACAACATGTTGCCACCATCCTCCCCAAAACATGAATATCCAGGAAAGAACCATGAAGAGAGAAACATGTAAACTATAATGTCCTCCTTCCAACACCTAAAAAGTGCAATGTTGTGTCAAGTATGATCTCATAACAACCCCAAATGAAAATCCTCAACAACATCCATAACACTCAATCTCATAGACCAAGTACAACATATGAATCAATGTAATAATGCCAACATGGATGTAAGCCTCTCTAATCAAGAAGATCAAACTCAAAGTAAACATCCCCAAAACTTGAAATCAACCCATAAACCATCTTCCAACAATCCTCATCAATGAATGATATCATAAACTCAAAAGCACAACTAGATAACCATGTCATAACATCCCTCAAAATGAATCCTCTAGAACTAACTATCCATAGCTCTCAAAATACATATATATGAAAGATAAAGCATATAAACTCATGCTGAATAATCTCAAATGAGTATCCATAATCAATCACCATGAAATGACTCAATCCCATGAGAAATCAAAGCATGAAACATAACACATGTCTGAAAGATATAATGGGAAAATACCTCTCAAATAATAAAATTCCAAGTAGACCGAAAGTGGGGAATGAGAATTCTCCTTCAGGATAACCAAACCATCACAACTCACTCCAATAACAATCTCCTCTATTGGTCCATCATGAACTCACATCCATACCTAGGTGAAAGATCCTTAGTCTTCCTGCTGAAACCTCCAAAGAGTAACCATCTCAAGAAAATGTTTCTAATCACAAGAGGACTCCAACCATCACCTACATCTCCAAGTATCCACGAGAACCTATAACTGATCAATACATGCCAAACACCAAATGCAACATAGCACCATCATGAAGTAATCAAGAAAATGATCAATGTACTCAATATAAAGAGAACTACCAAGATCAATTTCAAAGCTCCAACCGCATAGTTAGGAACCTATCATGAAAACATGATCTAACCATCTCCTCCTAAGATATTACATGCACCAATGCAAACATCTTGGTATCAAGAGAACACATATATCATGCCAAAACTCTAAACTAGTATCAAGAGTAAACCATGGCATAATATCAAACATACTCTAAACCAAGAAATCATATCTCCAATCACATGAAGATAACCATCACCAATGATGCATCCACCTCACTCTCAACAACTCCCACTGAACCATGATACAACATACACATGGCATCATGACAACCATCTCTACCATGAAGATCACCCAGGTCTACACACACTCAACTGCAATGTCAGTAACATACAAGTAAACCAGTATCTCTAATCCAAGAAGATACATACAATTTCCAACAAAACATCACAAACCAATCCAACACTTCCAAGTCATCACTGTCAAAATCTCCCACTGAAAGTGTATTACCAATTAATGTAACAATCTATCATGAAATCATGAACAAACCACATGCTACAAGTACCATAAATTGACTAATCAAGTACTCAAATCATCCATCCTCACAATCCTAAAACAACATACCAATGCACAAATGACCATAGACAAGGCCAACTAATGAAATCTATAATAAAAAATGAATCAAACCGAGTGGATATAGATACTCCAGATCTGATTCATCTCACTACAACCCAATAGGTTGTACACACCTACAAGCTGCATAACTTGTAGATCCGACCACTAAAACATACAAACTCATCATCACATTAGTAACCTGCAAACCAAGATATCAAAGAAGATAATCCTATAGACATCAAGACTCAAACACCAAATCAACCACATATCTGATTTTCCAACCATGTCCACAAATGAGTAATCATAGTCAAGGAACCAAATAAGGAACAAGAAGATAAGAGCAATCTCCTAATCACCAAACCATATCACCACCAAACAACCACATACATGATCATGTCATTCCAATGCATCAAATATACCTACATATCCATGACACCATAACTATATCCATCAATGTACCTACACTCAACTATCACCCATACGAAACTCCAAGTCTCAAACATTGTCCAACCATGTCCTTAAAAGAAAGACAACATGTGTACCATTCACCATCAAAGTCCCAACTCTAAAAAACACCTGTAAACATATACCTGGAAGCACCAATCTTATAATCAATTGTAGCATCATAAGTAACATATAAAAACATGTACTCCCTTAATGTTTTGCCTCTTAAATCATCTGGATACTCACACAATCACAGACCAAATCTCAGGCTCCTACAAGAGATCAAACAAGTACCAAACTCATCCTACTCCTCAAACTGATGAACAATCTGAACCACTTTGTAGTACACTACAAATTCTCTCCAACGCCTCTTTGAAATTGAAAATCTGACTCCGTATGCAAAATTTATGCTCAAAATAGTGAAAATGAGAACATCTGACTTCCAGGCTCCAAAAGCATGTCAAAATGGAAAAATCAGAGAACCAAACCAACTCCAAAGCGAAGAGCATGGAAAGAGAAGAATTCAAAAAATGGACATATTGGGAAAAAGCTACATGCGTTTGAAAATTATGGCGATGGCTGACCGGTGGCGCCAGGGCGGTGCTCAAGCTGAGTTGTGGTAGCGAGATCCAAAAAAATTTAAATTCAGTTTAATTTTCCATTCAAAAAATTTCACCTCCCTTCCCATGCCAGACCCGACCAGATATTACAATATGATTTACTCATGTTTTGAAATCCAGCAAAGATTATTTGATAGATGGCAGATTTAAAAAATAATAAATTTTTCTTTTACAAAACTTAAGTGGCCTTTGCCACTTCGCCCAATCCTTGCCGGACCATGCCAGCGGCGGCGGCTGGCATTATAGGTGTTAGCAGGGATAGAATACCCTCCATGGCATGGTATTGTTAGCATCGTGTGCTAACATGACCGACGCTAACGGTGGTCGGGGGGTCTACGGATCCCCCCACTTGCAATTTTTTTTGTGTTTTTTAAAAATCCTTTTAATATATTCTGATTTTTAATTCCTTTGTTTTACAGGTATAAAAATAATTTCAAAAGCCCGTAATTATTCTTTTTTCTACACATTATTATTATTATTATTATTTTTTGCACATGGAAAAATTGGGTGACCTAAATGGTCATACGACTAATTCTTTTTTACCGTTTTTTCAACTTTTCCAAAATAGGTCAAATTTTATCTCAATATTCATCTCTTGGCCAACTTGAATCCAACCATGAGGTCCATTTTTGTCTCAAGAGGTCATTTATGAAATTTCCCCTACCAAACCCTCATATGAAAACTCAAACCAAGAAACCCTCTTTCACCCAAAATTGGAAAACTTCAGATCTACAATAAACCCAACAAATCTTGACAATCCAAAAGCCCAAATCTGCATACAAACACCTGCAACATGTGTTCCATATCTTGTAATTCCTCAAACTCTACATGCATGTCCATGGATTCAACTTTGCAACAACTCTCAAACTAGGGTTATAACAAAAAATCATTCAACCATGAAAGCTTTGATACCACTTGTAAGGAAAATATTGCATTTAACCCATGATCTTAATCCATTTCCTACATAACCCATGAGAGATAAACATGCATACAAATAACTACAATGGATAGATCAAATATACAAGCCACAAGATAACACAAGATATACCCTAGGAAAACCATCAAGAGGGAAAAACCCAGCCTCCAAAAGCATTCATACTCCATCATATTATTCAGCAATAAAATAATACAAGAGTTACAATGAATACCTCTAAAGCATCAAGACTTCCAATGCATCCCCATGTGTCCAAGCATGAGTCCACACATCCCATGCCATGATTCACATATACACTCCTCAAAAAGATTCAATAATGACAACCAACCCTCTCGGCCAACCTTAACCACTAAACATGTGCTTTCTTTTATGGACTCAAGCTCACACAAATACAACTAAGTGGTAAGACAAAACCATGTGAACACAAAACCATTAACCCCTTATTTAATATTGGATACTAAGACTTCACTTTATTTAATATTTCTCAAATATTAAATTATTATCACATGTCTCCCACACATTAAATAATAATACAATGTTACAATACAACATAAGTGGTTCCCCAAATAATTATGTAGTGTGATTAAACATACCACCAAGGTGTATCAAAAATAAATAATTATTTAATTACAATATTATAAAAAATTATTTTATGCAATGGTGTATAATGCCATATCCCAACAGAAGGATGAACCCAATTGTGTGATATATAGTCAAAATGGAATTTCAAAAGTTGTTGGATGCATGGTTCATTTATCTATGTCAAACAACCAATGGATTTCCACATTGTTGATTGTACCAAAAAGAATGAGGTAAATGGAGAGTATGTGTAGATTATAGGGAGCTAAATACAGCCACAAGGAAAGATCATTTTCCTCTTCCTTTTATTGATCAAGTGTTGGATTCACTAGTAGGGAAGAAATATTTTTCCTTCCTAGATGGGTTTAGTGGATACAACTAGATAAAGATAGCTCCAAAAGACCAAGACAAAACCACCTTTACCTGTCCATGGGGTACATATGCTTATTTAGTTTTACCATTCGAACTGTGTAATGCGCCTACAATATTCTAGAGAGCAATCCTAAAATATTTTCAGAATTTGCACATGATTCCATGGAGATTTATATGGATGACTTCACCACTTATGGAAACTCTTATGAAGAAGCATTAGAAAATTTAGAGAAAATCCATCAAAGGTGTTAGGATCACAACCTCTCTTTAAGTAATAAATTTTTTTTGTGATGATGACTGGAGGAGTGGTCTTGGGACAATGTGTCCAATAGGGAATTTAGGTAGATCTAAATAAAATCAAAGTGATCCTCAATCTACTTATTCCCCAAAAGAAAAAATATGTCAGGAGTTTCGTTGGTCATGCAAGATATTACAAGAGGTTTATCAAGGATTTCAGTAAAATAGCAACTCCCCTGTTTGTTCTTCTATTTAAGGACATTGAATTTGAATGAACCACTACCTGCCAAGAAGCTTCTAAAACCCTTAAAACAAATCTCACAAGGACACATGTTCTAAGAGGCCCTAACTGGACAATCCTTTTCCATATACATACAGATTCTTTTCAATTTTTCATAGGCATTTTTCTAGGACAAAAGGAAGGAAATTTGGAGTGTGTCATTTACTACATCAGTACAAAAATTCCAAGTTGTTGAAATCAACTATACTATTACAAAAAAGGAGATGTTAGAAGTGGTATATGCCATTAAAAAATTTAGACACTATATCACTGGATATTTTTCTTTGTTCATATAGACTTGTAGTGTCGAAAAATGCACCCTAGGTCAATTTCACACTTACACATGGCACCCAGTGCATTTATGAGAAAATCCATAATTGGGATTTCACAATTTTGATCTCATGGATGGAAATGATGAAACATTTGTAGCCTATGGTTTGAATTTTAGAGGAAAATGGTCAGACGATAGCGCGACGTGAAGATGTATTCACGACATGCAAACATCTCACTAAATTCGAGATTCAAATGAAAATATCTTGTACAATTTTTTTGTGATGTGTGTCCCAATGCCCAAACACGATTGTAACAACTATTCTCACCTAGTCCTAGAAAAAAACTTGTCTTCCTCTATTATTTTGTGGACTTCTTGGGACATTTCTACTTGGAGCTCTCTACTTCTCACTCTTAGTAGAACTCTACCAAAATTCTCTCACAGTTATAGAAATAAAGACTCCTCTGTCACATGATCATGTCACGTTATCCCAAGAGAAGGGCCACAACTACTGGTAATGCTCTCTTTCTTTTCTTTTATCAATATAATCTATTATCATACTTAAGAATCTTATCTAGCATATTTTAAATCATGATAGGGGTTCTCCTCCATAGTGAGGTTTATTCCATCACACTTCTATTTTATTTTTATGAATTCCAATCTTGTATGGTTGTCCGTGGAGGTGGAAACACCAAAGAAAGGGTTTGATTGAGGCAAAACCCTATACAACCCCCAACATTCTTCCTCGTCTACATGTGTGTGGGTATTGAATAGGTTAAACGAACAAAATAAATCTCTTTGGAAATTTTTGGACCTTATTCATATAAATGGTAGCACGGGTGCATAGACGCCCTCATGGAACACTGGTGTACAAGGTTAAGTCTTCACCTGACTGGTACTACATTTTGTATATTTTTTACTTTCCATTCTTGTGGATTAAATATTTTTATCCTTCTATATACGTGATTCATTTGATATTTTAATTTGTATTCATTGTTAAACTTAGCTTAGATTTCAGTTTTAAAGCATTTCTATTTCCAGTTCACTTAAGCTAGGTCAATTGAGGTAGTGGAGAGATAACTTTATCCTTGAGATCTTATTATCTTGAGGGTGGAAAATTCTCTCTACATTTTGGTGAACTCGATGTAAATACCTCATGTCAGATCTTTTTGTTCAATATTTCAATGTCTTCTCAAAGAAGGATTTTGATATGTTAAAGGATGCCCTAGATGATTTCCTAGAGGCATCTCGTCCTATTCAAAGGCCTGTTGTACAAACTTGACCCTTATAATCTCCTTCCTTATAGGATAAGTTCATGAATGTGACTGTAGTCTATGTTTCCCCTGAAAGGCCTAAGAGACAAATAATTTATGTGACTCCAACTAGTCCTTCTCGATGTAGAGCAAAGAGGATTCACAACTCAACATTCCATATAATTGACAACTTTCATAAAAATATTCATCTCAAACAATGATTAAGTGCATTCTAGATCACATTAGAAAATAGCCATGGTAGCCCACAATTTAAGGCAATGAACAGTCATTAATAACTTCCATAAAACAAATAATGAATTCAATCCCTTCGGTGAGATTTAAGACAAAATAATTACAGACCTCCCTTCCAATTTTTATAAAGATCCAATGGTTGAAAATAAAGTTATTGTATTTTTCCCAAAACTGCAAACCCTAGGCAGTGTTCAAACCTGCCCTCACCAAAATAGTCATAACTTCCACAAAACTCAATAAAATTCAATGAGACAAAAATAATTGGAAACTAGAAACAGAGATATTTCCATACATATATGATAATCCATTATTTCATTCCATACAGGCCGTACAAAACACAACTTCAACCTGAAAACAATCTAAAAATCAGAAAATGCATACCAAACTTGAGGTTGTCATTCTTCAAACTTCAAAAGTAATGTCTCCAACCTCTCCAACCTCTCCAATTCGAGTTTTGGAGGGTGTAATTATACATTTACAACCAAAACCAACTATTTTCAACCACCTTTTAGTTAGTTTGTTGACAAAACACTTTAATGACACTTTTGACAAGTTGCTTGACAACTTTCTTGAGCAACTTTTACAATTTTTACAATATATAACAACTTTAAACATTATTTGAAAAATGACTTCAAATATTACTTCCTAAAACTCAAACATCTATAAAATGGCTTGATAAACCTTATTATAAGACCCAATACATAAAATAGACCAACTATTTACAAATGGCCTCATGGAGGCTTGAAAGCAACTTGGTGCTCTTGCACCATACACCCCTTGAAGAAAAAACTCAAGTCCCCTGAGTTAGCATAGAATAAAGCACCTGCAAAAATAAATGATTTTTCACTATCATCTGCAATAAAAAACACTTGTATCTTCATCTTAACCCATGGTTTTGTCTTCCTCTTCTTCTTATACCATCTCTTCTCCATCATCTTCTCAACATCTAGGCTCCAAAACTCTATTTCTTATGTATAAACCTCAGTAGCATCATCTATATCTTCATTCTTATCATTAGAGTACCATATATAATCTGAATCATACTCTTTCAAACCTTCATAAACCTCATTAGCAAATAGATCTGCAACATCTTTATTAACAACCTTATCATCAACAACAACTTGGTCATGAATATCAACATCAATGTTATCAAGAACTTTATCATCATCAACTTGAGTATCAATACAAGGGTTATCAATAACATCAAAAACCTTCTCAAATTGTTCATCAAAAACAATTTCATCAACTACTTGATTACAAACAACAACCACATCACTAATCTCAACATCAACATGTTTATTAACGAACAAAGAAGTTTGTTCATCTTCAAACACAATTGAAATATCATGCATCTCAACTTGTAACTTATCTTGCTCAACTTGAACAATACATTCAAACTTTACCTCTATCTCATTTGTTTCCTTCTTTTGTTTTCTTTGCTTCTTCATAATCTTCTTTAGAGGCCATCTTAACCTCTTTGAAATTGGTATATTCCAACTCCTTTGTGCTTCCTTAAGAAGTTGGTGTTCTTTGTCTAATCTTTCCAACCTTTGGCTTATCTTTTCTAGGGCTTCCTCAAACTCTATTTGTCTTGCCTTCTTTCTTTCCTTCTTTCTCATTTCCTTTTCCTCTCTTTCCTTCTTCCTTCGTGAATCCTCACCCTGCCAACATCTCTTTAAAAATTCCATCTTCACAAGCAAGTCTCTCCTTGCTTCCACTTCACCTTGCCACACCTAGGCAATCAGGTTCCTTCCTCAACCTGCAAACAACCACACACAAACCACAAACAACCTTCCCAGAGCATCTTCAGGCTCTGATACCACTATGATGCAGAGAAAAGAGGATTCACAACTCAACATTCCATTTACTTCACAATTTTCATAAAATTACTCATCTCAAAGAATTATTAAGTGCATTCTAGATCACATTAGAAACATAGCCATGGTAGCCCACAATTTAAGGCAATGAACAGTCATTAATAACTTCCACAAAAAAAATAATGAAGTCAATCCATTTGGTTAAATTTAAGACAAAATAATTACAGACCTCCCTTCCAATTTTTATAAAGATCCAATGGTTGAAAATAAAGTTATTGTATTTTTCCCAAAACTGCAAACCCTAGGCAGTGTTCAAACCTGCCCTCACCAAAACAGTCATAACTTTCACAAAACTCAATAAAATTCAATGAGACAAAAAGAATTGGAAACTAGAAATAGAGATATTTCCATAAATATATGATAATCCATTATTTCATTCCATATCATGCTGTACAAATCACAACTTCAACCTGAAAACAATCTAAAAATCAGAAAATGCATACCAAACTTGAGGTTGTCATTCTTCAAACTTCAAAAGTAATGTCTCCAACCTCTCCAACCTCTCCAATTCGAGTTTTGTAGGGTGTACTTATACATTTACAACCAAAACCAACTATTTTCAACCACCTTTTAGTTAGTTTGTTGACAAAACACTTTAATGACACTTTTGACAAGTTGCTTGACAACTTTCTTGAGCAACTTTTACAATTTTTACAATATATAACAACTTTAAACATTATTTGACAAATGACTTCAAATATTACTTCCTAAGACTCAAACACCTATAAAATGGCTTGATAAACCTTATTATAAGACCCAATACATAAAATAGACCAACTATTTACAAATGGCCTCATGGAGGCTTGAAAGCAACTTGGTGCTCTTGCACCATTCTCTGAAGAGATTCCATTCTATTCATGGAGTTTCATTTAATAGTAGTTCAATAGATCTTTACACAAAGTTCACATGATTTAAAGCTTCTTCTTATAATGCAATAACACATACTTATAATACTAAAATAAATAAACATAATGTGTTGAAATGCACAAGACAACTGAGAGGGGGGGAGAATCAGTTGTATCAAATCTTTTACTTATAAACTTAATCAATTCCACTTTATCTTCAATATGTTATTAAGTGTAAACATGCAATGCAAATAACAGAAACACAACACCAAAGACACCAGATTTACGTGGAAAACCCAATGAGGGAAAACCCACAGTGAGGGTTAACTCACAATATAGTAGAATGCAAAATTGGATACATAGGCTCACTGCTTGAGGGCTCACTGCCTAGATATAAAGGCTCACTACCCAGATTAAGGGCTTGCTACCTTAGGACTCACTATCTAGAAAGAGAGGCTCACTTCCTACATAAAATTACAAAGAAATAGGTAAAGATCCCCCACTAGGATTTCCACACACTTCACAACTTGATCAGAATATTATAGATATAATGAAGTATTGTTTCCATAATTCGCTCTTCCACACTCTGATTTTCACACTTGTTCGCACACTCTATTGGCATATGGCTGGGGAGATTGGCTTGTAAGTGTTGTCATTGATGGCAACCCAAGTCATGTGACTTAAGTATAATTATGGCTCCTACCGGCAGAACAGAGTAGAGAACAGGGCATCCATTTAAAGGCATAAAAGTTGATCTAAACACCCCACCAGACAGATATTTTGGGTTGTGGATCTCTAAGGAAGGTCTGTTGAGGCTTGCAGTATCTTGGTACTAATGTACACTCACCAGTAAGTGATCTAGAAGATACGGTGTAGTAATTTGTTGATTATCTATGCTAGAAGGTCGACCCGACAAAGATGGAAAACGTGGATGTATAAGATGTAATTAATTATAAATCTTCAAGTTGGATTAAGTGTTATCTGTGTCCTCTCTTTGTCTTAACCGACTTTGGAGGATGCGCATAAATTTTTAGTGGTGGATCTGGCCGACAAGATAAAAGTAACTTAATATTTTACAAGCCGACTGTTGGATGAATAAGTCTTTGATCACGGATATATATAAGAGGTTGTTTTTATCATTCAAATAATGCAAGGATGATGTGTGAAGAAAAATTTGTGTGTGTAGTAGTGTAAATTGTGAGATCTAGCAGTACATTTGTGCGAATTTGATCATAAGTGATGTGAAGAGAAGAAAATAGTAGAATAGGGCAGAGTGAAGTATAAAATTAGAAAGAAGATCCAAAATCAGATCTATGAGCTTCACCGGAATTGTTAGCTGGCATGACTAGATGCTACTATCTCATTTCACCTTTCAAATGGTTTTAATCTGAGTTTTGTAGGGCAATAATCCTTTCTCTTTGAGCAGTGAGCTCTAGGCAGTGTGTCTGAATGCAAGTGCATTCCTTTTGTAAAACAATTATATTTGAGTACTCAAATTATGGATTAACCTCCACCATGGTTTTTCCCCTAATAGGGTTTCCACGCAAAAAAATTGTGTGTCATGGTGTTATAAATGTTTACTTTGAATGCATTCATCTTTTCTTTAATACAATGATGAAATGGTTTCATGTTTTAGATTGTTGAACACTGATTCACCCCCCCCCCCCCTCTCAGTGTTCCCTTGAGTCCAACAATTGGTATCAGAGCAAGTTCCTCTAAAAAAGTTTTGCAACTTGAGGTGGATCTTGGAATGTGATGGACTCTGGTAGTCTTCAACAATAGCTTATGGTGGCTCTTGATGACATTGATCAATCTAAAGCAGAAGTTCAAGAATTGAAATAAAATCTTAGAGATGCTGAGTAATTCATTCAATCATTGAAGGATCAGATAGTTAAATCTAGGGTGAAGAGGAAAGATCTATGTGATCAAATACATCAGAAGGAGAATGAAGACATGGATGATGCTCACCTAAATCAAACCTTGAAGAAGATAATTGAAGAATGTGAAAAGCTTGCTAGAGACAATACAAACCTAAAGCATGAGATGGAATCTATGATGATGAAGATGACTAAGGAGATAGAAGAAAGGAAGAAAAATGAGGAAAACCTTGCTCAGACCCTAAAAGAGAAATCTGATGAATGCAATAGAATAAATGGAGAATTCACTCAGTTGGAAAGTGAATTACAAAGAACTAGAAACAATGAAGATGAACTTGGTAAGAAGATTACTACTCTTAGGAATGATCTTGTCATTACAAATGAATACAAAGAAAAGTTTAAGATTATTTCAGTGAAGCTTGATGAGCTAACTCAAGGAAAGAAGAGTGGAAATGACAAGAGAGGTCTTGGATATGAAAAGGGAGAAAGTTCTAGATCAGGACAAAAGAATTTCAAATAGAACAAAAATGGAAGAAATCTGGTAAGACAACCTAATGCACACAAGTTTAATGGGTATTGTTTATCCTGTAATAAATTCGGTCATATGGTTGCTCAATGTAGAAGTAATTTGAGGTTAAGAGTTTCATCATTTTTTGGTCAATGTTTCAATTGCAAAAAGCCTGAGTCATAAATCAATTGAATGCATAAATATGTCAAGTCACTTTATTGACAGAAGAAATGTTGAATGTTATACATGTGGGAAGTTTGGGCATATTTCTAATCAATGCAGATTAAAAAGAAACCAATGGAAAGGACAAGGAAACATTGTATGCTATAATTGTAACAAGTATGGTCATATTGCAAGATTCTATAGAAACAAGAACACAGACAGAAGAGGTCCAGTATACAGAGACAAAGATAGAGAGAAAAATGATAAAGGGAAAGAAAAGGCAAGTGCAGATGAAATTAGAGATCAAATGAACAAGACATGGGTAAGAAAAAATGATTCTGATGTTGGAAATGGTTCCACACTAGAACTTGCTTCCGGTAATTCTTCTGGTAATTGATTTCAGGCCACTGGCCTAGGGGGAGTTTTACAAGAAAATATTTCCTCCCCTGTCTATGGATGGTACCAAAATGCAAAGAATAGTCAAGAAGGTGTATCAATGGTGTACATAAGTTTTGGATAACTTTAGAAAAATAACTCAGACAATTCATAGGTCCACAGAAGATTTTTCTATCATTTCTTGGGAAAATAGAGTCTCCAAAAAATAGGGAAAATACATTTATTGCGCATGTGCAAGCTATAAAATTCAAGTCTGAGCTGTCATTTGTCACTTTGCATTGTCGAAGAGAAGAAGGAGAGCACTTGACTGGCAGATTTCGAAGCAGTAAAATCAATCTCATCAGTAGATCGTGAAATCTATCAGGTATTTCAAATCATTCTCGAATTCTTCATACAATTTGGTGTGTAGTTGCGAACCCTAAACACGAAAAGGAAAAATAGAACAAATTAAAGGATTGATCACATTAGATGAATATAATAGTGCAAAGATTAGGTCTATGAGGAATTTTTTTCTCCCTGATGAATTAAAACAATTGAGCAAAGCCAAGCATGGAAATTTGGATATGTGGAATGAGTTTCCATACCTTGAGAATGCAGAATTCATGAAATTCATATCAAGCAAATTACATGGTGATGTTCTAACTTTGGAAAAACCTTAAATCATCTCAAAAGAAGCAATTGAGAAATTAACTAGTTTTTGCAAAGTCGGAGATGTTCCTAGGAAGAAATCTATCTGAAACAAAGAGTTTGAAACCCTAACTAGAATAATCGGAAATCAAAGAGCTCTGTTGATAGCAACAATCAAGAATCTTGTTACGAAGTACCTTGCAAATGGAATAACCTATAAAATATTCTACAGAAATTGAGAAGGAGCTACATCAGGTGGCGCAGTATACGTTGCTCACAAAATTATAATTGATGGTCAGAACTTTGACCTATGTGAGTTCTTAAAGGATTAGATGATGGAGAATGTGCAGCTGACAAAGGAGTTAGAATATCCATTCAGGTTTGGAACATTAATTACATGTCTAGTTATGTATTTTTTGAATTGGTTTTCAAAAATTGACAATGTAGTATGGAAATCAGACAAACCGGTATGCACTCAAATATACTCTTATTCTAAGAGTTTGACTAACTGGGATTTGGAATTTGAAAATTTATGTAAGAATGTACTTGTAAAATGTGGATCAGTTGATATTTCCCCTCTAGTAAGAACAATGGAAGTTGGTTCCTCTTCCGGTAGTACTGATAGAAGACAAAAAAGAGGATAGGAAATTATTGAATACACCCCTCCGGAAAGCAAAGTTCCCAAGATTGAGGGAAAAGGAAAGGAAATTGTGGACATTCTGGATAAAGAATCTGATGAAGAACCTGAAAATCCACTGGAAAATGAATCCGGTCAAGTAAAAGGTAGTGAGGATAAGAAGTTCTGACAAAAGAAAAGCTACAACAGCTTATCCAAAGTGTAGGTGGCATGTAGAAAATTGCAAGGTTATGGTCATTCAAACCATCATACGATCAAGACTTGATTCTGGAAGTTCTAAATGCTCATGTTGAGCACTGTAAGATAAAATTGGAAATTTTGAAGGACATTCTACCCGAAGAGATGATTGAGTGTAGCAAATAATCAATGGCGTATGAGGTGAAAAGCAAAGAAGAAGGTGAAGTTGTCTCTCACCTAAAGCAACAATTAAAACTATCCCTTTCCAAGCTGAAGAAGAAAATGAATGAGTTGAGGCAATGCATTAACTCAGCCATAGGCATCTACAACTATTGCATCCATTGGCCCCATGCAGTCAACAATTACAAAGAAAAGTTGGATCAAATTGAAGCAGATTTGAATGACATTGGAAAAATATTTGACATATCTCAGGATCCGGATGGCATTATTAGGAAAAGAATCTGGGAGTTACAGTCAGCACAAACAAAAATTCAACTATCAAAGAATGTTCTTGTGGATAATTTTTGGAAGGTAAAGGACTTAATTGAATGCAGGTTAGAGCAGATGGTGGAAATTCTGAAGAATGGTGAGAAATTGGAAGAAGCAATTACAATTCATGAATCTCTCGTTAATATTATCAACAATACTTCCAAGAACAATATCTTGATCATTAGTATTGGAATTAAATTGATAGCTGGAAGAAGTTCCTTCTGGAACTAAAGAAAAACAATAAGATAATATTTTAATGATGGCAGTAAATTATCTTCAAGTTTTTGCAATTTTGATCAAAGGAGGAGAACTGTAAGCATATATGTGTTAATTTTTTGAAGGATTGATGATTTTGAACACATGTTTTGTCACTTTTTTTTCTTTTTTGGCATATGGCATTCATTCTTTTTCATTGATGTCAAAGGGGGAGAGAATGCAGTAAAAAAATTCCTTATAAATCTCGGGGGGAGGAAGTGCAGCAAATAGTTTGGCATTGTACCTATAATGATTCTGAAACTTAGTCATTTTTCACTAAGTCTTGCCATCAATTCCAAAGGGGGAGATTGTTGGCATATGGCTGGGGAGATTGGCTCGTAAGTGTTGTCATTGATGGCAACCCAAGTCATGCAACTTAAGTATAATTTTGGTTCCTACCAACAGAACAGAGTAGAGAACAGGGCTTCTAGTTAAAGGCATAAAAGTTGATCTAAACACCCCACCGGATAGATATTTTGGGTTACGGATCTCTGAGGAAGGTCTTTTGAGGCTTTTAGTATCTTGGTATTGATGCAAACTTACTGGTAAGTGATCTAGAAGATATGGTATAGTAATTTGTTGATTATCTATGCTAGAAGGTCATCTCGACAAAGATGGAAATCGTGGATGTATAAGATGTAATTAATTATAAATCTTCATGTTGGATTAAGTGTTATTTGGGTCCTCTCTTTTTCTTAACCGACTTTGGAGGATGCGCATAAAGTTCTAGTGGTGGATCTGGATGACAAGATAAAAGTAACTTAATATTTTACAAGCCGACTGTTGGATGAATAAGTCTTTGATCGTGGATATATATAAGAGGTTTTTTTTATCATTCAAATAATGCAAGGATGATGTGCGAAGAAAAAGGTGTGTGTGTAGTAGTGTGAATTGCGAGATCCAACAGTATAGTTGTGTGAATTTGATCATAAGTGATGCAAAGAGCAAAGTGAAGTATAAAGTCAGAAAGAAGATCCAGAATAGATCTATGAGCTTCACCAAAACTATTGCTTGGCATGAATAGATGCTACTATCTCAGTTCACCCTTTAGATGGTTTTAATCTAAGTTTTGTAGGGCAGTAAGCCTTTCTCTTTGAGTAGTGAGCTCTAGGCAGTGTGCCTGAATGCAAGTGCATTCCTTTTGTAAAACAACTCTATTTGAGTACTCAAATTATGGATTAACCTCCACCATGGTTTTTCCCCTAACAGGGTTTCCATGCAAAAAATATGTGTCATGGTGTTATAAATGTTTACTTTGAATGCATACATCTTTCTTTAATACAATGATGAAATGGTTTCATGTTTTGGATTGTTGAACACTGTTTCACCCCCCCTCTCAGTGCTCCCTTGAGTCCAACACACTCTTATCTTTCTCGAATCGAATGATGGGGATGATCAATTCATTGAAACTTGATTTGTATTTATACCTTCTTCAACCTTAGAAACATCCATAAAGGTCGGCTATACAATTTCATATTACAAATTCAAGCAAGGTCAGCTACTCAACATTCTCACGGTGGATAAGAATGTGAGAGGACCAATTACATATTTAATTTAGGACCCAAACAAAATCTTGGATTGCGCACACACTTTCTCAAATTGATGCACAAACATAATGTAATGTGTAAACAGTAGGTCGACCAAACCTAATGAAAACATCGATGAAATTTGAAGTACATGCATCACAAGCAAGATAATCACACGTAGATGGATCAACATGATTCACCAATCATTTTACCATATCTGAGAACAACTCAGATACATCCACAAAAACTTCAACAAGCTTCATTCGTAGAGAACACTTCATTAGTCCAACCAGGACAATCAGCAAAAATATCGGAGCTCTACAGAAAGTCTTCCAGAGTGCCAAACTACAAACAAATTTTCCAGATCATAGAAACCATCACAAAGAGTAATCTCCTAGATCTGCAAGATCTGAAACCAAATACCAGAAGACTGTGGAGCCAAAACATTTCTCCCAATCCATAGCCAGATAACACTGACAAACTAGTTCACACACCGGTGAGCATAAATTTTACTCTCCATCGAACCAAAAGCTAAAACTTAGAATATACGATCCATTTAAGCTTATGAACACACCTCCAGATCTGCATAGGTATAGGATCAAGACATAATCAATGTGGACCACAATACAGGATCATACTCAGAACACACTTTAACTCAGCTTTCATTGTTTCTCAAATTTTCTCAAAAGAACTTGGCAAATACACAACTTACTCAGCTTGTATAGTGTTGACATCAATGACAACATTACTGACAACACCACAAAATGCATCCATACTTGCAACAATCTCCCCCTTTGTCATTGATGGCAACACATGATGTAAAAAACCACCAAAGAAAACATACATGCTTCTCAACAGCGACAACCTGCTAAGCATAAAGTTTTCACATGATCTCTATCCAAAATCCTACATGATTTTAAGAAGTGACAACCTATCAAGAATAAAATTTTCACATGATCTCTCTCCCCCTTTGAAATCAATGGCAAAGTAAATTCTTGCCATATAAAGCTTTGTTCACTCCCCCTAAGGAGTACACCCACAACACATACTGCAACAATGCACTTCTCTACTCCCTCTGAGGAGTAGACCACAATCATCAGTCCAAAGCAAAAAGAGTCTATGAATCCATTGAACTGATGCACCTCCATGTGCACTTAGTTCAAAGGAGGGGCAGAAACCCCTAACTTCCCTCTAAGATACTCAAAATTATCCTTCAGAAGGGCCTTAGTGAATATGTCTACAACTTGTTCTTTGGTAGGTACATATTCAAGTCTAACTTCATTCCTCAACACCTTCTTCCTCAAAAAGTGATACTTAATAGATATGTTCTTTGTTCTGGAATGCATCACCAGATTCTTTGAAATTTTTATAGTACTAGTATTGTCACAAAAGATAGCAGTAGGTTCATCACTCACCACACCTATATCCATCAAAGTGTGTTTCATCAATAGTACCTATGTACAGCAGGATGCTACTGCAATATACTTTGCTTCTACAGTGGATAAAGAAACTGAATCATGTTTCTTGTTCAACCATGCAACTAATCTTCCTCCAAGAAAGAATGCTCCTCCACTTGTACTCTTCTAGTCATCTACACGTCTAGCCCAATCAACATCAGTGTAGGCATTCAATGTAAAATAATTGTCCTTCGGATACCATAGCCCAAAATATAGAGTTCCTTTAAGATATATGAATATCCTCTTTATAGCTATAACATGTGCTTCCTTCTGTTCTACTTGAAATCTTGCAACCAAACATACTACATGCATAATGTCAGGTCTAGTAGCAGTAAGATACAAAAATCCATCAATCATGGATATGTACATGCTCTAATCAACTTAAGCAGATTCATCATCCTTAGTCAACTTAGAACCAGTTACCATAGGGTTACAAACTGGTTTAGAGTCATCCATTCTAAACTTCTTCAACAATTCCTTAACATACTTAGATTGTGAAATGAATATCCCTTTGTCAATTTGATTAACTTGAAGTCCAAGGAATAAATTCAATTCACCAATCATAGACATTTCAAATTCTTTTTGCATCTCTTCAGCAAATTTTTTACACATACCTTCATTTCCACTAAAAATGATGTCATCAACATGTTGGATGTTGTGGTTATGTTGTCGATATGTGGTTGTCATTGATGTCAATACTATTAGCACTGATGATTCTGAAGGTTGTATATGTCGAGGAAATTGAGAAAACTAGAAAAATATGTTGCAGGCAGTTTGTGAAGCTGTAAAGATCAGAATGGTGGAAATTTGTTTACCTTGATAATCAAAGGTCACAAATTAAAGGGTTTCTTGCTAAGCCTATCTAGTATGTTGTCTAGAATTTTCAGTGGTACGCATCAAGATTGGAGTGAGTTATAAGTTTATGAGTTCCTACAGTTATTTTCTTACTATAGCAGATGTTTCTAGAAAAAGAGAATGCAATTCTGGTAAATTAAATTATTGTGTATGCTACTGTGATGTTCAGTGATGTTTCTAGATCGTACTCTATCATTATCCTACATCCACATTGATCGGTGAGCTCGTGATCGAATATTTTCCTTTGTGTGCTTGAATTTTTTATGTTCTTGGTCGACATGATGGTGGTAGTATGTTGCGGATCCTTACGGATTAATATTTTATTGTTTGGTGTGTTCGAGGATGTTGATTTAGGTCTTCATTACTATGTGACCGACTTAGGTTTATGCACATTGAGATTTGTTCATGAATTGGGCCGATAGTTGTAATTTATTCTTTATTTGTGGTCAATAGAGTTGTTGATGTAAATTTATGTAGTGGATATATAATAGCGATTATTTCTTCATTTTTAAGTGTGTGTGTGTGATGTATGCTCGGTGAATGTATGTGAAATGTGTCAATAAAGATCAGATCATTTGATTTTAGAGCAGAGTGTGAAGAAGATTGAGCGAAGTGTGAAGAAGTGTTTTTGTGCCTAACCAAAATTGTCATCAGGCTTTGGTAGAAGCTAATTTCTCAGTTCAACCTCATCAAATGGATTTAATCTAATTATTTTATGTAAGGTGGTGAGCCTTCCTGTTGATGGTGAAAATGACACAAACAACGTTAAACAAAATATTTCTACTATCTTTCTCCTGAAAAAGAAAGACAACATATAGTAGCCTAACTCCCAAGGTCCTGGTAGTTGGTTCTCAATTGTCTGGTGTCACTCAATTGGTCCATGCAACTATAATATTCAAGGGGCCTTTGCTGGTGATAAGGAATGCAAGCAACAATTGATTCATCAATCTAAACTTAATAAAAAGGGGGGTTAAATAAACAGAAAAAGATAGGTCAAGGCATAAATCAACAAAACATGAATAAAATTCTCCAATATCCAGACATATGCTTCCAACAATGAATGCTCTTTTAACAGATCAAGAAAACCATAACATGATGCAATTTATAGAACAATCCATACTATTGCATACATCTACAGTGCTTATTTTAACCATCACAATCACTCATGACAATACTTTTAATATTTAAAAACAATAAACTCTTCATTCGTTGCTAATAACATAGATCAACAGACATGTAACAATTCCATCCATAGACAATTTAATGAAATAATCTTTGAAATATGGTTCCTTCTATTGATTCTCATCAAATAAAAAACATTTATGCTTCAGTAAACTCACTGGCATACAGACAGATTATGACTCATTAACTTCATCCAGTAAACTCAACTCAAACATATCACTGTATAAAAACTGTATCTAAATCCAACATTAACTAAAACAAGTATCCCTGCTCAAAGCTATAAAAAAAATCCTATCTGCTATCATCAGGTGGCCAAAGAACAAAAAAAAAATGACCAACCCTTACAAAAGAGGCAGAATGCTCGTTTTATAGAACACCTGCCCACGTGAACCAGAACTAGGGTTTCGAAGAAGGTCAGCCACCAACCAAAATGCCTTGACCACCTGCAATAACTTTCCACCTAGCAATGAATGCAGTAAGAGACCCCCATCAAATCGATCTGGGATCAATCAAAGCCTGTGTAAAACACCTCGAGCCACACCCGCCATTAATGCTCCACCCGTGTGAACAATAACGCACGTGGAACCAGCAAGAACACGATCCATCGATCAGATCTGAGATGGGCAAACAAATGACCTAGATCAAGCCACACTAGGATGAGCCCATCACATCCTGCCTGCTTGCCATTAATGCCCCATTGGCCCAAAGCAGAAGAAAGGAACTACACATGCGAGCCCAACCCGCCCTCAGCCGCAATAGTGTACCCGAATCCCGCAAATCCTACCATATCCTCAAACAATGCACACTCCATCCCCTCATTTATGATAGCACCAACCCACATGATTCAACCTGCAAACAAAGAGCCATCATTAATGACCAATACATCATCAAAAACCAAGTTGGTCTATTAGAATACCCAAGGCAAGAAAGCCACGCAGAAACCTAGGAGGAGGCAAAACTAGAAATACGCAGAAGCGAAGCCAAAAGCAGGTGGAGGCAGGGATGGATATGAAACCAACCCGGCGGAAGCGGAGCCAAAAATAGGTTGAGACAGCGATGGAAATGGAACCAACCCGGTCGAAGTGGAGCCAAAAATAGGCAGAGGCAGGGACGGAAACGGAACCAACCCAGTGGAAGCGGAGCCAGAATGGGAATGGGAAAGGAAGGGAAACAAGCAGAAGCGGGGACAAAAACAAGATGGGAAAGGAAGGGAAGCAAGTGGAGGCGGAAATGAAACCAACCCTAGCAAAAGTGGGGATGGAAAGAAAACAAGCACAAGTAGGGGTGGAATGGGAATGGGAACCGAACCGTGAACTTTTCCAAAGTTCGAAGTTAAGTTCCATCTCGGTACCGGTTTCGGCAAAAGAAAGGAAGACTGAAGTAGACCCAAAGGAAAGAAACCAACCTGAAGGTTGAACTTAGTGAAACAACAAAGACATAGGAAGCGAAGCCGAAACGAGAATGGAAACCAAATCATGAACTTTGCCAAAGTTCAAAGTTCAGCTCCATCCTGGTCTGACCTCCGACAAACAAAAGAAAAGGCAAACCAAGAAAAACCTAAGGGAGGAAACCAACCCTTTAGACAAAAACAAACAAAACAACAAAGAAAACAAGAGATCGGGAAGCGGAACCAGAGCCAGAATGGGAACAGGAACTAAACTGTGAACTTCGAAAAAGTTCAGAGTTCAGTCCCATCCCGGTTCCACCTCTGGCAGACAAAAGGAAAAAGCAAAGCAAAGGAAAAACTAAGAGAGGAAACCAACCCTTAGGACCCAAACAAAAACCCCCAAGGAAAAATAGAAGGAAAAAGGAAACAACCAGGAACCTAACACAAAGGCCAAACCCAAAACCCACCTTAGACCCAAATGAACAAACCAAAAAGCGGAGGCAGAGGTGGAACAGGAACGGGAACCGAACCGCGAACTCTCACAAAGTTCAAATTTAGGTTCCATCCCAACTCCGACTCTAGCAAAACTAAACCAAAGAGACAAGCAAAAGACAAGCGAGACAGGGATTGGAATGGAATCCCGAAAACAAGTTTCAAACTATATGCTATTCCGGTTTTGGTTTTGATAGAACAAAAGAAAACAAAGTGTTGGGAGAAAGAAAACCTTCCAAACTTTGTTGAAAAACAAACAAGGACAAAAAATAAAAAGGGGGACCCATTTTGACCAAGGCAAAAGATGGGGTGGTTATGCAAGGCATAACAAATGGTGACTCAGATGGGAAAATGGTTTATCCATTTTCAAGACCTCAAAGGATTTAGTCACCCAAAAACTACTTAGCCAATGAAGCATGCTAATTTGAATAAGATCAGATATGTAGAACAAGGTTGAGCTGGAATCTCAGATGTAGGTGCTCATGAACTATTTTGAATCTGAGTGTGTGCATATATGGTGCATCCTTCTTCATAGACACTTTCTCCACTCCCGAACAACTATTCCTAATATTCAAGCTACATGGGTTGAGTCCATCAACTGTCATGCAATGAAATCTTGGGCATTGCTCCACTGCCAAACAAGCATCCATAGCCCCGATGGAGATACCTCTAGTTCTCTCAAAGAATTTCTCTACTGGTAGACAGGCGTCCATAGCCCTGATAGAGATACTTGATTCACCCACATGGTATCAAGATTGCCCTTTTCTTTTCTTTCTCTTCTTTTTTTTTAACTTAGGCTTTACTTGTGGGAATTCTTTATGAACTTTTCTCAATACTCAGATGCAATTGATCTGAAATGTGGGTTGAGAATTACAATGGATTTCATGACAGTCTTGGAATCGGATTTCTCACTTGAACCAGAGATACAGCCACCCTGAAACAAATATATATTTACTTAGGTAGATGTTTATCTATTTTGTGATAGACTTTGACCATAATTCATGAGACATTCACAATGGACCTTTTCTTTAATAAATTTTCAGACCAACATTAAAATGATCATAAGACATGAGTTTTAAAACAAAATCCTTCAAAAAAAGTTCCTTGAAAATACCAAAATCAATTTCTCTCCCTGGTTCCTGTAGCATACTTTGCATAACAACCCCCGATTCTTGGAATGGACAGAAATGAAGATCCCCAACAAAAAAAAACAAAAAAAAAAGAAACAAAGACAAAGAAGAGAATAAACAAAAGAACAAACAAAAATAGAAATGAAGACCAAAAAAGGAAAACCAAAACTTAATTACATATGATATGGTATGGTACATTTATTCAAAACATCAGACCTTTCATGAAACAAAGTAATGCTTGAGAAACTGATCATTAACTGGCAATGGAATAGGTTCTCCTATTAAGGTGCTCAAACAAAAAGCATTCTCGCCTAGTATCTCAACCACTTGATATGGACCCAACCAGAGTCTATCAAATTTTTTGGTGATCACAAGATCTGATATCCTAAAGGCCTTTACCTTGGCCCTTTTGTCAAACCAGCATTTGACAACTGCCTGATGCTTAGAGAATTGTTGCAAAGCAGCATCTCTCTATTCTTCCATGTTGAGAAAATTGGTTAGTCTGACCTCAATCCTATCATCCCTTGTATAAAATTCCTGCATAAACTTAAGGATGGGTATTTACAAATGGATCAGGAAGATTGGGTCTTGGCCATAGACTAACTTTAATGGTGAATTTCCTAAGGCAGCTTTGATTCAGGTTCGATCTGCCCATAGGGAAAATCTCAGCTGGGTATGCCAGTGCCTAGGATTGTTTTCTAGCAATTTTCTTATTATTTTCAATAGATTTTTATTAGTGGACTCAGCCACTCCATTTCCTTGAGGGTAGTAATTAGATGAATATTTCAAAATTATTTTATGCTCATAAGCCCATTGAATAAATTCAGCTGAAGAAAAAGCAGGGCCATTATCACATACCAGGGCAAATGGAACTCCAAACCTGGTGGTGATGTTCTCATTAAAAATTTGATGACCACCTCTTTGGTGTTGTTTTTGCATGGATGAGCCTTAGTTTAGCGTGTACAGTAGTTAGTTGCAGTCAAGATAAATTTATGACCTACATAAGATTTTGTATTAATAACACCCACAAAATCAAGTGCCCATTGAGCAAACGGTCTCACCTCATACACAGGTTGCAAAGGCATTGTTGGATTTCTCTCCCTAGGTGCAGAGGTCTGGAATACATGAAACATCCTAACATATTGGTGTGAATCCTAAAATATGTAAGGCCAATAATAGCCTGATCTAAGGATTTGATGAGCCAAAGCATTTACAGATCCATGTCCCGTACCATGTCTTCTATGAAACTCAGAAATGGCATGCTTAGCCTCTTGTTGATCAAAACAGCGTAGGTAAATTTCTTGGAAGTTCCTTCTATATATGGATCCCCCTTTAAGAATATAATGAGCACTCTTCATCCTCAATGCTCTCCTTTGAGTAGTATTCATCCCTTCTAGACATCTATTGTTGAGGACGAAGAAGATCAAGTTTGTGTAACAGGGATCCTTAGTAAATGATTGGACAATGTACTATTGGCATGTAATATTCTTTTCTACATCTGCCATTTCCTTTGATAAACCCTACCCTCGGATGAGCTTCATTGGATGAATCTCCAAGTCAAACTCTTGCAAGATAGCCATCCACTTTCCTTTTCACTCTCCCAATTCGCTTTGCATCAGGAGAGATTTCACAACTAGATCAAGAACTATGGCCACTACTTGACTTCGAAGAATATAATGCCTAAATTTCTTTATAGCTCCAACCAATTCAAAGGCTTGTTTCTCCAGGGGCGGGTACCTAACCTCTACATTTTTAAATGGAGAGCTCATGAAGGTGATAGGTCTTTCTTCTCCCTCACCTCTTTGTTGTGTTAAAATAGCTACACAGGAATGGTCAGACACAAAAGAATAGATATAAAAGGGCATTAGGTAATTTGGGCTAGTCAAAATAGGTGCCTTAGATATTGACTATTTGATTTGTGAGAAAGAAGATTTGGCCTCATTTCTCCATTCAATTTTCACCTCTTTGTTCATCATTTCATTAAGGGGTTTGACAATTTATGCAAACCCTATTATAAACTTCCTGATAAAATTAATCCTTCTAAAGAAGGACCTCATTTCTTTCTTACTTTTTGGCCTTGTCAATTTCAAGATAGCCTCCACTCTATCAGGATCTATGGATATTCCTTCTTCAGATATAATGTGTACTAAGAGTTTCCCTTCAGACACTCCAAACACACACTTTTTGGGATTGAGGGAGACACCATAGCTTATGCACCTTTTGAGAACCTTTTCTAAATATGCGGCATGGTCTTCCCATTTCTTTGAGAAAATAGTTAAGTCATCCACATAGATAATGATGCACTTACCTATTAGATCCTTGAATGCTACATCCATTGCACATTGAAAGGTTGCTCTAACATTGATAGGGCTGAATGGAATCCTCCGATAGGAAAATGTGCCCCACTTGGTGGTGAAGGTGGTCTTCATTCTGTCCTCATGACTGACGAGGATCTAATTATACCCAGAATAGCCATCCAAAAATGACATCATCTGGGACCCATTGACTGTTTGTAGTATCTCATCAAGAGAAGGCAGTGGGTAATTATCCTTCTCGGAGGCCTTATTTAAATTCCTAAAAACAACACATAACCTGATTTCACCATTCTTTTTGCGCACAAGAACTAAATTTTCCACCCACGTAGAATGTCTGACTAAGAAGATTATTCTTGCAGATAGGAGCTTTTGCACCTCCTTCTGGATCAGGGGCTCAATCAAAGCATTTATTGGGTGTTGTTTTTGATGAAAGGGCTTGGCTTGTGGCTTAAGAGGTATGGCATGTGTGATCACCGAAGTTTCAAAGGTCTTTAAGTCATCATACCCCCAAGCGATGGCTGCAATGTTTTGCTCCAAAACTTTGACTATCTTCTGTTTGATTTCTTCAAGAAAATTTTTCCCTATGAGGACATTTCTTTCAAGGCCCGAGTGAGTCAGACTGACAGATTCATATTCCCTCCATCACTCTTTGTGGGTACCCTTTGACGAGCCCATGGGTTAGAATCAAATATTCTCTCCAAAGCTACCATCCCCTCTGGAATACTATTACTTTTCAACTCCAATATCCCTTCTGCATCACCATTCTCAGGATCCCAATCTTCCTGATCTCTTTCAGATTCAACTATTATTTGTCCTTCAAAGACATCTGAACTTTCCAAGAAGGCCAATATTTGTTGGTCATCATCAAATACCTGAAAATTCTGGACATTATCCAGGACAGTTGGGATTGATATTGATTCAACTAAATCTCTTTAGCCTAGAATCTTGCATAGGCTCCAAGGTGCTAGCATCAATGGCAAGGGCATCTGCAATTTGATTAGCTTCTCTAGGGATCAAAGTGATCCCAAAAGCATCAAAGTCGTCAATTAAGTTCCAAATTATATTTATGTATGTAGCCAATCTTTTATTATGACAAGTATACTAGCTGCGTACTTGCTTTACAATTACCTCAGAATCCCCCATTACCATAAGAGTAGTAACCTTCTTTTGATGGGAAAACATAAGTCCCCAATCGAGTGCTTCATATTCAGCCACATTGTTTGTGCAGCCATACTGCAACTTGTAAGATGCAAAGTAAGTCTTCCCTTTCAGGTTGGTTAGTTCAATCCCTGCTTCACTTCCTGCTCTAGATTTGGAGCCATCAAATTTAAGACTCCATAATTGGTCTTTAGCTGGGAGCTCTTTCCCTTTTTTAATAATAGTAGATGACTTGCTTGGGATAGGTGGCAGCTCGGACTGTTGTTGGCCATCAAGAGTTGAAGGTGATTGGGGGCAGGATTTAGTCAATGATTCTTCTATACTTAAAGCATGTTCAAGAATCACTTCCTGAACAACTTCCTAGATCAAGTTGTAATTCGATTGACTTTTTATCAATGCCTTAGGCATTGGTAGAGTATCTAGGGTAGGGGTATTGGAGAAATTCCAAGACACCTCAATCTCCTCTTGAAACACAGAGCATAAAACCTGAGTCTGCTCAAATTGTGAGGGCTCTTCCTCTTGAGAAATATTGGCTCTAGTGAGGATGGTAGCATCCTTGGCTTCAAATGGAAATTTATTGGTGGGTACTTGAGGTTGATCTTGACAAATCAGTTGAGGCTGGCTTATATGTTTTAAGATATCTAGGCAAGGTTAGCATGTCAACTCAAAATGGTTGTGATAATGTATCCTACACTAATTAGGAAGCAACAAATTGCCCAAATCAGTCTCCTCCCCTAATACCAGCCTATCTTTTTGAAATTTTCTTGTGAGAACTTGTTGGTTGATCGAGATCATTGGGTCACTTTGTTCTAGTGGCAGAGTATCATCAAGATTGAAGACTGAGAAGGTCATGACCTCTTTTCGCTTGTAAACTCCTATCTCAGTTTCAAAATATGCTACTTCATTAGGAGAATTATATTCAGTAATCATGTGTTTGAGCCTAGGTTCACTTTCAATCCTAATTTGTGTTCCTATCCCCTTCCAAGTCAACCACATGTGAGTGAAATCCAAAGATAAGTACCCCCCAATACTCTTCATTAGCTCCCGACTCAGGAGCATACCATATGTTTCCGGGATATCAATCACTTGGATGTCTATGTAAGTCTAGATCCTTGGATCCGATCCAACCTATACATGCATACTTTTTAGTTCCCCTACCACATTAACCTCAGTTTTGTCCAGCTAAATCACTTTCTTATTGGTCTAGGCAGGACTTAATCCTAACTTCTTACAAATTGAAAAGGGCATAACATTACTCGATGCTCTAGAGTCCAACAAACAATTATGCAGATTCTTTCCAAAGATCCTTAGACTCAAAATAAAAGGTGGGATACTAGTCTTACCTCTATAGATGGCCGCATTTGTCTTCTTCACTGGAGTCACTTTACCTTTTACTTTTGAACAATTTTCCTCCTCCAAGGCTTTCAACACAACCTCCTGTTGAGTCGGGCACCACTTCATAATGTCAAAGAATGACAATGATGTCTTTTGTCTCTACAACTCTGCAATGAAATCAAACTCTGAATCATTCCTAACTTGATATTTAGGAAAATAAGGTGGATTACCTTTATTATGAGAGTTGGAAGGCCCCTTTGGTGGTGGTGGGTTATTATCTGCATTTTGATTAGGTGAGACCATGTTGTTTGGGGTGCAGATGTAGTGAATGGGCTCTTATTATGATTTCTCAGGAAGTGACCACCCTTTGACTAGAAGGCTTGGGCATCATACACATCCTCTTTTGGTTCATTATCTCCCTACATGGTAAATTGATATTGTTCCTCAATGGTCTCATAATTCATAGTAGTACTTACTGACCCACCATCTTGATTGGAATTTCCTTGTGGAGGGTGGAAATCAGCTTGCGCAATCTTCACCATTTTTTCCATTTCTGGGAAATTAACCTTAGAATGTGTTGCAGTATCATGGAGTCTAAACCAATTGGTCATGAAATTGAGATCTACAATATTAGCAGTGTGTGGTTTATCTTCACTAGACTGATAATTATGGGGAACTCCCCCATTGTTGGGTCCAGTGTTCCACTACCTATTGTTGTTGTTGGACCTCTAATTGTATCCTCTATTCTAATTTTGATGATTTTGGTTAGAGGAGTTTTGATTCTAAAAGTTCCTATTGGTGTTCTAATTTGTATTTTGATTAAAGTAACCACCCTGGTTGTTATAACCTCCCTGATTCTGGTAATTTTGATTTTGGTTTTGTGAGGGGTTAAGTGTAAGCTCTGCCATGTCATTGGACATTTGCGCTAGAGTCTTTTTTAGAGTTTCCACCTCATTGGTTAGTTGAATAGTGCATTCATTTTGCATAGTTTGTCCTACAAATGGAGAGTGAACAAGAGTTGACCCTCCCCCTTGTTGCTGGTAGCCTTGAGGTTGCTGGGAAGAATCTTGAATGCCACTAGCGAAAAAGGGAATGGTAGGTGAGGCTTGTAACTTAGAAATAGGTCCATAATGGGAGGAAGACATCCCTGGGACCGTATTGAAGAAGGGTGTATTAGGCATCTGATAACCCATAGGGGGAAGGGCTCCTCCTAAACTTCTTGATTTCAGACTTATCTACTATTACAATTTAATGGCTAGGTGATAAAATTTTGACAAGGAGTCTATCTCATTGGGAGCATAGGTTCTCTATAAAAATAAGCCAATCAGGGGATCAAGAACTCTCAAATATGCCAGAATGGCAATATTTTCAGCTATTAAGTAAGGGTCTTGTAACCTACGAAACATCCTTTGGAATCTAGTGTTAAATAACAACAATGGTTCATGAGGTTCCTTCCTTATGGTAGCAAATTGATGGTACAAGATGGCTAGGTCTACATAGACCAAAAACTGATTAATAAAGGCATTTTCTAAATCTACCCAGCTTAGAATAGATCCCTGGGGAAAATTTAGATACCAGTTGTATGCCATGTCCCCCAAACAATAAGGAAACAATCTACATACCACGTCCTGGTGAGCCACTTGAGCATGGGTACAGGCATCCTTGAATGCTTGTATATGCTCCTCGACACTTCTTGATTCTCCATGCATGTACTTGGGGAAAAACCTTTTTGGATTTTTTGATAGATCATGTATCCCACCAAGGATAGTCCCTAGTGGAGAGGGGTTATTCACAAAGTAAGCCATGGGTGGTGGTGGGATTATTTGAACTGGTGGAGATATTGGTCGAATAGGGGGTGGTGTTGGATTTGGTAGAAATCCAGGTGGAGTAAGTGGTGGTGACAATGGTGGGATGAAAACTCCATGAGCTTGAGGTCTATGTCTAGCCAGGGTTCGAAGTTCAATCAATGGTTCAGGGTTAGTAGACGATATGAGAATCCTCCCATATTTTTTGGTGAGAATGACCCTATGCGAGCCAACTTGTTCCTTCTGGCCCTCCTTCTAGCGCCAGATTTGTTGATGGTGAAAATGACACAAACAACATTAAATAGAATATTTCTACTCTATTTCTCCTAAAAAAGAAAGACAACATATAGTAGCCTAACTCCCAAGGTCCCAGTAGTTGGTTCTCAACTATCTAGTGTCACTCAATTGGTCCATGAAAATATAATATTCAAGGGGCCTTTGTTGGTGATAAGGAATGGAAGCAACAATGGATTCATCAATCTAAACTTAATAAAAAGGGGGGTTAAATAAACAAAAAAAGATAGGTCAAGGCATAAATCAGTAAAACATGAATAAAATTCTCCAATATCCAGACATATGCTTCCAACAATGAATGCTCTTTTAACAGATCAAGAAAACCATAACATGATGCAATTTATAGAACAATCCATACTATTACATACATCTACGGTGCTTAGTTTAACAATCACAATCACTCATCACAATACTTTTAAGATTTAAAAAGAGAAAACTCTTCATTTGTTGCTAATAATATAGATCAACAGACATGTAACAATTCCATCCATAGATAATTTAATGAAATAATCTTTGAAATATGGTTCCTTCTATTGATTCTCATCAAATAAGAAACATTTATGCTTCAGCAAACTCACTAGCATACAAACAGATTATGATTCATTAACCTCATCCAGTAAACTCAACTCCAACATATCACTGTATAAAAATTGTATCTAAATCCAACATTAACTAAAACAAGTATCCCTGCTCAAAGCTGTAAAAAAAATCCTATTTGCTATCATCAGGTGGCCAAAGAACAAATAAAATGACCAACCCTTACAAAAGAGGCAGAATGCCCATTTTATAGAACACCTGCCTGTGTGAACCCGAATTGGGGTTTCGAAGAAGGTCAGCCACCAGCCAAAACGCCTCGACTGCCTGCAATAACTCACTGCCCAGCAATGAATGCAATAAGAGACCCCCATCAGATTGATCTAGGATTGATCAAAGCCTATGTACAACACCTCAAACCACACCCACCATCAATGCTCCACCCGCATGAACAGTAATGCGCATGAAACCAGCAAGAACGTGAGTTATCAATCAGATCCGAGCTGGGAAAATAAATGACCCAGATCGAGCCACACCAGGATGAGCCCATCACATCCCGCCTACCTACCATCAATGCCCCATTGGCCCAAAGAAGAAGAATGGAACTACACACGCGATCCCAACCCACCCTCAGCCGTAATAGTGTACTCGAATCCCATAAATCCTACCATATCCCTGAAACATGCACACTCCATCCCCTCATTTATGACATTACCAACCCACTTGATTCAACCTACAGACAAAGAGCCATCAATACATCATCAAAAACCAAGTCGGTCTATTAGAATACCCAAGGCAAGAAAGCTAAGCAGAAACCCAAGCGGAGGCAGAACCAGAAACAGGAGGAAGCGGAACCAAAAATAGGTGGAGGTAGGGACAAAAACGGAACCAAACCGGTGAAAGTGGAGCCAAAAATAGGCGGAGGCAGGGACAAAAAGAAAACCAACCCGATAGAAGCAAAGCGAAAAACGGGCGGAGGTAGGGACGAAAACGGAACCAACCTGATGGAAGCAGAGCCAGAACGAGAATGAGAAAGGAAGGGAAGTAGGTGGAATCGGAAACAGAACCAACCCCGGCGGAAGCGGGGATGAAACCAAGACAGGAAAGGAAGGAAAACAAGTGGAGGCAGAAATGAAACCAACCTTGGCAGAAGCGAGGATGGAAAGAAAACAAGCGGAAGCAGGGGTGGAATGGGAACAGGAACTGAACTGTGAACTTTGCCAAAGTTCAAAGTTAAGTTCCATCCTCGTACCAGTTCTAGCGAAAGAAAAGAAGACTGAAGCAGACCCAAAGGAAAGAAACCAACTCGAAGGTTGAACACAACGAAACAACAAAGACACGGGAAGCGGAGCCAGAACGGGAATGAAAACCGAACCGTGAACTTTTCCAAAGTTCAAAGTTTAGCTCCATCCCGGTCGCTCCTCCGACAAACGAAAGAAAAGGCAAACCAAGAAAAACCTAAGGGAGGAAACCAACCCTTAGGAAAAAAATAAACAAAATGACAAAGAAAACAAGAGAGCGGGAAGCGGAGTCGGAACGGGAACGGGAACCGAATTGTGAACTTCAGAAAAGTTTAGAGTTCAGTCCCATCCTGGTTCCGCCTCTGGCAGACAAAAGGAAAAAGTGAAGCAAAGGAAAAATTAAGGGAGGAAACCAACCCTTAGGACCCAAATAAAACCCCCAAGGAAAAACAGAAGGCAAAAGGAAACAACCAAGAACCCAACACAAAGGCCAAACCCAAAACCCATCTTAGGCCCAAACGAACAAACCAAAAGGCAGAGGCAGAGGTGGAACGGGAACAGGAACCGAACCGTGAACTCTCACAAAGTTCAAAGTTAGGTTCCATCCTGGCTCCAACTCTGAAAAAAACAAACCAAAGAGACAAGAAAAAGACAAGTGGGACCGGGATCGAAATAGAATCCCGAAAACAAGTTTCAAACTAGATTTCGTTCCGGTTCTGGTTCTGACAGAACAAAAGAAAACAAAGTGTTGGGATAAATAAAACCTTCCAAACTTTGTTGAAAAACAAAAAAGGATAGAAAACAAAAAGCGGGACCCATTTTGACTAAGGCAAAAGATGGGGTTGTTATGCAAGGCATAACACTTCCCTTTGAGCAGTGAGCTCTAGGCAGTGTGCCTGAATGCATGTGCATTCCTTATTCATTTCTCATTATACTTCTAACAGGGTATAATCTTGTGGATTTACATCCACTGTGGTTTTTCCCCTAACAAGGTTTCCATGTATAAAAATCTTGGTGTTCATGTGTTTCTGATGTGTTGTTGATTTATGCTTTCACTGCTAATTATCAAATCTGAGAATAAAAGTTGATTAAGGTTGAATAAGTTTAAATTCTGTAACTGATTCACCCTCTCAGTTGTCTATCCTTGTTTTTCCAACAATTGGTATCAGAGCAAGTTGCTCTAAAAACTTTTAACATCTTGAGGTGATCCAAGATGGCATCATACAAGAAGGATAGTCCCAGATTCGATGGTACAAATTAATCTCTTTGGAAGATCAAAATGGAGTGTCATTTGAAGTGCATTGGTGAACCCTTTTGTAAGATTACAAAGAACAGATATGATATTCCCCAAAATGGTCCTACTACTGATGATGAGATCAAAGAAGCTGAAATCAATGTCAGGGATATTGAAGCATTATTGAGTACTTTGACAGATTCAGAGATGAAAAATGTGATAGGTCTGAAGACAACACATGAGATCTGGAAGAAATTGGAAACATTGTATGACGGAGATGCTCAAGTGAAGATTGCTAAGCTAACAAGTCTGAAAGGCAAGTGGGATAACATGAAGATGAGTGAAGATGAAAACACTTTTTATTTCATGCAGAAATTAAATGAACTAGTAATGGGTATTAGATGTGTCGGTGGAGTCATGGATGAAGATGAAATTATGGCTAAGGTGCTCAGATATGTGCCTGATTCTTACAAAACAAAATCTCATGCTATTGAAGAACTCGGGACAATAACAAATGTGACAAGAGACATGTTGATTGGTAAACTAGTTGCCTTTGAGTTGAGTGAATTTGGTGAGTCCACTCCTAAAATAGAATTTGCATTTAAAGCTATTGTATCTGGAAAAAGCCAACAAAGATATGAACCAGGAGAGAGTTCAAGAAAAACATTCAAATATGAAGATGAGATGAGACAGATTGAAGATGAAGGAAGAGAGATACAAGAGTTGGAAGCATTTATTGTGAAAATAGAATCTAGAGGACATGGTAAGTACAAAGGAAAACTACCTATTAAATGTTTCTCTTATAGTAAGATAGGTCATTTTTCATCAAGGTGTCCTGAAAGAGTTTCTAAATATAAACCTCACAAGTCTAGATTTCACAATTTATGTTATTATGTTGAAGAAGGTGTTACTAATGATGAATCTGATAAAGAAACTAGAAATCAAGATGGATGGGTATTCATTGCTATCAAGGAAAATGGAATGGTGTCCACTGAATCTGCTAACAATCAGAATATTGAGAAAGCTCTTGGAGCCAAAATTGATGAAAAGGGTGAATGGGTAATTGACAGCAGATTCTCACATCATATGACTAGTGACAAAAGCAAGTTTCTAAGCTTGGAAAAGTATGACAGTGGTGTTGTAAGATTTGGAGATAACAATGCTGGTGTGATTTGTGGTTGAGGCACTATTTCTCTTGGTGGTAAATATAATACTGATGACGTTCTTTATGTTGAAGGATTGAAGCATAACTTGTTGAGTTTTGGACAGATGGTAGACAAGGGATACAATCTTCAATTCAAATATGGCAAGTGCGGGATATTGGGAAGCTCTGGAAATGTAATTACTTCAGGTACAAAGACAAGAGGTAATATTTTTCACTTAAGTACTGCTAGTGAAAGTTGCTTTATTGCTCAATTTTATGTAAGTTGGTTATGGCATAGGAGGTTGTGTCATGTGAATTTTGATAACATTATCAAAGTAAGCTCCACTCAAGCAATCAAAGATCTACCTAAGTTAGTGAAGCCTAATAACACTATATGCAAGGAATGTCAGATGGGAAAGCAGAAAAGAACTTCCTTTCGGAGCAAACAACATCATTCAAATGCAGTATTGGATTAAGTTCATACTAATCTATGTGATCCATCCATAATCAGAAGTCTACAATGAGAAAGGTACTTTATGTTGATGATTGATGATTATTCTAGAATGATATGGGTTTCTTTCTTGAGAGAAAAATATGAACCTCTAGAAAAGTTCAAATATTTCAAAGTTTTGGTAGAAAATGAGACAGGTTTGAAAGTCAAATGCTTAAGATCAGACAGAGGTGGTGAATTCACTTCCTGGGAGTTCAATACATTTTGTGAAGAGCATGGAATCAAAAGACAGTTATCTGCTCCTCAGACCCCTCAAAAGAATGGAGTTGTTGAAAGAAAGAACAAAACAATTCTAGATGTTGCTAGAACTATGATGTTGGAAGGTAATGTTCCTCATATCTATTGGAGAGAAGTTGTAAGCACTGCTATATACACTATCAACCAGGTAAATGTTAATGGTAATTCTAGTAAGAGTCCTTTTCAACTATGGTTTGGCTATAAGCCTACTGCTAAGTATTTCAAAATCTTTGGAAGTAGATGTTATATTAAGAGAGATGAAGATATTGGAAAGTTTGATGCTAGAAGTGATGAAGGAATCTTTATGGGTTACTCTACTAAGAGCAAGGCATACCGGTGCTACAATAGAAGATTGGAGAAAATGGTTGAAAGCGCAAATGTCAGAGTTGATGAAGACACTGTTAGATCATCCAGATATTGTGGATATGATTCAAATGACCAACAAGATAGTACTAATAATGGAAAGAAGGCGCAGACACATAATCGAATTCAAATTATTCTGGTGAATCAAGAGAATCATGAAGAAGAAGCTAGTGAAAGTGTAGAAGAAAGAATAGAAGAACCAAAAATCAAAGAGTCCAAAATTTCCAAGGTATGTAAAGCTAAATCACTCTGAGAATCAGATTATAGGATACAAGAACAAAGGTGTGCAGAGTAGAAGAAGAATTACAAAAGAATATTGCCTAATTTCCAAGACTGGGCCTGGTAATGTCAACGAAGCATGTAAAGATGAATATTGGATGGAAGTAATGAAGGAAGAACTGATGCAGATAGAGAAAAATGATACATGGACTCTTGTTCCTAGACCTCAGGATAAAAATGTGATTGGAACCAAATGGGTCTTTTAGAATAAGTTGAATGAGAAAGGTGAAGTAGTTAGAAACAAAGCAAGACTGGTATGTAAAGGATACTCACAGATGGAAGGTATTGATTTTGAAGAAACCTTTGCCCCTATTGCTAGAATTGAATATTTATGATTATTTCTTGCTTATGCTACCTTCGAGAATTACAAAGTCTATCAAATGGATGTAAAGTTAGCATTCTTGAATGGTGAATTAGAAGAAGAAGTTTATGTTGAGCAACCAGATGGATTTCAACTGACTGATGAAAAAGACATGGTGTGCTGATTGAAGAGAGAACTATATGGAATCAAACAAGCCCCTAGAGCATGGTATGCTAGATTGGATAAATACTTGTTGAAGCTTGGATTCAATAAAGGTATTGTTGACAACAATCTGTATTTCAAGACGGGTCAGAATAAAGAGTTGATTATTGAAGTTTTTGTTGATGACATTATTTTTGAAGGTGATGATGACTTATGTATGAAATTTTCTAATGAAACGAAAAGTGAATTTGAGATGTCAATGATAGGATAGCTAAAATTCTTTTTAGGATTTCAAATAACTCAGTTAGATGATGTAATTTTCATATCTCAGTCCAAATATGTAAAAAAGTTACTAAAAAGGTTTTGCATGGAAGACTCAAAACTAGTTGGTACACCCATGGTAACTGGATGCAAGTTAACACAGGGTGAAGCCACAATAGTGGTTTACAATTCAAGTGAGGAAGGAAAACTCACAAAAAATGACCCCAAGGAAAAAAAGTGATTTTAGGGGTTCGTACGAACCTACTGGTTTGACAGAACCAATAAGGCGTTCAATCGAACCAGGGTTCGACGGAACCCCTTTGAATCTTTGCCGCCAAAAAAAATAAAGAAATGCATAGGAAATGGGTTTGATTGAACCTCTTTGAAGGGGTTTGCTTGAACCAAGGTTCACTCGAACCCATATGGGTTTGTACGAACCCCCCTTATCCCTCATCCCCCATCTGAGACACAAAAAAAACCTTAATTTTGGCACTTCAGAGCTCGAGTTGAGGATGAAAATGGAAGAATCTTCACAAACCCAACTAGAATCAGGTAGTCCTCAAAACGAGTTATCCAACGAATATAATTTCAATATGTTTTGGTTTTATTATGTATGTGTTTTTTTAGTTTTATTAAACATAGGTTTTTCACCAAAAATCAAGCTCTTTGTTTTGCACATGTGGAAAAATAGTAGATTATCAAAATAAAATTTTAAAAAATATGTTTGTGTTGGGTATTGATGTCCTTGATCCATTAAAAAAAAAAAAAAAATTGATACATACAGAAAAAGTTATGTTGTATACAGTCCGCCTATGTCTAAATTGTAATTGGTTTGACTTTGAAACTTGATTAAGGAAAAAATATTCAATAAAAAACTATGAGACCAAATGAAAGTGCTAGATATCGTAGTTACAAATCTAAATTCGAAAAAATTAGAATTTTATCCTTCATACAAAAAAATTTATGTTGTATACGGTGAGTGTCACTTTTTAAAAATGTTGTTTTTGAAAAAACCAGTTTTCATGGGAGATGGAAAAAGAAGTGCAATCTGATTCCAAAAATTTTGAAAAAAATATTTTTAGAATCTACAGACAAAATGTGATGAGACTCATGTTTGCATCATCTTCAAATTCCTCACGGTTTAGCCGCTATAGGTGCTCGAATGTGAAGATTTAGTTTAAAATAATAATTTCAGTGTCTAGTTTGGCCAAAAATTGTAAACCTAAGGTTAATCAAACAAGGTATAGGTCAATGATTGGTGGATTGCTATATTTGATTCAGACCAGACCAAACATTATGAATGATGTGTGCATGGTTGATAGATATCAAGCTGATCCAAAGGAATCACATGTGACTGCAATAAAGAGGATTTTCATATACGTAAAAGGAACAGTTGATTTTGGTCTTTGATATCATAAGGATGATGATCTTACTCTGAATGCCTTTACAAATGCAGATTGGGTAGGAGATGTATATGAAAAAAAAAGTACAAGTGGTGGTGCATTCTTCTTGGGGAAGAAGTTGGTGTCTTGGCTAAGTAAAAATCAGAATTCCATTTCCTTATCTACTGCTAAGGCAGAATATATTGTTGTTGCAAACAATTGCACTCAAGTATTATGGATGAAATAGATGTTGAGAGATATTAAAATTGAGTATAATGAGCCTATTTCTATATTCTATGACAATTCAAGTACCATAAATATTTCCAAGAATTTGGTGTTACATTCAAAGATAAAACGTATATCCATCAAGTATCACTTTTTGAGAGACAAAGTGAGTGACAAAGAAGTCAGATTGGAATATGTGCCCACTAAGGAAAAAATTGCAGATATCTTTACAAAACCATTGCCTAAGGATACTTTTGAGTATCTCAAAGGAAATTTAGGGGTGATTTCCCCTCCTAACCTGAACTAAGATACAAGTCTTTGCATCAATCCGTGCACTTACAGTGAGATTTTGTTTCGGATTGATGTTGTGGTGGCTTCTACTCAAAGGGAGTAGTCAGATGATTCAAATGATATGTGGTTCAAATATTGTATACCTTTGCCATTAATTTCAAAGGGGGAGAAGTGTAATGTGAAAAACCTCGTACAATCTAAGGGGGAGCAGTGTAGAACAAAGGAGGAGAAAAGTACTGTGTGAGTTGATGGTATTTTTCACATCATGTGTTGCCATCAATGCCAAATGGGGAGATTGTTGGATGTTGTGGTTATGTTTCTGATATGTGGTTGTCATTGATTTCAACACTATTAGCACTAATGATTCTGAAGGTTTTATATTTCAAGGAAATTGAGAAAATTAGAAAAATACGTTGTAGGAAGACTGTGAAGTTGTGAAGATCAGAATGGTGGAAATTTGTTTACGTTGGTAATTAGAGGTTGTGCATTAAAGGGTTTCTTTTTGAGCCTATCTAGTATGTTTTTTGGAAGTTTCAGTGGTACGCATCAAGATTGGAGTGAGTCATAATTTTTTGAGTTCCTACAGTTATTTTATTACTATAGCAGGTGTTTTTGGAAGAAGAGAATGAAACTATGGTAAATTGAATTATTGTGTATGCTACTGTGATGTTCAGTTATGTTTCTAGATCATTCTCTATCATTGTGGTACGTCTGCGTTGATCGGCGTGCTCGTGATCGAATATTTTCCTTTGTGTGCTCAAAGTTTTTATGTTCTTGGCTGACATGATGGTGGTAGCGTGTTAAGGATCCTTATGGATTAATATTTTATTGTTTGGCATGTTCAAGGATGTTTATTTAGGTCTTCATTACTATGTGACTCACTTAGGTTGGTGCACATTGAGATTTGTTCATGAATTGGGCTGATAGTTGTAATTTATTCTTTATTTGTGGCCGACATAGTTGTTGATGTAAATTTATGTAGCGGATATATAAGAGCGATTATTTCTTCATTTTGAAGTGTGTGAAAGTGGTGTATGCTCGATGAATGTATGCAAAATGTGTGAATAAAGATCAGATCATTTGATTTCATAGCAAAGTGTGAAGAAGATTGAGCAAGTAGTTTTTTTATGCCTAACTAGAACTTTCATCAGGCTTTGGTAGAAGCTAATTTCTCAGTTCAACCTCATCAGATGGATTTAATCTGATTATTTATGTAAGGCAGTGAGCCTTCCCTTTGAGTAGTGAGATCTAGGCAGTGTGCCTAAATGCATGTGCATTCCTTATTCATTTATCATTATACTTCTAACAGGGTATAATCTTGTGCACTAACATCCACCGTGGTTTTTCCCCTAACAGGGTTTCCACATATAAAAATCTTGGTGTTCATGTGTTTCTGATGTGTTTTTTATTTTTGCTTTCACTATTAATTATCAAATCTAAGTTTAAAGGTTGAATAAGGTTGAATAAGTTTAAATTTTGTAACAACTGATTCACCCCCCCCCCCTCTCAGTTGTATATCCTTGTTTTTCCAACACAAGATACACCACAATTATCAATATCTTGCCTTTCTCAACCTTGAAGTAAAGATTATTGTCTATGGACCCTTTCTTGAATCCCTGTTTTGTCAAGTATCTATCCAGTCTAGCCAAGCTTTGGGAGCTTGCTTCAGTCCATATAATGCTTTCTTCAACTTGTGAACCATGTCCAGTTTGTCTAATAGTGAAAAGCCTTTTGGTTTCTCCATGTATACTTCTTCTTCCAGTTCTCCATTCAAGAATGCAGACTTGACATCCATCTGATATACTTTGAAGTCTTTATGAGCTGAAATTTCCAAGAACATTCAAATGGCCTCCATTCTTGCTACAGGTGAAAAAATTTCTTCAAAATCTATGCCTTCAACCTGTAAATATCCTTTGCATACCAATATTTCTTTATTCCTTACCACTTCACCATCTTCATTCAATTTTTTTTTTAATACCCATTTCGAACCAATCACATTCTTGTTTACAGGTCTAGGGACTAATTCCCATGTCTCATTCTTTTCTATCTACTGTAATTCCTCTTCCATTGCTCTCATCCAACTTTCATCATTACATGCTTCATTCACATTCTTAGGTTCAATCTTAGAAAGTAAACACAAGTTTACCTCAACCACTTTGCTTCTTGTCTTCACTCCTTCACTTTTGTCTCCAATTATCTGATCCTCTGGATGATTTCTCTAAACATATTTAAGAGTCTTAGGTGCAAGTTCTGGAATTTCTTCTTCTTCTTCACTTTGTTCTTTCTCTTCCTTTTCTTCTTCCTATACTTTCTCATAGATAGGTTCATCAGGTTCAACTTTAGTTATCTCCACTGGTCTATACATAGCTTCATCAACCTTTACATTAGTACTTTCAATTATTTTTCTCAACCTCTTATTAAAACATTTGTAAGCCTTGTTGTTATTAGAATATCCAAGAAAGATTCCTTCATCACATCTAGCATCAAACTTTCCAAGATTTTCTTCATCTCTTCTAATGTAACATCTACTACCAAATACCTTAAAGTATTTCATAGTAGGATTCTTACCAGTCCATAACTCATAAGGAATCTTAGTGTTGTTACCTCTGATTTGAACTCTGTTAAGAATGTAAATAGTAGTGTGAATAGATTATCTCCAATACACATCAGGAACATTTGACTCTTTCATCATGGTTCTAGCTGCTTCTTGTATAGTCATGTTCTTTCTCTCAAAAACTCCATTCTACTATGGGGTTCTAGGAGAAGAATAATGTCTTTTTATGCCATTTTCTTCACAAAATGCATTGAACTCGACAGATATAAACTTTCCACCACTATCAAATCTTAAGCATTTAATTATTAGGTTTGCCTCATTTTCTACTCTTGCCTTAAACACCTTGAATCTATCAAGAGCCCAAGTCTTTTCTCTAAGAAATGTAACCCATGTCATCCTAGAGTAATCATCAATTAAAAGAATAAAGTACCTTTCACCATTCTTGCTACCTGTTCTTGTAGGACCACAAAGGTATGTATGAATCAATTCAAGAATTATGGTAGAATATTGATCTTTTCCTTTGAAACTGCTTCTTATTTGCTTTCCCATCTGACAACTTCTGCAGATTGAATTAGAAGGCTTTGTGATTCTAGGCAGGTCTCTCACAACTTCTCTAGAACTAATTCTAACCATATTATAAAAATTCACATGTCCCATTCTCCTATGCCAGATCCAACTCGCATTAATCTGTGAAACAAAACACTAACCATCACCACCTTTAAGTTGATAGATGTTTCCATGAGTTCTTCTAGATACAACCACAATTCCATATCCTTTTTTGATCTCACAAGTGTTATCCTGAAACACAAGCTTAAAACCTTTGTTGCACATTTTTCCAACACTTAAGAGATTGTGCCTTAAACCATTTACATAATAAACATCATCAGTATTGTGTTTTCCATAAAAGCTAATTGTTCATTTACCAACAATCTTAGCACTAGAGTCATCTCCAAACATGACTATACCTCCATCATACTTCTCAAGTTTAGTAAACTTACTCTTATCTCTAGTCATATGATTTGAACATCCCTTGTCAATTACCCAAAATTCTTCATCCTATCTGGAATGAAAAGTAGTCACCAGAGTACCTTTTGCTTCACTCTTCTTGTTCTCCAGACCAGATTCCTTTCCACATTTCTTTTTGAGGACTAGAAAAAAAAATAATCTTTATCTTCCTCAAGGTTGGATTCATCATCATAAATTCCTACATCTTCCTTGACATAATACAACTTCTTGAACTTCCTATCCTTATTATCCTTGTAATTATTATTATTGTCATCCTTGTTCTTCTTTTGTGTAGCCCTATTAGGACATCTTGATGCATAATGACCAATATTTCCATAGCTAAAACATTTAAAAGGCAACTTACCTTTGTAGTTACCAGTACCTTTCTTCAATCTACTTGTGAAATTAGCTTCCAAATATTTTGTATCCTTATCATCATCATCATCTCATATCTTTATTGCTTTAAAGGTTCTTTCAATCTTCTCTTTATCTCTTGCAAATGTTCTCATCTCGAATGCAGTCAAGACACCAAAAAGATGTTCCTTAGTAAATGTCTTCAGATCATATTGTTCTTCAAGAGCAGATACTTTGTCACTGTCATTGTCTGGCAAGGTCATCAAGATCTTCTCAATTATATCTTCATCCTTCATGGTACCTCCTTGATTATTGATTTCAATTGCTATAGTCTCAACTCTTTGATATTAGCTTGCAATGTCTTCTCCATCTTCCATTCTCAGATTCTCAAATTTTTACATAGCAGTTAGTTTCCTTGATAACTTAACTCTCTCATTTCCTTTATAAATGTCTTTCAATTTTGTCCACCTTTCATTTGTTGTAGCCAGAGAAATAATTTTTGTTCTTTCATTTTTAGATAATGCACTAAAGATAGAAAACCTCGCTCTTTCATTCTCTTCAAAAGCTACAACCTCATCAGGAGAGGAAGGACTGGCTGTTGGAATCACATACTTCATCTCCACATCTTTCCAGGTATTAAAACTAAGTGAAATCAGATAACTTCTCATTTGTTCTTTCTATTCATTGAAATCAACTCCATCAAACATAGGAAGCTGCAACTTGTGTGCCATCTAATCTACCTCAAGCGGCTAAGATTTTCACCAAGGAACTAGAGCTTTGATACCAATTTTTGAAATACATAAGACAACTGAGAGGGGGGGTGAATCAGTTGTATCAAATATTTTAATTATAAACTAAATCATTTTCACTTTATCTTCAATATTTTATTAAGTGTAAACTATTGGATATTGTGGTTGCATTGCTAATATGTGGTTGTCATTGATGTCAACACTATTAGAATTGATGATTCTGAAGGTTGTATATGTCGAGGATATTGAGAAAATTGTAAAAAATATATTGCAGGCAGCTAGTGAAGCTGAGAAGGTCAGAATGGTGGAAAGAGTTGTAAGCTGCTAATATGAAGGTGTGCTTCAAAGGGTTTGTTGCTGAAACTTTCTAGTATGTTGTCCAAAATTTTCAGAGGCTTACATCAAGATTTGTGGAAGTTATGAAGATTTGTATTCCTACAGTGATTTAGTTACTGTAGTAGGTGTTCTTGGATGAAGAGGATAAAATTTTGGTGATTTCAGTTGTTGCGCATGTATCTGTGATGTTAATGGATGAGTATAGATTGTACCCTATCCTTTACGTACGTTTTCATTGATCGGAGTGTTCGTGATCTGATATTTTTCTAATGTGTGCTTGATTTTTCATGTTTTTGGCTGACATGATGGTGGTAGCATGTTGCGGATACATGAAGATTAATATTTTATTATTTGGTGTGTTCTAAGGTGTTTGTTTGGGTCTTCACTATGTTGTGACTGACTTGTTTTGGTGTGCATTAAGATTTATTCATGTATTGAGGCCGACAGTTGTAATTTATTCTTTATTTGTGGTCGAATGAATAGTGGATGTAAATCTGTGTAGTGGATATATATAAGTGATTGTTTTCCTCATTTAGAGGTAATGCTCGGTGTGTGCAAGTGATGTACATGTGCAAATAAAGGTCAAATCATTCAAGAGCGGAGCAGAGTGTGGAAGAGTGTGTAGAATTTTTTGTGTGCCTAACCGAAACTATAATAAGGCTTTTGTAGAAGCTAATTTCTCAGTTCAACTTCATCAGATGGATTTAATCTAATTATTGTATGTAAGGCAATGAGCCTTCCCCTGAGCAGTAAGCTCTAGGCAGTGTGCTTGAATGCAAGTGCATTTCTTTTTCATTCTTCATTATACTTCTAGCATGGTATAATCTTGTGGACTAACATCCACCGTGGTTTTTCCCCTAACAGGGTTTCCACATATAAAATATTGGTGTTCATGTGTCTCTGATGTGTTATCGATTTATGCTTGCACTATTAATTATGAGATCTAAGATTTAAGGTTGATTAATGTTGAATAATTTTGATTCTGGAAACAACTGATTCACCCCCCTCTCAATTGTTTATCCTTGTTTTTCCAACATAAACATGCAATGAAAATAATAGAAACACAACACCAGAGACACTAGATTTATGTGAAAAATCCAATGAGGGAAAAACCATTGTGAGGATTAACTCGCAATATAGTAGAATGCAAAATCGGATAAACAGGCTCACTACCTGAGGGCTCACTGCCCAGATATAAAGGCTCACTACCTAGATTAAGGGCTCATTGCCTAGGACTCACTATCTAGAAAGAGAGGCTCACTGCCTACAAATTATTACAAAAAAATAGGTAAAGATCCACCACTAGGAGTTCCACACACTTCGCAACTTGATCAGAATATTATAGATACAATGAAGTACTGTTGCCACAATTCACTCTTCCACACTCCACTTTTCGCACTTGTTCGCACACTCTTCTCTTGCTCGAATCAAATGATGGATGGATGATCAATTTTCTATAACTTGATTCATATTTATACCTTCTTCAACCTTAGAAACATCCACAAAGGTCAACTATACAATTTCATAATACAAATTCAAACAAGGTTAGCTACTGAATATTCCCGCGGTGGATAAGAATGTGAGAGGACCAATTACATATTTAATTTAGGACCCAAACAACATCTTGGATCTCACACATGCTTTCTCAAATAAATGCACAAACATAATGTAACATGTAAACACCAGTTCGGCCAAACCTAATGAAAACATCAATGAAATTTGAAGTACTTGCATTGCAAGAAAGATAATCACACAAGGATGGCTCAACATGCTTCACCAGTCATTTTACCATATCTGAGAACAACTCAGATACATCTGCAAGAACTTCAACAAGCTTCATTCGCAGAGAATAGTTCATTAGTACAACCGGGACAATCAGCAAAAACACTGGAGCTCTGGAGCAAGTCTTCCAGAGTGCCAAACCACACACAACTTTTCCAAATCACATAAACCATCACAAAGAGTAATCTCCCAGATCCACAAGATCTGAAACCAAATACCAAAATATTGTGGAGCTAAAACATTTATCCTTGTCCATAGCCAGATAACACTGACAAACCATTTCACACACTAGTGAGCATAACTTTTACTCTCCATCGAACCAGAAGCTGAAACTCAGAATATACGATCCATTTAAGCTTATGAACACACCTCCAAATCTACATAATTATAGGATCAACACAGAAGAAATGTGGACCACAATACCAGATCATACTTAGAACACACTTTAACTCAGCTTTCATTGTTTCTCAAATTTTCTCAAAAGAACTTGGAAAATACACAACTTACTCAACCTATACAATGTTGACATCAATGACAATGTTAATGACAACACCACCAAACACATACATACTTGCAACATAATGTTGATCAACCTGCTTCTTTACCACCTTCTCAACCAAATCTTCCTCATGAACCTAAACTTCCAGTCAAGCAACAAAGTGAGTATGATGATCTTATCGAGAAACTTCATGTTACTCCTGCTAAGATCTCACTTTGGGATTTGCTTTAGATTGCCCTAGTTTATAAAGGTATGCTTCAAGAATCTCTTCAAAATATTCTTTTACCTTCTTCTAAGTTGATGGATGTGAATGCGTTGATAGACCATAGTCGAGAAGATTTGTCGAATATTACTTTCTATCCACATGAACTCCCACCTCGTGAAGTGTGAAATCAAGAAAATCTATTGATGATAATTGTTTATGTTAATAATATTGGTATTAGATGAACTCTCTTTGATACTAGTTTGACACTCAATGTTTGTAGTCTCGATCTATAGCCTAATATTAAAATTGATTCAAGTTCTCTTGTTGTGTCTTCTTTATTTATTCATGTTTTTGATAGCAGTGGTCGACATGCTTTGGGCACCATTATCTTTCCCTTAAAGAGAGGACCAAACACTATTCCTACCCTTGCATGCATTATTTTGGTACCTTTACTATATAATCTACTTTTGGGTAGACCTTGGATTCATGCTTTAGGAGTGGTTACTTCTATGCTTCATGGTTCTGTTAAGTTTTTGGTTAGCAATCGGGTAGTTACAATCAAGGTTGACCCTGATGCTATGTACTTATGTCAAATGGCAACAACTGGTCATGTCTCAGTTACACCTACCTTTCAAAATTATATTCCTTTGTTATCTTCCAATGTATTGACATCTACTCCTACAATATCTCTTGTAAAATATACTCTTGATAAAAATGTCCCTAAAGAAGAAAGTCCTAAGTCTACTACTTCTACTTTCCTAAACCAAATGCATGTCTGGGTGAAAATTGGGGATCTTTGAACCTCACCGAATCCTACATCTAGGAGTACAAATTAGATCCAATCCACTTAGATATTCCAAAAATATCATTCTCCTCTACTCAAAAGGATGATTATTCTTTCGTAAAGTGAAGTGATATAATATTGATTATGCTCTTTATACTAGTCCTCCTTCTTAGAAATCACAATCATGTTATGGACCAAGATTTAATATTCTTTATAATTTTTGTTCCTTTTAGAGGTTGATCCACGTGACTCTAAGACTGGACTTAGATAGTGCCCCACAACATCTAAGGCGAAGTCGTGGTTGAATGCCAACATTGTTTATGTTGAGCTTCTTCCTCTTAGATTTGTTCATCTGGAATAAATTGAGAGAAAAGTAGACTCTAATGAAGTTCTTCTAGACATTCTTTCTTTGGAAGAAGCTCTTGAATAATTCTTAGGTATCTATTCCAATCTTCCTTCTTATCACCATAAGCTTTGATTCTCGTATCTCTTGAATTGTCAAGCATACTTTGGAGAATCTGTCATGAGTATTGATGAGAAAGCTTCTTTATCTCATGATGATGAAAACATGTCTATGCCACATACTAAAGATTGTAGTACTCTCCTTAAGGGAGATACTTCCAATGTCTTTATGGATCCAAAGTCTTATGAACGGGTGATCAGGATTATGAAATGCCTTTATTCGAAAGAATCTAAATTGCATTTTAATCTTCTACACCATTATCATGATATCTTCATTTGGTCATATGAGGGCATGCCCGATATTGATGCATCCATTGTGGCTCATAATATCATCCTATATCATTATGCCAAGCTCGTTAAGCAAAATATTCATAAAATGAATCCAAAGTTTCCTTATTCTAGTCAAGGCTAAGCTAGAAAATCTTCTACAAGTTGGTTTTATCTATCTCATTGATTACTCACCTGTTTTTCTCTCATCTTTATGATTCAAAAGCTAATGCATTGTCTTCTCTATGTATATACTCATGTAATCATTAAAAGTGATCTTCTTGAGCACTTGTTTTTTAGAACCGATCTCTTTGGAAGGCTAGCGAAATGGCAATGTTGTTGTCTGAGATCGATCTTTAGTTTGTTACTCCAAAATTAATTAAATTTCAATTTGTAATTGATCATTTAGTAGAAGCTCCTTCACCTAATGTCTTCCCTAATCTAGACCTTTTCCCATATGAAATTCTATTTTCTTTTAATCATGATCCTATATGGGAAATGTACTTCGATGGATCGAGATGTCAAATTGGCTCTGAAGTAGGTGTAGTTCTTATTTCACTCGAAGGAAAGGTGATTCCTCTTTCCTTTTGGTTAGAATTTCATTATACAAACAATATCCTGAGTACAAATCCTGCATTGTTGTCTTACATGTCATGATAGCTTTTGAAACTAAACACATTCGTATTCATGGTTACTTTGAATTAATCATAAATTAGATCACAAGAATGTATCAAACTAAGCAGTGTAATCTATCTCAATATTGATATTTGGCTTTATATTTTCTTGGTCTCTATTCTTTCAACACCATTGACAGTGTTCCTAGGAGAGAAAACCATCACATGGATGCAATTGCGAGCATTTTTTCCCTTGTACTATTGGACTAATCGCCAGCATCTCCCTTCGGGTTCACGACATGGTTTAACCACCTCCCGTTGATCTTAACTGACGCTTGTATCGGGCATTGACAGGTCAATATTTTGGTGCAATGGCAAGGCCAACAATTGGTATCAAATCCGGTCATGGGTTTAACCACCTCCCATGGATCTTAACTGACACTTGTATCAAGCATTGGCAGGTCAATATTTTGGTGCAATGGCAAGGCCAACATGTACACCCTAACTATAGCATAGATGAGTATCACTTCATGGTCCAAATTCTTCAATCTCCTGTAATCTCAAATAAACCTAAACTTGACAGTATTATGTGTGCACATATAGACTCAAGGGAATAGTATTCTCACATCTATAACTATCTAAAAATTGGAAACTTTATCGATGATGTGAGTAAGAATATCCATGTCCAGATATGAAAACTTTCAACCTGGTATATCATCCTATCTAAGGTTCTTTATGGAAAAACTTACAATAGTCTTCTTCTTTAATGTCTTACTAAGGCTAAGATACCCCTTGCCATTCGAGAAGCCCATTCAGGCTCTAGGGGTGGAAATTTTGGTGGTAAAACCTTAATGCATAAACTAATACACCTGGGATATTATTGGAAAACAATGGAGCAAGACTTATTTGTCTTTGTCAAGAAATTTCCTCAATATCAGCAACATAGCAATCTTATTTGAGCTCCTGCACAAGAACTTTGTACTCAAGCTTCTACTTGGCCTTTTCAAATGTGGGGTTTAGATATCATAGGGAAGATATCTCCCCCTTCTTCTAAGGGAAGCACCTTCATCATAACGACAATAGATTATTTCATGAAATGGATTGAATCTATTCCACTTCGATCCACTAACACTAAGATAATCTGCAACTTTCTTCTAATAATTTCTCATTTTGGATTACCTTCTACCCTTGTTTCTAATAATGGCACACCATTTAATAACAAGGAGGTAAAACAATTCTTGGAGAAATTTAATATTCAATGTCAATTTTCTACACCTTATTATCCTCAATCCAATGGTCAAGTTGAAGTGTCAAATAAAATTATTGAGCAAATTTTGTGCAAGACAATCATCAAACACAGTAAATATTGGCATACTCAATTGATTTATGAAAACAATAGAAACTCGTTACTCTACAATATAAAATAATGTCTTTCTCTCATCTCTATAATGAAGAAGCTAAGACATTGTCTTCTCCATGCAGAGACTCATGTAATCATTAAAAGAAATCTTTTTAAACACTTGTTTTCTAGAAGCGATCTCTCTAGAAGACTAGAGAAATGGTGATTTTGTTGTCTAAGTTCAATATTAAGTTTGTTACTCAGAAAGTAATTAAAGGTAAAGTTGTCATTGATCATTTAGCAGAAGCTCCTTCACCTATTGTCTTCCCTAAACTAGACTTGTTCCCAAATGAAAGTTTATTTTCTTTTAATCATGATCATATATGGGAAACATACTTTAATGGATCAAGATGTCAAATTGGTTTTGGAGTAAGTGTAGTTCTTATTTCATCTGAAGGAAAGGCAATTCTCCTTTCCTTTTGGTTATAATTTCATTATACAAAAAATATCGTTGAGTACGAAGCCCTCATTGTTGTCTTACATATCATGATAGCTTTTGAAATTAAAAACATTAGTATTCATGGTGACTCTAAACTAATCATATCACAAGAATGTATCGAACAAAGTAGTGTAATTTATCTCAATATCGAGATTTGGCTTTATCTTTTCTTAGTCGCTTTTCTTTCTATACCATTGATAGTGTTCCTAGGAGAGAAAACCATCATAAGGATGAAATGGCGAGAATTTCCTCCCTTGTATAGTGTGGATCAGTACCACTTCGTGGTCCAAATTTTTTGCTCTCCTACTATCTCAGATAAACCCAAACTTGACAGTCTTATATGTGCACATATAGACTCAGAGGAATGGTATTCTCGCATCTATAACTATCTAAAAACTAGAAACTTTCCCAACGATGCGAGTAAGAATACCCATGTCTGGATATGAAAAAATTCAGCATGTTATATCATCCGGTCTAACTTTATTTATCATAGATCTTACAATGGACTTCTTCTTTGATGTCTTACTAATGATGATATACCCCTTTCCCTTAAAGAATCCCTTTCAAGCTCTGGGGGTGGAAATTTTGGTGGTAAATCCTTAGTGCATAAACTAATACGCATGGGATATTATTGGAAAACAATGGATCAAAACTCCTTTTTCTTTGTCAAGAAATGTCCTCAATGTCAACAACATAGCAATCTTATTTGAGCTCCTGACAGGAACCCCATACTCAAGCTTCTCTTTTCCCTTTTCAAACATGGGGTTTATATATCATAGGGAATATATCTTCCCCTTATTCTAAGGGACACACCATCATAACGGCAATAGATTATTTCATGAAGTGGGTTGAAGCTACTCCACTTCAATCCACTAACATTAAAATAATTTGCAACTTTCTTCTAAATAACATAATTTCTCATTTTACCAATAGTGGCATGGTGTGATGGTTGAGTTGTGTTGTTATTCTTTCCATCAAGGTTCAAACCCCATTGGGGTGTAATTTTTGAGAATTTATATTGGGGATGAGGTCCCCCATTTGTGACCTCACCAGTTCATAGATCCAGGTCAAAAGTGTTTACCCCTAAAAAAACATAATTTCTCATTTTGGATTACCTTCTACCCTTATTTTTTATAACGGCATGTCATTTAAGAACAAGGAGGTAAAATAATTGTTGGAGAAATTTCATATTCAGCATTGATTTTCTACACCTTATTATCCTCATTCTAATGGTCAAGCTAAAGCATCAAATAAAATTGTTGAGAAAATTTTGTGTAAGACAGTCAACAAACATGGTAAAGATTGGAATACTCAATTTACTTATGCATTGTGGGCCTACCTACCACATGATTCTTCATACAACTATTGTTACCACTCCATACAACCTCATGTATGGTGTTGATTCTATTATATCTTCAGAGTTAGAAATTCCATCTTTACGAGTTTCCCTTAAAGGGTTGATTGATGATGACACTTACCATACCGCACGTCTAAATCAACTTGAGTTGCTCGATGAGCGTCGATTAAAGTCCCTTGAGCACCTTCAGGCTTATCAAAAATCTTTATCAAAGCATTACAATCAAAATATTCTTTCTCACACTTTCAACATTAGTGATCTCATTATGTATGAGAACCAGAGAAGCGTAAATACATGACCTCACCAAAAGGGAAAATTCAATCCTAATTGGTTAGATCCATACGTAATCACCTTTTTTTATGGTTCTGGTGCCTATAGCTTTCTAACATGAATGGAATACCACTCAAAGAACCAGTCAACACTATGCACATGTGTTGATACTATGTGTATAATTCTTCTATGTGTCATGAGCATGACACTCGGTTCTTTCCATAATTGAAGTGTGTTGTGTTGTGACGTTCCTTCATCGACACATTCTTTGTTCATTGTGTTCTGATGCATACATGTATGGTTAATTTATTTGAATAGGAATTAAGGGCATCTGTGTTTTGAATTATATGCATTATCAATCAATAATCTCAATTTATCTTAATTATTAGATTAATCATTTATATATATATGGAATATCTTTATTGATTAGCATGGTTCATTTATTAACTAGCATGTTTCATTTATTAAATTAGAATGTTGTAATTTCATGAACATCTATATCATCAAATCACATTACATCGTCATAGCATTTGATTAAGCATATATTTCTCATGTGTTTAATCAAATCATGATAGCATATAATCTAACCATACATCAACATGCATCCATAACATACATGAAATCAAAAGAATACATCAAAACAAAAGTCATAGTCAAATCAAAATCTAATATATATATATATATATTTGTCTCATCATACATGTGTCGCCATCACTACAAAAAAATTAATGGCTGTATAAGTGTATATGATTATATACATCATAAGTGTCTACATCAAAAATGTCTATAAAACTCTTAGCTCTAGCCACTTGGAGCATGGGTTCTAGAACCCTATGGTGTTGGTGAATCCAGATCCATGCACAGTGATTGGCGGACTAACACATGGGATTGAGATCGAGAGATTGATGTGTGTAGTCTCCTCAATTCCCCCCTTAATATTGTGATCTTCTCTTTTTGTAGCAATATTCTCCTATAGAGTGTCCTTCCTATGCCTAGTTATCGCCACATCATCCATGAGTTGTCACACTCGAGGATGATCAAGATCTGTGGGAGCGTTGGTTCATGCAGCCTTGTCCTTCCCCTTGAGCTCCTCAACCTCACTCTAAAGGACGTCACATGCCTTCTTGACACTCTCTACCCTCATCATAGTGAGGTATTTCTCAAAAATAATAGTACAAAGCTCCATTGCCCTTTGATCTCTCTAACCCATCATGGTGTTAAACTCAGGCTCCCTCTACACGAGATCTACTCGGGTCTCCTCGTACACTATCTCGAGATGTGCTACATGCTTAAATAGTTGGATGTGACTCCTGATTGTTTGTTGTAGTTGGTAGGCATCCAAGACAAGACCCCAAGTTTAGACAGCTAGTACTAGCTCCACTAGTGCTCTATTGAAGAAGTCGAGTCACTCTCATGTGAAAAGTGCAAAGACAAAGAAGAAGATATGTATCGATACTACATCATAATAATCATCATATAATCATGAATCTAAAATCATATCTGAATCATAAATCACTTATACCTAGGTTCTCATCTCACCAATCAAGATCCACAGGTGTGGCCCTACTCCCTGAGACCCATGATGTCCCTGTCGTTGTGCTTGAGGGAACCCATTTTAGTGCATTTGGTGGTGGAAGACTCCTGGGATGAGTACCCACTAGTGGAAGCACTTAGATGATAGGGATTATTGTCAGGGAGGATACCCTCCGCCACCTCTTGGGCCTCTCCTATATTTCCTTCTCAGCCTCTTGTGGCTCTCCTCTCCATCCAACCTCTGAACGCCTCCCCTCTAGTGGTGTCCTCAAGAAAGATGGCAGTGGGACCTAATATTTCCCACCACCTACTAAACCCATCTATCACCCTAATATTATCGATTTTTGGTATAGTTGGATCATCATCATTGTTGTTTCCCTCCTTGCAATGTGCCATGTCCCCAATGGTAGGACATGGTAGGTCTCTAGGTCTAACAACACTCCTAAAGGATCATATGTATGTGGGGATGGTGAGGGGAACCATCTACACCTATCTATGTTTCCTTATAGCCTATCTCTAGTAGTATGACACTATAATGTGGTCATGGTGGTCGATTAAGAATTGATCATGTTCATTTGTGGCAACTACATCCTATTAGTGGGCCATCGGTCCATACCTTGATAATTTTGCCACATGTTGTCGACCCTCAATCGTTCCATAATCTATCTCCAAAAAAGTAAATCCTCGAACCTCCACTATTGCACTAGTGGGTATGTGTGCACTCATGGCAGGTCACCTATGATCCGTTGGGGGAAGTGAACTAGCAGTGTACAGGTGATATGCTTGAATTACCACACCTAGAGGAGTGTGTAGGTAGCCAAGTTGTGATACTCGTAATGGACATACTGCCTAAGGTCATGATATAGGTGAGCCAACATGATCTGACCCCAAGCGAATATGATCATCCTCTCCTCCATCTCTCTATCAAACGAGGCCTATGTGCAAGTGGGAACATCATCCGTGTGTGGCCACTCAAAGTTTCATTGTTGCAATCATAATGTGACACACCAGGGGCACTGCCACATGCCCCCCACTCTATCCATCATAGGTATATGTTCTTGGTCATGTCTATGGGCACAACTTAGCCAATATAGTGAAGCTAACCATCTCGAAAATCCTATGTTGTTTGTGGCTCATCTACTAAGATCCTCTCCCTGGGGATGGGGAGGCACAAAATTTTCTAGACATCGACCAAGGTGATTTTTATCTCCCCTATAGGGAGATAGAACAACATGCTTTTTGCATCCCACCTCTCCATCAAAGCCATCAACATGGTAAGGTGGAATCTCATCTCTGGCATCTCATACATCCACCAAAGACCAACCCGACATAGAAATATTTGGTCTTGTATTGTAAAATCTCTAATAAGACTTCGTAGGAGAGATAGAATGAGACTATAAGTATACTCTCGAACCTCTAGTAAAGTCTGCAAAAATGCAACTCTATCACACAAAATCCTACATCTATTCTAAACTTTTCAAACTTTAAATTTTCTTTAGTGTAGGAAATTGTATACTTTTACAGTTTCACACTATGTTTGTATCCCCTAAATTAATTGGACTTAACTAAGCCTCTAATTGACCAAATTATGCATTAAAAAGCCTTATTATTCCCATTTTCTAAAAGGGAAACCTATATTAAACAATTTCCAACATTAATTAAATCACATTGGAAATTGAGTGTTATGGACTTAGGTCCTAGGACCCAAGGATGAATGGGTCCCCTTTAAGTCCTAGGGCCCAAATTTTAATATGTTTTTGGTGGTATTTTAATGATTCAAATTCAAGTTTCAAGTGTCAGCTTTTGGAATCTAATTTTTAGGAAATTAGATAAACACCTATAAATACATAGTTATTTTATCAATTCAAATCTAAGCATTATCAACTAGGAAGAAGAATTTAAGAGATCAATCCTAAGAGCATTGAAGGGTAGATTTATCAATCATCTACAATAGCAATCAAGATCATATCATTGTGTCAAATTTCATGTGTGTTCATGTTATATTTTGGAGCTAACATTGTGATGTAGGTTTCAAGCATTCAAGAATCAATCAATCAAGCCAATTCATGCAAGATCCAAGTGTTAGAGTGATGTGTTTTAATTCATTTTTCTAAGGGCAGAAATTAAGGGTTTGGTGAGTTGTAAAAAGATTTGTTCATTCATCAATTCCTTCATTTTGTCATTATTTCATTATCAATGTTTAATTGCCAAACATGGGGTTTCACTAAGGCACCCCCATTCACCCCAAAACAAAAAAAATTGCTTCCCTCTTTGTATGTGAAAATTTACAAGTGAAGAAGGATTGAAAGTTTATCAAAGGAGCAATTTTGCAAAGTTATATTTGTTGCATTCATTGTTGTCAAGCTACGAAAACTCAGATTTTATTTCCGACTTTCCGATAGTCAAACCTAGAGAAATCAAAAGATTGGATCTGGGATTAGAGGACTGCAAAAATTGATTTTGGATCCCTGCACTAAGACCCATTCACCACCAGGCGAATGAGTCCCTGATCAAAGCTCAAAATCCACTTTTTATCATAGGTGCACACTATTATTCCCTTCTTAGATCTACCTACAAATTGTCGGTTTTGTTTCAATTATCATAGAATTCTGCATTTCAAGTGTTAGATCATATAATTCATTTAATTAATCCACTTTAAATCATTCCAAAACATTACAAATCAATCATTTATGTCATAAGAAAGTAGAGATCCAAGGTTTAAAATAGGGTTGACTCACCTCAAGGTTGAAAGTCAATCCTATCCCTTTGTGATCTTCTATTTTTGTAATGAAATAGGGGAAAGGTGTATTTGAATCCTAGGCCATTTCATTATTGCACATTCATTGAATTCATTACCCTTTTCCCCATCATTTCATTTTGGTGAACCTAACATTGTACATCATAAATTCTAATTTGGAAGTCTCTAAAACCCTAAATCAAGGTTTTGCATTAGTTTATTTTGTATCTCATTTAGGATTTCAAAATTGCATTTTTTCATCATTTAAATTCAAAAAAATTGCATACATCTTCCATATATTTCACATACTAGTCTACATAAGGGTGTCTTTCAGTCATTTACATCAAAAAATTCAGTCAAAATTGCATTTGTTGTCATTTTGTTTTCTTTTTTCCATCAAATTTCATGTGACTTTAATCATCAAATTTTAGAAATATGTAACTGAAAGAATCTGTTTGCAACCTAAAACAGAGAACTTAAACATTAACTCAGAAAATCAAATTTTAATTTTTCAAATCCCTATATAAAGACCCATTCGCTCTTGGTGAACCTATCCTTGTACAGGTAATTTTTCAAATTTTTGGTAATAAATTTGTCTTTGTTAGCTTTATTTCTTACTGTTTATAGATCTTAGTTTCAATTTCAAAAGTTGTTGTTTTCGGTAGTTGTTTGCATTCAATTCAAATGATCAAAACAAGTGCATTATTCAAAAGTAAAATTTACATTCAAAAGACATCATTTTCAAGTTTTTGCATTCATAAATCAGTAAATCTCATATGCTATATCTAAAAATTATAATATGTTTTCTTGTGTTTTCTATTTCTGGGTACACTTTTGGTTTGGTGAAACTTGTATGAGTATTACAACCTGGTGTCCTATTGTCAATACTTCAATGAGGTGTAGTTCGAGATTCATGGCATCCTATGTAGGTACATTAGCTATGGATCTTGGTTTTTCTAACTCTTTCACTCCTAGTGTTGGCACTAGTCAACCCATGTTGGAATCCATCCCTATAATTACATGTCCTATGATGTCCAATACTACTGATATTGAAACCATTGTTGTTGATTTCCCTCAAGAGAAGCTAAAACAAATGGATGAAGCCTTCGAAAGATTACAAGAATTTGTGAGTATTGAATATATTGTCGGTACTACAATTCCTATCATAGATAACATGAGGAAAATGCTTGATAATGAACAAGGAATAGAAATCATGTGTAGCCTAGCCCACATCATTGATAATCATGTTCCTACATTGAGTAGCTATGCTAAAAATTTAGGATACACTCAAATTCAAGGTGTAAATCTAATCCCCCCCCCCCCCACCTCAACCACAACCTCTATTCCCACATACAATAATTCAACTATGATGCAGAGGCAGAGGCAAAACTCACTGGTTTCCAATAGGTTCAAAGTACATTCTTTGCTTGTTCATAAAATCCTTCAATGACTCTTGGTTTCCCACAAGGTTACAATACACCAAATGGACTCCATGGCCTCAGAGGGCTTAATCAACACAATTATCACCTTCCATAGGGTACATATGACCCCACAAACACAATTAACTCGCTCAAGAAATCAGGGAACTCCAACCATGCACCTTTTTCATACAAGCTGCCTCATATCTAGTAGCATTCCCTAAAGGAACAATCACATGTAAATTTCTATGTAGAACATATATCCTGAATGTAAAAGATTATTTGAGAACCCATTTTTCCACTTTAAAACATATCAAAAATTGGGTATGGATTGTTTTGAGAAGTTTGCGTCAAAACTGGACCGTTACCTAATTAGGCTCCTACACAAGGTGGGTTATTGATTCTAACACTCCCAAGCCTCAAATATCCTCAATAACTCTTAAACCACATCAAATACAGTCTATACATTCTTATTCAACTGACCCCCATGCTTTACTATTGCTCTTTCTATAAACCCTAACCTCTATGGACCCTTTTCATGCCAAAATAATACAAAAATAGCCTAGGGCATCATCCCAAAGGCACAAAACCTCCTCTTTGGACCCTATAACTTTTGGATAATTTATAATACATATAAATATCCATTATACAAGCTTTCAGGGAGTTTCAACTGTTATAAATGAAGATATGCAATTTTGAAGGCCTGTTGTGACCCTAACCCAGAATTTTAACCGTTTTTACAAAAATTGCAATATCTTTCTTTATACTCAATGAAATGAAGTGAAACAAAAATAATTAGAAACTAGATTCAATACCCTAACATCTCCAATTTATTTCATACCTTTATCTATTCGTACAAGCACATGCAATGGTCTAGAACAGATAAAAACGTGGGAATTTTGCAAGAAAACAATGCCTCTATTGTTTCATTTCATATCAAAACTAACTCCTGCCTTTTACAACAATGCACAAGGCCTTTTATGCCTTTTATAATTCATTCCAACTGTCTACAACTAACTCATCAACTACTATATTCCTTTGACCCTTCACATTCCACTTCTTGCATTTTTTGCAATTTGACAATATGACACTTGCACTTTTTAGACAACTTTTTACAGAATTTACAAAATGGACTCCTTGAACCTCCTAGACACCTACCAAAGACTTAAACACGTTAGAAATGGTCCAAATATGACCTTATTACAAATAGATTCAACCCACAAATCAAAATTTTTAAAATTGCCTCATGGAGGCATAAAGTCCATCAGGTGCTCTTGCACCAAACTGTTACTACAACAAGACAACCAACAAGCAATATCACTCCAAATTTAGGTATTTCTACTGGGAATCATTATAGCTTTATGAATTCAAACATCATATCTCCTAACCCTCCACCTTTCACAAAATTGCAATTCACTTGTCCTCCCAACACATATACACCTCCACCATATTCACCTCCTTCCCAAAACGCAACCAATGATTCCATCCTCAACCAAATTTTATAAAAAAAATCATCCCTCCAACAAAAAATTTCAACATTGAACCAAAATAAAAATGACCAACCTTCACAATATGTCAAACAAAACCCATTATCATTAGAGATGTTGAGAGCACAAATTCCACAAGGCATAGAGATTCCTAAATTTGAGAAATATAGTGGTAAAGGAGATCCTAGCAACCATGTCTTGGCATACACTTCCTTATGTAGCAACTTTATTTTTGAAGACAAGCTCTTGGCTAAGCTTTTTCTTAGGTCCTTGAAAGATACATCCTTGGAATGGTTTTGTTCTTTACTGAATAACTCAATTCATTCATTCTATGAGCTTGTTGATGCCTTCCTTAACCATTTCCAAGTGCACATTGGTCCCAAGATGGCCTTACCTAATTTAATACAATGTAAACAAAACGATGATGAAAAGGTCATTAATTTCACAGCCCGTTATCAATTTATTTACTCACAAATCAACATTAAGATTCTCATTTTCAATCTTCAAAGAATTTTCATTGAGAACTTGCACAAAAATATTCAAGATAAGCTTGGGATGATGAAATTCCCCTCCTTCACCCACTTGTGCATGGCTCTTTGTGACTATCAGAATTTGATTAGTCATTGTGAAGTGAAAACTTCTTCCATCCATCCTAAAAGATCCAAATTCATGCCTCTTAATACATTCCAACCATTCAAGAAACAAAATAAGATATGTATACAAATAAATCCACCTAAAACAAATCAACATGTTGACTCTCAAGTGGCTGCCATAAAAACAACAAATCTATACCAATATTGAGATAGGAATAGACAATTCACCTCATTACCTGATACACTCCATTTGATTATGTTGCAACTCTTGAGCAAGAACCTAATCACCTTACCTAATATTAGACCTTTTGATACCACCAAGCCTTTACCTACAAACCATAATCCCAATGCATTTTGTCAATATCACCGATAAGTTGGACATGATAAGGAATTATGTAGATGTCTTAAACATATAATACAAGACCTCACTGATTCTAATCACATCCATTTGGGCGGTGTTAATGATCAAGGAAATAAATGTTTCGCCTCACCTAACCAAAATTTGCAAATCTTTACCAATCCCATGCCAAATCATTTTGTCTCATTTGTAAAAGCCAATGATAACAAGAATGATGTGATAAATTTTGACAACATACAAGATATAACTAATGATGATAAGAGTGATAATGGAGACAATATAGATGCTATGATTGGATTCATTAACATTCAACCTCGTAAGGTTCAAACCAAATTGTCTCTTGACATTGCTTTCTCAAAAATGACATAATTAAACATGCACCTGATGGTCCTCTTTACATAGCCGAAAGAATCAATGACAAGCCTAAAAATGAGATATTAATTGATCATGCATGTGTAGAGAATGTGATCACTGAGGAATTCTTTTTGTGCATGAAATTTACCAAGAATCTTATAAAAAATCGAAAGCATTGATCAAAACACATGATTTTTTGTCTTGCCCTACGATAGGTTTGATCACTCTCCCATTAAAATTTGGACCGAAAAAATTAAATGTCTCATTCTCCATCATCCCGATGTTAGACCAATTCTATGTGAATTTAGGCTACCCATGGCTATGCTCCATGGATTTCATCCCATTGGTTATTCGTAAATGTTTGAAATCTCCATTTTCAAATGAAATTTTTATTGTGCATCATAGTGGGTTTAATCCTTTACCTTCCAATGGGAAATTTTCATTAGATTTATTTTGGACTAAACCTATGGAACCTATTAAGCCTCATGAAGACTTCTTTTTCAAATCTTATCAAAATTTCAAAGAAAAGGGTATAGAATATTTATCCCTTAGTAATATTCATGACTTCATGAATGTTATGCCTTCCCAACCTATCACTAATGAACCTATGGTTGAACCAAAATCCCTTCCAAGTAACCAAGACAATTCACCACAATTCCTCTGCTCATTTCCTACAAAAGACCAAGAGATAACCATACAACTCCTTTGGTGCCTCCTAAAATCAAACAAGTTTATAAACCTAAAGATAAACTGGTTTCCCAACCCTCGATGGTTCCTTTCATTCCTACCTTACGAGAATAAAAGAAACCAATGGTTGATAAACCTGCTCCTACACCATCATAGCTTGAAAAATGTGCAAGAAGAAACTAAAATGCTAAAGAGCGTAGGCGTAGACATCATGTTATTGCTCATCAGTTAGAAGAAAAGAAAAAACCAAAAAAACAAGATCAAAATCTAACTCAAACAAAGCATGATGATTCTCCACCTTCACCACAACAAAAACATGAACCTACAATGGACATTGTCATTAGACCTCCTGTTGCGATTAATTTGGATGATGAAGTGCATAATGAGTTGAATTTGTTATTTTTCTCTTCCATGAACTTAAATAGGGGAAACCATAATGATCCTCCTAACAAGAGTGAATGACCACGTGTTGAACCTAGTGATTGTCCTAGTATGAAACTTGTTGTTGCCCCTTTGGCTAGCTATTTGCCTTCCGTATACAATGAGAAAATTGGGATGTGAACAACTTGCTTTAGGTTGGCTCGTATGTGACATACTAGTCTTTTATTTGTCTTATTTTTATGTTCTTTGTGATTGCATGTGCATAATGTGATCCCTCATATCATGTTGCTTGGTGTGCCTTTATGTTTGTGAGATTTCTTTGGATGACCCTTTTTACTCTATTGGTGCAAGGATACAAAGGAAGCAAACCTGTCTTGTCATTCTTCTATTTTTATCTTCATTCTTCTATATGTAATAAACATTATCTTTACTTTTGTCTTGTGTTTTCCTTTTGGGGAAGATGCAAAGCGTTGAGACATCTAGGTCTCTTCCATGTTGACCCAAAATAAATTCTTTTCTTTCGCTCTCTATGTGTCATTCTTCTTTTGTGTTCATTGTTCGACAAGTATTTGGGGAATGATGATGGTTTTGAGCTCTATTAAATCATTATAGAAAAGACATATGCTAACCCCGAATTCGTAGATACCTTGTGTTATCTTTGGGATTTCATTTGGGGAAACCCCTCTTCATGACGCAACTTTATTTGGAAACATATCATTGGCATAGGGCTTTCCAAATAAGCTTGTGTTTCTTCTTTTATCATTTTGCATTTATCATCTTTCTACTTTAAATTAATTGCCCACGGCATGGTGTTTAGCAATTTCTTTAAAGTGGGGGAATACATTGGCATTATTTCATTTCAGCATTGATCATTTTGGCACTGACTTATGGGTACACAATTTTTGTGGTGACTTTACCCATGTGCCACCTTTTTTAAGAGTGCACACTTTGTAGACCTAGTGTGTGTTTCTCATCCTTTGGGGCTCAGCTAGTGAACAATGTATTTTCACTAGCCCTCGTGAGTGTTTTGTTCACATAGTGGACAACGGGTTTTCACTTGTGAAAATTTATTTTTTGGACAAACAGTTGAGGCTTGATCCATACCTTTTGGACAAATAGTCAAGGCTTGATCCACCCTTCTCCTTTTCTTTTCTCTTTGCATTAATTTTAAAATTGCATGATTGTGTATCTTGTGTCATTTTTGTATGCATGTGTCTCTTTGTGCCTTTGTTGGTTTTCCATGAGATCTTAGATCTTGAGGGCTTGATCATCCTCAATCCTTTTCATCTCATCTTCCCAATAGTTGAACAATTGGACCTCTCTTGACTTATTTGTCTACTTTAGTGTGAGTCTAAGCATAAGTTCATACTCTCACTAAAGTGGGGGCTAAATGTAGTGTAGGGAATTGTATACCTTTACAATTTCACACTATTTTTTCATCCCATTAATTAATTGGACTTAACTCAGCTTCTAATTGGCCAATTTATGCATTCCAAAGCCTTATTATTCCCATTTTTTGCAAGGGAAACCTACATTAAACAATTTCCAACATTAACTAAATCACCTTGGAAATTGAAGGTCCTAGACTTAGGTCCTAGGACCTATTCGCCCAAGGGTAGATGGGTCCCCTTTAAGTCCTAAGACCAAATTTTTAATATGTTTTTGGCATAATTTTAATGATTCAAATTTGTTTCAAGTGTCGGCTTTTGGAATCTAATTTTCAAGAAATTAGATAAACACCTATAAATACATAGTTATTTTATCAATTCAAATCTAAGCATTATCAACTAGGAAGAAGAATTTAAGAGATCAATCCTAAGAGCATTGAAGGGAAAATTTATCAGTCATCTACAACAACAATCAAGAGCATATCATCATATCAAAGTTCATGTGTGTTCATGTCATGTTTTGGAGCTAACATTGTGATGTAGAATTCAAGCATTCAAGCATCAATCAATCAGTCCAATTCATGCAAGATCTAATCCTTAGAGTGATGTGTTTGACTTCAGTCCTCTAAGGGCAGCCATTAAGGGTTTGGTGAGTTGTAACAAGATTTGTCCATTCATCAATTCCTTCATTTTGTCATTATTTCTATCAAGGTTTAATTATCAAACATGGGATTTAATTAAGGAAAACCCCCATTCACCCCAAAACAAACATTTTTTCTTCTCTCTTTGTATGTGCAGATTTATAGGTGAAGGATTGAAAGTTGACCAAAGGCGCAATTTTGAAAAATTGAATTTGTTGCATTCATTGTTGTCAAGCTACAAAAGCTCACTTACATATTTTATTTCCAGCTTTCTAACAGTCAAACTTGGAGAAATTAAAAGCTTAGATCTAGGATCAGAAGACTACAAAAATTGATTTTGGATCCCTGTACTAACACCCATTCATCCCTGGGTGAATAGTCCCTGATCAGAGCTCAAAATCCACATTTTATCATAGGTGCACACTATTAGGGCCTTCTCAAATATGCTTTCAAATTGTTGTTTTTGTTTATGTTATCATAGATTTTTTTATTTCAAGTGTTAGGTCATATAATTTATTTAATTAATGTACTTTAAATCATTCCAAAACATTGCAAACAGACATTTATGTCATAAGAAAGTAAAGATCCAAGGTAGATAAAATAGGGTTGACTCACCTCAAGGTTGAAATTCAATCCCATCCCTTTGTGATCTCTCTTTATAATGAAATTGGGGAAATGTGTGTTTAAATCCTAGGCCATTTCATCATTGCAAATTGATTGAATTCATTCCCATTTTCCCCACCTTTCATTTTCAACAAAATTTTCAACTCTATCTTCCAAGATGTCAATGCGTCCCTGAGATGCCAACATGCCAACATGCCAACAGGATGATGGCACAAAACCAAGACGTCGGCGTGCACTTGGGATGCTTGTTCTGCCCTAATTTTTTCTACTAAAATTAAATACATGAAATAAATGTGAAATTAAAAAAATTAGCCAACCTCTTCCAGGGCTCATCTATCTTTATGGCGGTGTGAATCTTCTTAATGCATGATGGCCTGAACTCTCGTCAATGAGGAATTTTTGCTAAATCTCTATAGAACTCTGAGCAAAAATTCTTGTCGTGAATAGTTAAAATGACCCATATGGGGCCCACCTAGTGAGTATATAGTCAAAAAAATTCCCATTTTTGAAAAATTGTGTGGCAGCTTAGATTCGACAACCTTCCTATTTTTACCCTCCTGACTGGGGGAAAAAACACGAGCCGGCATATATTCACATCTTTCAATTTTTTCCTTGTGACTCACTAGCATCTTCTTAAGCATTCTTCTCACCGAAGTAGCTTCTTCCTCTTTTGGAATTGAATTTTTTTTATTTTGTAGCCAAATTTTCATGTCAAATGTTGTAGATTTCACTGAGCACTGGGGGCATCATTCGTGTCAACCTCAATGGCCTCTACAATATCCTTTTTAGGGAAATTAATGCACTTTTTATAATTAATGTTTTACATATTTTTAGCTACTTAGGTGTAGTTGATATGTCTGAGTGATCAGCTCACTAAAATGGGGCAAAATGTAGTGTTGAAAATTGCACTCTAGGTCAATTTCACACTCACATGGCACCTAGTGCATTTATTAAAAAATCCATAATCGAGATTTCACAATCATAATCTCATGGATGGCAAGGATGAAGCATTTCTAGCCTGTGGTTTGAATATCAGAGGAAAATGGTCAAACAATTGTGTGACATGAAGACGTCTTTGCGGTGTGCAAATTTCATGCCAAAATCATATATTCAAAAGGGAATATTTTGTAGACTTTTTGTGATGCATGTTGCAATGCCCAAATGTGACTGTAATAGCTATTCCCTCCCAGTCCTAGAACAAAATTTTCCTTCCTCTCCCATTTGGGGACTTCTTGGAACATTTCTACTTAGAGCTCTCTACTTCTCATTCTCAACAAAACTCTACCAAAATTTTCTCATTGTTATAGTAGCAAGGACTCCTCTTGAACACAATCTTGTCACATCTATTGTCTCAAGAGAATGACCATAGCTATTCGTAATTCTCTCTTGCTTGTCTTTTATCAATCTTGTTTATTTTTGTACTTAATTGATCTTGTCTAGCATCTTCTAAATCATGATATGGGTTCTCCTCTATAGCGAGGTTTGCTTTTGTCACACGATTATTTTATTTTTATGCATTCCAATACTGTTTGGTTTTCAGCGGATGTGGAAACACCAAAGCGAGGGTATGACTAGGGAAAACCCCTATACAGCCCCGAACATTTTTCCTCGTCTCCATGTGTGCAAGTGTTGAACAAGTTAAACAAAAAAAATCCTCTCTCTGGTAATTTTTAGGCCTTATTCATACAAATGATAGTGTGGGAGCACAAACATTCTTGCACCACACTAGCATCCAAGGTTGAGACTTTGCCCAATTGGTAAGTTACATTTTTTATATTTTGTACTTTTCATTCCTGTGGATTAAATATTAATATCACTATATACACAAGTTATTTGAGATTTTCAGTTGTATTCATTGTTAAACTTAGATTAGATTTTAGTTTTAAATCATTTTTATTTCCAGTTCACTTGAGTCAAGTCAATTGAGGTAGTGGAGAGACAATTTTCTCCTTGAGATCTTGTTATCTCAAGGGTGGAAAATTCCCTCCTCTAGAAGACCACACAACAATCAAATACTTGATGAAAAAACCAATGGTTGGTGGAAGAATTGTTAGGTGGTTACTATTACTACAAAAGTTTGATATCACCATTGTGGATAAACCAAGGAAATAAAACGTAGTGGTTGATTTCCTTTCCATGTTGCAAATCAAATCATAAGAAGTTGTAGATGATTAATTTCCAAATGAACACTTGTTTTCCCTCACTGTGCAAAAACATTGGTATGCGGACATAGGTAATTATTTGGTTGTAGGAAGGACACTCCCACATCTCTCACCTAGAGAAAGGTGTCATTTAGTAAAACATAGCTTCACTTATTCCTAGGTGGTTGGTTATCTATTTTACACAAGGCCAAATAACATAATGAGAATATGCATAAGGGGGGATGAAGTATATGATGTCCTTAAGGATTTTCATGATGAGCCTTGTGCAGGTCACATTGCCACCAAGCGAATAGATTTGAAGATGTTAACCATTGGTTGCTACTGGCTTACACTTCACAAGGAGGTGTGATAGATATCATAGGATGGGTATACCTACTATGAATGATGAAATGCCTCTCCAACCATAATTGACCATTTCATCATTTGACAAATGGGAATCTGATTTTATTGGACAAATAGTTCCAACATCTAACAATAAGGAATAAATTTTAGTCTGCACAAACTATCTCACAAAATAGTTGGAGATTAAAGCACTACAATTTGTTAGAGATGACAATGTTGCCAAATTCCTTTATGAGGAAATATTCACTAGGTACGATGTGCCTAGAGAGATAGTAGTAGACCAAGGACCCCAGTTTACTTCTTATTTGATTGAAAAGTTATTCATGGAATATGAGGTCAGTTAGAAATTCAACCCCCTACCATTTGCAAGCAAATAGGCAAGTAGAAGTCAAAAACAAGGAATAGAGGCCATTCTAACAAAAATATTTCAACTGCATCGGAAGGACTATGCATCTAGGTTACCTGAAGTTGTTTGGGCATATAGGACTACATGGAAGACCACCACACAATTCACACCTTATGAATTGGTGTATGGGAAAAATATTGTCTTTCCAATTGAATTTGAATATAGAACACTATGAATAGTAGCACGGCTTGGAATGGACCTCTTTGAGGCTCAGAAAGATATATTGCACAATCTCAAAGCTCTAGATGAAATAAGATTGGAAGCAATCCATCATACAGAGATTGTAAAATTATAGAGGATCAGATGACATGATAGGTTTATTAAAACCAAATAATTCAATGAAGGAGACTAGGCATTGCTTTATGACTTGTGATATAAGGACCACAAGGGAAAACTATAAAGTGGCTTGGTCCTTATGAAATCAAACATGTTTTTCAGAATGGAGCAGTCTAGTTAACTACCATAGATTCAATCTGATTCTCCTTAATGTTCAATAGACATAGACTGAATCTTTATAAAAAGCCACTGCATAATGGTCTCCAGTTTGACTAGCAGAAAGATAATGGTTGTCCTTGGATTCATGGGCATAGGCATCATTCACATGCATTTGTCTTGATCCTCGTAAAACATCAAAAATTCAAAAAAAATCATAAAATATCTTGAAAAAAGTCATAAAAATCATAAAATGTCTTGCCAAAAATTCAAATATAATTTTAAAACTTCAAAATCCAAAAAAATCGAAACATGTCAAACTTCAAAAACATCCAAATAATTTTAAAAACCCCAAAAAATAGAGTCAGGTTAGTCATGTCAGCTAGTACATGTCATCATCGAATTATGTTGCCTTTGCGACTCAACGTAGGCAAGGTCATTTGTCGATGTGCCCCTGAGGCATTAGGTCAGTCTGTTAGGATTCATCTTGTCTCGTCAAATAAGTTAGACACATTCAAACACAAACATAAGACAATATACAACATAGTCCAACCGGTCATTAAGTCCAAATTAGACAACATAGTCCAATCAGTCATACAATCAAAATCAATCAAATTGTCAAAGTAATTTCAATCTCGTCACTCTTTGGTCCCCTCCAAGATGTGTCCTTCTTGGACTTGGACCTCGTCAAAATTTCATTTTCCTTCTCAATATGTGTCATTCCTGACGATAGGCACCGTCCAACTGTCAACACCATCGAATTGGCAACCCGTCAAAACCATCCAAATTGTCAAAATGTCAAACTTTCATGCAATCAATCTTTGACAAGCAAACATTGGCAAACACAACTAATTGATAGTTAATTTTTTTGGTTTATTTTGTCTTATCTTTGTATTTGTTTGTCTCTTGGCCATGTTACTAGTTACCTTGAGGATGTCCCATGAAGGATTTAGAGGTGCGATGACGTCTCATGACCTATTTTGTTTTCTTTGAGGGTTATCTATGGATTGTCTTGACAAAAATATTGGGGCAACTTGGCCCTTAGTATGAGTTACGACATTCCTTGTCTGCGACTATCTATTTTTCAAGTGGATGACCTTGCACACCTTGGTCTATTTCATACCCTGGTGTTTGTTGTCCATTTGTGTCATTTTTTACCGCCCAATGATGATTCGAGCAACACCTATTAGTACTTTAGAAAATATTGAAGGTTTCTTTCCCTTCCCACCCTTCTTCTCTTCCCCTCTAACATTTCCTCTGGTCTGCATCTTCATCATCCTTATTTTTATCCTTTTATCTTCTAGTCTTCTCATCCATTTTGAGAGCAAACTCGTGTTCTTTGAACCCATCTACATGTCCTCTCGAGGGGGCATACTGCTACCTCTTCGTCATTCTTCCTCATCCTATTTTGCATTGGGACATATTTTTTATTTATTTTCTTTGCCACAATGTGACAAGTTGCATTATGACAAAGAGGAGCAAAATGTAGACACATAAAAATGGCCTAGACCTGCAAACAACATTTTTCTATGTCTTATCATGCTTCGTCTCAACATAATTAAAATATTTAATTATGCCCTATAGTCCAAATTCGACTATTAATTAAATAATTCTCAATTATTTAATTAATGCATATATTTTATTCCTCCTGACTATTTAATTAAATAAATTACATTTATTTTATTTAATAGCTAATTTCCTATGTCCCTCTATAATTAAATAAATTCCTAAATTAATTTAGTTATTATTTTTCCACTATTTCTTCCTGATTATTTAAATAAATAAACTTTATTTATTTATTTAAATACGCCATTAATTTCTCATATTCTCTTATAATTAAATAAATTTCTATAATTTATTTAATTATTATCCTCTCCAGCTCTTTCTAATTTTAAATAAAATCATTTATTTAAAATTACCCACTTTCTAATTTCCCACCAAGTAAATAATTTAAAATCATTATTTACAACTTTCTTTCTAATTTTAAATAAAATCATTTATTTAAAATTGTCCACTTTCTAATTTTCCTTCAAGTAAATAATTTAAAATCATTATTTACTCTCACATGGCCCCACCACTTTTTGAATTAAATTGATTTTTAATTTAAAAAGGACAACTCACCTCTTGTGGGAATTAATTTTAAATTTCTATTTTAATTTTCCACTTTCCTCTTTTTATGTGCCACATCCTCTCCACCATTGATTTGATTTTTCTAAAATCAAATCTCAACCTTTCATTTCAAATTTCACCCTAATGTTTCCCTAACCCTAATTGCTAGTTGTCACAATTAATTCCAACCTCTGATTTTAAGGCATTTCTCATCTTTCAATCTTGGTCATTCACCTAAAATTGACTTTTCTATAAAAAGACAATTTTAGTCTCATTTTGTCACCTCTTCTTCTTCATCTACATCTCACATCATCTAGTCTCTTAATATCTCAACTTCATCCACATCTAGAATGATAGACATTTACATCGTACACTTGCATTCTTACATTTCTCTATCAAATCCTTCAATATTTGCTTAGGTCTTGTCATAGTCAATATTTTCTCACAAAGAAATCTGAGGGCACTCACCATATTGTAGCAAATAGAGAATGTGTAATGGAGGTCAATCATGGAGGTTGAAGATCTTCGGTATACTCTTTCGTTTATTTTCATGTTTTCTCCTTTGTGCTTCATTACTCACTTTGGGTTTGATTTGTTTATGATCTAATCATGCTAACCTAAATTTACCCTTAATTACATTGGTGAACTCGACAATCATTTTTTTTGTAGTTTCTATACGGATTTGTTTCAGTTTTTTTGTAGTACAGGTACGGAATGACGCAATTGCAGCTTTCTGAGACGCAAACGCTCTGTCGTGACGCATATGCTTTCGGGAATGATGCATTTTCTCTAACAAACCACATATGCTACACCAAACGACGCATCTGACCTAATGAGCCACATCTGCAATCTCAAGTGATGTATTTGATTTCCGAGCCACATTTTCTTAGCACAGTGACACATCTGCTCTGTTGTGACGCATTCGCTTGGGTAAACTTTGTTTTTAGATTTTGCTGTATTTTCCAAATTTCATCTTTGCATTGTAAGTCAAGGGTTTTTGGATTACTAATCTGTTTGTTACAGCATGTGGCAAGCTGGAGACTAACCCTTGTTGTTTGTGTTCCTTTTTATTTAACAATCTTAATCAAACAAACAACAACTCTACAATCTTACATTACAATTCATGAGTTAAAATGAACATGCATGCACATTCATGGGATTAAAAAGAACACAATCATGCATTACAACTCATTGGCTTAAAATGAACTTGCATTTTCTCATGGCATTGGTTTAAAATAAACATTGTTTGTCTCACACTAAGTTGAATTTAAAATGAACAAGTGTCTTGTGTGTCTTGTGGTATAGTGATATTCTCTTAAATGTGTATGCAATTCTCTTGTGCTTTGTGTGATCTTGAGAAACTAAAACACTAAGAGATTGTTACTTTATCACCCCTCACATTTTATTTTGGGTTTAAAAATGAATAAATCTTGCTAGTGTGAGCTAAGTATATCATGTGTGTTCTCTCTTTGTTTATGAAAACAAAGATTGATCGAACTATGGATGTACTTACTTGCTATTGTTTATCCTTAGAGGGCCTATCTGGTGGGAAAAAGTAATCACCCCAGGGAACGACCCAACCGGTAACACGCTAAAGCCAAGCGACTTCCAGCAGGTATATAAGTGTGGGTACTTGAGGAAAGTTCAAGTATCATGAGGATTGTTTCAACAAGAAGGGCAGCAATGGTCTCTTGTCGCATGGATGGTCCCCCATGAATGAAATGCCCATACTAGAACCCTTGTTATAGTAAGCCAAAAACCTTTATCTATTATTTGTTGTAGCAATGGTCGTTGCCAAGGCATCCACATTCTCACAGTTCTTAGTAGAGGTGAAAATCTTGCCATGGGAGATTCATGGGAGCTTGAAGCTTGGTTGACCCAAGAAGTGAGTGCAATGTAAGGGGGAGCCTGTGTGGCCAAGCTTATAAGTCACCCACTAAGAATAAGTGTGGTTGGAGTAAAATCCACATGGAATCCAGAGAATATAGTCCTTCAAAACCATAGGGTTGTGATTGTCTTCTATGTGCTTGTTTTCACAAATTTCCAAAACAATGTGTTTGCCAAGTGTTTTTCAGACCAAATGAACAATTAAACATCCTTTTGCAAAGATGGAAAAACACTTTCAAACTGAAACAACCACAAATTTTCCAAACTTGCAAGAAACCAAACTCTGCAACGCATTTGACACTATGTGCAATGCATCCGATATCTTGCAACACATCTTCTAAAACCCACACTGCATCTGTCATTTTGAAACACATGCACTTTCCAAAAAGATGCATTTGATCTTTTGCAATGCTTTTTCTATTTGTAACGCCATATTTATTCTGCACAACAACTGTTAAATCCTGCAATGCATTTTCCTTTGTGCATCGCATTTTCTATACTCTGAGATGCATTTGACTGCTCTGTAATGCATTAGCCTTCTTGCAACACAATTTATTTCTTAAATGACGCATTTGATCCTAATACGCATTTTTCATCTGAAGCGACACAATTGCCTATCATTGAGAAAAATCATTGTCTCTATCAAAACTTGAGACTAGACATTGTCAATCTTCTTTTGGACATCTTCCCTCAATAGTTTCTGCTTCAAACCAGACAGATTTCCTTAGACAATCAACCATTTACACTTTTAGGTTTGTTATACCTTTGCATTGACATTTGCTAGACTTCACAATGATTTTCAGCATAATTCCTCATCTTGCAGATTTTAGGATAGGTAAACTTGCCATACTTTGTCAAACCTTTTCCTTCAAAAGTAGATTGTCATTGGACCAAGTCAAAAATCAATCTTTTAGTCATTATTATCCTTGTCACTTTATCAACTTGTCACTTAATCCTCCACACAAGTCCTTTAACAATCCAAATTGACACATTAGCCAAACTTTGAATGGTTAAGTGAACCTTTCCTAAAAACCATTTGACATAAGGCATTCCTTTTTATCACTTTGCATTGTCAGCTTACATAAAGCATAGCCTCATGCCTTCCACCATCATGTCTTAAAGTCACTTTGACATGCTTGCTAGTTGAATTGAACACCAATTTATCTGTAACGATCATACCCAACTAGCCATGGACTTCAAAATAGTATACCTACAATCCAAGTCCAAATTCACAACCCCTATCCCTCCATCCATATATCCCTCTTACCAAAGTCCTAGTCCTCCATCCATTCCCCCTCCCTATCACGAATCCCTTAGCACAATTCATGACATTTGTACACAAAAAACTTCCGTTAGTCACCCTTATCCTAACTTCAGCAAGGGAAACCAATCATCCACATCATATCCTAGTCCTCCATCCACATCCTATCCTTGTCATGTATTCATTTCCTATCCTATCCCATCATCCCTCAACCTATTATAATTCTTTGCATCCTATCCTAGTCCTTCATACACTAATCCATTCCAAGACACTCCATCCCAACATACATTTTGTCATGAAAACCCATCTAGTCATGGTCTCCAAAGTCACATCCTATCTAATATACTTGAAGATACGTGTCAAAAGGAAAGTCCAAAGCATGACACCATAACTCCTCCTTCATGTCACGATCAAATTTTCCCATCCCATGACCCCATCCTTAAGTCCATTCAAGATGTCCTCCTAGACAATCATGGCACACAAAAGACACCTATCCTTGGTCAAGAGTCCATTCATAGCCATGACATTCAAGATGAACCTATTCTTGATCAAGACCCCATTTCCAATCATGTCACCTAAGACACACCCATCTTTGACCAAGACACTACCATTGATCAAGACATCCAAAATGATCCACTCCTTGACCTTTATTCCATTCATGAAGACCACCCTACCCAAACTTCCAATATGGACACTTTCCAAAATGAGACACTCACCTCCATGGGACACATAGATGATCCTCCTCTAGAAAAAGAGCTATAAATCTTTGCACACGACCAAGCTATAGCCGAATTAATTGGACTCTATGAAAATGACCTTCAAGATGGTTTTGACATTGACTTGGAAGCATCGACAGAATCATCTGAATCTGACATGTCACAAAATCAGACCGAAGATGTTTATCAGGAATCTGTCCAACATGTCAATAAAGCGACAACGTCCCATCAATTAGGAATATCTATCTTTTTCAGAGAAGGATTTCTTACAAATGAGAAGATTCCAAGAATTAGCTTCCACAATAAGGATGGGTTAGCATCTTGATTTCAAAATAGAAAGTATCCCATCGCAAACAGAATCTGTCAAAACATGCATTATCAAGGAAAAGGGCTAGGCCTACATGAGCAAGGAATTATAGAACCTATACAAGTTCAGGCAGATTATAGACATCAAGGTCTTGGCTATTCCTCAGTCAAAGAATCTAATGATGATAGTGGCCCCTCCTTGACATTGGGGGAAACTTTATCAGATACAGATATCAAAATGGGTGTCGTGAATAGTCCTTGTCATAAGATTGTTGCCAACACCCCTTCCATCCACACCCCTTTTGTCCACACCATAAACCGTCATTCCAACATAAATAAACCTCCCATTTGGAACCAACAAAAAGAAAATTATTACAAATCCAAAGTTCAAAATCAAATTTCAAAGGCCATTGAATCAATTAAAAATCAAATTGGACAAACTAAGTTAAAATGGATCCCAAAGAAAAATGGATCTAGCAAAAAAAATATGTCAAATTCATAAGTCAATCAAAATGTGGAGCTACAGGACAAGAGGACTCCTACATATAATAAATGTCCACCTCCTTCAAAATGGTCATCAAGTAAGACATATAAAAGTGTTGGTTCCAAACATTATCCTAATCAAAATTCCAAACTCTACCATCCAATACTTAAAGTTTGAAAAAAACAAAGTGATTCATACAAACATCCAGCCAATCCTCCCACGCCTACCAACATTCGTCATAATCTTACATCTCACCTAAAGTCCAAAAATCCCATGTCAAAAATCCATCACATCTTGGCAGCAACTCTTTATCATAAGGACTCTCATGGCACTCTATCATGATGTGCGTATTTTGATAAGGCTAACTCTAGTATCAAAAAGGACCATAATGACATCAATCAGTTGTATGCAAGTGCTATGATCCTGACAAGGCAACTACTTTAGAAAAGTCATTTTTGGCATATCATGGCACCCATCTCTACATCGATACTGGCAACAGCTTCAAAATAATTAGTGAGCATCCAAGACACCCTGCCCATATAAAAAATTCCAAAATACAAAAAACTTGAAAAATAAAAAAAATTGTCACCTTGATGAAAACCTGGCAAACAGGCATCTCGTGACACCAAAAAAAACAAAAAAAATAGTATAGAGAAAAAAATCGTTCAATAGTGAAAACCATTCTTATGGCACTTTGGATAAGTACCATGATGAAAACCTGGAAAACAGGCGTCATGTGTAGAATAAATTGTCTATCTGGACCACTACACTTGGGGGCAAGTCATCTCATCTCTCGTACCTTTCCTATGACATTTCCATCTATCCATCTAAGCCTTGGCATTTCCATCCATTGATCTTGACAGCGACTAAGGTACAAACATAAATCATGCTTTGGGAAAACTTTTGACATGTCTATCCTTTTGACCATACCCTATTCAAGAAATATCATGTCCTTATTTTCATAGCCTCGTTATCCCTATGCAACATAGCCCTTGAAGATCACATGACAATTCCCCCAATCTCATGTCTCCCATAGCCATTCATCTTCCTTTTATACCTATCACCTATCTTGGTTTCCTTTGTCAATGGTCTAAATATCCTCCATCATCCCATCTAGGCCTAACAAAGTCATTCCAAATGCAACAAGCCTAATCCTACCAATCTTGCAACCTAGTGCATCATCCAAAACATTGCTTGGATTTCTTCCTAGCCCTTCCGCAGACCTCGATCCTCTTGTAACAACATTATCATCTTCATGTTGTTTTGGGATGTGTCCTTCCCACGTCAAACAACGTTGTCATCGTCATCGTCACCTGTCAATTGGTCTCTAGCTTGACTAGCGGCAAGATCATGGTTGTCCTTGGATTCATGGGCGTAGGCATCATTCACATGCATTTGTCTCAATCCTCGTAAAACATCAAAAAGTAAAAAAAAAAACATAAAATGTCTTGAAAAAAGTCATAAAAATCATAAAATATCTTGCCAAAAATTCCAAAAAAATTATAAAACTTCAAAATCCAAAAAAAATTGAAACATGTCATACTTGAAAAAAATCCAAATAATTTTCAAAACCCCAAAAAACAGAGTCAAGTTAGTCATGTCAGTCAGTCCATGTCATCGTCGAACTACGTTGCCTTTGCGACTCAACGTAGGCAAGGTCGTCTATTGATGTGCCCCTAAGGTATTAGGTCAGTCTATTAGGATTCATCTTGTCTCGTCAAATAATTCAGACACAGTCAAACTCAGACATAAGACAATAGACAGCATAGTCCAATCGGTCATTAAGTCCAAATTAGACAACATAGTCCAATCGGTCATACAGTCAAAATCAATCAAATTGTCAAAGTAATGTCAATCTCGTCACTCTTTGGTCCCCTCCAAGATGTGTCCTTGGACTTGGAACTCGTCAAAATGTCATTTTCCTTCTCAGGATGTGTCCTTCCTAACAATAGGCACCATCCAACCATCAACACCGTCGAATTGGCAACCCGTCAAAACTATCCAAATTGTCAAAATGTCAAACTATCATGCAATCAATCTTTGACAAGCAAACATTGGCAACCACAACTAATTGGTTGTTAATTTTTCCGGGTCTATTTTGTCTTATCTTTGAATTGCTTTGTCTCTTGGTCATGTTACTAGTTACCTCGAGGATGTCCCATGAAGGATTTAGAGGTGCGATGACGTCTCATGATCTATTTTATTTTCTTTGATGATTGTCTGTGGATTGTCTTGACAAAAAGACTGGAGCAACTTGGCCCTTAGTATGAGTTATGACATTCCTTGTCTATGATTGTGTTTTTTGCAAGTGGATGACCTTGCACACCTTAGTCTATGTCATACCCTAGTGTTTTTTGTCCATTTGTGTCATTTTTTACCGCCCAATGATGATTCGAGCAACACCTATTAGTACTTTGGCAAATATTGAAGGTTTCTTTCCCTTCCCACTCTTCTTCTCTTCCCCTCTAGCATTTCCTCTAGTCTGCATCTTCATCATCCTTATTTTTATCCCTTTATCTTCTAGTCTTCTCATATATTTTGAGAGCACACTCATGTTCTTTGAACCCACCTGTCCTCTCAAGGGGGCATACCGCTACCTCCTCATCATTCTTCCTCATCCTATTTTGCACTGGGGCATATTTTTGACTTATTTTCTTTGCCACAATGTGACAAGCTACATTATGACAAAGAGGGGGCAAAATGTAGACACATAAAAATGGCCTAGACCTGCAGACCACATTTTTCTATGTCTTATCATGCTTCGTCTCAACATAATTAAAATATTTAATTATGTCCTATAGTCCAAATTCAACTATTAATTAAATAATTCTCAATTATTTAATTAATTCATATCTTTTATTCCTCCTGGATATTTAAATAAATAAATTACATTTATTTTATTTAAATACGTAGGTAATTTCCTATGTCCATCTATAATTAAATAAATTCCTAAATTTATTTAGTTATTATTTGTCCACTATTTCTTCCTGATTATTTAAATAAATAAACTTTATTTATTTATTTAAATACGCCATTAATTTCTCATGTCCTCTTATAATTAAATAAATTTCTATAATTTATTTAATTATTATCTTCTCCAACTCTTTCTAATTTTAAATAAAATCATTTATTTAAAATTACCCACTTTCTAATTTCCCACCAAGTAAATAATTTAAAATCATTATTTACAACTTTCTTTCTAATTTTAAATAAAATCATTTATTTAAAATTGTCCACTTTCTAATTTTCCTTCAAGTAAATAATTTAAAACCATTATTTACTGTCACATGGCCCCGCCACTTTTTGAATTAAATTGATTTTTAATTTAAAAAGGACAACTCACCTCTTGTGGGAATTAATTTTAAATTTCTATTTTAATTTCCCACTTTCCTCTTTTTTTGTGCCAGATCCTCTCCACCATTGATTTATTTTTTCTAAAATCAAATCTCAACCTTTCATTTTAAATTTCACCCTAATGTTGCCCTAACCCTAATTTCTAGTTGTCACAATTAATTCCAACCTTTGATTTTAAGGCATTTCTCATCTTTCAATCTTTGTCATTCACCTAAAATTGACTTTTCTATAAAAAGACAATTTTAGTCTCGTTTTGTCACCTCTTCTTCTTCATCTAGTCTCTTAATCTCTCAACTTCATCCACATCTAGAATAATAGACATTTACATCTTACACTTGCATTCTTGGATTTCTCTATCAAATCCTTCAATATTTGCTTAGGTCTTGTCATAGTCAATATTTGCTCACGAAAAAATCTGAGGGCACTCATCATATTGTAGAAAATAGAGGTGTAATGGAGGTCAATCATAGAGGTTGAAGATCTTGGGTAGACTCTTTCCTTTATTTTCATGTTTTCTCCTTTGTGCTTCATTACTTACTTTGGGTTTGATTTTGTTTATGATCTAATCATGCTAACCTAAATTTACCCTTAGTTATAGCAACAACTCCAATCCACCACACTTTCCATACAACATAACTTCCCATCATAAATAAACACGTACATGATGCATCTTTCTTTTCCAATATTAAGATTTATACGGCACATCTACCCACAACACTTCCATTTAATTTCATCATTTCCAATTATTTTCCTAGTAGATGCATGATGGCACTCAACTCACCTCACACTCACCACCTTTTCATCACGATGACATTTCAAGTATTTTTCTTGTTATTAACTATGATTATCATTAAATCCTATTGATTTTCTCTAGACTTCACAATCATGCACCCATTTGATTTATATTATATCAAATATATAAAATGCTTTCAAATATATCTTCTCTATCCTTTATGTACCCTACTATTTGAGAAAAAATAGCAACATTAAGTTGGGGGAGAAAAACTAGTTGAGTTGTCATTTCCAAATTTCATTTGTCAATAATTCAAGAGAGTTGCATACAAGCTTTCATTCCATTCGAAAAGTCATAAAAATTTGCAAACACAAAGGTGGCAACATTCAAAAAGTAGCAAGCATACTAAGAACTAAGCAAATTGAAGAATAATTTGAAGCAAAATTCACTTGACAGAGGTTATAGAACTGTAGAATGGGAGGCAACATTGTTAGAAGAGAACCAATGGCACATAATCTGATATTGGAAGACTAGCAGTGTCTACCAATCTTTCAACAAGTTGGGTGGTTAGACTATTTTCTCTATCTAGCAAAATACAATAAAGTCATGACACAACAATTCTCAAACACGTTGCAAAATGATGAGGCTACAATCATAGGGTTGAGAGTGGATGCCTTGGAAGCAGCAGTAGCATAAGTTTCTAGGTTTCCCAAGATATGAGAATAATTTCCAATAAGAGCTAATGCAATCATAGCAAGGAATGATTTCACACGGCCAGGAGAGAATTTGGAATCCTTGGCAAAAGGTATAAAAATATTTTCCTTGCTATGGTTATGGGATTCTGTTGCCTCTTATATGGTTAAGTATTTAACCTGTGATGGTAGGAAGTCCCTTTTGTATACAATACATTTTAAACTTTTGGGTCACCTACACCATTAAAGGCTCGTGAACATTCTCAATTTCTTGTATAATTTACCGAAGAGGATGTCTTCTAAATAAAAAAGGAAAATAAATCAATCTACTTTGTCACATTATTGTTTAGTCACCTTGTTGATCAAAAGGAGTCTCAAATGCAATTCCCTAGTGTGTCTTGGGAAGGATTTTTAGCTTGCAACAATAATAATGATATTCTTGTGACGCCCAGTGAGGATGAAATAAATAGGGGCCAAGAATAAAATGAGCCTTCCATGGTTGTTGAAGAGGAACCTTTACCCCCTTCTTCACCCATTGCATCACCTACCTACAACATTGTGAGAAAACAAAGCCAAGGGTGCAGAAAAAATAACCTACAACTTCTAGGGAGAAGCTCATAGCACCTATGGAATCATAAACCCCTGCCTCTACCAAAATCCCTTCTAAGCCCAAGAAACAAAAAGGAAAAGTACAACCTCTATCTCTGCACCCAAAAAGAGGCAAAGGAGGTTAGTACCACCAAAAAGGTAATCACATTGTCTCAAAAGAGGGGCCATGCAAGAGGGAAGGCGAAGCCTTAGCAAGAAAGGGTAGTTGCAATGGAGTCTGAAACATGCAAGAATAAAATGTGCCTAGTGATCAAGTACAGTATAAAGCATTGCAATACATGTATTTGAGCAGCAACTCAAAATTTAACTATGAAGACTTGTTTATGTCGAGGAAAAAGCATAGACCTCAAAATAGCCTGTTTTTGAAGAAGGGTTTGTTTCATCCATTGAGGCCAATGAAGAAGTATTTTTAGAAAAAGAAGACGAATTATTTTTAAAAGGGAAGGATGAGAGTAAGGAACTACAAGAAGACTTGTTGAGGATAAAAGAATTGGAAGAACAACTCAAGAAATACCAATAGAGTGAAAATGGATTGGATAGTAGGATTTGAGAATTGGAGAAAAGGTTGCATGCTTTTGAACAGCAAGGGTCAAGTTTGGAAAAATTCGCATAGTTGGCCATTTTTTAGATTAACCAGAGAACTCCACAACCTGTGAAACAAAATGAAACCCCAAGGATGCCTAGAACCTAGAACCCCTACTATGGTTACCCTCGAGATGGAGTTGTGGAACAAAATAGAGGAATTTTCTCAGTTACAAAAGAATTGGGACAAAAAAATCGAAATTGATATCAACACACACTAGAGAAACTAAAAGGAAGGATGTATATATTAAGAAATTAAAAGTAAAAATGGAGAAGATACCTAACTAAATAGTCCAACTCTTGATATGTAGACCACCTACTAGGGTTTACACCCTTAATTTGCAAAAAAAAAATGTTTTTAGTTTAGTCAACTAATCACCGACCTTCCAATTTCCTTGTCTTCACCTACATTATTTTTGGAAGCATACCAATAGGCCATCCTAGATATGCAAGACCAATTGTGTGAATTTTACTTGTATAATCTAGCCATTCCTTATAACTCTATCTAGAACCCACTTATCTTTATGGGAAATGTTCAAATCAAGGCAATGGCCTTATTTATTAAGAATGAACATCAGAGGGGATAGTAGCAAAGAGATTATAGTGAAAGGGAGAATTCATTTCCCCTTCTTATCAGAGAAGAGTCAAAATATCCTGGAAGGATGGTAGAGGAATGTATTGACCTAATAGAGAGAAGGTGGGTGGAGAAAAAGATTCAGGAATGCAAGGAGAAGGACTAAAAAAGGTTTCAAGAACTAGAAGTAGGAACATGGAGAGAAGCACTTAACTTCTCTAAGGAAAGATGGAAGGAATTAACACCTAAGCTAAAAAAGGATCCCCATTCAGTCTTCAACTACTTGGCAGCAATTAAAAGAGCTCACAAATATGTCACCGCCTTGATTGAAAATAATATCACCTGGTTCCCCTTCTTTCCATCCTCCTCTTCTCTTATTTCCAATTCCACATTGGACAGGAAGAAGAGAGGAGATAGGGGCAACAAAACAGGCTAGATGGGAGAGAATATCAAAGCAAAAAGGGTTCTACCTAAAGTAGGGGAAGGGGTCACTAGTATAGTGGACTATAGGAAAGTTGCATTGCAATACAATAAAAGACCCTAATTTTCTTGAGGAAAAGAAAGAAGCCCAGTTGGAGGGATGATGAGCCCTAGAAATTTCCAATTCCTTGCTTTAGTTTCATGTTTTTTATCTCACTTCTGCTAAGTTTCAAAAACATTTCCAATCCTTTCTATATACTTTAAGTGTTTAAAAAGTATTGAAGTTAAGATATCGTATTAATGAATAAGTGTGTGATCTTTGAATGTATATGGGATCTAGTAGAATTTTATGATTTATTGTATTTAATAATGAAAATGCCTTGGGAATAATACTAACCCCTATAGTGAAGAACATGTCAACTCGTAGCAGAAGGATGTTGGTTCAACACGACCAAAGAAGGTGATGAACTATAGCACATGCATATTTCTTGAAGATGATGTAGGTAATGGTCTGAGGATGTGAACATGGATATTCATGTGTCATTCCATTTCTTCAATAAATCATGGGAGGAAGAAGAGGCTCATTCTAATAGGGGATAGCAATTTGTCAAAAAAATTACCCTGTAAGGCACATTTTCTAGTTATCACAATCTTCTTAATTAGTGTAGAGTCCTTATCAAACTCTTACACTTACTTTTGCTTTTTGTTGATTTTTTTGTTAAGCTAAGGCTTGGTCCTCTTCCTACGTTTTTGGAAGAGCTAACAATTTCTCATAGTTTTTTTTCAGTTTTGAAATAAGAGGACTCTCATAGACCCTATATATGATGATGTTGTGAGAGATCGACTAGCTAGATTTTTGTACAAAATAGATTGCATGTAAGTCTCATTATACTTTGTTCTAGAGATTTGTGTATGTTCGGATTACAATAAATAAGGATACTATAGTTTCATGAATTCCTAAGTTAGTAATTGAAGAGACATTGTGGACTGCAACAACTCAAGCAAGGGCCACTTGTGGTACTGTAGAGTCCATGTTAGATTAGATTATAAGTTAGATTGTGAATTATAGATTCTAAATTATAGTTTTTGATTTATGTTATGTTGAATTCTCTTAATTAAATTGAGTTTGATCACACTGCAGCATAAAGAGTCATTCATTATAGTCTGTGTAGGAACAGTCCCCCATAGCAATTACTATAGTTACTTACAGTAACTACTATTGTTTGACCTACTTTCTACATAGGAGTTAATTTAGGTTAAGTAGTTTCTAAATGAAATTTTGTTTATTCTTTCATTTGTATTCAATTGATTAGTATGGTTTAGGATTCTCAACTGCACTTACAATTCCAGCATCATCTCAAGATTATGAATCCCTAGTTGAAAAATTAATGAAGCACCCCTAGGAAAATGGATTGCTTAATTTAGAATTTGTCGGTTCGTTAAGTCGTATGTATGCTATCTATATCAGTTGATTGGACATAGGGGAAGCTCTACACTGAGGGAGAAGTAGAGAATTTCAAGAGGATTGATACTAAGGAAGAACCATGGAAAGAAAGACAATAATGATGGATACAAGTGATTTCACCAAGTTGTCCTGAAAACAAGACAATGTTTGTAATGTCCCCATTTTTTGAGTGATCGCCTCATGGAGTTGGTTAGACTATCTTATTCTTGTATGTTAAGCTGGAGGGATAAGGGAATGACCTAATTGATTAAATATTATACTTAATCAATTTATTAGGGAAAATTGATGATGAGAGATGACTTTGTATATTTTTGAAAGATTATTGGTGAATTCAAAATAAATAAAATTATTTTCCCTAGAGATGAGCAACCAAGGAGAGAGAAAAAGCAAATAAATAAAAGAAAATAAATGGAAGAAATATCAAGGATGGTTGGACAAATTGAATGAGAAAAATAAGATAAATCCAAATAAAATTCCCTCCAGGTGGATGACCTAGTGAGAGGTCAAGAAATGAAATATTTAATGCCACAAGTGGTTTGCCCCATTTGGAGAAAGGAATGAAAAAATAAAATAAAACATTTTATTTGTGTTTTTTTGGGTGCCTAACATGCCTTGCATGAGGTCAGCCCTAAGGAGGAGGGGAAAAAAGAAAATAAAATACGAATATATTGCTTAAGGAGGTTGGCCTTGATAAGGTTATTTTGGAGGGCTATAAAACAAAGTAAAGTGCAAGTCATTTGGCATCCATTCATATCTTATTTCATTTTGGGAGATTCTTCTCTTTGGATGCAACTTTAGTTGGGCTTCATTCCAAGGAAAAAAGCCCTTGTGAATGTGATCAGTTGGATGAAATCCTAGCTCATCTTGTGGATAACTCATGACAACGTTCTAATTGCACTTCATTGGAGACATATGGAGGTATGTGGGGTTATCGGCGTGGAACATGAGGATGTATCAGTAAGGTTGTTTGTTGAAAATTTACAAGGAGTAGCAGTTGATTGGTTCTACAATCTTGATGCCAGAACTATCACAAATTGGGCTACTCTTCAAACCAAGTTCAAGGAAAGATTCAAGCCCGCTGAAGATGCCCATGTCGGGTGATCCCACAATAGTGGTTTACACTTTTTGGACAAACTTGACATTGAACTGAATTTTTTTAATTGAATCTTCACTTTCGAGCACCTATAGTTGCTAAACCATGAGGAATTTGAAGATGATGCAAACTAGTGATTTGTGAAATTTTGTTTGTAGATTTTGAATATATATATTTTTTTAAATGGAATCAAATTGCATTTCTTTTTCCATCTCCTACGAAAACTAGTTTTTAATAGTAAACACCATTTTTAAAGAGTGACGTGTACTTGCTAACACATAATTTTTTTTGTATGAAGGATAAAATTCTATTTTTTTCGAATTTAGATTTGCAACTATGATATCTAGTGCATGCAATTCATTTCATAGTGTTTTATTGAATATTTTTTTCTTAATTAAGTTTTGAAGTCGAACCAGTTACAATTTAGACATAGGTTTACTTGCTAACACAACTTTTTTTGTATGTATCAAAATTCAATTTTATTTTTTTTGTTGGATCAAGGATATCAATATCAAGTGCATAGATATTTTTCAGAATTTGTTTTGATAATCTACTATTTTTCCACATGTGCAGAACAGAGAGCTTGATTTTCGGTGAAAAACCTACATTCACAAGAAATCAAAAATAAATATATTTAATTTGATTATTAAATATATTTAAAATTATACTTTTTGGGAAGCTTATAATAAGGACTACATACTTAAAAAAAAAAAATTTAAATGAATTCATTTGATCCCCCAAAAGGTAAATCAAAAGTGGTTTTTTATCAACATTTTGATAGGTGTAAAGGACACTCTGTTATAGGTATGGTTTAAAACTAGCGGGGTTCTATCCAGGGGGGTTTCGTCTAAGGAAGTTTGATCAAACCCTCTTTAATTGGAATCCTTTAAATGGAATTTTTCAAGGCTTAAATCATTATATTTTCTAAAAATATGTGATTTCAACAAAAATTAGGATGTCCCAAAAAGTGTAAACCACTATTGTGGGATCACCCTACCTTGTTGGCTCAACTTAGAAGAATGAGGAAAGAACTACATGAACCTATGTGTGAGTTTGTGGCAAAATTCAATAATTTGACAACCAAGATTCCGACCAATGCTCAACCAACACCTCACAATATTTAGTGCTTCTTAATTAATACGTAGTTGCCGAAGGTAAGTTTCCTTTTGTGGAGATCTAACCCGGCAACCCTTGATGTTGCAAAAACATTGGCTACTGAGGTTGAAGATGATTTGATTCTCAATGGAAAGATAAGAAAGGAATTGAATAGGAACAAAGGACAGACATCTTCAACTCAAACTTCCTCAAGCACCACAGATCCTATGGTGCAAAAGTTAGCAAATGAATTACTAGCTATTAAAAAGCAAATTTCTCAAGGATTGTCTAATCCTTCATATAAGGACGTTCAAAGGAGAACTTATCCGAATGCTTTGAATTATCCCAACAATGCTCAAAGGAACTAGAATAGACTTCATGCACCACAAGGAATACTTGTCCTTGAAGTGCCTCCTACAAATGCAGCAATGGGATACTATGAAGCTTAGCAAGAAGAGTTTTTTGCAGCTGGAATATCTCTCAGAAGATAATGCCAATCTCTTCCAAGAGGAGGAAGAAGATCCGGCTAGCAACTCTAATATTGGGTTTTTGAACTATGAAGAAGAATTTGATCAAGAGGAAACTTTTTCTAATGCTTATGTTGTTTTCACTCATTCGCAAAATCAACTTGATCATCAAAAAGGTGATGCATCTAAAGCAAAGGATAACTCAGTATGGCAGTTACAATTGCCAAGAGAGGGAATCCTTTGCCATTCCAACCAAGAGATATAGTAGGGAATAAGCAAGTAAGTACCTCCAATCCTCTTGCATCTTCTTCTACGTTTAAGACTAGTACCCTAATTCCCAAACCCCAAAATGAGAATATCTCGTCTTCTTTGTCAAATCCTTATCAAGCCTTTGACATTATAGACCATGCAAAGAAGACCAAAGTTCAAATGTTAGAAGTTGAGTACCTTTAGGCTAACCCAGATCAATTTGATAGACTTGTTAAGTTTTTCAAGATTAAAGGAACTCGTCCTAACCAAGACTCTTCCCAGAACATACCATTTGTTCCCAAACCGAGGCCTTCACAAAGTAAATTGATTTCCATTCCCTCATTCGTCCCTGGAAAAATTGATATGTTTTATATCTCCTTGTTGGTTAATGGTTTTAAGTTAAGTAATTGTTTCATTGGTTTGAGCGCCTTCGACAATGCAATGCCTACCATAGTGGCTACTTCTTTGGGTTTGAATTTAACCAAGACTTTTCGTTGATGTTTTTCAATGGAAAACAAGAAAGTGCCTCTTATTGGGCAAATTAAAGATGCACAATTTGCATTTGTTTCATTTTCAAATAAGAAGATTAAAATGACTATCTTGGTAGCTGATGTCCTAGCCTCATATGGGATATTGTTGAGATGTAACTTTTGCAAGGATGTTGGGGGAGAAATCAATATGGACTAGTCCAAGGCTAGAATACCCGTCAAGGGTCTTATGCAGAAATTGCTTCTAAAAAGGGAGGCCAAGTTTTTTGTAACAAAGTCTGATGACCCAAGAGCCCAGATCCTCTTTGAGTCTTTAGGAATGGGCACATATTACTTACAAAATGAGGAATTTTCTAGTTCCTTAGATAATGATTCAAGTAAAGAGTAGGAAATTAATGGCTCATCTTCTTTAGATAGAGAATCTTCCTTAGGCATAACATCTTTTTTAGATAGTGAAACTTCTTCAGATGAAGAGATCTCAAATTTTGAAACTGTCAGTTTATGAGATCCAAATGATGTTTGGTCTATGGAATTTGATGGCAGTTTCTCTTCTACAAGATTTGGAGTGGGGATAGTTTGTGTTCCCACAAGGAAAGATCTTCCCTTTCTCTTTCAAACTACAATTTGATAATATTAACAACACTACAAAATATGAGGCGTTGTTGTTAGGGATGGAGGTTGCATGTAAGAAGGGAATCAAAAACCTTCATGCTCAAGGTGATGTTGAATTAGTAGTTTTTCAGGTAAGGAACCTGTATCAAATGAAAAATGAATGATTAAGGCATTACCAGAATCTCGATTGGGATTGTATTGAGGGTTTTGATGCATTTGATATATCAGTAGTTCCACGTGAGTATAATGATAAAGTTGATTCTTTAGCAATGTCAACTACTCTTTTAATTCCACACAAAGACTTTCATGGAACCATATATACTATTGAGCTAGTTTTTCGGACAAGTGTTCCAGATAACTCAAATCATTGGCAGATTTTTATTGATGACAATCAAATTGTTGCCTTTCTTGAAAAGGCTGAAAACTTCAATGAGTTGTATTTTGAAGGAAGTGAATCTCCTCCTTGAGAGTCAAACACTGAGGTAGATCAAAATACTGGTGAAGAAATCTTGCAACTCAAAGGGAATAAGATACCCAAAGGTTTGTTATCTCTGGAAAAACTTTTTGACAAGCATGATCGCTATGTCAAGAAGTAGAAACAATCCAGTTTTGAATCGTCAACAGAAGTTGAGCAAGTTAACTTGGGAATTGAGGAAGATCCCAAAATGGTGAACATCGGCAAATGTTGCACATCGGAGGAGAAAGATAATTTTGTAGAGTTATTGTGGCAGTACATGGATGTATTTTCTTATTCTTATGAAGACTTAAAATATTTTCGTTTGCAGGAGGTCCAACATGAAATTCCCCTTAAGACAGGTTCCTTGCCTCACAAGCAAAAGAAGAGGCAATACAATCCAAAGATTTCAGGTACTATTATTTTCAAGATTCAAAAAATTCTTAACCCAAGAATTATCTTTCTTATTCACCATTCAACGTGGATAGAAAATATTGGTCCTATACAGAAAAATAATGGGGAAATCTGCATTTGTGTGGATTTCAAAAATTTGAATCAATTGTCACTAAAGGACAATTACCCTTGTCGATAATGGACCAAGTATTACAAACAGTGATGGGATCTGAAATGCTATCTATGTTGGATGGCTTTTCCATATATAATCAAGTGGAGGTAAGCAAGGAAGACCATCATAAAACTGCCTTCACTATGCCTTGGGGTACTTTTGTTTATCACGAAATGCATTTTGGTTTAATCGTCATTGCTACATTTCAAAGAGCGATGGACTTGGATTTTTGTGATGTGATGGGTAAGTTCATTATGGTCTATCTTGATGACTTGACAATATTTTCAAAGAAACGTCAAGATCATTTTCATTACTTGCAGCAAGTTCTTGAGAGGTGTCGGCAGTACGTTATTTCCCTCAACCCCAAGAAATCAATCTTTGGGTTACCAAAGGTAAATTCTTTGGACACATTATGTCTAAGGAAGGTATCAAAATTGATCTAGAACGGTTCAAGTCAATTCAAGGTCTTACTTTACCTTCAAGTAAGACAGTCGTCCACTCCTTTGGGAAGGTGAATTTCTTACGAAGGTTTGTACTAGACTTCGCAGAAAAGACACGTCATATCATTGATATGATGAAAGGTAAATCTATCTTCCATTGGAGTGTAGAAGGGAAAGTTGCATTCAACAACATTAAGGAAGCCATTGCGCATGCTCCAGTTCTAGTATGCCTAGACTACACCAAGGACTTTATCATGTATAGTTACGCTTTTGAACACACACTATCTGCAATATTGGTGTAGTAAAATAATGAGGGGATTGAATCTCCTATAGAATTCATGAGTTCTCCATTGAAGGCTCATGAGTTGAAATACTCACCAATGGAAAAACAAGCTTTTGTTGTGGTTAAAGCAGTTAAGAATTTTTGGTTTTGCATCCTAAACACATGTTGTTGCATTAGTGCCGGATTCCACAGTCAAGTCCATCTTGACTCAACAAGAGTTTGGAACCAAAGAGGCAATTGGATTGCCAAGATTTAGGAATACGACATGGAGATCAAACCCACTAAGTTGGTACATGGGAAAGGTTTATGTCAACTTATCATTGATAATCAACCAGAAGAACTATCAAATGATGAGGAAGAAAATGTTGAGGATGTTTTCACAGTCTTGTTTGTTAGCACGACTAATGAATGGTATACAAATATTGCACACTTTTTCACTTATGGAGAATGTCCTGAGCACCTGACTTTCAAAGAGAAGAGGACAATCAAACTCAAGGCTATGAACTTCATTCTATGGGACAACAGTTTGTATAAGAGGAGTCTTGATGGTACCTTTATATGTTGTGTAGATAAAGCACAACAAAGCAAGTTGTTGGAGTCATTTCACAACTTAGCATGTGGAGGACACTTCTCAACACCAATCACAACTCACAAGATCTTGCGAGAAAAATACTGCTAGCCCGCACTCTTCCAAGATGTGTATAATTGGGTACATAAGTGTGAGTTATGTCAGTACTTCATGGGAAAACCCATTAGCACCACTTCCCCTCAAGCCAATGATCATTGAAGAACCCTTCCAACAATGGGGTATTGATTTCATTGGTGTCGTTAATCCACCATCAAGTGCAGGGCATATCTATGTTCTCATGGCAACTAGCTATTTCACCAAGTGGGTGGAAGCCATTCTGGTTAAGCATGCTACTTCAAAAGTGGTATGTAATTTTCTTAAGGAAAACATCATTTCAAGGTTTGGCATTCTGAAAAATTGTAGCCGATAATGCTACTTCCTTCTCGTCCAGTGAGATAACAAAGTTTTTCTTCGAATATGGGATCACTCTCTCATTCTTTAGACTATTACCCCCAAGGGAATGGTCAAGAAGAATTGAATAACAAAAATTTGGTCACCATTAGAAGTTGGTGGACGAGAATCAAAGATCTTGGCACAAGGCATTGTATGATGCATTGTGGGTAGATCATATTACCCCCAAAAGGGAAATTAGCATGTCACCGTTTCAACTATTGTACGGGTTGAATGCGGAAATTCCTATCACACTATAATTGCCCGCTTTGAAATTGGCTTCCATTGAAGATGAAAATTTTGACAACTCTATGGACAAGCGCATCATGTTCCTTGTTGAACTGGAGGAGAAGTGCATATAGGTGGTGGATCACATTGCGGAACACCAAAGTCAAGTCAAAAGGATTTTTTATAAAAAAAGGAAAAGTCTCGTAATTTTCAAGTTGGAGATCAAGTCCTATTGTGGGACAAAAGAAGAGAACCTAAGGGTATGCACGGAAATTTTGATTCCTTGTGGAGAGGACCTTTCACAATTCACCAACTTTGTGGTGAAAATAGTTTTCTTCTGGCATATTAGGACGAGACACCATTTTCGTTGCCTCAGAGTGGACAAAATCCAAAGCTCTTCACTCAGTGAGGTGTCAGATAAGTTTGTAAATATTTGTATAGTTTTTGTGTCTTTTTCTTTTGTCTTTTTGTGTTTTTTTGTGTTTTTTTGTGTCTTTTTCTTTTGTATTTTTGTGTCTTTTTGTATCACCTAACTCTATAGCCCAATGGAATGGATGAAGGCACTTAGATTCTGGGATTCTTCTCCCTTCAATCGTTTCAAAGGATGATCGAAAGAAGCTCCCTAGTTAGAGCCAGCTATTATCCTTGAATTCAATTGCGCTCAATTTGTGGGATAACCCCTACGAAATTTGTTCATTTTGTAGTCAATGTTCTTTAAACATGTAAAACGAGGCAAATCTTACTTGCTCTCATGCATGTTCCAAGTCCTCGAAAAGTCATTTGAGTGATTACCTCTTTTCGCCTTCAAAATTTGCAAAAAGTTAAATTGCTAAGGTTCAGTTTTTGGAGTTAGTTTTTTTCCTGGATATGTAAGAGCACTGAAATCCAGTGCCCTTGTATACCTTTAACAAAAATAAAACATGCAAGAGTGCTAAAATTTAGCGCCCCTGCATGTTTTTTGCAGAATGTTAAACTTGTGTAATAGCACTAAAATTTTCCACTGATGCATCTCGAGTTCACATGTATTGCATTAATTGCGGGTTTCAAATGTGTCTTAAGGCTTTTAAATCGGTTTTTGTTTTATTTTAATTTCATTTTAGTTTCTCTTTTCCCTTTGTTTTCTTTTGTGTGCTTGATTGCGCTCTTTGAGCATTCTGGTTGGATCTACACAGATTCGAGCAAGTCATTCTTCGCCAGCGTCCACCTAGGGTTTTCATCATCGTTTTTTTACACGGGTATGTCATTTCCTCTCTTTTATTTCATAGTTTTTATGCACGTTTTTCTCATTTAGGGTTTTAGTTTGTTTCACTAAGTGTGGTTAGTTTTTAGTATTCAATTCATATGTTCTTTAGTTTCTTTTCTGGCTTTGAATGTTGTTGGTAGTCAGGTTGTTCCCTTTATACATAGGTATACCCTTATTTTAATAAGGTGTCGCAAGTCATTAACCCTGACTCCTTTGTTCGCATTTTCTTTTCATCTTGTGAGTTTCAAACCTGCTTGGCATCATAATCTTTGGTGTTTTGAAATGAAGGTGCTTCAAAGTTTAAAGCCCTACATCAAAAAAAACTAGTGCAAATCATATGCAACCTCGGGCTTTATACCCGTTGTTTCATATAATATAGTGACCCGACGGTGCCCATTTCAACCTCAACTCACATGTAATATCAGAGATTTTTGTCGCTAATACATGTGTACCCATTGACCCCACATGTGGGTCGGGGTTTAAACCCCGACTTGCATGGTCATGTTCGACCAACTCCATATATGCAAGGTCGTGGTTTTTCCCCGTTGTTGCATATGTTTATGCTACCAACCTCACATATAGGTCGAGGAAAAAACCCCAACCAACATGAAATTGCATCAATGCATTACCAAATGTAAGAGTGGGAAATTTCACCGCTTGAACACAACTAAGTCTTATCTCGTGTAGGGACGGGAAATTTTCCCGCCCTTGCATTGATTTGTATTACCCCAAATGTAGGGGCAGGGAAAATCCCGCCCTTACATCATTTATGATTTTCCCAATTTATGAGCACAAAAGTTTTGCACTACTACATACAAAATGTAAACTTCAAGTGTAAAGTGCAGTTTTTCAGCGCCTCTGCACTCAAATAAAAACTCCATGCAATAGCTCAAAATTTCTTCGCTTTTACATCAAAAATACTACCAACATGCAGTACCTCAGAATTTTTGTGCCCTTGCATACAAAGTGAAAATCCCATGCAAATGCGTGGTTTTTCTCTACCATTGCATCTAAACCTTCAAGCACATGTAGAAGCTCATTTTTTTCCCACCAATGCATAAAACCCTATGTTTTCTACACTAGAAAATTTGAACTTCTTGTTGCAGTTTCTCTTGTATGTCGTTTCGGATATTTGCACTCAAATTCTTGAAAGATTGCAAGCATTTTACTCTTCCTACAGTTGCTTCACAGATGTTTGACCCATCTCCAAGCAAAAAATCCATGAAGTATAAGTATCAAGGGGTTTTCCTGACAACCTCGATTTCTTCTAACATTGATGACATAAAGGATGCAAAGATAGGACATGATATGTACGAGTTTGTGGAGCATACTAAGAAGCAGTCATTAGATGAGGGTATGAGATACATTGTAGAAAGTAACATTCAATTGGTGGCTTCATTTCCAGTAGTCGTACACAACGCTGAGTTTTTTCTTGCAATGGCTTCTCATTACAACAAGGATGATAGGAGTGTAAGGGATCTCGATGGAAATATAATCATCATATTAGATGCAAATTTTTTTGTGTCCTAGCATTGATACATATGTCGATCTTACTATTGAGAAAGTGCAAGCTCACTATGATAAGGATCCAAATTATTGTAAGAAGGAAATTAATGCAAGATGGTTAAAGAACCCAAGGCCAAACATCTCAAGATGGCCAAAGAGATTTCCTCATAGTGGCATTGTCTAGGAAATTAATGATCTGATTACCCTTCTCAGCAAGGTTAAAGCATTGTCTAACTCTTCTCATTTTCAAGAGTGGATGTACTTGTGCATTCATGTTGTCAAGAAGAGGAAACAACAGATTTTCTAGGGACAACAGATAAGCGATGCCATTCATGATCAACTTGTAAAGGTGCCTTCTTCACTGAAATTTTATATGACCTCATATTTGGTTTATGTTGTTGCATCAATGAGGAACTTTCCAGGGTTGACATTTGAGGGAGATAGGAGACGCATTCCAATGTATCAATACTACTCACAGTTGACCTTGAATAAGAGTATTCATCACTTCAAAAGGGTCAATGGTGCTTTCTTTGCCCCATATATGTGCATGTTCAACAAAGAACTTGAGAACAAGAGAGTCTCAGATGATGCATGGTCAGTGGTTAACAGGGTTGATTGTTTGTACTTGCAGTTCCCTACTTCCATTTACATCAGAGTTGGTTGCTTTGCAGGATACCCATACATGCCCCCAAGGTATCCAAGTGATAAAATCATTCTTATGGAGCTTTGTAGACAGATCATAGTTGTTCATAGCAAACAAGAAAAACCATATAAGCCAAGGTTCAAATTTCCTCACCATAGGTAGGTATTCTATCCTTACATCTCCTAAAGCCAAAGCTATGGAATCAGAAATGCAATGGGTCACAATGAAAATTTTCAAAAGGAGGCCCAACTTCGACTACAAGGGGATGAAGGATAGAATCAAGAAGGCCTACACTCATGTACATAAAGTGGAAGATATTTGGGTTGATTGCAGAACTAAAGATAACATAAGAAAGATGGATTATTGTTGTTTGACATTGGAGTAGATTGTGAACCTAGATCTAGCAAATATCACAGATGACGTGGAGGATGATGAAGATATCTTGGATCCTGCATATGAGAGAAACAATGTTGCTGAAACCCCTCTCCCCTCAATTCAGTGATCAAAGAAAGAAACAATTTCCATCAAAGAAATATTTCAGCTCATTCTTGCAAATACCAATGTTTGGTTGCAAGAACAGTATATAAGGTTGAAACATTTCAACACTAGATCCGAAGAGGAAGAGCTTGAAGGACAGGTAGGTAAGAAAGCAAAACTGAGAACAAAGAATAAGGGAGATGTGTCTGGCCCAAGCAAAACCCCTAAACCAAAAAACAAATTTAGAGTAGGGTGTAAAAGTCAGACTACAGAAGGGCCATCCTCTGTCACTAAAGAAGTATTAGTTCAAGAGGAGGAACAAGAAGGAGGTCAAAATGAAGAAGCACTGGAATCTCCACGTGACAATTTTCTAGATGACGCCTTTGTCACTTCTTCCCTTATTGTTGCTATTGTGCATACTACTCCCGCTCTTTCTATTGAACAACCTTTGCCATCACCCACTGTTGTTTCTGCTACCATTGTTTTTGTTATGCCTTTTGTTTATATTCATTCAATTCATTCATCCCAAACCTCGGGATCCCTTTTTGATAGTCCTAAGAATGATTTTGAGGATGTTTTTAGGTCTCCTTCCAGTTTGTCGAGTTTATCTTCTCCTTCTTTTGATGTGACTTCACACTCTGAGTTGGATAAGTTCATAACTGAGACTGTGTAAAATATAACGTGAAAATTCTTGAAGCAATTTTAACTAATACTCCACCACTTGTTACTACTATTATTGTGACTGCAACCACTTCTTCTCATACCATGACTACAAGTCCAAAAGGAAGTTCTTCTCCTGTTCCCCCTTGGCTATCATCTCGGACATCAAAAAGAAAGAAGCAAACCGTCTCTCTAGACGACTTTGACTTTGGGTAATAGTGTCAGTGAAGACAAAATCTATGAAGAAACCAAAGAATCTTTCATGGGAGTTAGTAGACAAGGTTGGTTACAATTATGCAAAGGTTGCACAGCCTCCTTCGGGTAAAGCTGTTGAGGGATATTGATATTTTAAAATATTCAATCACAAGGGTGGAGCTCGGTAAGAGGACTCATGAATCTGCCAAGGAAGATGCACAGTCGGCACTGGCTTCTCTTATTGAGAAGCATGGTCAGGAAAAGAAGATCGAGGATCAATACAAAGCTAGAGTTGAACAGTTGACTTTAGTACTCCAAAAGATAACTCAGTCTTTTGAATTTTTTGAACCTATGGCTATAAGCATTCAATATCCTGTTATTCAAAAGGCTGAAAAGACTCATTCACGAGGCAGAGCAATTGGTGAATTTCTTGATAGAATGTTGGAACAAGGAACACAACTCTTGAGATCTTCTATAGACATGGAAAGTGTAAGGTCGGAACTAGGTAAAACCATTGACACACTTTCTCAAGATTTGCAAGAGATGGAAAATAGTCTAGAGGATTGGACGAAAATGAAAGAACTCAAGCTCAATGTGCTAGTGGATATTGGGATAATTTCCAATAGAGAAATGGTCATTGAGGTTAAGTCAACAATGAAACATAAGATAACTGTCATTGAGGATCTGATTAAGGATTTACAAGAGGCTTGAGAGGTCAGTGAAGATAATGGTTCACATCTTGTCACCAGAATCAAAAAGTTGTGCCAATTGTTTGATGACAATCAAAAAATACTTCCCTCTGACACAGTTATCCAAGAATATACATCAATAATGCATAAGGAATTTGAAGATGAAGCTTTTTCAGTAGCTTCAATTGATAAATTGATGGATATTCAACTCACATTAGATAATCTAAAAGTAGTTTTAGAAAGGCATTAGAAAGCTTGCATCACCGTCAAGGACTCAGTCATATGAGTTCTTGCCATCTCTAGACATACCTCAAGTCCTAATGATGAAGAAGTCTAAGTAACCATGAAGAAATATGAAGATTTTTTGGGGAAAGACAATGAAGAATGATGGATGTGCCTTTGCCACACTTAGTTTATTTTCAACATTTTTGTTTTATGTAGTTAGTTGATGACATATGACATGACTTTTGTACATATGCAATTACATGTGAAAACAACACAGTCCTAAATCAAATTGGACTTTGTTAGTTGAATAAGTCAAGTTAGTTTAGCTTTTCCTATTTTAGCTCTCAACTCTCTATATATATGAGGGAGTTTCTTTGTATTAAGAACCTTTTATATTTTGAAGCAAAGTGCTGCCCATTTGAGAAACATATTGAGACTTTTTGTTTAATGTGCATATCAAATATCAATCAATAAAAGAGGCAAATTTTGCATCCAACCTTTGTTTTGGATCTTATTGGTTGTGTAAAATTGTTCTTACATCCTTCTTACTACATTTTCTTGGAATTGATTAATTAAGTGGCATAATATCTTATATTTGAAAGGGAATTCAAATCTGATCTTGATAGTCTTCGTGCTACATCATTATATTTGGAGCTTATGTTCTAGTGTGTGAACTTTGCTAATAATTCGAAGACTTTGGGCTACAGGTTGTTTGCAACATTTTGTGGATCTATTGGTGGCGTATGTTGAAGTCTTTGAGCTGCAACGTGCTTCACTCTTTCTATTTTATGCATCATCATCATTGAAAACAAGTCTTTGAGCTTTTGTGGGTTTTCTAGTTATGGAACTCATTGCTATCGCTTTGATTACTCTTACATTTAGTCAAGTTAGATATTGGTTATTACTGCTCTAAATATACTTTGAAGTGGATTACTTATCGTAATAGTATTGTTGTAAGAAGGAAAAACATCTTTTTTGAAAAAAGAGAAAAGGATGACTATAACACCCAATGGATAAATTTAGTATACATAATCTAGGTTAGTTATCAGTTGATTTAGAGGGCAATAAGAAGGGAGCCTCCCCTTTCTGAGAGGAGAGACTAAAATCTCATCATAGCTATGGTTGAAATCCCCATTTTGTAATTAATCAAGTGATTACAAAATATTCACCCAACACAACATTTATTTTGCATGCGGAGCAAGCTTGCCTCTTGATGATTGAAGAAGCTGGTGATTGTTCAAAGTATTTTGCAACTTCAAAAGCAATAAACTTTTAAATATTATCAAACTCTAGCTGCATGTTCGGATGTTGATCATAAAAATATTGCACAAATTGATGGAAACACAATAGGTGTTGGTTGGAGTACCACTAGATGAGGTTGTTCCTCATATTGCGAGTGACTCAAACTCCAATTTTGATGCAATGTTAACATATGAAGATTAGGTGCAATGACAGGTTGTTTATGTTTTTGTCATTTGTTGTAACTTGTAGCCTTTGGGAATTTTGTTTTAATTTTGACATAATATACAAGCACATTAACAATGAAAGCAATGAAATTTTGTTACTTTTTATGTCAACTCTCGTGGAATTTCTCAAGTTAAGTCTAATGTTATATAATATGGTTCTATAATGTATTTGATGAATGCTTTATATATGAATAATTGAAATTTCCTATATTTAAAAAAAAAAAAATCCTTTTTAATTGCCATCCCCTTAAAAAAGGCCCCCCATCCTCTATTGTGCTAGTCTCAAAAACTCCATTGAGCATAGGAAAAAGTACTAAATAATATGGCATTCAAAGAAGCTATAGTGTCAAATTCAAATAACTCTATATGATTGGAGAAGTTGGTGACTGTGCATAGTGCCTTGCAACTTAAAAGATAAATAAACTTCTAAATATTATCAAACTCTACCTGTATGTCGGAATGTTGATCATGAAAATGCCACACAAATTGATGACACAAAAGGGGTTGGTTGGGGCACCACTAGATGAGGTAGTTTCTCATATTGCAAGTGACTCAAACTCTGATTTTGATGCAATGTTAACATATGAAGATTAGGTGTAGTGATAGATTGTTTATGTTTTTGTCATTTTTTTGTAACTTGTAGCTGTTGGGCATTTTGTTTTAATTTTGATATAATATATAAGCACATCGACAACAAAAGCAACGAAATTTTGTTAATTTGTATGTCAACTCATGTAAATTCTCAATTTAGCTCTAATGTTATGTATTTGATAAATGCTTTATATATGAATAATTGAAATTTCCTATATTTTTTAAACTTTCCTCTCTTTTTAATTGTCATCCCCTTAAAAAAGGCCTCCATCCCCTGGAGTGCCCGTCTCAAAAACTCCATAGTACATAGGAAAATGCGCTAAAAAATATGGCATTCAAAGGAGCTACAGTATAGAATTCAAAGAACTCAGTGAATGTCACATTATCTGACCCCTTAGAATCTGTGTCGACACCTGAAAAAGTAACTACTCTAAGCCACATGGATATTTGGAAGTCAGTGCAAACATAGTCTCTTCTGTTGCCGTCATAATGTAACACGGAAATGTTAACCGTACAGACTATAATGAGTTGCATAATGTTTGAAGCTGAGTATTGGAAACGATAAAGCTGCCAAAAATTACCACCAAAACAATTTCTCTGCTGGAATTTCACCATCACATGAAGAAAAACAGCTACCTGTTACAGGTTCCATACTGCAAGCATATCTTCTACCAGGCAATTTTAAGCTTTTCTATTCCTCTGCATCCATAATCATACCAACATCCTCATAAGGTGTTAGGCCTGATAGAATAAATATAAAACTAGATGAGTGGATCACACATTTTCTGGAATACCACTAACCAATTCAGCAGGTTTTCCAATTCGTCGTCTTTGCTGTTTTTGTGGTCTTGGCGATGGCTTCTTTATCTCTGTTGGTGCAGCTTTACGAGGACTTGGTCTATATAGTATAAAGGTACGACCAATCTGCCCAACCACTACTGATCTTGTTGCTTCTTGCAACCGTGAAGCTACAGCATCCGGCTCGCCTGGACAAGTGCCATGCACCTTCAACTGCAACACAAAACCATACTCATTAAATGATAATCACTTCGAGACTATAACTCTATCAAGAATCATGTAATCACATAGTTCCAATATTCAAATATTTGAAGCCAACATTTCCTTTCAATAGTAGCATAATATTCAGGAATTGTAATAAACAACTAGACTGCTTTTTACTACTTGATAGTCACACACAGAATTTGAAGTGGACCCTTTCATATCATTCCAAGAAACTCTATAAAGTGAGGAAAATCCCGACAATCCCAACCCTTTATGACTGGAAAAACTAACAGGCACAGATGCACTGGTCTGCTTCTTTCATAAACACATAGTTACCCGGAGACTCATACCCTGACTTGTGGTAGCTGTCTCCCTACTGGAAATGGATCCATTTTGGAGACACATCTGAGGATGTCTCTAAATGTCAGGAGTCAAATGAAGTTCCAGAGTACCTCTATATGTCTACTAGAAGCATTTCTTGAAAATTTGTGAAAGTTCCTATTGAAGTTTATTAGATATCTCATATAAATTACATTATTTTCCTCTTCGAGTGCTAACAACTGGTTGAAAGGGGCTAAAAGAACCCAAGAAGTGCACTAGCAGACTTGTAATTTCTACTTTGAGCATGAAATTTTACAAGTTGTTTTAAAGTTGCACGCTTGTAACGTATATAGCCATCTCTAAGTATCCGTGCACTATGCTTTTAAAATAATGTCATTCCCTTCCCCATCCCCATCTTCTATACCCGCAAAGTCTCCCGTCTCCAGGTAACTATGCAAAAACATATCACATAGGCCCTCATAAAGGGTCGACACTGTCTATAATTTATTAGAATTCATGAGGAGGAATTTTGTAGTTTTGCTCAATAGTGGATTGGATAAGCAGAATCTACCAAATTTTGTTAACCTTTTATATTCCAAAGACACGTACCATGGATGTTCCTTCATGAGGAAAGAAGTCCAAATCGGCACTGCTTCTGTAGACAGATACCAATAGATGCAAAGGGGAAATGCCAGTGGATGTATCGCAGTCATTTTGCCAGACAGTCGGGCCAAAAAAGATGCCTTTATAATAATGATAGAAATTTGTCGTGTTTATTTAAACAAAAAATGCAGGATTCGCAATTTTTTGCGCATAATAGCAACAGCTACCACCTTTCCATGTCACTTTTACTTCCAGGCATCATTGATCATCAGAACTTATACATGCAAATGAATGGAAGCTTAATTCGAAAAATACCAAACAATGGATGGATGTACACAAGATTTATGGCACATATACTGGCAAACTTCAAAAAAATACTGATCTGGTCACTAAAGATATGATACAAGAATACGATGACTGAAAGAATGAATTACATAGAAGAATCTAAGAAGATATGCATACCTTCCTTTCCCCAAATAACATGGGAACTTGCAAAATGCATGTCATTATTACAATATTTACAAACTTGAAAAAACTCAAAACTTTATGATCGTAGTTATTCCACAAACTATGACATCATGTAAGCTATGCATCATCAAGATCATCTTACAATTTTCAATTCATAATCAGACTCCCAATGCCTTTAGATTTTCGTTTTGCAACTCTGGTTACTTACAAAATATGGAGTCAAATTGGAAAAAAGATTAAAAACCTAACAGGTCACAGTTGGAGAACGAACAAAGCGGAAGATAATGGAAATCAGGACCAAATCCTAGGGGTTAACCATCAACAGCAGTAGTTTAACTTTAAAGTCATGTTTTTCTCCAAATGTATAATGCACTCCAAACATATATTTTGCACGTGCTTTTTCATCTACTCCAAATTCTTTTAAATTCAGCCACTACATTATGTTGTCATGTAACTAGTTATGACTGAACTGGTTCCAATGATTGCACTAACAGTTGTGTCTGACATTTATATGAAGCAAAAGAAAGCAACGATTTATCAATTTAGCAAATGCTTTGTTCTTTAATTTTACACCATTTTAATCTTTCTTGGCTGGCCATGATAGGATTTTTGAGCCATTTCCCCTGGATATTGAAAAAATAGTATGTATCAAGTTTCAAAGGGCAAGACATTTGGTCTTCCTTTACTTTTGAAGATGATAAATGCTTTGATTGAGTCTACTTGGATCTATGTGAGCTATTTTGATATAAGTTTATAGTTTGTTATGTGACAATGTGGTCTTAGATTCTTAGGATTCCATTTGTTTTGATTAAGGTAAACACGGGAAAAGGGCCCGGACCTGTACAAAAAACAGACATAGAGGTATGCAGGATGAGTCTCACCAGCAGTGTGACTGGGAAAACCAAACAAAGACCAGCAATGTTTTTGACAGAAGCATAGAACCGGAAAGAAGTGGGAAACAAGGGTCCCGACCCTATACAATTGACTTATCAGTCACGTCACAAGAATGAGTATGGGAAGAGATAGAAGAAAGACCTTTCCTCCTCCTACAAACAACAATCCAAGCAATACTACCATCCAAGTCCCACTGCAAGGGGGAGGAAGTGGAGACACCCCCACGGGAGGTCCATCAACACACAAAGGGGGGACCGAAGGACGACAAGGCAAAAGGCAATCATCATCCACATGAGAAGTCTGGAGCTGAGCTGAAGCAGCTGGTGAAATGGGTTGTGAGAAAGAAGCAAGAGGAACCCCAATAGGGTCCTCAAGACACAACAAGGCCACACCAAAAGCAAGATGCTCAACATAATCCTGAGAGGAGTCATCCACCGAAGAGTCAGGAGCCTAGATAATCAAGTGATCACCATTAGCATTCTTCCACCGAAGAGTCAGGGCCTCTACAACACAAGAGAGAGCAATTCAAAGCCAAGTGACTAGTTGCAAAGCAATGACAACATCTAAAAGGGAGGCCATCATAATCAAGCGGTTTTGTACAAGGCCTATCCCCAACCATCAGAACCACATTTCCCGTGAAGAGGCTGGGAGATGTCAATATCCACCAAAAAGCAAGCAAAAATAGAATGGCCCACGTGGGAAGTGGAAACATCTACCTTCAAGAAGCAACCAATAGAGTTGCCAATGGCTTCATAACAAGAATCCCCCCAAAAGTAAAGGGGAAGATTTGAAAGTCTAACCCACACTAGACGCATGTGGAGTGGTTCGGTAAGGGGGTTAAAGGAGGTTGTCCAGGGTTTGATCGAGAGAGAGTGCTCTCCCCAAGCCCACAGTTTGCCCAACACCAAGTTTTTTTCCTTGGAAGAGACAAAAGAAGCAATGAAAAAACCTTTTACACAGGGGAAAAGCTCAATCTTGACAGCCACAAGGGGCCTCCAAGAGTTCATCACCCAGTTGTGCAAGTCAGGAAGAGATGGCCAAAGGTTGGAGAATCTGCACACCAAACCTCTACATTGGTAGAAGTTCTCATTTCCAACCACATCTATTCCAAAAACAACCACCAAGGATGATTTGGCACACAAAAGAGGGCATCTCACATGCAAAAGGCGAGCAAGACCAGACCTGGCCACCTAAACAAAGCTACAAACACCCACAAAAGTAGCAAGCACTAGAGGAGGGGCAGAATCGTCGATAGCATGCACCAGATGAGGGGCAAAGCCAACATCCACAACACCAAGAGCAAGATTCAGGTCAACCCTAAGCACAAACACAGGTCAGATAGGGTTGACAGAAGGAGTATCATTGCCCAATAGGGCACCATGGGTAGAGGACACCATGAGAGACCTATTGGCAACAATTGCAGAAACCACGACAGTCCCGAAGGCGGTTGCAGGGGGCACGTGGGCAGGAGAGCCATTCAAACAATGGGCAGGAGAGCCAACGAGAGAGAAAACCATTATATTATTCCAAAAATGTTATAGTGCAATGGTTAGGATTCCATTTGTTATGTAAGCGAGACCACTTATATTTTGTCAAGGATAGGGTTCAATGCCCTCCTCTTGCTATAAAAATTATCTCCCATCTTACGTATCAATATATTTCTATCATCTATACAAATCCGTGTATTATCACATCTCTTAAAGGAGTATTACCTCTACCTAAGGATTGAAAGTGTGAGCATAGTCCATTTATTGTGTGTACAAGTGCCCCCACTTTACTTGTCTTTGGTATAGTTGTGCCCATTTGTCTACAGGAACACTACAAGTAAATGATAATCAAGCATTCATTGATCCAAACTGAACAAAAGCCTTACAACCTTGATGTACAGTTCAGCACTCGAATTCAAACAGCAGAGAGACCCTTTCAATGGTGGAAATGATAACCGTTTGAATAAACAGACTGGTTCAAATAAAATCCCTCCTTGTACTCAAGGGCCATCTCTGTCCTTTTCTGCATTTAAGTTGGCTTCAGATTTTAATACAGAATTCAGGTCCATGTTTCGATTTATTCCACATGCTTTGAATATTCTCTGTGCCAACAGTCATTAGGAAAATGGAATAAACTTTATTTCACTGCAAGGGTTCTCCCTTGAATGATTATTAAGCAATTGCATACTGTGACACAAATACATTATGCCCGTAGAATGCAAATATAAGTACAAGAAAAAATTATGGTGAATTGGTTAAAAACTGAAATCCCTATCTAGGACTAAAAATAAAAATTGGCTAAATCACCTAGTAATTTATCAAACATCAGAGCTCTACACCCAATACCACCAATTGCATTCCCAAGGAGGAATAAATAAAGGTACAGGCAAGAGCAGGAGCCTGAGCAGTGGTGGTCATACAGGCATGGAACAAACAAGATTGACCTTTCCCATTTCTCTAGAGAAGCATGTGTGTAGAATTACCCCTTAATTGGAATCACAGGTGTGCTTAGCCCTCAGGGGCAATACTGATTATGATGTTGATCTTACTTTCTAGCATATATTACTATAGTAAATAGAATTAGAGACCAGGTGAGTTGCATGCTTAGAGAAGCTTAAGGAATACAGATGAATAGCAATGGATGGCATCCTGGATGCCAACAATCCCTGAACATACACACAGGCTCTGTAATGATATGCATCTCAAGAAGCAAAGCATTAACCAAAGAGCCTTATGTTCAAATACAATGGAAATCTTATTGCCAAGCCTACCAAGTCAAAGCTGCTGTCATTGAGTTTATTTTAACTTCAAGAAATACATGATAATCATGCTTTATCCATATCATTGACTTTGATAGAACAAAAGCACGACAATCTTGCCTTAATTTGAGCACTTGAAACTAGACAACCTAGAGATCTTTTTGAGTACAATGACTTGTTACAACAACTAAAAATATGACAAAAACTTGACAGTTTAGAGATCCTTTTGAGTACAATGACTTGATATAACAACTAAAAATATGACAAAACCTTTAGACAAATGGGCAATCGATTCCTTAGTTTTCTGTGTGTTGACCTCTTCTCTAAAAGATTTAAATCCACAATCCAGTTCATTTCAGTTGGTTAAAATATTCTGTATGCAGAGTTTGTCATCTGAAACATGAATTATTGCTATATCCAAGGGTAGATTTTCTCCCTGGAGTGATAGCTTAGCAAATTCAGGCTGAGACACTATTAACTGTATCTCTAAATACAAGAGAAATGCAGTACTCACCATATGATATCACCACATATGATTAGGAAAAATCTTATTTGGCTAACTCAACTCAAGAATTTGCTTGAGTACTGAGGTCTACACCCCATAAAACCAATTGGGTACCTTAGAAGGTCTAGAACAAGGAAAAAGGAAATGCATGGAGCAGACAATATCAAACTTTCCCAGGTCTTTAGAGAAGTGCAATCTGTGGGCTTCAAAGTAGCCCCTAATCAACAGACGGTTGTCCTCAACGCCAAGAGAATAACAGTGATGACAAAACTATCTCTGAGTTTTAAACTCCCTGACAGTGATAGTCATCATATTCTTCTTTTGCCCAGTTTACTTTAATATAACTAATTTTCTGATAATGAAAAATTATCTACCATTTTTGCAGTGTTTCTCTGAGTTTCTGGGATGGGGGAACAGGAAGATGAGAGGATGGATTTCTGGGGATGGCAGGGGGATGGCTATATATAATATATATCAATAGATAATAATATAAATAATTTTATAAATTTAAATATATAATATTTGTTAAAATATGAATATTAAATTTAAATGTATTATATTAAATATATATTAATATATAAATAATATATTAGCCACATAGGGGCCCTAGCTTGGGTTCATTTTTTCCATTTTCAGGCCTCCTTAAGCATCTAATAATCCGATATAAAAATTAGGTTTCAATTATAAGCTTTGAAAATTTAAATGTAATTCATTGTTGTGTATTTAGGAAAATATACTGTTAGAATCACATGTGCATAAAGAAAGACAAATTTTAAAAGTAGTTACACATGTTGTAATGTCCCCATTTTAGCCATACTCTTCTGTGACTGATAGCCTATTTCCGGAAGCCCGTAGGCTCGTTTGTGGTAAAATTAGGGTTTCCACTTTCAGATGCAATTTCAAAGGTTTGCATGTATGAGTTTCTGACGCATGTTTGGTGGAGTTTTTTGGGTTTTTGGAGAGCTTCAGGATAAGGTAACATGTATGTTAAGATAATGACATGCAAATTTTGACTGATACCTTGCATGCAGGAAAGGTTTATGGGTTTTTCTGGGTTTTCAGAGACTTCCGAGGTGGTGTGACATGCATTTGAAGAACAGATCTATTGTAGAAGCAGCTAAGGCCATGATTCATGATCAGGATCTGCAAATCTTTCTTTGGGCCGAAGCTTCTAGGACAGTTGTGTATGATCTGAATCGAAGCCCTCATCGTATCTTGGAGAACATGACTCCTGAAGAAGCTTTCACAAGTGTGAAGCCTGAAGTCAGCCATTTGAGAATATTTGGTTGTCCTATGCATAGTTGGAAAACTCGGCATTTGCAAGTACTCGGCAAGCCCAAAAAACTCGACTCGGCAAAAACTCGACAAAAAACTCAAGAACTTAAAAAATTGCTTAAACTTCACTAAAAACGCATTTTTTTTGCAAAATTCAAAGATAAGATGCATCCAATGAGTCAATAAATGAGTACATATAAGAAACAAGTTGTATTTGATTGATTTGAAAGAAATTGGATACAAAATGGCATCCTCATGTGGAATGCTCAATGCGCTGATATGATAACAGTCTGAAACAAAATGAAAATAGCAAATTGTTTTTGTAAAACTGAAAGTAAATACTATATTAATATATTTTACAAATTTATATCTTCCTCTTCCCATGTCTAGTGAAAACTAGGGGAGAGGTAGAACTAGATGATATTATAGATGAAGACTTGTAGGAAAACTTGGAAACTTGGACTTGGAGAGTACCTAGAAAACCAAATGAATTCAATCTGAGTTTGAGGGCAATGACCCTAATGGGGTCAAGGGGTAGCACCCCTCGTGAGGGTCTAGGGTCAACGCCCCTAGCAAGGTCGAGGGGCAGCGCCCCTTGTGGGGGTTTGGGGGCAACGCCCCCAACGGGGTCAAGGGGCAGCGCCCCTCGTGGGGGTCTGGGGGCAACGCCCCTAGCAGGGTCGAGGGGCAACGCCCCTAGCAGGGTCGAGGGGCAACGCCCCTCGCAGGGTCCCAAGGTAGCGCCCTAGGCGCGATTCAGGGCGAGGTCGAGGGGCGGAGCCCCTGCCACCAAGCCCAAATTAAGACCTCCAAAACCACAAAAACCTTCATGGGAGAGTGTTTTTGCTAAGGAAGAGACAACGCAACTGGTGGAGGCAAAAAATGAATGAAAATTGCCTTTATTCTGACAACGGGGGTCTTTTTTGCTAAGCAGCCGAGTTTTTGCAAATAACGGCGAGTTTTTAGGCGAGTTTTTGTGAAAAGTACGGCCGTACTTTTTGGTGAGTAAAACTTGCAAAAACTCGTTTGGCAAAAAAACTCATGAGTTTTTGGCGAGTGAGCCAACTATGGTCATGTGTATGTTCATGTCCCTAAAGATAAAAGGACAAAGTTGGAACCATCTGGCAAGAAGGGAATATTTGTGGGCTACAGTGAGTCTTCAAAAGCCTACAAGATTTACATTCCAGGTCAGAAACTGATTGAGATCAACAGAGATGTTACATTTGAAGAAGATGTTGCATTCAGGAGATCTAAAGGCTCTCACACAGAGATAGACTATGAAGACTAAGAGTCTCCTTAGGATATGGAAGTTGACCATCCTGAGATTCAGAGGGAGGCTACTAATTCTAAAGAAGATGATGATCCAGTTGAGCCTATGGAACCTACTGATGGGCCTACAGACATTGTTATTGGTCGGAAGAGACCTCTATGGGCTAGGAAAACAATGCAGGAGGCAGAGAAGTTTGCAGCCCCTAGAGGAACATTCAAAGAAAGCAAAAGACCTCAAAAGTTTTCAAACTATGTTGCATTGATGAGTCAAATGATTGAGTCTGAGCCTTCCAGTGTTGAGGAAGCTACAAGTCAGCAAGTATGGAAAGATGCTATGGCTGAAGAATATCAATCTATCCTCAAGAATGATGTTTGGGACATTGTACCTAGACCAGAAGGCAAATTTGTTGTGTCTTCTAAGTGGCTTTTCAAGATCAAGCATGCGACTGATGGAAGCATTGAAAAGTACAAGGCCAGATTTGTGGCTAGGGGATTCTCTCAGAAAGAGGGAATAGACTATGAGGAAACCTTTGCTCCAGTTGCTCATTATACCTCCATCAGAACTATCATTTCCATTGCAGCAACTAAAGGATGGAAGTTACACCAGATGGACGTGAAAACAACATTTCTAAATGGTGTAATTGAAGAAGAGATATACATTTAGCAACCTGATGGATTTGAGGTTCATGAGAAAGAGTCATGTTTTGTTGTACCCAAAATGAAATTTTTGGCATTCTGCTTAAATTGAGCTAAACAATGTAAAAATGTCGTCAAAACTATGTTCTAGGTCAAAACAAACATGAAGTCTTTGTGGGTTTCTATCAAGGAACCTATGGTTAAAATTCTGAAAATCTGAAAATTAGGGTTTTATGCCCCTATTTTTAGGGAAACCCTTAAAAATAGGACCTTCCCGGAAATGATTGAAAATAATTCATATAGGGTTAATTGACTTCACGATCACACTGATCAAGTCAGAATTATCAAAAGACATGTTTTACTCTGGTGGGTCTATTCCCATTTTTTAGGGACAAAGTTAGGAGCTCCGCAGCCATTAATGGCAGATTGGCTAGTACCAGGTGCTGAAAGCTAAACCTCAAAAGCTCCAACGAAGAAGCCATGGCGGAAAAGGTCAAAAAGATGTTATAACAAGGGAGTTTCTCAAAACGAAAAAGGCCAAAATTTGGCTAACTCTGGACAGTGCACATTTTGCTACCAAGGCAAAACACAGTCTACAGTTGAAAAAGGCGCCCCTCTTGAAGAAAGGCGCCCTTGGATCTCAGAGGGCAAATTCAGTCACCTAACACCTTCAAATCAGTCATCTCCTTCACGTTCGTGCTATCTCAACAACACAACTATCAGCAAGATCATATGATACAGGGATCATTGGCCAATCGTCAGCGAAGTATGGAGAATCTATAAACAATGAAGATGCCAAATCAAAGAGCTTCAAGCTAAAAGCGCCCCTGCTAGCCAAGGATGCCCCTCAGTTCAAGGTATCAGATGAATCCATCAGCAGCTACTTCATACATGACATCTTTTCAGCTTCCTCCTAGCTATGTGATCGATCTGATAGCAAGTTCACTGGACACGCCAAACGATCACACATTGAGATCAAGCAGAAAAAGCCAAAACTGGAGATTGAAAGGACAAGCCAAAATTGGCTAGGGACAGAGGAAAAGCGCCCCTCTTGGAGAAAGGCGCCCTTTCTTTAAGGCATGTAGATGCAGCCTGAATGCTTACTGCTCTCCAGAACAACCTTCTCAGCTACGATCAATCTCGACAACGAGACTGTCAACGAAAAGATCCGACAACTGAATCATCCAACGACGGAGATCAAAGCAGACAGTTTCAACATAGATAAAGTCATTCAACAAAGCTAAAAGCGCCCCTGCTGGCCAGGGGCGCCCTTGAGTTTGAAGGACATAAACTCACTGTCATCAACTGAGAAGTCAGTCATCCAGTGCAGGACCGAGCTGGTTACCCAATGCATCATCAAGCAGAGTCGTCTGACTCATCCATCAACGGGAACATCAGATCAAAGCACAGAAGGTCTGAAAAGGCCAAAACGAAGAACAGTCAATGAAAATTGACTAAGGCACAACCAAAAGCGCCCCTCTTGAAGAAAGGCACCCTTCATTCTAGAGGTCCAAACTCAATTTTCCGAATTAATCTCTCCCAGGCATATCTCATCAGGCTGATCCCATCTCGACAACGAATCTATCAACAACTGCCAAAGATCAACTGAGCAGCCAGGATAGAAGGTCAAACGGAGGCACTTCAGCCTGCAAAATGATCAAAACTCCAAAAGGGACGCCTAAGAAAGTCAAAAGCAAATGTTGACTTGAGTTAACAAATTTTGGAGGCAAAAGAGACCAAACACTCCACAATCAGTGGAAATCACCTTTTTGAACTCCAAATCAGGCTCAATCATGAGATGGATGCCCAATTGATGCTTGCAACTCCAAATTGACATGTCAAAGCATCTAGGCAATTATTATTCATTATTTCTTTGCAGGTTGAGGAGCTCAAGAATGGATATTTTTCTTCTCCAACATTTTTGAAGATCTGACAGAGGGGTTTTTCACCGTTCTTCATATTTTTGAAGATTTGTTGCACAGAGGGACTATTTATCAGAGTTTGCATCAAAAGGCATAATTCTTCCAGATTGACAGCCAATAACTTCCAATCCACCTTCTGTCTACTTCCTCTATTCTGTCTAAAATTCTTGCATGTACGAGAAAACGACAGATAATCACAGATCTGGCCAACTGGGTATGATCAGCATAGCTTTTTCAACAAAACCCACACGTTGGATTTTTCCAAAAAAAGTAGCCCTACTGCCCCTATTTTTTAGGGTTTCCGAAAAAAGTCATAATTTTGAAAATCAAACAAACTGGGTTTGTTCAACTCTGAGGCACGAACAAAACCCATGTGTTGGATTTTCCAAGAAAAATCACTATTTGGTGCCTCGCTGCCTCTGCCACCGAAAGGCTCTTGCATGTCATAGAAAAACTCGTTTTTCCGAATTTCTAACGATCTGGGTTTGTTTAGAGACTTATTCTCAACAAAACCCATGTCTCATAATTTTTCGTAAAAATTACCCCCAACAAGGCTATTTTTAGCAGTTCCAGAAAAAGTTGTCCGAGCAGCATCGTGTGCACAGTCAATCTTCAAGGTTTTCATAGCACAGTTCTCCCAAGACGAATACAAGACCAAAATGGTTTTACTCCATGATTTTTTGAAAATGACCGGCACCGATCTGCGTTGGGCACACCCAGAGGTCAATCTAGACAGATTGACAAGCATAGACACAAGTCCACGGGTTCCATAATGGTTCACCTCATATATCTGATCGCCTTCCAAGGCCAATTTAGGGGATTGTAACCATTGGAATTTTACATATGCAACAAGTTCATGTGCATTTCTTACAGCTGGAGTGTTCACGGTCAAACTTCGCGGTTTCATCATCAAGCTTCGCGGTTTCATCATACAACACTCTTCCATTGAGAAAGATGAAGGAAAACGTCAAAGTTGCAAAAGAATGCGGAAGGTAGTCATTCCCAATGCAAAGCTGCCACCAGTTAATACTACACTACCTTCCACATCAAAGTGGAAACACAGACAAAAAGAAAAGGAGTAACCCTCCTAAGGGAAGCAGAATGAAGGAGATACATACATCAAGTTGCTAACAAGTGATAAGCTAACAATTGACAGACATGTAACGGCCTTCGTATGAAGAAGTCAATGAATGAACAAAAGCACCGTTCACCAATGATGATGAGGTGTCAAACACCTCAAGAAGGACGTCCTACCCTCCAAAATAGCAATAAATACGACTGAAGTCAACTTGATGCCCCTTTCCAAGTTGACTCCAAAGCTCCATAGATCATGCATGTCAGATCCCACTGATCTAAGATGTCTAATTGACTCCCACAATTTGTGGATCTCAAATCTCCTTTAAAGGTGGATGTCTATTTTGGAGACATATTTGTAATTTAAGTTCACTTTAGTTAGGTGTCAGTCAACTGAGGTAGACTTCCAGTTTGACTTTTGTTAGGTTTCAGTTAACTGAAGTAGATTTCCAGTTAACTGCTTGCTCGCCTACTTTTAGACATAGTAATAAATCTTGCCGATTGGCAAGAACTGATTGTTAACTCAAGGAGATTTTAGGGTTGCCTACTCCTTTGAGTTTCTATAAATAAGAGTCTTAGGCTCATTATTTGTTTAACCTTTATTTGCTAAGCAAAATTGTTGCGCCATTGTTGCCAGAGTTAGCTTGTTCATATCTGTTCTCACTCTTTGATGAGAGTTCGTTGGTTGATCGTAATTGTGCATGATTTCGTGCCTTTGCTGTCCCGACCTTTGTAATTCTTTGGAGAAGCTTGAAGAAATAAATCAGATGGCGCATGCTTGCTTGATCTAAATACTTGAGTCTATTCAAAGTCTTGTTCTAAATAGCGTATTGTTTCAATCTCCTCCTTGGATAGGTGTCGTCGCCTCCTTGGATATTTTGTCATTGATCATTATCGTATGATGTTGTCTAATGATTTGTCTTTCAGCCTACACTTTGGACAGGGGTCGTCACCTCCTCGAGAATCCTGTTAGTTAGGTCATCGTACCTTGTTGTTTCCAATGAGCTGTTTCCAAGCCTACACCTCGGACAGGGGTTCCTCCTCCTTGGCAAGTCTCAGATCCAGTTTACCGTAAAAGAGTGTTTACTTGTATCGAGCCTTATCTTGGTATATATCCGAGAGTTCAGAGCCTCGACCATATTCCACTGAGACGGAGGGTTCAAGTAATCCAACCCATCGATTTCGCTCCTACACCCTCATGCTCTGTTTATCTTGAGGAGGTAGGATAGTCTAGAAGCTAGTTAGTCATAGTTAAGATCTACAGAAACCAAAGAAAAAGCTTAGCTACGACGCATTGTGTTTATGCACCCTTGTGTCCTGCCGCTGAGTAAAAAAGATAGGAACCTTAGTACGCCCTTTTTTACATAGAAAATCAGCAAAGAGAGATCTTCCTCTCTATAATCCGAAGAGCATGTACTAACACACTTGCAATAGCTGTCTGTTTCCAATAAGCACTCCAGAGTTGCTAATTGAAATGCCAACATGTTTGAAGATTGAAGAAGGCATTGTATGGCCTTAAGCAGGCTCCTCGTGCTTGGTATGAGAGGATTGATCGATACCTGCTGAGCTTGGGCTTCTCCAAGAATGATGTTGACTCTAATCTATATTTCAAGGTAATTAATGGTGAGGCCTTGATATTGGTTCTCTATGTTGATGATCTATTTCTTACTGGAGAAGAACACTTCATTATCAAATGCAAGAAAGAGTTGGCTTCTGAATTTGAAATGAAGGATCTTAAGTACATGCATTACTTCCTTGGTTTAGAAGTGTGGCAGAGGCCTAATGAGATCATTCTAAGTCAAGGGAAGTATACAATAGACATCTTGAAGAGATTTGGCATGATGGATTGCAAATCCATGTCTACACCTATGGAAACCAATTTTCAGAAATTAAAAGAAGCTGCAGCTAGTTCAGATCTAGTGGATCCCACCATGTACAAGCAGTTGATTGGATCGTTGATGTATCTAGTCAATACTAGACCAGATATTTGCTATGTAGTGAGTGCACTTAGTCAGTTCATGTTGTTGATGTTATAACAGCTACAGGTTGTACTTCCTTTGCACGAATTCCAAGAAGATAGCATAAATTAAATGAGTAGCCATTCGGCTATTTAATTTATGACAAACAATAATTAATAAATGAAGAGGGCCGACCCTATATGGTTCGCATGCTTTGGTTATTACTTGGGCCGACCTTATTGTGTTTATCATTTATTATGTTTCTTTATGTGGGCCGACCTATCTTGAAGAGGCACCTCACTTGTATAAATACAAGGTCTTATTTGTTGTTGTATCATCCATTCTATTTCAAGCAAGTTCGCAATTAAAGAGCAGAGCAGAATTCGCACATTCATTTGTATTTTGTGCATCTAGGAGAAGTGCGACTTCATTGTATTTATTATTGGCCATTGCTGGGCTTGAGTTGTAAGCAGATTTCTGCTCTTGTGCTACAATATATAAGAGATTCATTTGCTGGGTTTTTCTCCCTCAAGAGGAGGGTTTTCCCAGGGTATCTTGTTGTGTTCATTGTCTTATGTGTTGCAATATTTCTAAGTACTTTCATTGTTTAATCTGATTTAAGAAACACTAACACATGTGTGAACCAAGGCAAATACATCTAGTTGCAGCGAAGCATATCCTGAGATACTTGCGTGGCATAGTTGGGTATGGTTTGAGATATTCTTTTGATGTAGACTTGAAGCTGCATGGTTATACAGATTTTGATTGGGCAAGTTGTGTTGCTATTCGGAAGAGCACCTTTGGATGTTGTTTCAGTTTGGGGTCTGCAATGATCTCCTGGTTTAGCAGGAAACAATCGTCAGTGGCACTAAGCACCGCAGAGGCAGAGTGTTGGGGTTACCGTACGAGAGCATTTCAGATTTAAAGTCTAAAACTAGTAGTGCCTCAGTGACTTTCATTTCTAAATCACTCCAGAAGCACTAACAACTATGCCATAAAGCGGAAACAGGCACAATAGTTCTCCCCCATTGATCCTTCTGAGAAAAGCACATGCAAACTTAAACTAGATTCGACACCATGAACAGACAAACAAATGAACACACAGATTTACGTGGGGAAAACCCTTTCAAGTAAAAAACCCCACACTCCAAAAGATAGAGCCATTGTATTATTCAGCAACTAAACGGTTACAATACAATATCAAGCTCATAGCCATTACAGGAGTTACATCTTGTTCATTTGGAGAAATACAGGCAACAGCATAGATCTGCAACCTTGCACTGTTACAATGTCTTCACAAGACATACAATGAAGGTTCCCTGCAGCTCTTCAGCCCATTTGCACAGCCAACCTTTCAGCCGGCACAGCCTAGCGGCCACCTCAGGTTCACATCTGCCCAGGTTCTGAGTGTCTCAATGTTCGTAGTTACAATGCTCTGCGCATACCGCTCGAACACACACTCTTCGATTTCTAACCAAGCTCACCGATCATGGATTTGTCGATCCACAGATCATTCGATCTTTTGATCTGATCTCTATCGGCTTGCTCTGCTTTCAGCTTTGGCTTACTATCGATCAGCACCCGGCCTTGCCTTCCAGCTGAGCATCAATCGGCATTCCACCAGCCTCAAGCCGACCTCTTAGCTTCCCGTCAAAATCGCATTCCCACCAAACGGCCATCAAGGTCTCATAATACCCCACCGACAAGCTTCACCATCTCGGGTTGCATGCACCGCCCTAGCAACTAGCATCGAGCCGCCCTGCAATCAATTCGCACTCAAATCAAACCCTCGAGACGCACGCACAAGCTTTCGGTCACTAGTCGTTGATTTGCAACAACGATGCAAAATTAACCAATGAGATTTCGCCACATGTCACACTGCCATTCGTCTGCCGCTTGTAGATCAGTCACCCTGAGCTCCATCGCTAACCATCAGTCAAACCTTTGAGGCCAGGCGATCAACAGCTCTACCGCTAGCCAAGGGCAAAGCCCTCATGGTATGGCGGTTAGCCAAACAACCGCTAACAGCCAACTAACCCCGTGCAACCGCCAGCCAAACATTCCGCAATCAGGAGGCATCCGCCTTTGCAAACACAACCACCGCTGTAGTGGGGCCCACCGAGACACGCGTCCACCACTCGTGGACTTCCGGGGCATCAAGGAGAGAATCTCCAATATTCCCTCGAGCCCGCCCGAAACCAGCTTCCGCTGCTGCCACGCGTCCATCATCCTTTCACTCCATACAGAACACACTCGGGTCCCACCGAGCCAAGTGTAAGCCGTTGGAGCTCCTTCGGGGAATCTCAAACGGCATCCACTATATTCCCCAAGGAACTCCCGAGACGATGACAAGTGTCCACGGCCCGCCAACACAGCATAGATGCTCGGGACCCACCATCCTTCCGCTGCGCACACCGCTTAACTCACCGCCACGCGTCTAACATACAAGCAATTCCGCTCAACCAAAAAGTTCTCAGCGGTACTTGCATTAGGATGGCGCGGAACACTACGGACACCGTCGGATCAAAGCCTCCACAACCATCGATCATGTTCTTCGCCCGCTTGGTCCAACTTCAATCGCTCAATGCATATCGGCATATCAGTGGGACAGGAAATGTCACCCGCCGATATGAGATTGCCTCGCTGCATCGACCCATCAGTGGAACAACACAAAGACTCCCGCCGATAGCGATCGTCAGCCGATAAGAAATACTGCCAAGCCAGACCCGTCGGGCCGTCGCCGGAACACCACCAGGAGTCTCGACGACAAGGAAAAGGTTGAACACATGAAGTCCCCCAGACCAAAGCGGTACAAGCCAACGAGATTGAGGCACATATTTCCAACAATCTCCCACTTGACGAAGACTTGCTGGCTTCCTCCAGAACCGGAACACAAAGAATCTCTCCACCATGCTTTCGTGCTCCAAACAAGACCCCTGCAACGACATCCGAGATGTCCACCAACACAGGCAACAATTCCAACCATCCTTCACAGGAAAAAGGAACAAGCCAAAGCGAAATTGCACCAGTCTCTGGAGCACAAGCATCAGATCCTTCAGACAGCAAAGGGATCAGACTGTCACCACTCCACTGTGCTCACCAGCCATACAGAAGCAACACTGCAACAGCTTCAAAGCTCTCCAATCGTGAACACAAACATGAAGCCATTCTCTAGAACAAGATAAACCAATCAGCTAGAACAACAACCAGAAAACTGACTGCCCCCATCCAACTGATCAAAACCCACACGACTGAAAATAGCACACATAGCTCGTGCTAATCCATCCAATCACCCATACCTCCAAGGTATATGCACATCAATAAACTCATGCCATCACATATCCACCCATCAACTGCAGAATACAAGCACTATGTGCCAGTCAGTCAAAAAGACCAAACACATCCAGGAGCTCCCACTGCATGGGCAATGACCAGATGAATGCAAAGAACTGGAATGAGTGCATTCAACGCGTCTCTTCGTTAGCATCCCAACAAACAAAGCACTATCACAAGTGATCCAGGCATACCAAGTCCACCAATCACGACACATAGAAGAGCATAACCATGTAGTACCAAGGAACATCCAGGAGCTCCATCAACTGCAGAATACAAGCACCATGTGCCAACCAGTCAAAAAGACCAAACACATCCAGGAGCTCCCACTGCATGGGCAATGACCAGATGAATGCAAAGAACTGGAATGAGTGCATTCAACGTGTCTCTTCGTTAGCATCCCAACAAACAAAGCACTATCACAAGTGATCCAGGCATACCAAGTCTACCAATCACGACACATAGAAGAGCATAACCATGTAGTACCAAGGAACATCCACAATGATATGCAAACCTGCAAACCAAACATGCCCTTCTACACACTTCTAAATGCTAGCTGTGTCCAGTATGACCTCCTTCACATCCCAAAGGGAAGCCTCTCAAAGAAGATCAAACCAGCCCATATTCTTATCTCCTACCAATTCTCAAAAGCACCAGGAGATAAACTATGCTATCCACCTTTCACTATGGATCCTCTAGAAACTTAAATAGCAAATCAAGATCCATATCATGAAAGCAAAGCATAAAAAACACATCTGAAAGATATAATGGGCAAATACCTCTCAAAAGAACTTCACTGCCGAGAAGACCAAAAGGAAAAAGATGCTCCTCCAGGATATAACAGCCGCCATGACTTATCCAAGAACAATCTCCTTATCAGTCTCTGTTGAACTCGCGTTCAACCAAGGTGCAGGCTACTCAGACTTTCAACTGTAAACAGTAACAACAACCTCACCTGTTTCTCCATGTATCCATGAACACCAACAACCGATCATCTCATGCTAAACTCCAATCTGCATTACTGCAGCGAACATGAAGTTCTCAAGCACATGACCAATGCACTCAAAACACAGAGAAACACCAGACCACTGTCAAAGCTCCAAACCTAGGAATCAAGAACTTATCATGGCATCATGATCTTACCATCCCCCTTAGGAGATCCCATGCTCCAGGCGAACATACCAAGGTCTCAAGAGCAATGCATCATGCCAAAACTCTAATGCGCAAACAAGAATATACCATGACATAAAGCAAACAAACTCTAAACCAACATCACCTGTCAAGCACCACCAGCACCTCAACCAAAGACTCGCAAGAGTCCTCCATGGCTCCAGGATGTTGCACATCCTCAAATAGTGCCCATGCAAATGCGAAAGAGCTCTTCTGCAGCAACAGGATCTAAGAGCTCCACCCGAAACATCTGCAACACCAAAGAAGATCATTCACCATCAAGTGATGAATACACAGTCACTGCTAAAGCTCCCACTGAACGTGGCACCGAGCTTTCCAAGCACCATGACCAACCATCTGCTGATCCGAAAACCTCCAGGTACAAACGACAACATGTCCATCTGACAACAACGCTGAGCAGTATCAAGGTCTCTGAACCACACAAACCGCATTATCACTGTCAAAAGATTACACTAACCAGTGTATCAAGCTTTCCATGATATCGTGATACACATGCTACAGGTCCCCCGTAACCGACTATCCAAATACCCAAACGCCATTCCTCCTTGCATCTCAAAACAGCTACGCCAATGCACAAGTGGCCACAGACAAGGCCAGCTAACAGATCTGCACCACCACTGAAGCAACCTCGTGGATATTGACAGTCCACTTCCGAGTTGACTCACAGCAAACATGTAGGTAAAGACAGCCCACAATATTGCACAACTCGTAGATGCAACCAATGAAAAACCTTGCAAATCTATCATCGCACTGGAAACTGCACAACTGAGATCTCAAAGAGAAAACCCATGTAGACAACATAACTCAAACACCAGATCAAGCTCAGATCTGATTCGCCAATCACCTCCACAACCCAAGCACCATAGTCTAGGAAACCAACAAGCAAACACCACAAGAATGCTGAATGAAAAACACATACCAATACTCCCATGCAGAGAAGACATTGCACCTCCTCAAACATTTCGAACTGCAACTATCTCATCCAATCACAACCCAAAAGCTAGGGTCTAGAAAATAGTTTAACAGAAGCTCCACAAACCACAAGTTTAACTTGACCGTGCAAAACCTGCAAAACCACCATGTTTCCAAAACACACATACACATCCATATCCACTGCACATTTGGATGACTCAGGAGTCTACACACAACCATCACGATTAACCAAAACAGTGAACGCACATGAATATGCATCATAGACTTTTTAGGAAAATCTACATAAAACCCTTCAGAACCAAAGACATGAATCTGAAACATGTGAGTACAAGGTACAAGTAAACAGGAACTCCAGGCCTACTCCAGACCTACTCCAGACCAATTGCAAAAACCACAACCATGCACACGCATGTGAGAGAGCCAAGCTATTCAGAAGTTTTAGACCACCCAGATCAACTTCATAGCCTTCATGCAATCAGGGCAATAGATAAAACGCCTTCAGTGCTAAGTCAGAACACCCAGCACAAGCACAATACTCCATGGCAGAACAACAACTCGAGCAACTCCATACCGTTAGGGAGTCTCTCACACAGACACCCAGTATGAACCACGCTCTGCTGCAACACAACCATAAGCATAAACTCACACCCCTTGCATCAGGATCATTTGCTACCAAACAGGAGCCTCAGACCACATCGCCACATTATGATCAACTCCAAAACCTCCTATGTCTTTCATGCTGCATGTTGAATCGAAAGAGCAAGAACTCTTACTCATCGGAAAGATCAAGCATCAGTCGATTCCTCCAGATTTCCTCAAGCTTGTTAGGCTCAGGAATCCTTGCAGGAGAAAAAACCCAAAACTCCGATAACCAGGAGAAGGCTCTGATACCACTTCTTGGTATCATGAACAAGCCTTGACCACCTTTAACCAGCTCTAATACCACTTGTTGGGGTTACCATACGAGAACGTTTCAGATTTAAAGTCTAAAACCAGTAGTGCCTCAGTGACTTTCATTTCTAAATCACTCCAGAAGCACTAACAACTATGCCATAAAGCGGAAACAGGCACAATAGTTCTCCCCCATTGATCCTTCTGAGAAAAGCACATGCAAACTTAAACCAGATTCAACACCATGAACAGAAAAACAAATGAACACACAGATTTACGTGCGAAAAACCCTTTCAAGTAAAAAACCCCACACTCCAAAAGATAGAGCCATTGTATTATTCAGCAACTAAACGGTTACAGTACAATATCAAGCTCATAGCCATTACAGGAGTTACATCTTGTTCATCTGGAGAAATACAGGCAACAACATAGATCTACAACCTTGCACTATTACAATGTCTTCACAAGACATACAGTGAAGGTTCCCTGCAGCTCTTCAGCCCATTTGCACAACCAACCTTTCAACCGGCACAACCTAGCAGCCACCTCAGGTTCACATCTGCCCAGGTTCGGAGTGTCTCAGTGTTCGCGGTTACAATGCTCTGCGCATACCGCTCAAACACACACTCTCCGATTTCTGACCAACCTCATCAATCATGGATCTGTTGATCCGCCAATCATTCGATCTTTTGATCTGATCTCTATCGGCTTGCTCTGCTTTCAGCTTCAGCTTCTCAACTTTGGCTTACTATCGATCAGCACCCGGCCTCACCTTCCGACTCAGCATCAATCGGCATTCCATCGGCCTCAGGTCGACCTCTCAGCTTCTCGTCAAAATCGCATTCCCACCAAACGGCCATCAAGGTCTCATAATACCCCACCGACAAGCTTCACCATCTCGGGTTGCATGCATCGCCCTAGCAACTTACATCGAGCCGCCCTGCAATCAATTTGCACTCAGATCAAACCCTCGAGACGCGCGCACAAGCTTTCGATCACTAGCCGTTGATTTGCAACAACGATGCAAAATCAACCAATGAGATTTCGCCACGTGTTGCACTGCCATTCATTCACTGCTTGCAAATCAGTCGCCCTAAGCTCCATCGCTAACCATCAATCAAACCTCTGAGGCCAGGAGGTCAACAACTCTACCGCTAGCCAAGGGCAAAGCCCTCACGGTATGGCAATTAGCCAAACAACCGTCAACAGCCAGCTAACCCCACGCAACCGCCAACCAAACATTCCGCGGTCAGGAGGCATCCGCCTTTGCAAACACAACCACCGCTGTAGTCGGGCCCACTGAGACACGCGTCCATCGCTCGTGGACTTCCGGGGCATCGAGGAGGGAATCTCCAACATTCCCTCAAGCCCGCCCGAAACCAGCGTCCGCTGTTGCCACGCGTCCATCATCCTTTTGCTCCGCACAGAACACACTTTGGTCCCACCGAGCCAAGTGTAAACCGTTGGAGCTCCTTCGGGGAATCTCAAGCGGCATCCGCTATATTCCCCAAGGAACTTCCGAGACGCTGACAAGTGTCCACGGCCCGCCAACACAGCATAACTGCTCAGGACCCACCATCCTTTCGCTGCGCACACCACTTAACTCACCGCCACGCGTCTAACGCACAAGCAATTCCGCTTGGCCAAAAAGTTCTCAGCGGTACTTGCATCAAGATGGCGCGGAACACTACGGACACCGTCAGATCAAAGCCTCCACAGCCATCAATCAGGTTCTTCGCCGCTTGGTCCAACTTCAATCGCTCAACGTATATCGACATATCGGTGGAACAGGAAATGTCACCCACCGATATGAGATCACCTCGCCGCATCGGCCCATCGGTGGAACAACACAAAGACTCCCGCCGATAGCGATCGCCAACCAATAAGAAATGTTACCAAGCCAGACCCGTCGGGCCATCGCCGGAACACCACCAGGAGTCCCGCCGACCGAATAGAGTCTCGGCGACAAGGAAAAGGTTGAACACATGAAGTCCCCTGGACCAAAGCGGTACAAGCCAACGAGATTGAGGCACATATTTCCAACACAGAGTATATTGCAGCATGTGTGGCAGCTCAAGAAGCAGTGTGGCTTCGGAAGCTCTTTGCAGGATTGTTTGGACAATCATTGGAGCCAACTATCATTCATTGTGATAATCAAAGTTGTGTGAAGCTTTTTGTCAATCCAGTGTTCCATGACAAAACCAAACATGTTGAGATCAAATACCACTATATCAGATATATGGTATTGAGGAAAGCAAATCCAGTTGAGATACATTAGCACTGATGAGCAGACGACAGACATTTGTTGATGTTAGCAGCGTCAAGCTGCATCTTCCACTCATGCGCTTCAAGAAGATTGAAGAATATTAAATAGTAGCCTTATGGCTATTTAATATTATGGCCGACTTTCCTTAAGATCATATTGCATTTAATATTGTAGCCGACTTTATTATTATTGTCTTTTTTCTCAAGATGGGCCAACCTACTTCAAGGTTGATTACAATATGTATTTATAGAAGGTCGAATGTGCTCATTATGTAATGGAAGCAAGTTCGCAATTAGGAGAGCAGAGCAGAATTCGCCTTTTCATAGCAGCAAATCCGATTTCAAGGAAGAACATATTCATTTGTATCTTGTGCATCTAGGAGAGGTGTGACTTCATTGTATTCTTTATTGGCCATTGTTGGACCTGAGTTGTAAGCAGATTTCTGCTCTTGTGCTACTTTATATAAGAGATTCATTTGCTGGGTTTTTCTCCCTCAAGAGGAGGGTTTTCCCAGGGTATCTTGTTGTGTTCATTGTCTTATGTGTTGCAATATTTCTAAGTGCTTTCATTGTTTAATCTGATCTAAGAAACACTAACATGGTATCAGAGCGGGTATAAGGAAGATCCTGATCAGATTTAAGCAGTTGTGCCAGTGATCTTGAAAATCGATTAAGAGTTGAGGTTGCATGGCATTCATTGCACAAACACATGTCTCAAGGAGTGCAATCTATATGAGTTCATGAATGATAAGGTGTCAGGCTGAAACTATATCAATATCCTGCAATATTATAATTCGTAATGTGCTACTCTGTTGTGGATCATTTGAGTATTTATTACACCTTGGTCCTGCGCTTGAGAATTTGTTTGTTTATCATGGCGGCGGATGGTGCCCTGCGAAATAATTTTTTAGTTGATAAGCGAGCAAATTAAGTAGTTAAAGCCTTGCATAAGCATTCAAGGTTTATATCTAAATTCTGGTTGGCTGCGAAAATAACACAATGGGGCCAAAGAAGTGTATGTCTGGGCGCACTATGGGGGCTGCCTACAGAAATAATTGTCCGTGTAAAGTAATGGCCTGTACTTCTTTGGTATTAGTATCCCTTGAAGTCGTGAATACTTGTAAGGTAATCAGAGGCAACAGATTTGAGTGTAATATTTCATCATATGCTTGGAAGGCACCAAGGATATTGAACGGATCTCTTGCTAGTACAACACAAGAAGATTAAAGAAGAGAAAAATTGTCACCAATATGTTGGTTATGGATATTTTTGTTGAGCATATAAATACTGAGTATATGCTGTCATAAAAGAAGTCTTTACTACATCGAAGAGATAAGTATTTTCTGTTGTTTATATTTTTTTATGTGAAACTCAGTTTGCTGAGTTGTACTAATCTGATAACGGTTGTTTGATCATGTGTGTAGTAAAGATCATGTTTTCTCTTGAATTTCAGTGGGTGAGATCATCGTGTGTTGCTAGTAAGCATGTTGTATCTGTTTCTTAATCTGGTTGTGGACTAATCTAAGCACAAAGAGTAGCGTATCTTACTATGTCCAGTAATTCCACTCATCAGAATATTTAAGAGATAAGTATTCCTTGTTTTTTTTTATTACCATTCTAGGCTAAAATTCAATTGTTGAGTTGTGCAAATCTAACATTATTTACTTAGGATTATGTGTGACCAGTAAATAGTGATCTTTGTGATAAGATTCTTTAGATTTATTCATTACAAGTTGTATCATGCTAAATTGTGAAGATTGTCTTTTGAGATTAGCTCTTCTAAGAAATTGAAAGAAAGTCATGTCATGATTGATGAATTAGTTATCTATTACTCAAGAGATTTTGAAGTATTGCATGGTTGAATAATGTTCATGAATTGTTTTATAGCTACTAATTCATGTTATTGAGTTAGTCAATCATGTATGCTCCTAGTTATGGTATGTCTATTTGAGATAGTTGAGTTCCATGAACTATTAGTAATCTCTTGTTAATGATTTCAGGATAAAGAAGCATAAGAGATTGCTTTCAAGAAGAGCTTGATGCATCCTATAGGTTGAAGGTTGGAGACTCTACTTGTAGCTATGAGACTAAGTGAATGGTTGAAGACATCTATTCGAAAAGGAAGAATTAACCTTAAGAGGGAGTCCTATGACTCACTGAGAATAAGTAAAGGTTGCAGTGTTGCAAGGCGAATGTAAATTGTTGAAGTACCTCTTCAGCAGTTGAGTTCTGAATTGCTCAAGTCAAGTCAACCTAAATTGGTAGCTCTGCAAACCTATTCAGAATAGAGTGATCTGAGATGCGGTCGAAGAGGACAACCTTGAATCTCTACAGAGGTGTGCATTGGAAACCATTTCTCTAAGGCAAGCGTTGCAGGCAATGAGGACAAGTGGTTGATGCAAGTGATTGAAGATTCAGAGGGAGCCTACTGAACCTAAAGAACATGGTTGTATTGCTTTGGATGTTGTTTCAGTTGAGGTATAGAAGGAAGCAATCTTCTGTGGCACTGAGTACAGCTAAGGCCGAGTACATTTCAACATATGATATTGAGAAAAGATATTCAGTTGAGGTATATCAGCACTGATGAGCAGATGGTAGTCATTCTCATCAAGCATCTCTTCAGGATAATGTTTGTGTACCTTCGAGACAAGCTTGATATGGTGGAGAATGAAGTCCTAGTTGAGAGGGAGTCTCAGTATCAGTGTTTCTTTTAATGAGTTCTTCTTTGAGAGAAGTTCGAGGTGAAATCCCTTGTTAATGCATTTCTCTATTGAGGGAGATTTGAGGTGTAAGCCCTTGATAATGCATTTCTCTATTGAGAGAGATTTGAGGTGAAAGCCCTTGTTTCCACCCTCTGGGAGAGCCATGGTGGATGTCATGTGTGTGACTCCATGATAGCATCACGTGAGGGAATCCGTGATGATTTTTTAATGCATTTCTCTTTGAGATTTGAGGTGAAAGCCCTTGTTTCCACCCTCTGGGAGAGCCATGGTGGATGTCATGTGTGTGACTCCATGATAGCATCACGTGAGGGAATCCGTGATGGTTTATTTGTGCTTGTGTTTCACCCTCTGGGAGAGCCATGGTGAAAGTCACATTGAGGTGACAACATCACATTAAGTGATGAGCTCTTGTTCATACCATCTATGGAGGTAGCCATGATGGTTGATATCATGATGAGGTGATATCCGATATCATAGTGAGGTGATATTTTATTGTGCTTTCACGATGAGGTGATAAGCTCTTTTATCATATTGAGATGATGTGTGTTGCTTGTGCAGGTGGAAGTTCATCCCTAGCTGAGAGGAAGTGTTGATGTTAGCAGCGTCGGGTTGCATCTTCCACTCATGCGCTTCAAGAAGATTGAAGAATATTAAATAGTAGCCTTATGGCTATTTAATATTATGGCCGACTTTCCTTAAGATCATATTGCATTTAATATTGTAGCCGACTTTATTATTATTGTTTTGTTTCTCAAGATGGGCCGACCTACTTCAAGGTTGATCACAATATGTATTTATAGAAGGTCGAATGTGCTCATTATGTAAGGGAAGCAAGTTTGCAATTAGGAGAGCAGAGCAGAATTCGCCTTTTCATAGCAGCAGATCCGATTTCAAGGAAGAACATATTCATTTGTATCTTGTGCATCTAGGAGAGGTGCGACTTCATTGTATTCTTTATTGGCCATTGTTGGGCCTGAGTTGTAAGCAGATCTCTGCTCTTGTGCTACTTTATATAAGAGATTCATTTGCTAGGTTTTTCTCCCTCAAGAGGAGGGTTTTCCCAGGGTATCTTGTTGTGTTCATTGTCTTATGCGTTGCAATATTTCTAAGTGCTTTCATTGTTTAATCTGATCTAAGAAACACTAACAACATTCTCACCAAGCCTCTCTCCAGAGTAAAGTTTGTGTACTTCCGAGACAAGCTTGGTATTGTGGAGAATGAAGCCCTAGCTGAGAGGGAGACTCAACTTCAGTTATCTTCTATGATTTGCTTTAATGCATTTCTCTCTGTGAGAGATTTGAGGTGCAAGCCTTTGTCTCCACCCTCTGGGAGTATCCAAAGTGGATGTCATGTGTGTGACTCCATGATAACATCACGTGAGAGAGTTCGTGATGATTTTTGTGTACTTCTGTTTTTCACCCTCTGGGAGTAGCCATGGTGAACGTCATGATGAGATGACGACATCACGTTGAGTGATGGGCACTTGTGCACATATACCATTCATGGGAGTAGCCATGATGGTTGATATCACGATGAGGTGATATGCTCTTTTCACACATGGGTGTAGCCATGGTGGTTGACATCACGATGAGGTGATATGTCTTATACAACTGGAAGTATCCTCCCTAGCTGAGAGGGAGTGTTGATGTCAAAAGCAGTGTCGGGCTTCTACTTCCAGCCCGCGATGAAGACAATTTAAATTGTAGCCTAATGGCTATTTAAATTGTAAGGCGTTTTTTATTAAGAGCGTCTTTCATTAAATGATATTTAATATTTGTTTATTATTTATTGAGGCCGACCCATCTCTAATCGGTGATTATAATGGAGAGTCATCACATTTCATGAAGGCCGACATTACACTTGAAAGGACGCATCTATTGAAGTCTCCTCATTCGAATTGTATATAAGGAATGTGCCATTCGATCATTCAAGCATTCAAATTCATTGTTCATATAGTTCGATATTCACAAGTGCAAGCAAGAGTAAAGGAGAAATATATAATAGTGCAGATCGATATTATTATAGAAGGCTGAGTTACTTCATTGCTGTGTTAGCATCAGATTGTGGTGCTCATTCTTGGCCTTAATATCGGCTTCTTTGTAAAAGAGACATTCATTGATATTCAATATATAAGTGATTTATTGTTGCTGGGTTTTTCTCCCTCAAGTGGAGGGTTTTCCCAAGGTATATCCTGTGTTATTGTGTCTTATTTGAATTAAATTTTTGTCTATCTAATCTGATCATAAAAACTAACAAATTTAATGGAAACATTGTAACCCCTAGATGGTTTACCGCCGGTGTGGAGGAATAAACAAGTGTAACTCTCATATCTCACCCAATGATTAAGTGGAGAATCCTCACTGCTAAGAGGATGCCTGCTGAAAAGCGGATGAATTGTTATTGTAATATCTTTCCCCCACTAAACAAGTGGTAGCGTGGAATTCTCATGGTCGGATCACCGTCTGCTTTACATTTCCAGCATTGTATTTCAGTTCAGTTTATTGCTAACGATCCCGTCACCATATGCTATCGCCTCGCCTTCAATAGGATCTTGGTGAACATTCTTGGTGAAGGTTACTTCAAGTTGACTATCTTTTGGGAGCTAACGCTAATCATTGGTGATTGTGCTAGGTTTGTGGTGAAAAAATCAGAAAAAAAAACTAAGGGGCACATTTCACATGTACACCCATGCCCCTATGCAACATTAAATTGAAACTCCATTTTGCTGTGTAAAAGATGGTCTTCACATAAAAGACGGGCTTCACATATTATTATGCAATGAAAAGACTACCTTGAAATTGTAGATATCTAGAGGCACATACTCATAATGTAAATTCAACTATAGTTCAAAGATTGAATCAACTCAACAATTATGGGGAGAAAAGGGATACCCGGGTATGTGGATTGGGGACCCAGAACCAGCAGCAAGAAGAGTCCAGCTCAAATGACTCTCTTCATCCCCCATTATGAACGGAAGACCGAAGGGAATGTATTTGATTGAGCACCTTTTGCATTTGGAAACTTGTGCAACTTTAGGCTATGTTACCAATCCGGCCCCTACAAAGCCTAGGTCCCAATTTGGTTCAGCCTGGGTTCGGGGTCCAAATCTAGTTATCTACGGGTCCAAGCAAGGTCCCACCTACCACTTGCAGGTCCATCCCCATCAAACCCAGGGCAAATTTGGCAGGTACCCACACCAAATCAGCAAATTTCACCTTTTTTAAAAACTTTTTCTTGACTATTTTTTACACTAAAAAGTGCAATTTGCCCCCCAAACCCTAAACACGGTATAGAAAACATCTAAAAGGAAAAAGCACACTCATTTTTCGTATTGTGAATGAAAAACAAAAATATTATCCTCCATTGCTGAACTTATTTTCTTGCTTGAATAAAGTTGAAGATTGATCATTGAATGCTCCAAGCTAGTTTTTGTGCTATTCCTATGCATTTGAAAGAGTTTGTTTGCTGTCAAGGAGATCATAAAGGAAGATTTCTTCAAAAGAGGTAGGCTTTTTGAAGTTTTTATTTTTTTTCCTTCATTTGTTTATTTTACAACTGAACTCTCTTTTTTTGTTTTGAAGTTTTTGGTTTGTTTTCATTCTTCTAGGTATCTATATCACATGCTTAATTTTATAAAATGAATTAGATATTAAGTTGTATTTATATATTTTTGTTTTCAAATTTCATTTGTTTCAATTCTTCAAAAGTGTTGTTTATTGAACGTGTCTTAGGTATTACAAAGGCAACCAATTCTAGCTCTATGAACCAACCCCACTTCAATACAAATCCAAACTCTCCTCTTTGGAAATATGTTGAAATGATACAACTTCCAGGTGGTGGGGGTTATGTTTGGATTTGTGGTGAATGTAAAGTTAAATATTTGAGCTCATATAATCGAGTGAAAGGCCATTTATGCAAGTCCCTGCACAAGGCATCAAATTTTGTCCAAGCAAAAATGGTAATGGCATTCCAAAAGCACAAGTCTTGGTATTTATTGAAGATCAAGAAAAAGCAGATCAAGTAGTAGGCTGTAAATCAAATCATCCTTTGTTAAAGAAAGGATCTCGAACCAACCCCACTTCAATACAATACAAATCCAAACTCAAGTACAATGGCAACCAATTCTAGCTCTATGAACCAACCCCACTTCAATACAAATCCAAACTCTCCTCTTTGGAAATATGTTGAAATGATACAACTTCCAGGTGGTGGGGGTTATGTTTGGATCTGTGGTGAATGTAAATTTAAATATTCGAGCTCATACAATCGAGTGAAAGGCCATTTATGCAAGTCCCTGCACAAGGCATCAAATTTTGTCCAAGCAAAGATTGTAATGGCATTCCAAAAGCACAAGTCTTGGTATATATTGAAGAGCAAGAAAAAGCAGATCAAGTAGTAGGCTGTAAATCAAATCATCTTTTGTTAAAGAAAGGATCTTGAGGGATGAAGCCCCCTCCACCACTTTCTCATTTTTGAACTACAAAGAGCCATCCATTTTTGTCCACACCTGAAAAACTACCTATAGCATCTACACATAAGAGATCAAAGGGGCTGTTGAAAATGGCATTTCATAACAAGTCTCGAGAGATTGTCGATCAACACATAGCAAGATGTGTCTCTGCAAATGGATTGGCTTTCATTGTTGTCTGCTCACCATATTGGCAACAAACAGTTAAAGCAATTAATAAGGCTCCAAAAGGGTATAAGGGCCTAAATTTTGAGAAGGTGCATAGCACCTTATTGGAAAAAGAGATGAAATTTGTAGAGAACTACTTGAAGCCCATAAGGGCCTAGGTTTTCAGAAAATGCATAGTACCTTATTGGAAAAAGAGATGAAATTTGTAGAGAACTCCTTGAAGCCCATAAGGAATTCATGGGTCGAAATGGGGGTGTCTATCATTTCTAATGGATGGAAAGATGCAAAATATTGGCCATTGATCAATGTTATTGCAGTGTCCCCCGAAGGAGCAATGTCTTTGAGAGCAATGGATTGTGAAGGGGAGGTGAAGGATGGTGCATTTATTGCTAACATTATTTGTCAAGCCATTGAGGAAGTGGGCCCTCGAAATGTTGTGCAAGCTATAACAAACAATGCCAAAAATTGTAGAGTGGTTGGGTTATTGGTTGAGAAGCGTTATAAACACATTTTTTGGACACCTTGTGCTGTCCACTCCCTGAACCTTATGCTACAAAAGAGTGGCACCAAAATTGATTGAGAATCAAATAGGTGTATGTTGATGCCGAAGAGATCCAAATGTTCATCACCAACCACAATATGTCACAAGGCATATTTAGAACATTTTCGAAATTGTAGCTGCTAAAGGTAAGTTAAATAATAATTATGTTTCATTTTAGTACAATTTTAAATTAAAAAAAAATTAATAATTTTCAAACAGGTTGTTGAGACCCATTTTGCCTCCAACACAATTGTGTTCAGACGACTTGTGAAGGTTCATGAGGCACTTTCTAACATGGTCATCAGCCCAAATTGGCTCATATGGAGGCAATCTAGCACTACAAGGGCAACAAAGGTTAAGTAAATGATCCTAGATGACATTTGGTGGCATCGCGTTGAGTATCTCTTCAATTTCACTGAGCCCATATTGAGCATAATCCATTGTACCGACATGGATAGGCCTTGTATGGATGAGGTATATGATGGCATCAACTCAATGATTGAGAAGATGAAAGTCATCATAAATGCAAAAGAGCAAGATCTTGAAAAGAAATTCTTCAAACAACTACACAAAATCATTGAAGAGAGATGGAAGAAAATTACCACTCTACTACATCTTGTTTCCTTTGCATTGAGTCCCAAACATTATAGTGTTGATCTCCATTCTATGGCAACAAGAGTTGCCCCATATAGAGATGTTGAAGTCAGTCAAGGGTACAAGGCAACACTTCGCAAACTCTTCATGGATCGTGACATACGAGATGCAGTGAGGGTTGAGTTCATGGATTTTGCATGCTCCAACGACTGTGGTCTTGATGCTCTTCGAGACAAGTATATGGTCTATGTTCATAATTGGTGGTACTTCCATGGCCAACCATTCACACACCTCCAACCTCTTGTGATCAAAATTTTATCACAAGTTTTATAAAAAAAAAACCTTTTATCTTTAAGTTTTATTTATATTTTAAATTTTTTAATTTTGTAACTCTTTCTCTCTAATTTTGTCTTTATAGGTTGCTAGTTCATCTGTATCTGAGAAGAATTGGAGCACATACCCCTTCATCCACTCAATAAAGCACAATCGATTACACTCAAAAAAGGCAAAGGACTTGGTGTATGTGCATTCAAACTTGCGGCTCCTCACATGCAAACAAAGTGGCTACAAAGAAGGGGACACAAAAGTGGCAGTGCTAGTGCTAGTGTCAGTGCATGTTGAGGATGGTGATGATGATATTTTTGACGACCCATATGATTTTTGATCAATGATGGCTAATTGTTGACACTTGAGATTATTATTTTTTAACTTTAATATGTATCGTGACATTCAAGTTTGACTAATATTTGACTATTAATATGGTGGTTTTGTTTATTATATAAAATAAGATGCTATGTGGTGTATTTTGAACTAATTACTGCTGCAAGTATGAATATATTTCTGAATTTTATATGTTTTTTTATGGGCAAACGCAACCCCCAAAAAAAAATTGACCAAACCTGTGAACGAACCCTTAAACCCAAACCCAAACCAATACCAAGACAGGTAACTTAGACTTTAGCGAATACCATGCTACATATGTGACAGGAGAGTTTGACAAAGAAGTGTAGAGCAGTGGGCACTGGAGGGGCCTAAGAAGGATGTTGACACAAAGACAACCCCAATGCAGCACTTGTGAAGGAACACCTTGCATCTATGTTTGGCTGCAGGGGACATCTCCAGGCCAGCTTGGCACTCCCTTGGCATACCCAAATAGGGGATGTTCTTATTGAAAAGGAGGCATCCCCAGGTTGTCCCCTTTTTGTCTGGTTTTTTCAAAACAGCAGGGGTTATGTTATGTCCCTGTCCCCACGTCCCCAGGGCATTCCTGTTTCAGGAAACGCCTGAAAAACAGAGAGGATGCATCTCCAGGGTACACTACATTTTTGTGTCCAAAAGTATATCTATGGCACTAATACCTTACATGCCTTATGCAGGCCGATTTGTTATGTTTTCTGGAACTCTTCCCATACAATGACAACCAAAAGAAACAAAGGTTTTGATAACTTATTTACTGTTGCTAAACCCTCTAAATAGATCATTATTCAACTTTCCCATTTTCTGGTACCTTCTTACCTAGACAAACAAGATTAACTTCCAAGTCATGAAAGAGAAATCTGTATGACAAGGAAAAATGACTCTACTACAATGTTCATTTATGTCTCTCTACTTAAAACTTGCATGAAAAGTGAGAGACACAGACATTTGCTACAGAGCATAATCTAATTTTATGATTTTTCAATTAATTTGCCCCACAGATTAAAGTAAAGTATGTTTTTACATTGTAGCACATGCTCATACCGTGCCACACAGATACCATGGCAGGCAACGTGCTTACAACACTTGCCCTGTTAGAGGCTTTTTAGCTTGCCTATAGTAAATTAAGATTTAAAAGCACACAGAAACTAATTCTGCTGAAAAATAATTCCCTGCAAAAGATAATTAGAAGAACTTGCCTTTATAAGCTCATTGGCCTCTAGTGCATCACTGACAGAAGTTTCTACAGATAAAGTCACACCTGACTTGCCAACCTGCAAGAAAATTGAATATCAATATAAGACTGAAAGCATTATAAAGAAGGCTATAGCTCACAGCATGAGATTTCAATAGAGGAGCAATATGTGTGGAATCTATTTTCAATGATGGATAAAGTTGTGATTAGTTGGGCATATATGTAGCGACTTGGAAGCTAGTAATGAGCAAAAAGCCTTTCTCAATGAGGTTTATTAGAACTTCTGAAGAACCAGTAAAAATGAGAGTTGTCAGCTCATAGGTAAAGATGTGGGCATGGATTTTAAAATAACCAGACTGGGGAGCTATTGCAGTGAAAGCATCTGAGAACATGAATTATGCACACATCAGAGGATACAAGAACAATCAGATAGCATTTTCTGATCCATTTGAAGCCCACTTAAGTAAATTTACATGCATCTTTTTAAGTTATCAACTGGAAAAAATAAATTTATTTGAATTTAAAATATGTTTCTTCTTACGTATCAGGTCAGGTTCATGGTCAATGCTTAATATATAGAATAATTATTGAATTTAGAAAGCATTAAATTGTTAAATGGCAGTTACAAAAGTTCTATGAGTACAAATACTTAAAGTCTCCACAACTTATCCAAGTGCAAATTACAGGCAACCTTTTTAGGCTTCTCCAAACATATATAAGCACTGGAGCTTTACTATATTCACAGATTCATATTCAACACACAAGGTGGGCCAATCAAACTCTTGGCTTAGATTCTATGGTAAATAAATATTCACACAAGACACAAAAAGACAGAAATAAAATAAATAGAAGATATCCTAGCATTCCATTTCAAACTAGTCCTTGTACACATATTTATACTATTTTGATGCCTAATATTCCATTGTGGCTGGCACCAAAACCATCCAGTCAAACCATAGGATTATAATACAATTAAGACATAACCACAAAAGACCATAGCTGGCACTACCACAAAGACTCAGCAAACATGCATAATTATAACTATTTCCCATTGTATAGCTTGACTTGCTCATCCATAACTCTTTAAGCTATGTTACTGGGTATGCCCCCAAAGTCCCGATCATATACCGAACTGGTCTAGGTACCAGTCCTACGACAGGAGCATCCCAAGTTCACCCAAGGTCCTACCTAAGCACCCTGGTTTCAAGGACCCACAGGGAACCCAAGGTGCCCAGGCAGGAGAGCTAACCCAAGCCACTCTTGAGTGAGCCCAAGGGCCGCCCAAACAAAAAACAAAAAACAAAATCATTTTTTGAACATTTTTATAAACAAAAATGTGCCAAATACCTAATTTCACCCTTAAGTGATAAAATGTGAAAATGGTGTGCGCCATGAAAATTTGTGTGGTTTCAAAAGCCTTAATTTGGGCTTGGTGGTGAGGGCTTTGCCTCACGACCTTGCCTTGTATCGCAACAAGGAATGCACCAAGGGCGCTACCCCTAAAGCCCATGAGGAGCACTGCCCCTTGACTCCACATAGGTATTGCCCCATAACCCCCATGAGGAGTGTTGCCCCTCAATCCCATTGGGATCTTCACTCCCAAACCCTACTAGTTATTGTGATATCCTATCACATAAGAAACTTGATTACAATGAAGGGGTGACAAGGAATCGGTATACAACTCTTAAGTGTGCTAACTTAGATATTATTATTGCAAACTTGCCAAAAACCTCTTTATATATATATACAGTTGTACCCAAGGAAAAAAATTGCTGAACCCCATACCCATATCCGACCCCACACTAAAACCGACAACTTAGTCTTTAAGTTATAAGATAAATTGAAGCACATCCCATCAAGTTTTATTTGCTAGAACATATAGATTGATAGAAACAATCATTTGTTTTGCATTGCAGTCAAGTAAATACCATAGTACACAACCATATTTTCAGCCTAAATACGGACCTATATGATCTAAATTGGATCATGGAAGTTAGTAAAATTAGTTACCCTTGGTTCTTTGGAGATCTTTTCCCATATTGGTTTCTCTAGGGTAATTTGTTGAGTTAAGCTCCTCTAGTTTTGTCATGTTCTCCAATCCTGTTTTGATTCAGATCATTTGTAAAACGATCTACATTAATTCCAACACTTAAACAACTCTTGTGGAGCACATATAGACTACTTTTTCCTAGACAAGAATAGAGATAACAAAAAGTAAATAAGCTAAGATGTTAAATGCGAAGACAAAGATTCATGTTGGTAAATTAGTATGTCATGTCCCCTTCTCAAGCATAAAATTAATGAAGACCTTTAGCATATTTCCAAACAAAATCCTATAGGCTAATGGGGTGGTAAGAAGGAAAATAATTCAATAATTAAATTTAAGTTGTCGAAAAGTAACTTTATATTACATTTTCAAAAAGCAACTTATATTAAGTTAGTTAAAAAAGGTTATTACAAGTAAAGTTTTAAAAGTGTCAATAGGCCCAAGGTCCTAAAAATAAGTGATTAAAAATAAACTTTTATATTTTATAACTTCGATGGAAAAAATTAAATAAAAAAATAGTAGATATTATATTCCCTCAAAGCTTATAAAAGGAGGTTTTGTCTCAAGAAAAGGACTTTGTGCTCATTTTATGAATTTCTCCTGAGAATAAACACAAGTTCTTCTATTGCCTGAGGCCAAAAGCCCTTTCGCAAGATGGTTTTGGGGATGAAAACCTTCCTAGCCATTTGGGTAATTTCATCTAAGAATTACCTAAGCACTAAATGTTTGAAGTTTTCAATTTGTTGGTTGACAAGTTCATTGTGTTGAACAGTTGTAGTATCGTTTCCAGATGTTCGGTGTGTCCAGTTTTGATTGTCATTCATAGTTTAGAATTTGTGAAGTTTCTATTTGTTTCAACAAATCTAATCAACCTATTTGAAGGATTCATTGCTAGACGAAAATCTGAAGGGTTTTCATACTTATTCCATTTTTGGACATGACAATGTAGAGTCTTGTCGCAAGCCATACATTTCCTCAAACCTGCCATACCATCTCATAAAGATCGTCTTACATAATATACTAAAGTTATTTCTAAATTTTGGTGAATATTGACTACGAATCACTGTTGAACTCTTCTCTACATTGGCTGCTTCAATCTGGGTATGCAATCTTTTATTTTAAATCAGATTTAAGTACTGTAGTTATTTCTGCTATAACTAATCATACACTGGGTTTGGATTTCAAATGACATTCAATAGCTGGTTATAATATATGGCAAAAAGTTTCAGCCCTTAAATATTCAATTGCATGTCAGTTTTGGATGGTGTTTTTCATTGCAGCAGTTGCATATTGCTGTTGTATATTAGAATTAACAATTGCATGTTAGCTTTGGATGGTGTTCTTCATCGCAGCAATTGCATATTGGTGTTGCATGATAGAATTTAACAATTGCATGTTGATTTTGGATGGTGTTTTTCATCGCAACAATTGCATATTGGTGTTGCATGTTAGAAATAAAAATTGCATATCAATTTTGGATGGTGTCCTTCATCATAGCAGTGGCATATTGGTGTCTATCAGCATTTAACACAATTGCATGTTGAAGTTTCAATATTGATTTATCATTCAGAGGTTTAGAATTGGTTTTCAAATCATACAATTGGGTATTTTCAGTTGTTTGAATAGCACTATCAGCAACCTTTTGGAGTTTTAATAGTGATATTACATTCTGAGGTTTGCATCACTCCACAGTCACTTCAAATATAATAACGCTGATATTGTTTCCTAAAAGTGATTGTTTATTTTGGATTATGATATTTCTACATCACTAATCAAAATTTTCATACTTATTTATATTGTTAAATATCTTGGACAGTTTACCACTGGATCCATGCTATTATTGTAAGAAGATCTTGGACAGTTCACCATCAGATCCCTTTAATTTGTATGTCATTACCTGCCATTTTGGCATTGATCAAAAATTGAATGATATGGTCTATCATTTTGGCATTAACACATTTCCATTTGCTATCTGTCAATTTGGCATGATCGGAATTTGCATATCATTATCTGCTAGTTTGGCATTAATCAACTCAATCAGTTTGATATCATTTGTAATTTGATCAGGTAGCCACCAAGCAGTTGCTTATTATGGTACTTGTCCTCATTCTAATCTTTGTATGCTCTCATGCTCACATTGGGATCTTGGTGATCAAAAAAAGCTATGATTTAAGTCGATTTTAAAATTTGGTGGATTTGAACTAATCATCCTGCCAGGGACATTACACAGTAAAGGAATATATATACTAATAACAGATGATTATCAGCAAGAATGAAACGAAAATCTATTTCAATCAATTACTCTACCAAATTTACAATCTTCCATTTAATCTAATCTTGCAAGAACTAAATTGCAGAGAATTGCAGTATGTTACTTAGTCTGCTTTTTAACAATTGGGCAATGCTGGTAATGGTAAGAGAATAGATGGATGCCTCTATTCCTCATAATTAAATTATTAATTGAAAGAACATTTAAGAATATTCAATAAACAATTACATCATATACAAAGAGAGACATACACACACAAATAGCATACAGTCTTCAATTATTCCAAGATAATGTGGTCCTCAACCACACATGTTTATACTATTTTGGCACCCAGAAGTTAGAACAAACTTGGAACTTAGACCAAGCTGCCATTGAAACCATGAATTACAATACCACAACTACAAACCAAAAGAGTTGTTAGTAGGCCATAGCCACAAAGGGTCAACAAGACAAAGACCTTGAATATTTTCCACCACTCTTGGACATGGTATGGCATTTTTAAAAGTGTGTCCTATTGGACATGCCTGTTCCTCTGATTCCTTCTCAGTGCCTACATGTTCATCTTCTTCATTTTCTTTGCAAAATTTTCAATCAAAGACATCCCAAGATCCTTTTGAATTTCTCAAAATCTTCTTTGTCTATTGCTTTAGCAGCACATCAAAGGACGACTCTCCATCTAACAAGTAGCCAAACATTGAAATAGTTCTATAAAATTATAATTGATAAAGATGAAAGGAAGCAAAGGTACAAAATAAACTTCCTACACTAATCTATGAGATGAGATATTTGCAAAAATTAAATTGATCATACAATTACAAGGAAATAAACACAAAAACAATACCATAACACAATGATTTGTGTGGGGAAAACCCTTTCAAGAGAAAAAAAACCCACATTCCAAAGCAACTCAATGTATTATTTAGTGATCAACGATTACAATACACTTACAGAGTCTAAGCCCTTACGAGAGTATTTTAAGAACTTACGAGAGTATCACCAATCAAGAGATCTAGAGCAATTCTAGCAACATAAAGGTACCTACAAAACTCACTATGAAATTTCCATTTCAAGCACCCAATGAATAGGAGAAACAATACATGAAACCATCAAATGGTAATTAGGAAACCCTGAGCTAAAACCACCAAAAATATGGCACCCAAATCCAAAATCAAAATCCAACACCCAAATCCCAAGATGAGCCCACAGGCTAAAAGTAACATATTTCTTACACCTATCATAAGCTCATCATAATCCACTCACCAACTTGGGTGCTCCATTTTGACTCTAGTATCTCCATTCAAAGATGTCTTATAACGTGTCATGACTTGAAACATATATTGGTCAACAAGTGTAACTCCCTCTAAAAGCTCTCTTATGTGTTATAGATCCTCTTACATTTCTAATTGGGGGGAGGGAGGAGCTAACTTCCGAAGGCCATAATTTTTTATCAAGGAAGCCAATTGAGCCCTCTTTTCTAAATTTGAAAGTCTCAAAGAGCTATACGTTGCCATAACCAACTTGCTCCAACTAAAGCCCATTTCCATATTTTTTGGGGATCAAAATCAACCTTTGATAGCCCTTGCATTTTTGTGTTCTATAGCTCAAAAATCACACTTTTTGTGTTTTTAATATTAGGATGCAAGGTTGAGACTTCTAACATTCTCCCACTTGTCAAATACTTTGCAAAATCAAAGAGAATACCAACACTATCAACTATTTTTTAGGGGCCAAGAGACCCATAGACTTACTACACCACCTAAATTTCTCTATCTTGACTGCCTTTGTCAATGCATCTACAACATTCTATTAAGTGTCGACTTTCTCTAGCATCACACATAGCATTGTTTTCTCTACAACTAACTTTCTATCAAAAGCAAGAGCTCATTTAGGTATTTGAAAACACAACTATCAAAAGTAGATACAACACTCCTCTTTACTACTAGTTCCAATGATGAAGGTGTAGGTCCTACAGATCTTTTCACTACAAGAACAAATTAACTATTCCATTGAATGGTGCATGCATCCAACTAAAACTAAATGTCCACACAAACACACTTAGCAAGCACCACAGTTCTTCACACCACCTTGCACCCTCCACTAGAGAAAACAATATACACACCACATCATTAGGTTTGTTAATTGATAACAAGTTCCATGCCAAAACCAAGATATGTAGCACACATTTGATCCCCTTCACTCATGCATCAAGGAATCTAATCAAGACTCTATCATGGCCAATAATCCTCAACTAAGAATCATCACTAGGATACACTTTACCTCCATCATATTCTTCATACTTTGAAAACCACCTCCAATGGGAAGTAATATGGAGGGAAGTTCCAAACTCTCTCAACCACACACCTTTGGATGCATGTGCTGTCAAGGTTGCAACAAAGGTATCTTCACCATCACCCTATGAAGATCTATCAAACTCATATTTTTCTTCTTTTTCTCCTCCTTGTAGTCTCTTCTAAAATGCCTACTATTGTCGCAATTCCAACATTTAGCCTTGGACTTTCTAGGGGATTTGGATCTCCCACAAGATATGGCTCAATGATCTTTCTTGTCACATTTTTAGGTTTCTCCTTTGATCTTTCATGAACTAATAGAGCATCCTTAGTAGATTTGGAAGATTTTCACCAAACCTCGTCCAAAAGTAAAATAGCCACTAACTCATCTATTTGACGCTTGAGGCAATGCTCCTGATGGCCATCACAAAGTGATCCCACAAGTTTGGCAAAGAACATAAAACTGTCATATAATGGTCCTCCTCCATCTTCACTCTAATGGAGTTGTATAGGAGCAAATTTGCATCCCTTACACAAATTCCCCTTTTACACATCCTCACCTTAGAAAACCAAAACCGAAGGCAAAATTCCACATAAGCACACTGCCTTAATTCCACTTGGCATCTGTTTTGCGTGTCGGCAAAGGAATAACTATCGGGGATGCTCGTGCAACACATAGACGTCCACGCGGCGTGCTTACGTCCCTGGCAGGTTCCCGCGTCTAGAGCTTGCAGAGGTGTTACACTTCCCATTGGAGGTCGATTTGTAACGCCCTCTTCGACCAACCAACCCGAATATGGCCATTTCCTTCATCTCTCCTTCAAATTCATTCATTCTCATTCCATTTCATCTCTTCACAAGCTCTGAACATTGAATCCATCACTCTCAAGCAGCACTTTGCACTCCATAGCAACAACAACAACACTCCATCAACTCCGTCGAGCACGTGTGGAACAAACACCATTGCAGTAGAGGCTTGAGTCCTCTCATTTTCTCCCCCATTGGCTAGTGAGCTCTTAGTGGAGGTGGTAAGCTTTCTACTCCTCTCCTCTACGATTTGGTTGGGTAGCATAACACTGTTTTGTAGTGCTTTTGTGTTCTTTACTTCATTTCTTGATTTATCATACTTTTCTCCATTATCGTTATCTTGGTTGTTTGTGGAGGTGCGAACACCAAAACGGACCCCCCAACAATTTTCCTCTTGTTGGTTGACAAATTTATCACCTAACTTTGTTTTCTCATGCCCAATAGAGGTGACAAATGTAACCACAGTTGAACCAGTAATAATATAACTTTCTAACTAATTCTCTGCTTATTTTAAAAGGTGGCAGCTACCTTTGTTTGATATCCAATGAATAACTTTTTAACTAGGAATGCTTTTTACCAGAAAGCAAGTAAAGGAAGAGGCTTTTAACCAGAAAGTTTTAAAGGTATCAACAGAAATCATGTAACAAAACTGAAATAAACCACAACTAAATATAGAATCAAAACCACCACAGCATCTTTATTCACAGATAAATCATACTATAGTGATGCAATAGCTTTTAAATAACAACCATTCCAATGATAGATCACTCACAGCAAAAAGTTCAACATAAGCAGAAATAATTCATACACCATAATTCAAAGATCATGAATGCATAAACTCCACCATAGTTTTCTATATCAGAAAATAGCAAATCCAGATAATAAAGTTTTTTGTTCTAATGAGAAAAACAAAGTTCGCCCAATAGATCTAGAACCATCAGCTAATCCCCTATTTAAAGCATCACCAATAGTTTCATAACGGTTTCTTGAAAGTAACCGTACCAAATAAAAATAAGTCTTTAACTTAGAAAAGAGCCAAAAAGTAAAAGTATCATGAAATATTTAAAAATAAATTGCTTCCAATTCTCCCACCTAAGTCTCTTCATCTTCAACAGACACGACCGCCTCTTTCTACAAGGTTTCCTCATGTGCTTTCATCCTGGCCTTATAATCCCTGTACCTAGAATATATCTCCTCGTGCAGGCGCTAACCAAGTCCACACTTAAGACGGCTTCAGGGAAACCTCCAACATGAGCTAACCCACTTTCTAATAGCTTCACGTCGACAGCGGATTTTCTATCGCTTTCCAATCGAGCCCAGAATTCATCCAACCTGAAAGATCCCAAGTCTGTGTCCCTCACTCCTAGCCAACGATTTCCAATTTCGGACTGCATGAGCCCACAGTGAACAAAGGAAAACCCACTCACTTTGAAAAAGATTGCAGATAAAAGATGTACAAATGAGAACCAGAATGAATAAATGTTCACCACCCTTCTTCATGCGAGAATGGTAAGACGTGCGTTTGGTACTGAATAAATGCAACTCCTTATTTTATTTCTCGATAAAGCAACCCTCGAGGCTGGTGCATTTCATAAAAAATTCTTGATAAGACATCTCCAGGTTGCATTGTACTCAATAAATATATAGGCGGCGCCTCGAAATGTGCAAATGAACAACACATCGCCTTGTCGCAAACAATTGAAACTTCACAACTCAAAATCGAGAGTTATGAGGTTTGGGAAACCTCCGACTCAGCGACAATACAAAGGACTGACATGCCTGACGCCAACAAGGAGGAACAAGTAAAACAGTCGGATAGTTAGACAAAACAAGAACCCGACGACAAAGGACTTAAGAACATGGGTGCCAACCATACGAGTTTTAGAACTTAAGTAACCCGCGACAAGGAGTTAGAAAAATGCAAGGAACCCCCGACAAAGGTAAAGATAGCGACCAAAACTTAGACTTAGGTAAAATATGAGAAAACAAAGACCACGAAAGCAGTGAATAAAAATTACATGACAGAAAATATAACCATATGTAACATTGGCTCCGAACGGGAACTGACACAACGCAGAGAATCCAGAACCATGGCATACAGCCTTATTCATTGGGCAACGGAATCAAAAACGAACACACCAAAAACAGGCAAACAGAAGAAGAGAAATTATATACAAGGAAGGACCCGAAAGAACAATCACTCCAGAAGTTTTAAATCTTGCCCATTATAGGCAAGAGGCAGGACCATACAATCAAGATATGCTAACCGAAATGCATGATCTCCAACAAGCTGTTTGATAATGAAAGGTCCTTTCCAGAGAGAATCAAATTTTCTATGTGCTCCCTTTGCCTCCCTTCTTCTATCCCAAAGAAGAACCGAATCACCAACTGCAAAATTCCTTTGCCTAGCTTTTCTATCAAAAACTTTCTTCACCATTTGCTGATGTCTGGTGATCTTATCTACTACAATCTCTCTTTCTTCTTCCAGTTTATTTAGATACATAATTCGCTTTTCTAGAGCAGTTGAGAATTGTTCATCTTCAATAGCTTTTTGCAGATTGAGGGCAGAAATCTCTAGTGGTGTAGGCAAAGTACTATCGATACCATATACCAATTGGAAAGGAGACATACCAATAGCTCTCTTGCAGGTAACCCTATCAGCCCAAAGAGCATCATATAACTTCTTATGCCAGCCCCTCTAGTTCTCATCCACCAGCTTCTTGATAATAGGAATGAGATTCTTATTACTTGACTCAGCCTGCCCGTTGCCTTGCGGATAATAGTCAGATGAATGAGCAAGGCTAATACCATATTCATAGTAGAAAAGAGTAATTTCGGCAGAAGAAAAAGAGTTAGCATTATCGGCAACAATCTTCTTGGGTACTTCGAATCTTACCAAAATGTTCTCCTTCAAGAAGTTACAAACGACCTCAGTGGTAGTGTGCTTCACAGGAATGGCCTCCACCCATTTAGTAAAATAATCAGTAGCAGTCAAAATGTGTGTATGTCCTACACTCGAATTTGGGTTGATTGGGCCAATAAAATCTAAACCCCACTGTTGGAAAGGCTCATCAATTACCGCAAGCTTCAGAGGCAAAGCAGCCAGCTGCGGTCTACCAGTAAATTTTAAGCACTTTTCGCATCTGGACACCCATTCATATGCATCCTTGAACATACCCGGCCAATAGAATCTATGACGTGGGATTTTAAAGGCTGACACTGAAGCTGAAAAATGCCCCCCACATGCTTCACCATGAAAAACTTCCAATAGTCTTTTTTGTTGTTCTTTATCAGCACACCTTAGGAAGGTTCCATCCACACCTTTCTTGTACAAGTTTCCTTCCTAGAGAACATACTTATTTGCTTTGAGCCTTAAGTTCCTCCTTTCTCTAGATGATGTGTGATGGGCAATCACCATAGGTCAAGAAATAGGAAACATCAGAAAACCAGTCCTTCGTTGTGCTGGTGAATAATACCAAGGGGAACGTTTCCTACTCTACTGGTCTACTTTCAGCAATCATCTTAGCTAGTCCCTTTCCTCTTACCAAATTGGTGGGTTTGATATCTAAATCATACTCCTGAATTTGAGCTATCCAAGATCCTCTCTTATTACAACCAATATCCTGCTGAGTAAGAATACTTTTAACTGCAGTTTCAAGAACCAAAACAATAGTATGAGAATGGAGAATGTAAAACTTGAAATTCTTGAGAGCCTTAACAGCAGCATACGACTGTTTCTCAAGTGGTGAATATTTGAGTTCGTATTTCTTCAAAGGGGTACACATGAAAGAGATAGGAGCTTCAATACCTTGCTCATTTTTCTGCAATAATATAGCTGACAAAGTGTGTTTAGAAGCATAACTATATATAATGAAATGTTTATTAAACTCAGGATGGACCAAAGTTGGGGCACTTGCAATAGCAGTCTTAATATCTGCAAAAGCTTGTTTTCCTTCATTACTCCACTTAAAAACGGGACAGTCTTTCATCATATCCGAAATGGGCTTTGTCAACTCAGCAAAATTAGGAACGAACCTCCTCAAAAAATTTACCTGACCAAAAAAAGATCTAGTACCATCTTTGTTAGCTGGTAGTCCCAGTTGCATGATTGCTTTCACTCTCTCTAGATCAATCTTAATTCCATCTTTCAAAACAATGTGACCTAAGAGTTTTCCCTCGATTACGGCAAAAATAGATTTCTTAGGGTTCAAAGAGATACCCTCCTCCCTGCAACGCTGTAATACTATTTCCAAATCATACAAATGGTTAGCCCTTTTCTTGGAGAAAACTGTCAGGTCATCCAAATAAATGACTATGATTTTATTCCTGAGATCACCAAAGGATAAATCCATCGCCCTCTGAAAAGTAGCTCCCGCATTAATAAGACTGAATGGTATCCTGTTGTAGGCAAAGACACCAATGGGAGTATTGAATGTTGTCTTATGCTAGTCTTCTGCAGCTACCTCAACCTGATTATAACTTGAGAAACCATCAAGCATAGACATTATCTCGGAGCCAGCAACCGTCTGCAGAATGTGATCCATCACAGGAAGTGGATAATTGTCCTTCAAAGATGCCTGATTTAAATTCCTGAAGTCAACACATATCCTTATTTCTCCATTCTTCTTTCTCGAAGGAACTATATTAGCTACCTAGGTAGAGTGATGTATAGGGTAAATGATTTTAGCTTTAAGCATCTTATCGATCTCATTGAAAATGGCCTCAGCAACTTTTTGATTATAGTTCCGTTATTTTTGTCTAAAAGGTGTGGCACCAGACTTCAACGGAATCTTATGTTGGAATTCTCCATTTCTAAACTTTCTCAGGTCAGCATAACACCATGCAAAAACATCCCTATAACGTGTCAATAGAGAGATCAGCTTCTCTCTCTCTTCCTTGGAACAACACTTCCCAATGCAAACCATCTTGGGGTCTTCTTCAGTACCAATATTCACTTTATCATACTCAGCAGATGATTCAATAGAGACCTTACCCCTTTGCTTTAAGTACTGATCATGCCTATTAAACAAATGTTCCAGAGAGACCAAACCTTTTGGAATCTTATTACCCTTCAATTGAATAACCTTTGTCTCCTTTTTATCTGGGGCCACAACATCACCTTCTAAAGTATCATTGCTTATGTCGTCACTGCCTTCAAAATAGATGTGAGCAAAGGCTTCAGCTTTTTCCAAAATATCAATAATTTGTCGATCTTTATTGAACACCTGCCAATGATTCACGTTATCAGGAACACTAGGTCTATACAGGATTTCAACTCTATAGGACTCATCTTTGAAATTTGGATGAGGTAAGAGTAAAGATGCCGAGACTGCCAGAGAATCTGCCCTAGTATTTCGTTCCCTAGGAACAGATACTATAGAAAAAGCATCAAAATCCTCTATACAGTCCCACACTCTATTCCTATAGTGTTTGAGGCGATTATTTTTGATAGTGTAAATCTTCCTCACCTGTTTTACCACCAATTCAGCATCTCCTACTGCCCTCAACTGCTTAATACCTTTTTCTTTGGCTACATTCAGACCAAGCAGTAGTGCTTCATACTCGGCTGTATTATTGGTATTAGCAAATTCTAATTTGAAAGCAAAAGGAAACTTGTAACCATCAAGAGAAATCAAAACTACTCCAACGCCTGATCCAACATTAGCACAACTTCCATCAAATTCCAACGTCCATAATTCGTTTACTAAATCAGGGTTGATAAGGTTCAAGTCTTGCTTGTGATCAAAAGCGCACATATATGTTCCTGGTCCTGTTTCAACAAACAGAATATCTGCCCTTGGATCTCTAGATTTTCATACCGTAAACTTTACCTTAGGTTCAGGGTTCAGGCGTATCTTCTTTCCATCCAAGGGTATCAAGGCATGAGACCAATCCATCTGAATTTCTCCTCCCAAATCTTTACACAAACCCCTACTCAGCAGCATACCATAACTTGCAAGAATGTCAGCAAACAATATGGTCAATTTTAATCTATTTTGGGAAAAAGCAGCTAGAGCTACTTGAGCATCTTTAATGTGTCCTATAATGGGAACTGGAGACCCATCCATGGAATAACATTTACCCTGGGAGGAAGTATAGGATAGACCTAAAGATTTAGCTATTTGAACAAGCATCACATTTTCTGAAGTTCCAGAGTCGATAATGCAATTACTCGGCCTAAAACCAGCAATGTATACTGATATAAAGAAAGGTTTTGGCTTCATGAGTGGGTTCTGGGAACTCGAGGGTTTATCTATAGTATTAGAACAAATCTGATTCTCGAGATTGGTTTCAGTATCATTGGAAACTTGAGCATTGCAATGAGACGAGGAGGGTTCTTGTTTAACATACTTCACCAATCTATCTAACTCCAAGGGATTGAGTCCCAAGTATTCAGCTTGTAAAATTTGAACTTTAGTATTTTTACAAGACTCAACTATATCAAAAGAAACAGATGATGAAGAAAGTGGTACCTCAACTTGTACACTGTCGGGGGCAGTTGATTCTTGCTTCTTTTGTCTCGTTAGGATGTATTTTGGGATTGCCGAAGAAGTATCTGGTTAGCTTTGGCACGTTGTGCCCTAGTAAAGACAACACAATTGGGATCGTCAAGTCTGACATATACCTCCTCTCCCGATCTCGCATCTACTACAAATTCAAAGAAATTCATGCTAGCATCTTGAGATGAACTAGGCTCATCTACATATGGCTCTACTGCATGCTCATTTGTTGTGAGCATCTACATAAATCTAATCATCTCTAGACAGGTAGTTCCATCATGATCTGAAGTTAAATGGAAGTTACAATGATTCATCTTACCAGAAGGACCTTCAATTGCCAATCTTTGATTTGGAGCTGGTAGTGAGAGTGTCTTATTAGGAGCTCCTTGATAATTCCTGGGAACGTCTTGATAGGGCGTTTGTGAAGAAGTCTTTGGCATTTGTCTTTTAAGAGTAATTAAGTCATTAGCCAATCTCTGAATGACTGGGTCAGTGGAATTCACCGGAGATAGTTTACCAGTTTGCAACTCTTTTTTCCATTTCCCGGAGACCATCAAATCATCTTCTATAGATACTGCCTTGATCTGTGTGGCAGTTGTATCAGCAACACCTTCCCTTTTTATAATGAAACTCACATCTGGTGGAAGGGTATTAATGAACATAGCTTTCAATAATTCAGCCCCAGGTCTCATGTTAGCAGAAATCTTAGTGTACAACTTGTGAAATTTGGCCACAAAATCTCTCATTGACTCATGGACTTCTTTCTTCATTGAACCCAATTGGGCAACCAGAACTTGATCGTTTTCTGAAAACTTAAATCTGTTCTCAAAGGTTGTCCTTAAGGTAGCCCAATTATTGATAGAACCATTAGGGAGAGAATAAAACCAATCAGCAGCAGCATCTGTCAAAGACTCTGCAAAGAGCCTCATAGCAACATCTTCATGTTAGATTGCAAGAATGGATGAGGCGGCAAAGAAAGCTTGTATATGTTCATCAGGGGAAACTTTTCCATCCCCACTGAATTTAGGTATGATCTTCCATGAGCCTCTAGGTAAATCATGAAGTTGTGCATTTGCTCCAAAAGTAAGAGGACCTATAACGGCCCCCCATGGGACTGGTTGTGCCATTATCAGAGGAAAGTTTATTTCCGTAGAAAGGGTTGCACCGCACAAAAGAAGACTCTGGCAAGATATCTTTGAAAGCCCAGACACAATAGATTTAGGGGGAGGAGGAGAAGATGGCGTGTTAATGGACCTAACCTTTCAAGTGGGAGGACAATACGAAAAAATCAACGGTTTCCAAGAACTCAAAATCTTTATCCAAAATCCCTTTTTTCTTATCGCTTCTAGTATATCGTTTGGAAGCCAAGTTTAAAAAGACACAGATAGGCTTGCGAAGTCGCCAACTTGATTATTACTGATTTCGAGGAGGATTTTGACTATTATTTACCTGGTTTCTTGGGGCTTGTGCAAGTGGGGCTCTTACTCTTCCAACTGGAGGTGGGACCTCTTCTACAAACACAATCTCTTGAGCATGCTCAAAACGCATAGCTTCTCTGATGATATCTCTGAGTTCTTTTTCTTCTTCCAACACTTCGTTAACTCTATGATATTGATGGTTATTTCTCCTTTGTTGCCAAGCAAGCAGTCTAAAACCAGTCACTATATCTTCTTGATCTCCAACAAACCAATCTACGTTAGGCTGAAGAACAAGAGAAAAACGCTTCTGAAGAACCATCACTATAGACTGTCGAGCAACTCATCTTGCAAAAAACAAAAACAATATTTATTCTGAGTTATCCCCAGCGAAGTCGCAAAAAATCTGTTGGTTGATAGATTTATCACCTAACTCTGTTTTCTCACGCCCAATAGAGGTGACAAATGTACCTGTTGACGTGTTTTTTTATGACAACACCAACACAGAATAAAATGTCCAACGGTCACTCTATTCCCTCTTGATCAAAGTATTCCACATGCTAAGATTGCGTGAAAGTTCATGCGTTCAACTCCAAGGTTCCTTTTATTGCGAATAGACTCAGTTGGTTGATGTGAATATGCTGGGTATTCCAAGGGGACTTACGTAATCGTTCAACCTCGAAGAAAGGATTTTCAAATTTCGGGAGATCTGTCAATGAAGCTCGAGTTCTTAAACTAACCGGATAATGCTGAATGTAAAAGGATATAATGATTAGAGATGCTACCATCTACTCCTAAAGGGTGGAGGACGAGGATCGACTTAAACAATCTTCAAACCAGACTTTGCTTCATCTCCCTTCGGACAACTCTGACAAAGTTGGTGCAATCTTCAAAGGATGAGTAAGATATTCAAATCGTGATTCAACATGTGCACTCCGTCACGACGATGCAAATGAACACGCAAATCACGACCGAAGTTAGGTACTGATATTCCAGTTGACCACACAAGGCGAACTTACCATCAGCAAGCCCACTAGTGGTATGGACGAAAGAAGATATGCTCAAACCCAAAACGCCACACTCCACAATTAACAACTACTTGCATAAAATAAAGTCTACTCTACTCAATCTACTTGAATCGGAAAGATGAAAGGGCCTTGCTAGCTACTCATGACAAAGAAGAAATCACCAAGCAATGAAACTCTTTGTATTATGAAAAGTGTTCACAACAACCATTTACAAAACTTTCAAAGGGAAAGTTTTCCTTCCTTTTCAAACTAAGCTATCGTCTAAGCTAACTCTCTAACTATTCTAACTTCTATTTTCTCTATTCTTTGATCTAACATCTACTTCTAATCTAATTGATTACAAATGAGGGGGGATGCCCCTTTTATAGTTGGCCCAGTCCAACGGACGGTTCAGATTGAATTACAATGAAGGGCTCGGATCGAGCCACATGTGCCCTAATTAGGGTTTTTGCCCTAAAAACCGCCATAGAGAAGAGTGGGGCAATAAATGCACAAAATATTCTCCACTCCTCTGCAGGAACCATTATCTGCAATTAATGCCCACTATCTTCTTCTAGAAGATTCTCGTCCAGAAACGTGTTCCCACTGTCTATCTACCAATTTTGTTGCGTTAGGAGGAGAGGTGAGTACGTGGTCAATATGAAAGTGATGAGTAAAGAATTCCTCTTCTTCGGCCCTCCTGTTGCTTTGACTCTAGGACGCACTTCTTCCTTGCAACTTTCATATTTCTTTAGCCCACTGCCTTGGGCGCATTTAGCCTCCTTTGCATCACGTTCTTAGTGTCTTAGCCAAATCTTCACTGTCGTTTCTTCTTCCCAAAGTTGCAACGTTGTCTAACTTCATCAAGTCCTCATGCCTTGGCTTCAACGTTCATCCTGCAAAACAAAAGAAGAGTATCAGAACACTTTATAATCTAAATTCACTTTACTTACCTTATTCCCACGTTTTGACTTCCAAGGCCTGCTTGATGTCTGATAAAATTCATCATTTTCTAGCAAACTTTTATCATGGGCCCATTGTGCTAGGGCGCATGCCATCTTGTTGTTTTCATCCTCCTGCCTTAGCAATTTCATTCACCTGCCATTAGGAGCTTGAGTGCATTTGACCCCCCTCTGCCTTCTTTTTCCATGCCTTAGAAAATTTATCGCTCTGAGCCTTAGGAACTTTGTTGAACGGGTGCTAGGCCAAAATCCTTGTCGAAACAACACGAACAAGGCGTGGAAGAGTTTTAAACCATCTCCTAATTGGAAATGTCCAATACCCAGAACAAAATTCCCCTCAGAAATCATAATTTCCATGTGTATCCTGACGAAGGGGTAAGTTTAATTTTTATTATTTTTGAAAAAAATAATAAAAATTACTAAGGTTTATTCCATTTTTTGTTCTAGACGTCTTCCACATCTGCAGTCTTCAATTTCTTGCCTTGTCGTTTTCTTGATTTTCCTGAAGAAATTCCCTTCTGTCTATGGGTGCATTTGATCCTGCCTTTGGAAATTCTAACATCACCTCCTAGGTGTATTTTCTTTTTTCTCTTCAGAAAATGCCTTAGACAAACTTTAATTTCAAATCACCCATGAAGGGCATTTCACCCCATGCATTTATTTTCACTTTATCTTTCCACGCCTAGGCTTCCTTGTCTTATATCTCCCTTGGGCGTATATTCATGTGCCTACTTCAACTCTTCATGCCTTAGCATTTTTCTCTTCTAGGCTTGGGCGTATTTTACCTACGGAGCTTTTACTTCCTTTTTCGCCAAGCTTTAGAAATATTCTTGGATATCCTCTCTGTTAGGGTGCATTTTCCATGGTAGGCTCTCACTTTCCACGCCTTAGGATATCTCCAGCCTAACCTCCTTATGATGGGCGCATTTGAGGGGTCCTCAAGAAATTTCAATGCCTTAGAAACATTTTTAACATCCTTTCATCTTGGGCGCATATGGAGGTGTGAGGAGGAATTCATCTTGCTTGGGCGCATTTCACCCTATGAGGGAGAAATTTTTATACTTAGCGTTTTTCCTCAACAACTTCTCATGCCTTGGCGCATTTCACCATGTAGACTTCCATTCTTGGGCGCATTTAGCCTAGTTGACTTCCACATGTGGGCGCATTTTGCATGTGGACAAGGAACTCATGGGCGCATTTCACCTAATGTGTAGGAACTTCCTTGCCCTAGGAAATTTCACCTTTGCCTTCTCACGTTTTTCCTTTCTCACTTTGTAGCCTTGGGCGCATTTAGCATAGGGAGGAGGAACTTCAAATATGAGGGCACATTTTCCATGTCAACCTCCATCTTCAACCTTGGGCGCAAATGGCTCATGCTACTTCCTCTTTGATGCCTTAGACACTTTTCTCAAATGACCTCTTCATGCTGGGCGCATTTCACCTACCAAGCTTCCATTTTATCCTACTTAGAAACTTTTCCAACACCTATCACAAGGTGGGCGCATTTAGGGGGGTGTGTAGGAATTTCCCAACACTTAGAATATTTTTAAACATCCTCCCTCTTGTTGGGCGCATTTCACCTAGTGTGGAGGAAATTTTATCAACTTGGCGCATATGACATAGGGAGAAGGAAATTTCCACGCCCTTTATGACCTTTCACCTCCCTTGGGCGCATTTGCCATGGGGAGGAGGAAAATGAAGGCACAAATGAGGAGGAGTGAGGGGATTCCCACGCCCATGGTGACTCTTCACCTTCCTTAGGCGCATTTGAGCATGTAGACTTCATTTTTTACTTGGAAGTTTTCTCTTCTTAGCTGGGCGCCTTCAAGGGTATGAGCCTCTGTTTTGCCATACTTAGCAAAATTTTCATGCCTCTGCCTGCCTTCCACCTTCACATTCTATTTTTAGTAAATCCTTGCTTTTCTGACTTCCACAACTCCATTTGTCATGAAATTTGCTAGGCGTGATCCTCATCACCTACTTGACCCGTTCACACCCGCCTCTTGTGCTGACCTGCTATTTATAGCCGTGTTCTGGAGGTGACTTACTATAAATAGTAAGTGCCCGGATTGCGCCCAAATTTTACCAGTGGATTGCCTAAAGGATGCTAATCGCAGTGGGATATCTTCGTTTTCCAAAATTCTGGCTTTTTACCCGACTTTTTAGGCATCGAAGCTAGAAGCCCTAATCTATCTTGCATGTGCCTCGAACAGTCTCCGTTTGACCTCGTTTTTGTTGCATGTTGCTCTGTTCGTGATACTGACGTGTCGGGTGGCTGCCAGAGTGAAACAGCTATTTATAGTAAATGCCTGAAAGGTGACCAATCTGATGTCGGATGAGCTTGCATGTCACAGTGCCCGTGGGATCTCCAAAAACCCAGAAAAACCCAGAAAACTGGTCAATGTTCCGACACTGGCTAAAAATAGTAAGTCCCTTAAAACTGAATCATTCCGTTTGCATGTCATATCACTGCGAAGCTCTTGCAAAACCCACATGGAATATTCGGACATGCATTGAAAATTCCTGCATGCAAACCCTATAAATAGCCTCGGAAGGCTGAACTCTGAAAGTCACCATCTCGGTCTGCATGTTACACCATTGCGAGGGTCTTGAAAAACCCAGATCAATTCTCCAGTCATGCATTGGAAAATTATATGTTTGAACCCTGAAAATGGCCTCTGAAGGCTGACTTGCTAAAAATAGCCAGTTGTCTGAATCTGCTCAAATTTCATGTGTAGGCACTTGGAGGCTGCCTGAATGTCTTGAAGTAGTTAGAATCCCGAAATCCTGATGAAAAGCTCCCAGATTGAACACTTACTAAAAATAGTAAGTTGTCAGAAAATGATGAAAATTCAGTGGGAGCCTGTTGGAAGCCTTCTGAAAGCAATGTTAAGCTCAACTGTCAATTAGCCAACTCAGTTCGGCCTCAAACTGTCTTTGAAAAATGAAACCCTAATTTCACAAACAGCCAAAATTTCCATTAGATCAAACGATAGGACATCCCCGAAAGGACAAAAGATCGGAGAGAGAGAGAGAGAGAGAAAACAACCCAAAAACAAAAGCCAAAAGACCAAAATGGAGCAAAAATTGGGGGTCCCCATTTGAATGGGGCGATGTGTGAAAAGGTCACAACAGTACCCACAGTTGAACCAATAATAATATAACTTTCTAACTGATTTTCTGCTTATTTTAAAAGGTGGCAGCTACCTTCGTTTGATATCCAATGAATAACTTTTTAACTAGGAATGCTTTTACCAGAAAGCAAGTAAAGGAAGAGGCTTTTAACTAGAAAGCTTTAAAGGTATCAACAGAAATCATGTAACAAAACTGAAATAAACCACGACTAAATATAGAATCAAAACCACCACAGCATCTTTATTCATAGATAAATCATACTATAGTGATGCAATAGCTTTTAAATAACAACCATTCCAATGATAGATCACTCACAGCAAAAAGTTCAACATAAGCAGAAAAAATTAATACACCATAATTCAAAGATCATGAATGCATAAACTCCACCATAGTTTTCTATATTAGAATATCAGAAAATAGCAAATCCAGATAATAAAGTTTTTTGTTCTAATGAGAAAAACAAAGTTCGCCCAATAGATCCAGAACCATCAGCTAATCCCCTATTTAAAGCATCACCAATAGTTTCATAACGGTTTCTTGAAAGTAACCGTACCAAATAAAAATAAGTCTTTAACTTAGAAAAGAGCCAAAAAGTAAAAGTATCATGAAATATTTAAAAATAAACTGCTTCCAATTCTCCCACCTAAGTCTCTTCATCTTCAACAGACACGACCGCCTCTTTCTGCAAGGTTTCCTCATGTGCTTTCATCCTGGCCTTATAATCCCTGTACCTGGAATATATCTCCTTGTGCAGGCGCTAACCAAGTCCACACTTAAAAAACGGCTTTAGGGAAACCTCCAACATGAGCTAACCCACTTTCTAATAGCTTCACGTCGACAGCGGATTTTCTATCGCTTTCCAATCGAGCCCAGAATTCATCCAACTTGAAAGATCCCAAGTCTGTGTCCCTCACTCCTAGCCAACGATTTCCAATTTCGGACTGCATGAGCCCACAGTGAACAAAGGAAAACCCACTCACTTTGAAAAAGATTGCAGATAAAAGATGTACAAATGAGAACCAGAATGAATAAATGTTCACCACCCTTTTTCATGCGAGAATGGTAAGACGTGAGTTTGGTACTGAATAAATGCAACTCCTTATTTTATTTCTCGATAAAGCAACCCTCGAGGCTAGCGCATTTCACAAAAAAATCTTGATAAGACATCTCCAGGTTGCATTGTACTCCTCAATAAATATATAGGCGGTGCCTCAAAATGTGCGAATGAACAACACATCGCCTTGTTGCGAATAATTGAAACTTCACAACTCGAAATCGGGAGTTATGAGGTTTGGGAAACCTCCGACTCAACGACAATACAAAGGACCGACATGCCCGACGCAACCAAGGAGGAACAAGTAAAACAGTGGGATAGTTAGACAAAACAAGAACCTGACGACAAAGGACTTAAGAACATGGGCACCAACCATACGTGTTTTAGAACTTAAGTAACCCACGACAAGGAGTTAGAAAATGCAAGGAACCCGCGACAAAGGTAAAGATAGCGACCAAGACTTAGACTTAGGTATAATAAGAGAAAACAAAGACCACGGAAGCAGTGAATAAAAATTACATGACAGAAAATATAACCATATGTAACACCTCTCTCTTGTGTGCAAGTGGAAGTGTTCTTGGAGCTAGCTAGCAAACGAGCACCTTTGTGAGGTCATTCTTGTCATCCTCACTCTTACGTATTTACTTTATCATATTCGTGTATATCTTGCCTACTTCATAGTGTTGTTTTGGCCCTTTGAAAGTAACTAGCTAGGTTGTTAGTCTGTTTTCCTGTGTTCAACCTTGTCTCTTTAGTCCTCTGGTCGTACGAACGCTAGCGCACCTAAGAGACACCAACGCGTCGCGCTGTCATCCCGGAGCCGCGCTTTCGTCCTCGAGCAGAGAGCTCCCTAAGACACAATGTTGACCCCGAAAACCAACTCGCCTAACCCCATTTTGAGTCTCGGGTCTCCAGAGTGATCGAAGGACCTTATAGTCCTCATCATTCTCGTCTCACGCTTTCTAACACTCCTTTAAGCTGAGGTAAGTTAGGGCAGCCTTCTGCTCTCGGCCCTCCATGACCTAGGGCCTTGACGTGGTTGGTCCCCCTCTCTTACATTTTTGGTGAACCCGACGTGAACCATTTTGGTTCTGCTTTGCGATACTGAAAGCTCCTTTCTCGTGTTCTAGAAGTGTTGTAGGTGAGAGTGTTGTGAGGCTTCTGCCTTACAACCCAACCTATGACCCCTAGTAGGCATAGTTGGAAGGTTCCAAAAGTATTGCATAACAAAACCTTAATTGGGTCACTACCTTATCCTGTATCCTTTAGGAGGCTCTGTGAATGTATCGTTTAGCGTACGGGATGGCCTCTTTTCTGCACCAACCTATTCCCTCTGCGCAGCTTGTGAGCAATGGTACTGGTATAACCTTCACTTCACAGGACCTACCAATGGGCTTTAATAGAGAACCATCTCCTCTTTACATCCCTACACGAATCAACGGGAATACCGTAGCAGGTGTTCTCGTTGATCCGACGTCCCAAGTAAACATTATAACTAAGGAGATCATGTTAATCAACTTTTTGCATAAAGATGGGTACGATGCACCCGTGAGCACCATCCGCACGCACAACAGACTTTTCGTACCTCCTCTAGGTAGTATTGTCCTGTCGGTTCTCGTTGGACCTAAGTCCGTGAACCTTATGTTTGACATTATCCTGGGTTTAAACTCTTCAGAGTGAAGTTGGGTATCCCCTGGCTGGTAGCTATGAATGCAGTTCCCTCGGTTGTGCATAAATGTTTGAAATTCACTCAAGAGGGTTTCGTACATGTGATCCACGACACTAGCTATAGACCGCCAATTGCGCATGGTAGTTACTCCTTAGATTACTTTTGGCCTGCACCTGTTGGTCTTCTCCCACCTAGGAAGGACCTCTTGTATCGCACATATCAAAATTACAAGAAAGGGCGCTCCAGGCCGAAAGTGAGATACCCTCCTTCGCCTTATGTTGTTTCACATAGGGCTTGCCTAAAAGCAAACAGTGATGTCGCCAAGGCACATAGAAGAGAAGAAGAGAAGCGATCCCGAGATCCTCCTTCCTCTATTTAGTCTGACACTTCCTCTCGCTCTGTTGTGGTGTCGTCTGCTTATACCTCGCATTTGCGAGAGAATCCTACAGTGCCCACTTGGCAAAATCCCAAGCGTCCCACGTTCGAGCTTCTTGTCCTACCCACGGAGCCTAGGCCTGTTCGGTATGGCATGCAGAAATCCCCCTGCGAGGAATCCTCTGTGTCCCAGCCTTCACGGCCTCCTACCACTTCTGCTCCTAAAGCAGTGAACGGGAAAAAGGCCCGCTAACAAGGCGTTAGAGCTGACTCCCCCCTTTGTTTCTAAAACTGTCCCTCCAGCTCCCGTTCAAGAGTTTGTCCCTCTGCTGGAAATAGCTGTGGAGGACACTCCCGTGGCTAAGCGGGAGCCTTCCATTCCTTCGCAATCTCCGACCTCCAATTCAAAGAGTCACAGAAACCGCCTTGCGCGCGAGCACAAGCGTCAGCAAAAGGCTCTCTTGGCTGAGCAAGCCGCCTTATAGAGGACGGAAAAGGAGATGACCACCCCTGTACCAAGACCTCCTGCTACGTCCTCCTCTCTCCTCCCCTCTATTTTCACTCAAACCAGCTTTGTATCGCTTTCGGCTTCCGCTGCGAGTACAAATGCGCCTGACCCCAAAAAGGTGCAGGTGTTCATCACTCCTTCGGTGCAACCGCCTTTGTTGACATCCATTCTGAATATCCCGCCTTTCCCGAAGCCCATAGATATGACTAACACCTCGGTTGTATCTACTGCAGTTCTTTCCTCCTCCCCTGCCTCTGCCCTTCTTGCCTCGTCTGTGGGGAGTCTGCCTCCCCCAACGAAGCAAAAGGTAGAGAGTGGTCCTTCCAGCAACGAAGGATGTAGGAGGAGCCCACCTCCTCCGAAAGGTGGCCTCGCACTGACTTGTTTTGTCCTGGTAACGGAACCAGTCCCGGTTTCTCCTGAGTTCGTCACCGCTCTTGAATCGCTCAATGAGCTTAGCGATGAACCTCGAGCGCAACCTCCTTCGTCCGTCGAGGTGAAACATGGCACTCCTATTAAGTGCATGTTTAACTCGATGGATGAAGTTCCAACCTTGTCAGCGATCTTTGTGAAGTCGTTGACCTTAGCTCCACAAGAGCTGAGTGGAAGAGACCTTGTGGGCCCTTCTTCCTTAGCCCTTGTTGTGGGAGGGTCGGAAGCTCCTCCCCTTAACATTCCACCCCTGTAGGCTCGTCCACCTTCCCCCTACAATGATCTAGAGTGGGAAGCAGACGACCTCTTGGTCGATCAATGTTAGGGGGAGGCCTCTTCTTTATCTTTAGATTAGATGTGTGTATGTGTTGTGATGTGTTTCCCCCGTAATCGTGCTATGTGTGCTTGGATGACCCTCGTCACCCCTGTTGGTGCTTAGATACAAGCGTGGTGTTTGTGTTGTAAACCTTCTTCTATTTGTATCATCATTCTTCCATGTTTGTGATTGACTTTCGGCAAATTGGGGACGATGCAAAGCGTTGGGGGCATTTAGGCCTCCCTTCCATGTTGACCCAATTTTTTATTTTTTACTTTGACTTCTCGTGCATTCTTCACATGGCCTAATATAGTAGGGGGTTGATGACAGTTCATTTCATAGTAACGAGACTCGGACTCGGCTCGGACTCGGCTAGGGCGACTCGACTCGGGACTCGAGGACTCGGGACTCAAACTCGGCGCAGACTCGGCAAAATGAAAAAAAGTTGAAAAAAACCTAGAAATTTAGAGATTTTTAAGGATTTAAAACTTGTTTCAAGCACCCTTTATTGAATACAACACAAATAAAAGCAAATTTGATCACATACACAAGTATACAACGATCACATAAGTATAAAGTACACAAATTGTAGTTGCGCTGCTGAAGGAAATAGCATACTTAGATATATAGATTATAAAACTAGTCAAATGTATACAAAAGTCATGGAATATGAAATCCATAACATCAAATGTTCCATACAAATATGAAATATCAAAACAATAGCTATGACTCTATGACTCTATGGCATAGTGGAGCCAACATCCTTCCTACGAAGGCGTCTAACGCTCCTGGATGATGTTGCAGCTGCAGCCATAGTCTCTGCCTCTGTCTGAGTCTCCATGCCACTCTCACCAACAGCAGCTATGTCTCCTCGTGCTCTAGCCTCCTCCTCAGCCATGGCTACAACCTCAGCCTCTCTCTCTGCCTGGTCCACCCAATCAAGGTCCTCGTCACTAAAGACTGCATCTGTAGCCTCAGTGGTCCACTCAGACTGTGGATCAACCTCATCTAGATTGATCGGGGTGTTGTCGTGGTCAAAAAGCTTCCTGTATCTGAGCCGAAGGTTGTAATGAACATAGACCAAGTCATTCATCCTCTCCACTGTCAATCTATTGCGCTTCTTGGAGTGTATGTGCTCAAACATACTCCAATTGCGCTCACAACCAGATGAACTGCATGGCTGGCTCAATAGACGAATGGCAATATTCTGCAGGTTCCGTGCATCAGAACCAAACAACCTCCACCAGCTATCTGAGATGAGAAAAAGAAACAAAATCAATCTCATTTCAAGTTTCAAGTTCAACATTTAATAATAAAATACAATATAAAAAGATGACAATTATGCCCTTAAATATATTTTTACCTGGTAGTAATGTTGTCCTACTGTCTATGGTCATTTGACGTGCAAAGAAGTCTCCTCGTGCCTTACTGAAGGCATCTATCTCCTGCACTATCTGTGTAGTAACAGCGGGCAACATCCGCTCTATCGTCGAGTAGAGCCCACTAAGAATTTCTCTATCTCCACGGATATCACGGCGGAATTGGAAGGCCGGATTTAGGAAACATGCGGCTGCATGGATGGGCCTATGAAGTTGGTTTTGCCATCTCCTATCAATGATCTCCCAAATGGGACGATACTTATCCTGAACTCCACCATAGACTGATCTAATGGCCTCTTTGGCCCTATCCATGCCCTCATATATGTATCCCAGTGCGGGCTTCTCCCCATCTGCAACTCGTAGGAGAACTAGCAAGGGCTCAATAAACTGCAAAGTGCAAACATGTTTCACAAATAAGTGTGAATGAAAATAAACAAATAAAAGATATGATTAAAAATTAAAACATAATAAAGAATTAAATTTTACCTTCACAATCTCCTCCACTGGTGTCCAAAACCCTTGCTCATCAAAAATGCAATTGGCCACACCAATCCCTGCAGTGCTTGTAGAAAACGATGAGGAAGACCACTCCTCACCAACAAACATGCGCCTTAAGGCTGCCTTTGACCGAATCAAGGATTGCAACGTGATAAAATTAGTTGCAAACCTAGTGATGCCAGGACGAGACAACTCCCTCAACCCCGTGTATTGCCTCATAAGGTTAAGCACCCATGTGTGATTGTATATAAATTTGCAAATGTTTCTACCTGCATCCACACATGTTTTGATCCATGGGAGCTTGCCAAGATCCTCCATCATGAGGTCAATGCAATGGGCGGCACATGGAGTCCAGAATATAGTAGGGTGCCTCTCCATCAATAATCTACCAGCAGCAACATAGTTTGCTGCATTATCTGTCACCACTTGCACTACATTCTCTTCCCCCACATCAGCTATCACCTCCTCTATAGCCTCACACAGATATGTGGCATTTTTGAATTGGGCAGAAGCATCAATGGACTTAATGAAAACGGTGTCACCTGAAAGAATAAGCAAAACCAGTTATTCAATAAATTAAAAAACAAAAATCAGCCATATTAAATTATTAATCACTAAATCAAATTCAAATTTCAATGCATTGAGGGAAGTACAATTACCTCCGGAGGACACTAGAAAATTAAGCAGCGTCCTATTTCTCCTATCGGTCCAACCATCAGTCATGATGGTGCAACCAATCCTCCTCCACTGCTCACGCTGCTCCTCTAATTGTGCTTTCACATCTGCCACTTTTTGACTCAAAAGTGGGCCCTTTAATTCATCTTCAGAAGGGGCTTTGAACCCCGGCCCACATATGGTTATGGCATCAACCATGTTTTGCCAAAAAGGTGACCTAAAACATGTCATAAATAAATTAATAAGTTACTTACATAAGTATTGTAAAATGAAAAGTTTTAAGATTTTAACTGCACTAAATTTGAATTCGATAATGAGATACATCTAGATTCTAAAATAATAAATTTTAAAACAATTAAACAAAAAAGAATTACCTGGCTACATGGAAGGGAATGGTGCAGTAGTACCAAAAGTCTGCAATTGTCTTTTTTGCTGCATCATGTACATCCTTGTTCCAACCCATGCTCTCAAGCGACGGTTGGGAACCAGGAGTAGTGCGTGGTACAAAATATGAGTCCACCCTAGATTTACGAACTCTAGGGCCAATAATACTACCACTACCACTACCACTAGCAGTACTAGTGCCACCAGCAGTAGGAGTATGCACAGGGATAGCTGGTGCAGAAGCAGTACCACTAGCACAAGCACTAGCACTAGGACGGTATGGAGGCATGGAAGAAGCATCTCCAACAGCACCAAGTCCATGTCCAACTCCCAAACTCACCAATTCATGCTTCTGTTTTTTTTTCATCTCTTTTTGCAATTCAAAAGTTTCTAATTGCACCTGCACTTCACGGACAGCCTCAGGAGGTGCTATAGGGCATCCCGCTGCATCATGGATGGGAATGCGTGCAATATGGTATTTTAATCGATTTATGCCTCCATGATATATTGTTTTGCAGTATTTACATTTTGCTTCCCCTTTTTTCATTCCGGGAAAGATTTCAGCATGTTTCCAAGCAGGGTCTTTTCTGCCTGGGGTTTGAGACATTGTGAAAATAATAATATGTTTTGATTTGCAAATGAATGTGGCTGCAATAACAAGTAGGGTTTATAAAATTATTTATATTGCAAGTAGGGTTTGTAAAAAAAAAATGCAAACTAAAAAAAACAATGATTTTTCAAATTACAATGAATTATTTGTTAAAAAAACACAAAAAAAACCAATAAAAATCAAACTTACCTCTTATATTTGGCTTGGAATGCAATGCAAACTCCTCCCAATCACTGGTAATGAGCTCTCAATGCACCTTCTTGCTATTATGAAGCTTCCCAAATGGTATGTGGCCCTGTATTTGTCTTCAACAGCTTGCTGGTTGCCCTCTCTTCTCCTCTTATTTTTCCTCACAACTCTCTCTTCTCCTCCTATTTTGCCAAATGAATGAAATGAGGTTGCTTTTAGGGTTGGGGAGATAATATAACACAAAAAAAAAAAACTTAAAACATCAAATTTTATGATTTTTTGTTCACTTTTCTTTCTGCTATCGCCGGCCGCGTCCAGGGCTCGGGACTCTCCGGGAAGCGGCGAGTCCGGCGAGTCCGGCGAGTCCGGCCAGGACTCGGCAGGACTCGGCCGCATCCGCGTCCGGGCTCCCAGGACCCAGCCAGGTGTGCTCAGCTCGGGACTCGCCGAGATTGGGCGCTTCCAGGCGAGTCTCGTAACTATGGTTCATTTATATACTATTATTATATTTATATATATTTATGAGCAGTTTTGATCCCGAAATATCAAGCTACCCCTATGCCCTTTGTTCGTGTTCTCTTTTCCTTTTTTGCTTTTCCTTTATCTTTCTCTCTTCTTTGCTTGAGTTGTCCCTCTCATGTGTGACAACACCACCTCTACATCGCTTTGATCTTCAGAAAACGCATTTGTTGCCAACGAATCTTTTCTCAAGAATCTTCACACACTTCTTTGTGTGAATTGCATTCTCAACTTGAAACCCTAATGGAACATGTTTCCTTCATCATGGGTTCGTAAAGAAAGAACTTGAGAACCTTCCTTCGAAGTGGGAACAGCTTTGATCTTCCCCTCGCTTGGGGGCATATTCTTCCTTTCGAATTCCTTGACTCTCGGGTTCGCCAAATCACAGTCTGCTTCCTCGACAGTTCAGGTATACATTTCTAACTCTACTTCTCCGATCTACTTTACCAAAGCACTCATCAATATTCATGCTCACTAAAGTGGGGGCAAAATGTATAGGAGCGAATTTGCACCCCTTACGCAAATTCCCCTTTTACACATCCTCACCTTAGAAAACCAAATCCGAAGGCGAAATTCCACATAAGCCCGTTGCCTTCGTTCCACTTGGCGTTTGTTTTGCGTGTCGGCAGAAGAATAACTGTCGGGGACGCCCGCGCGGTGCACTTACATCCCTGGCGGATTCCCGTGTCTAGAGCCTATAGAAGCGTTACACTTCCCATTGGAGGTCGATTTGTAATGCCTTCTTCGACCAACCAACCCGAATATGGCCGTTTCCTTCATCTCTCCTTCAAATTCATTCATTCTCATTCCATTTCATCTCTTCAAAAGCTCTGAGCATTGAATCCATCACTCTCAAGCAGCACTTTGCACTCCATAGCAGCAACAACAACACTCCATCAACTCCGTAGAGCACGTGTGGAACAAACACCATTGCAGCAAAGGCTTGAGTCCTCTCATTTTCTCCCCCATTGGCTAGTGAGTTCTTGGTGGAGGTGGTAAGCTTTCTACTCCTCTCCTCTACGATTTGGTTGGGTAGCATAACACTGTTTTGTAGTGCTTTTATGTTCCTTACTTCATTTCTTGCTTTATCATACTATTCTCCATTATCGTTATCTTGGTTGTCCGTGGAGGTGGGAACACCAAAACGAGGGTCTGATTGAGGCAGACCCCTATACAGCCCCCCAACAATTTTCCTCTCTCTTGTGTGCAGGTGGAAGTGTTATTGGAGCTAGCTGGCGAACGAGCACCTTTGTGAGATCATTCTTGTCATCCTCACTCTTACATGTTTACTTCATCATATTCGTGTATATCTTGCCTACTTCATAGTGTTGTTTTGGCCCTTCGGAAGTAACTAGCTAGGCTATTAGTCTGTTTTCCTGTGTTCAACCTTGTCTCTTTAGTCCTCTGGTCGTACGGACGCCAGCATGCCGCACTTTCATCCTCGAGCAAAGAGCTCCCTGAGACACAGCGTTGACCCCGAAAACCGACTCGCCTAGCCCCATTTCGAGTCTCAAGTCTACAGAGTGATCAAAGGACCTTATTGTCCTCATCATTCTCGTCCCGCGCTTCCTAACACTCCTTTAAGCTGAGGTAAGTTAGGGCAGCCTTCTGCTCTCAGCCCTCCATGACCTGGGGCCTTGACGTGGTTGGTCCCCCTCTCTTAGAGGAGTGCAACAAGATCACTCATATTGAATAAGCTCAAATTCTCAACTACAAAACCACCATCAACCATTCTCTAGGTATACAACTTCTTTCTCAAGAAAAGCTTGTTTACCAAGGATTTAGTGTGGTATAAATCTCTCAACTTCTTCCAAAAAGCTTGTGAGGTGGGTTCTTCATGTAGATTTAACAAAATTGAATCTACAAAGCAAAGTCTAATAAGCCACTTCACATTTATGTGCAATAGATTCTAGTCAACTTGTGAAATTACCACTAGTTTAGATCCGGATAAAACCCATACTTCTTAATCTACAAGCATAACCTCCATCTTGAGCTTCCACAATGCAAAATTAGTGCCTCTCCATCACTATCTCGATGTGCTTGCCATTTTCCTACAACAAAATATCCTACACAAGCTCCCACTCAAGCCAAGATTGGATCAAAAACCCTTGTCCCTAACACCTAGGACTTGAAGTGATCAAGCTCTAATACCAAATGAAAGAAAGCAAAGGTGCATATACTCTTTCTACACTAATCTATAAGAGGAAATATGTGCAAAAATTAACCTAATCATTTAGTTACAAGAGAATAAACACAATAACTTAACACATTGATTTATATAGAGAAAACTCTTTCAAGAAAAAAACCTCACACTCCAAAGCAACTCAATGTATTATTCAATAATCAACAATCACAATACACTGGCAAAGTCTAAGCATTTACAAGAGTATGACCAATCAAGAAATCTGAAGCAATTTTGGTAGCATAATGGTACCTACAAAACTCATTATAAAACCTCCATCTCAAGCACCCAATAAATAGGAGAAGAAATACATAAAAACATCATATAGTAATTAAGAAACCACGAGCTAAAACCACCCACAATGCAGCACCTAAATCCCTAGTCAAAATCTAACACCCAAATGCCAAGATGAGTCCACTAGCTAAAAATTGCACATTCTTTACACCCATTGTAAGTTCGTCATAAGCCACTCACCAACTTGGTCACTACATATTGGTTCTAGTATCTCCATACAAAAATGTTCTATAACTTGTCTAACATGCATCATAAGTTGGTCACTTTCCTCTTACAACTCTCTAATGTGTCATTGATGCTCTTACATTTCTAATGTGATGGGCCTAACTTCCAAAAAACATAATTTTTGATCTAGAAAGTCGAGAGCCCCTTTTTCTAAATTGAAGGTTTTAAAGAGCTCCATGTTGTTGGAACCAGCTTGTTCCACTTAAGGCCCATTTTGATAATTTTAAGGAGTGAAAATCAGCCTTCAAAGCCCAAAAGTTGCATTTTTTTGTACTATAGAACAAAATGTGCATTTATGTGTTCTTGACATTAAGATGCAAGATTGAGACACCTTTCCTAACAAAAGGAGAGTGTAGTGGCTATATTGTAGAAAGTTGAAACAACCCCTTAATGCATTTTCACGTGCTTCTCTTGAATAGCGTATAACCTTTTTTTTTCTAACCATATACACTAACAACAACTTGGAGTTTTACTATATTCACATCCAGCACACAAGGCCAGAGAAATAGACCTTTGGATTTGATACCATGTTAGATAAGCACTCCCCACTCACATGCACAGACCCAAATGAAGTAAACAAAAGAGCTTCAATAACTCCAAGTCAAAATGGTCTTCATCTACATATGTATACTATCTTATCACCCAATATTCCATTCAGGTTGACAATAAAACGGTTCATTCTAAACATAGACTAACAATACTATGAGTGCCCATAGTTGACTGTGGTCTGCAACTACGATGAGTGAAACAGAGAAAAAATTATTATCCTCCATCATATAACTTGCCCTGGTTGATCATACTTCTCCAAGTAATCTAAAATACAACCAACCTTTGTTTGCTAAACCAAAAGGATTGACAGAAACAGTCATCTCTATTGTTCTCAAATTTTTTTAAATTTTGTTACATATTTTATGGAATAATATCCATCAGCCAGTGGCCATGTTAAATTATCAAATAACAAACAATTCATATAGCTCAATAAAGATTTCCTTATTACCATTTTGGCAATTCAACCATCTGCACTGTACACCCAAGCTTTCTATTCTTCCATGTCTGTATTGGCAGCAGCCACATCAGGACATATTTAATACAAAAAATTTAATGGAGTGACCAGTTTAGGGCATGCTGAAGCTGTGGACATATTACATAATCATCAAGGTGATACCATTATTATACATGTAAACAAATTTGTGAGCCAACACAGACAATGCTACAAAATCAGATATAGCGAGGGTGAAAATGTCACTTTTAGGATATTATGCTAGCATAATTTTCGATGGAGATTCACTAGTGGTGTTCACATTACATAAATTTACAATATTGCACATAATAGTGACCAAGGAGAATCTAAAGCATATTCATCTGGAAAAAATATATGATGGCATGGACTTTCTGATCAATAAAATAGAGTATCTAATAGCAACCAAAGAGAATGATCCAATAGAATCATTTTTCAAAAGAGTGTAAAGAATCATTGTTAATCATTGGAACAAGATAAACACGCCCTTGTATCTCCTTGCATTTGTGTTGTCTCCGAAATATTATTTTATTTGCCCAAAAGAGTGACATTATATAGAAACATTGAAGTTGTTGATGGGTACAAGGCTGTATTTCAAAAAATCTTCCCCAATCCAAATGTGGAGGACAGTGTTGTGGGTGAGTTTGGCATCCTTATAATATTAGAGAATCATAGTCCTAGTGCTCTTCAACACTCATACATGGTGGTACCTTCATGGGAAAGTAACTATTGGCAACCCAATTTGTTGTGTCTCTTTGCTTTGTTCTACTCCACAAGTTGTTGCATTTTGTTCTTACTTCCCACATTTGGCTATTGCTTATGTTGTTATGTTGGGTGAATGCCTTTGTGTGTCAGCATTTTGTCCACAATTTAAAACCCTTTGTTTTGACTCAATCTGCAAAGAAGGTGTATTGTTTGAAAGTTGTCAGCATAGAGAAGGGGTTCTAAAACTACTATCAGGATGACCTTGTTGAAGCCCGACCTTACTTTTCTAACCTCTTCATTTTTCAAAGGGAAAGCTTGTTTTGGAGCATCAATGATTTGAAAAGGTTCTAAAAACTTTGTCAGCTTTCGACAAGGTTTTTCCTAACCTTGTTGGAGCCTAACGAGCTTTTTTGAACTTTTGAAGAGTGAAAGAAAGCAACTTTCAAAGGGGCGTCAGTGAGTTGGGGATGTTATAAAACCTGTGTCAACTCCCGACAAGATTTTCCTAACCTTGTCAAGCCCCAACAAGCTTTTTATAACTTTTAAAGAGGGCAAAGGGAGTAGCTATTTTGTTTTACATCAAGAGTTTGAAGAGGTTTTAGAACCACTATCGGAGGTCAAAAGCTATTTTTGAACTGTTGTTATTTACAAGGGGCAAAAAGTGTGCGTTGACATTTCTACATGGTTCTATAACCATAGGTGGTAGCCAACAAGGTTTCAAGAACCCATCTAACTCTAACAAAAGATAATGGAGGAAATAATTCAGAGCTTGGCAAAGAATTGAGGTGGTTCTACAACCACTTGTGGTTGTTCAAGTAGGTTTGAATTCCACCACAAAGACCCGAAATGCAAAGGGAAAGGAAAAGACAATACACATCAGCACTTTGGGGTGGTTCTCTAACCTTTTTTAAGTGCCGACACATAAATTGCTCGGTGAAGACAAGGGGAAGACTAATAGATTTTGAGGAGAGGCTCATGGTTGGCAATGGGAGTTCTAAGGCAATTCATAACCTACCCATATGTGTCAATAAACACTACATGTAGTGTTTGTCGAAGAATTCATCAAGTTTCGAACCCCTCTTGCATTGCTAATAGGCACTCCAACTGAAAAGGCATTTGAGCACCAAATGTAATGGCACTGTATTTACTCTCCCAGCTACCTACATCTACTCCCCTACCTTTCATGGACTCCATTGATGACCAAGAGTGTTGTAGACGAAAGGAAGGTGGCTCCCCATACCTTGAGGGTACATCAGGACCTGATTGAATCTGATTTAAGGTACAAAAATGATGAAAATCATGGCAGGAGAAATGGGTAACCCCTGCAATCATTAAGGTAGCAAATGAAATGGTAATTGATTGATATTCAATATGTTAGATTTTATATGATTAGATATAACAAGACAGAAGGCACTCAGAAAATGCAAAACATGAGACAATGAACACAACCAAATACCCTAGGAAAACCCTCCTACCTGAGAGAGAAAAACCCAACCAATATATCTCTTATATATTGATAAATAAGAGCAGAAAAGATCTGCTTACAACTCAGGCACAATGTCGATTTGATACAATGAATAATTGCACCTCTCCTTGATGCAAAGATACAATGAATATGTTTCTCCTTGAAATCGGTTGGCTGCAACAGAATGACGACCTGCTGCTGCAAGATGATGATTCGCTTCCACAAGATGATGCGCTGCTGCTACAAGATGATGCGTTGCTACAGAATGATGATTTGCTGCTCAAGCATGAACTCCTTCTTGAAATGCGAATTATGACGAATGAACTTAATGATAAATGAATGGATGTGAGCTTCTATTTATACATAGCAATATGAAAGACCGCATCTCTCCAAGAGAAAGTCGGCCTCAACAAAGACATTTTTCCTCATAGAAAAATCGCGCCTCTTAGCAAGGTCGGCTCTAATAAAATATATATTTAATCATTAAATAAAATCATTTAATCACAATTTATGATTAAGGCGCCTCCTTAATTAATTCGATAATATAAATTTAAATAGCCATTGGCTACATTTAAATTTATTCTTCTATTTGATCTGGAAGTATTCATCACGTGGAAGCATTTAAATATCAACACAATATTCGTTATTAACAAGGAGAGGAATACTCCTTTAAATAATAAATTACAAGGACAATGTTTCTAAAAAGAAACTATCGTGAACTAAAGATTAAACAAAAAGTTACTAAAAACTAACTGAAGCAAACTAAGTTAACTGAAACTAAACTATCGACAACTAACAACTAAGATGGCCATTAAATATTACAATAATACTTTAATACCCTCCCTTAATGGTCATTCTACTAACTTAAACCAAGTCTACTCATAATTTGATGGTCTTATGGCCATGAATGCATAAAAGGCAGACTCCTGCTCAGTATGCTCTGCAACATGAGCCTTCTGTTGAGACCCTTCCTAGTTGGACTTCTAATCAGCCAACCGCTTCTTGCAGTGCTTCTACATATGACCAATCTTACCACAGTAGTGGCATGTGAAAGACTTCTTGGAGCTATCCTTCGATTTGCCTTGTCCTTTCTTTTGAGTGGACTTGCCTTTGTCATCTTTGGCAGTAAACGCTTGTTCAACACTAGGAGTATCGTTGATGCTCCCAAAATGTTTCTTCCACCTTTCCTGTTGCAAGAGCTTGTTGCACAACTCATCAAACTTCACGTCAACATTGGTGGAGGTAATGTTGAGAGTTTCGATGAAGTGCTCGTAGGATTGTGGCAAGCTTTTTGGCATGATCACCACCATATCCTCCTCTTCCATCTCGCGACCAATGTCCTCCTTGATCACGAATGTCTTTGATCTTTATTAGATGATCCTGCAAAGACACTTTGTCATCCATCATAATGGAAAACAGCATATTCTTCAGGAAGAATGCCCTGCCCTTGTCTGAGGTTTCATGAAGATCCTTCAAGTGTTTCCAAATCTCCGCAACAGACTTACTAGATGGTATTTCTGGTAACATCTCATCAATGACAAACAACTTGAGAAGCATAACCACCTCTCGATTACTTCCATCATATTTGTTCTGGTCCTTTCCCGCAACTGTGGGACATGCTTCTATACCCAAAACAAGTGAATCTAGACACCGATACTCAAAGATGGCAAGCATCCTCGATTTCCACATCATGTAGTTTTTACAATTGAACCTTTGGCTACCTTTCAACATGATGTTGGTCAAAGACGCCATCCCTCCCGTTTTCCAAAAGCACGAAAAACGAGGTAAAAATTTGACTGCAAAAAATCTGATTTCTCAATCAAACCCTAGGTGATCAGTTGGCATGGATCCCAAGGCAATCAGCTAGTCCCACGAGTTTGTAAAAAAATCGTCAAAAAAAACAGAGGCTCAAAAACCCACAATTTTGTCCAAAAATCAAGAAAAAAAAAAATTAGACTTCGCCCAAAAACCCTAGGCGACAAAGTTGGCATGATTTTTTCAGAAAAAAATTCAAAAAACTTGCTATAGACCCACACCAAAAACTTAGAAAACCCTAGCTGCGATTTTCAGCAAACCAGCAAAATTTTCTTTTAGAAAAAAAATTCAAAAACTCTTCACAAATCACGATCTGGAGACCCACAAACTACAGTCACAAAACCCTAGGTCGCAACAAACCCACGAGTTGCAAAAAACTGCGAAAAAAAAATGCAGCTAGGGTAAACTCACGGCCATCAAAGATTGCAGAATCCATCCAAAAACCATTGCCAAATAGCAAAGGTCGCCTAGAAAACCAAAAACAAATCGTGAAAAACTTAGAACCCACAAAACAAATCGCGGAAAACCAAACGCCAAATGCACGGATTTTATGAAGATGCTCAGAAACCACAGATGCGCACGCAAAGAATAATTGTCGCGAGTTTTAACAGAGATGCTCAGTCGCGATTTTATCAAAAAAACCCACGAAATCATGCGCCAAACTCACGAATTTTCTGCCAAAAAACCACGAACTGGCGCACGATTTGAGCAAAAAACCCTTCATGATTTTTCAAACAGGAATAGCTCTGCGAATTTGAGAAAAAAAAACCGCGTTTTTCACTGCAAAGAACAGACATGAATTTCAACAAAACCCTCCCATGATTTTATCAAAAAAAAAATCCGCAATTTTATCAGGAAAAAAATACATGATTTCTTGTTGTAGAAAACCCTCAAACTCGCCAAAAAGGAAGTCACAATTTTCAACCAGCAGAGACCCACGATTCTCAAAAAAAAAAAATCAAACAAAAAAACTCCCCGAAATTTTCAAGAAAAAACAACCATGAATTTTATTAAAAAATTCGCCAAAAAACCTTCGATGCTCAAAAAAATATCCTTTCGATTTTTAACAGCCAAGATAACCTTCGATTTTTATCAAAAAATCGAACAAAAACATCTAAACAATTTTCCAAAAATTTCTTAGGAAAAGCCACAAATTTTATTAAGAAAATGAGCCTAAGCTTTGATACTATGAAATGGTAATTAATTGATATTCAATATTTGTTATTAACCAAGAGAGGAATACTCCTTTAAATAATAAATTACAAGGATGATGTTTCTAAAAAGAAACGGTCATGAACTAAAGAAAAAACATAAAGTTATTAAAAACTAAATGAAGCAAACTAATAGGTTAACTGAAAGTAAACTATTGACAACTAACAACTAAGATGACCATTAAATATTAAAATAATATTTTAATAGCAAATTTCGGGAATTTCTAGCAGATTTGCACATTTCCCACTCTAGCACAACTTACAATGGGGTATATACACATTCATTTTCATTATTCAAGTTATGGGAAAATCAAGTTGGAGAAGAAGAAAGAACACACTTCCAAATAGCTACGGTTTCAACTTCAATGAAAGGAAAAGACATTTTTGTATTTTGATGATCTGGGTTCATCCCAAATTTGTAATGAATTCACTGTAATCTCTAAAGAATGAATTTAAAGTGTGGAATCAACCTTGATTGAGTCTCTCCATTGGCATTGTGTTCATTTCTAGATGTATATGTGATCAATTGGCTAGCCAAATGACTGTAAAATCCTTGCAAATCTTTTGCAAGGTACCTTCTCAGTAGAATAAAGGAAATGTATGGATATACTTATGGATTACTAAGTAGACTCATTTAATAATCTGCAACTATCTATTCCCTCTCTAAATGTATGTGTAGAGCCTGGCTTATGTGTGCAGTTTGAAAGGCATTGTCTTTTGTGGTACTTGATTAAGGTATCACCTTGGTTTCAGTTATTGCATGTTTTGTAGGAGCTTAGAGACTTTATTACACAACTAGATAAAGGCACCAATTTGATACTAGCTCCATCTCCCCATCATCCTATACACGCTCAATACAAATTTATAAAAACTCCTTTTTAGTTTTATTTGTTCTAGTGTGTACCAACTGCCATGTCTGAATGTATATAACATCACAAAAGATTATCATAAAATACATTCATTGACATAGATTATCTGCTCTAATAAGGTGGTTGACTTTGAATATTGCAAACCAACATATAGGCACGAAGTGACAACCAAAGTAGGGGTGCACTATGCAATGTGTATGGTTTGTGTCAAAGTTAATGTTAGTTGTTGTGGTGATATTTGTTGTAACACTTTAGGGAAACCCCCCTTGGTTTAGCAGAGCCAGAAGTGAAGGTCGTCTTACCCACCTTAGTAATTGGTCCTGCCCAACCTGAAAATAGGTTATGTGGTACTCTTCCCAAGTTTGACACCCCTAACACTTGGGAGACTATCCATCCTTAGGGATTTAAGACTCACAACTCAGATCACCAACAAGTTCCATGTACCTACAACCTCTTGCAATCAAAATCCTATCACAAGTAAACATTTTTTTAATTTTTAACATTCTTACTATTCTTTGACAGCTATATATTATGTTTAATAATTAGAAATATTGTATTGATTTTGTATCCAATTTCAACAAGTTGCAAGTTCTTCTTTGCTGAGCAAAACTAGAGAACATACTATTTTATCCACTCAACCAAGCACAACCAATTGGCAACAAAAAAAAAAGCAAACCAAATGATCTATGTGCATTCCAACTTGTGTTTTTTGTCACAAAAGCAAGATGACTACAAACAAAGGGCAACCAAGAATTGGGGTGTAATCCATGAGCATATCAACTTGGATGCATTTATTGCATGGCTTGACACAATTTCTTTAGATGGTGAAGGGGCTCCTACACTTAATATAGCTAGTGGAATTGGCATTGCAATTGCTTGTGGTTCAAATGAGCCAAGTGATGACTTTGATGCTCTTGATGAAGAGTAAAATGAAGATTATTGATTGTATTTTATATGGATTCCACATTTGACTTTGAATTATCAATTATCTTTATTGCTATCAATTTCAATTCTGTACTTTTGTCTTGGCAAATTTAAGGTATTTTTATATAAGTTTAATATATATTGTACAGCCTTACCCAAGAAAAAGTAATCGCCGTACCAACAAACCAGTAACTGACCCCATACCCAAACCACCCAATTAGATTCAACAAAAAATAGTAAGCAAGCAAAAGGAATTGGAGCCTGAGGAATCTCCCAATGCCAATCCATTCCAATTCATCAGGGACACCAATGAACCTAGTACTAGTACCTCTTATACATCATTTTGAGTATCTATTGCAAGATGATACAAATGAGAAGCAAGATGCTGATATATAGCCTCCCAATGATCAATTAAGGGCAATATCCACTAATTGCTATACTGATACTACAGCACCTAACAAAAACACAAACACCAAATATGGGCTGCAATGCAATATACAACACAATCAACAAAGTATGTGTCATTAACCTTTGAAGTCCCATGGACAAGAAACCCACAACCAAAGGATTTGAACTTCTTTTAGTTTGGATTTACAAAAAAGTTTGTTCCTTAAAATCATGAAGATGTATGTGTTAAAGTCACCAACATAATCAAAGCCAATCTGTCTCTGCCAAATTCTAAACAAATTCTTGTAGTTTCGATCTCAACTTTATGGGGAATTATAGCTGTGAGATTAACAATAAGAACTATCATCAAGCATGATACCATAGTCAATAGAACACTAAAGATACTTCATCCTCAATCACTTCAGAATAAGGTCTGTTTTATGGGTATCAGTAAAAACCCCTCTTCCCAGTGAAAAGAAACATACATAACACATAACTAGAACAGGCGTAGTTTAAAAAATCTGTGAGTTACTCACAAACTCATGAGTATTCATGAGCCAAAGATGCTCAACCAGTTATGTAATGGCCACCCTAGAACTGAATCCAATTTTTTCCCAAAAAAACTCCAAGCTTTCAGCCTTCTAACATACAGACATTTCGTCAAACAGTTTGGCAGTACCCTGATATGTTGTGTTTGCACTTGGAAATATTCATTCAAATCCTCAAATATGATTCACAAAAAATATTTAACACAAAATACACAATGTATTGCAATTTTGGCAACAAGTATTTTTTTTTCATTCTGTCTTAATAAAACTGAACTGCACATTACAACTGTTGAAAAGTAACAGAATAAAATATATATATATATATAACATGTAATTCTGAGATTTCTGACCTGTTTAAAGCACCAGCATACAGACATTTCGTCAAACAGTTTGCCAGTACCCTGATATGTTGAGTTTGTACTTGGAAATATTCATTCAAATCCTCAAATATGATTCACAAAATACACAATGTATTGCAGTTTTGGCAACAAGTATTTTTTTATTCATTCTGTCTTCATAAAACTGAAGTGCACATTACAACTGTTGAATAGTAACAGAATAATATATATATATATATATATATATATATGTTGAATTTATAAAAAACATATAATTCTGAGATTTCTGACCTGTTTAAAGCACCAGCATACAGACATTTCGTCAAACAGTTTGGCAGTACCCCGATATGTTGAGTTTGTACTTGGAAATATTCATTCAAATCCTCAAATATGATTCACAAAATACACAATGTATTGCAGTTTTGGCAACAAGTATTTTTTTATTCATTCTGTCTTCATAAAACTGAAGTGCACATTGCAACTGTTGAATAGTAACAGAATAATATATATATATATATATATATATATGTTGAATTTATATAAAACATATAATTCTGAGATTTCTGTCCTGTTTAAAGCACCAGCAAACTTCATGAATGGTACAGCATTATTTTAATCCACTGCTTGTACGGCAGCTCAATACTTGGTATGGCAGCATCCAAATTACTTGTAAGGTCACTAAAAGAAATTAAAACTCCTCAACTATCATGCTGCAACTCCTTAATAGCCCCGATTTTAATCCTTTAATTGCTACGATTATTCCACTTGACCCCCTTAGAGCTAGTGATGAAACTTAAACTTCCTTGCATTAATTGCAATCACCAAATGTACGATTATTATATTTATCCCTGTACGGCACATATTATGTATGGTATATGTTCCTTATTAAATCTGAAGCTGCTTCAATCACCTCAGCTCACGTCACCATTCCAGAAACTCGCCAAAGTCTTCAACAATTTCTTTCGTTTCTCCTTTTCTTTGGTACAATGCTTAAAACATTAAACCATGCAGCTTTTTTTTATATATGTTATGGCTCCATACATAAATGAGGCGGCTTAATCAAACTTGTATGGCCTCACAAAGTGCAATTTCTTTAAAATAAATAGAACAACTAAAAAGCCATGTTGTATGGCTCTCCATTAAATACCTAAAACTTGTACAATATTAATATCTTGAAAACCTCTGATGAAAACAATTAAATGCCAGCACAGTCCCTACCCGAAATTGTCAACAATCACCCAGGAAGGGTCTTTGACCTCCAAAGATGATATTCCCCATGAAGGATTTTGTCTTCACAAAGCTCTGGAAAAAACCAGCAACAAAATCTCTTCTCCAAAAATTCACCCTCTAGAAAAATGAGCCGAAAATTACTTTTCTTCATTCTTCCATAACTCCCACATAATTATTAGAGTAATCATGCATTAGCAAATAATTAATTAATCTTTCTCATGCGCTTAAGCTAAACTTAGAAGTGTTTTCTTTTTGTTAACTAGAGAGCTATTATTAGATCATTTTGTCTCATCACAAAGGATGACGACACTTGTCATGATCTAATCCATTTATCATTTAGGGTTGCTCTTATAGAGCACTCTCCCTCATTGTATTATCTCTCATGAGGTTTCCTAAGGTTCAAGCAAACTTTTCATTCTGTATGTTTTTCTTGTTGAGGATATAGCAAATTATTGTTTGCAACTCTCTTGCATGAAGGTGTTTTTGTTCGTTGTTTGATCCTACATCTCATGTTTATTCACAGTTCTAACATGGTATCAGAGCATGGATTCAATGAATCCCTTCTCGTTTTTTGAGGTTTTTTTCTTCAACTAGGGTTACAGGAACAAATCCAGAATCTTCATTGTTTTTTTTTGCAATTTGTGGAGTTGGGCAATTTTTTGGTGCAATTTGGCATGAAAAGGACCTCACCATTGCATTCAAGAGACCGAATCGACAAATTTTGATTATAAATTTGCCCTATTTCGCCATCGAGAGTTTTTGAGGCAATTTTTTTTTGCTAGGAGGTCATACAACCTCCCAGACACCATACCGTACGACAAATTTTTTTTAAAAATTATTACGGGCACTTTTAGCGCAGCCGCTATATTTAATGGCAAGCGACGTCATTGGCCCCTACCACCCATCCATCACTCCGTCAGCGGCGAGTTGGCAGGGTTAATTTTTAAACCCCAACACAACCCCAAGTCACATGGGCGACCAGCCCCCAGGGGGCTCTATTTTTGCTCCTAATGTCCTAATTGGGCAACTTTTTTCCAAGGGGCATAACTTTTCGCTCAATTATTGAAATTGGGCAAACGAGATATCGCCGAAACGTTGGTTTCAAGCACTATCCAATGGTATTGATATTTTTCTCAGATTTTGCTGCTCATACATTTTATCGCCTGTCAAGGTCAAAAGTGTTGTTTTCACTTCCGAGCTCACAACTTTTGACCAATTCTCCATTTTTCACGATTTCAATGGCATTGGAAAGGTCTGTCAAAGCTCTTCACAGCTATCCATGCAATTCTTCCAGATTTTTCTCAAAGTACATTTTATTCATTTTTTTGTGTTTTTACATTATGGTGAATTACTTGGACATTTTGGCTCTTGAAAACTTTTTGTTTGCATGGGATACCTTGTTTTAGGCTGCTCTACATGTATTTCCAGCTTTTTGTCCTACTTGGGCATTTTGAACATCTTTTGCATGCAAATTTCTTTTTGTAGACGCATTGAGATAAAACATCATTCTAGTCTATGTTTTTTGGGATTTTCACACATCCTATTGTACTTTTTGTACTCGCACTATGATATAAAGTGTCATGGGTGGGTTGAGAGTGCCTTTATTTGCCATCACAGCTTTGTCAAGTGAGTGTTCCTTCCACGACAACATCGAATCCTAGTGATTCTTGCTAAAATGTCATGGGTGGGTTGTAAGTGCCTTTATTTGCCATCATAGCTTTGTCAAGTGAGTGTTCCTTCCACAACAACATCGAATCTTGGTGATTCTTGCCTCATGAATGTGTGCTTTGTTTGCACTCCCTTTTTCAATTGCAAGTACTCTTTTGTGCACGTTCAGATGTTCAAATGTTCTTTGTTCTCCTACATGCACTTCTTGGTTACACACAATTTTAGTGGACCTATCTTTGCTCTCCCTTTCCACATTAGGGGGAGGGGGGGGAGGGGTTTCTACTATTGGTGCTAATGCTTCCCTTGTTCATTTTGGATTGCACTACGTATTTAGTTTTTATTCCCATATACTAGACAAATGCAGGGATTGGTTACCCATACATTTCGGTGAGATGGAGCATTTACCATATGGACACTCTTGGATTCCTATTTCTGGAGGCAACCTATTTTCTCTTGATCGGTGTTCTTCAGACTATTAGTACTTGTGTCATTTTTTATCTTCGAGTTCCAGATGTTTGTCTTTGTTTTCCATCTAATTTGAGTAATGTCGTTGGAGGCACTCATGTAAATTCTCGTCTTCTTGATCTTCATTTCAGCACTATATCAGTCATCATTCAACAATTGTCTACAACTTCTTCATGCTTCAGAAATGTTATTCATGTTCCTATTCCTTTAGGGACATTGTTTTGGAAGCTTCTTAGTCCTTCATTCGCCTTTCTCTCTTTTGGAGAGAAATTTTTCCCATGAGGTTTTCTCTTTTTCTCCAATTGTGAGAGATAAGATTGTTTGTACATGGGTACCTCATCAAGCCTTATTTGCCAAGATCCATCATGCATTCTTTGTTTTCTATGCATTCATTTTTTAGGGTTTTAGCTACTCCCTAAGTTTTCAATGGGAGGGGAGGGAAGGGGAGGGATGGCGAGGCGGGTGTTAAGAGTAATCATGCATTTAATTAATTATTAGGCTAATTTCTTCTCATGCACTTAAGCTAAACTTAGGAGTGTTTTTTTTGTTAACTAGAGAACTACTATTAGATCATTTTGTCTCATCACAAAAGATGACAACACTCGTCATGATTTAATCACTTTATCGTTTAGGGTTGCTCTTATAATACACTCTCCCTCATTGTATTTATCTCTCATGAAAATTCTTGAGGTTCAAGCAAGCTTTTCATTCTGTAAGTTTTTCTTGTGGAGGATATAACAAATTCTTGTTTGCAGCTCTCTTGCATGGAAGGTGTTTTTGTTCCTTGTTTAATCCTATCTCTCATGTTTATTCACGATTCAAACAATAATTTCTTGAAATTCAAAATATTTAGTTTTTATTTAATTCCCCTTATGTCTCCAATTTGGAAGTCCCTTAGTGAGCATTAATTTCACTTTTAAAAAAAAAAATTGTCCTTAGGCCACTTTATAAAGTCTCCTCTTTAAATATTTGTATAATCGCTAAGTTAAATATTTAATATAACTTAAGAACATTAGCATTTAAATTAAAATAAAATCTAGGCGACTAAGCCTAGAGAGGGGACATTACAATTTACTTGCCACATATTATGGTAAGTCTTTCACCAAGTTTTTGTTGCATAAACTCTAGAATCTCTCCAGCTAGTAGATTTATTTATTTTGAGTTCTTTTTTTTTCCAAATATTTTTTCATTGTTGCGGATTTCAACAATTTTTCAATGATTCTCCTAGTTGTGCAAGAATCAATAATTTTATCATAAGGAAATCAAACTGCCAAACACCGAGGAAGCACCAACAGACCACCTCCAACCAACCAAAGCTTCCATGTTTGTGAGAGTTTTGTCTTCCAAATTAGAGATCCTAGATGAACGGAGTGGGCGTTTTGTGATACACATGGATCGCACTTTCCAACACATATATAAATACCAACATGCATACGTGAGAAGTTGACTACATCCAATAACAGCAGATGATGGTGTCATGGAGTTTAGGCTAAACATATTTTGTTGTTTTGGTGATGCCTGACACAGTTGACTCTTCTCTCTCCACCAACTGTGCAATTAAAGTTAGCCTTGGCATAAAAGTTAGACAAGCTTCAAACTTGGGCATTCAAAGAAGCATGGGTTAGCATCTACAAGGTCCTGTGGAGGGGGGATGTTGCCCCTATTCTTATGCCCAAGGTGGTCCCATGCAACCTATTGCATTCCCAAAGTGGAAGTAATAGAAAAAATTTGATATGCCAAATTTTTGCTCAATCCAAATCAAAACTTTGGCCTGTTGAGTTTTACAATTATGAGGATAAGCATGCAACCAATTATTTTACAATAAGGAAATCAAATATCGAGGAAGCACCAACAAACCTTCTCGAACCAACCAAAGCTTCCATGTTTGTGAGAGGGTTGTCTTCCAAATTGGAGATCCTTGATGAGCAAAGTGGACTTTTTGTGATACATTTGGATCACACTTTTCCAACTAGTGGAGATACATATATACCAACGTGCATATTTGAGAAGTTGACTGCATCCAATTAAAACAGATAATGGTGTCACGACATTTAGGCCAAACATATTTTGTTAATTTGTTGAATGCCTGACAAGATTGACTCTTATCTCTTCGCAATTAAAGTTAGCCTTGGCATAAAATTTTAATAGGCAAGCTTCAAACTTGGCATTCAAATAAGCATGGATTAGCATATGCAAGGGTCTCGTGGAGGGGGGATTTTGTCCCTATTCTTATGCCCTAGGTGGTCCAATCCAGCCTATTGCATTCCCAAAGTGGAAGTAACAAAAACTTTTCCTAAATTGTGGAGCAGTTGCTTGGGAAGAATGATTTCAGCCCACGCTATGTGTGAGAGTTGAACATTTGCAATTTTGAAGCCCTTGCAGATATACCATATGATTTCTTTTTGCCAAATGGCAACTGTGGATTTAAGATAATTTGTTTAATTTGTTTGAAAAAAAATTAGGGTGGATTTTGACAAAAATTTAAAAAATACCATACCAAAGCAAAAAATGTTACAATTTATAAGACCACATTCCTACAAAAACATCATAAAACCTAGTTGCAACATCTGCAAAAAAAATTGTGGTGTGTTCCTGTTAGGAAAAATGGTGTCTCAACCTTGCAATTATAAGAGGTTAATATATTTGAGCGCAGGGGGGTACCCTCCCTATGGGGTTCGAGGGGCCCATTCCCCCCAGTGGGGGGTTTGGGAGCCATGCGCCTTGGCGAAGGTTCGGGGGCAATGCCCTCGAAAGCCACATTTTATGTATATTTTAATATTGTAAATCTGGACCATTCATCATTAGGTCTCAAATCTAACAGTAGATATTTTGTTAGCTTGTCTTGCCCTAAAAGGTAACCCTATTTTATGAGAGCATTGTATTATGACTGTGCATTGAGATGTATTCTAAGAATCTAATAGTTGTTGTGTTGCCTTAGGATCTCTGGTAGGTGATACTCCTGTGAGAAACTTGCTCTACAAGTATATTGTAATCTTTGTGATTTATGAATAATATATTGGGTGGCTTTTGGATTGGGGGTTTTCTTCTGAAAGGGTTTTCCCCACGTAAATCACTATGTTGTGGTATGCATGATATTTGTGTTTATTTATGTTTAATTTTTGTACCTATTGTAAAGATCTGAAAAAATTTGCATTACCCTCCTTTCAAGATTAGTGTAGTAAGTTGTTTTGCTACCTTAACTTCCTTACAATTCCTTGAACGACACCACCAATAGCCAAGCCTTCCCACCTAAAAATATATTGGCAAAGGGAAAACTTATCAAAATCAATTTTCCATTTAATAGAAAAGTCTCCTAGAGAGAGTCGATCTTGTCTGACAAGTTTTTGATGGCAAACATTTCCATTGCCCATACCAACAATGAAACACGATGACGGGAACAACTTGTATTTCAATGTTCAATGTATTAAGAGATCCATGGCAGATTTTCATTCCCTTCCTCTTCAAAGGAACTCAAGGCTCTTTATGAGATCTTATTCATTATGACAATCAGCAATGTGTTGGTCTTTCATTGGAGACATGAACCAATATACACTTTGTCTCTTGAGTGGTCATCACAGCAACTATTTGTCTCAACCTTCACCTTCAGATTCATTTTTCCAATCTCGATTTCAAAGGGATAAACAATAATGTGTTGATCCATTCGTTAGAGAGATGACCCAACATATGCTTTGTTTGTCTCCTCAATAGTAGGGCAGTCCTTTGTCTCAACCTTCACCTTCAGATTGATTTTTTCAACCTCAATATTGAAAGTGTAAACAGGTTCATTGCTTCTCCTATCAATCACAGCTTGTCAGGGGCAAGATCTCAACAACATAGTACATTGACTCAAGCTATTTTTTCGTGTATTTTTTTACATTTTCTTCCTTTCTTTACATCTCTTGTATCTTTAATATTATTTTTTTCTTTCATCCCATTGACCTAATATGATTGTTAGTAGACATTAACATAAATTTCAAATTTCATACATCCCAGATGAAATAAATGCAATTTTTTATTTCCTTTGACCTAGACAAAATTATGGGTATGAGATTTGCAGCTATCCAAATCTTAACATCCCCCAACATAATCGGGTTCATACCAGACTCCCAGAAACGAACTGCTGCAATGGAAAAGCACTTAATGAACCCTCATTTTCCTGGTAAAACAGTCTACTAAAAATAACGTAAATCCATTCCAAAACCTAACGTAAGCATACCCACTGGAACATGTTTACAAAAGAAACACATCAAATAAGGCCGATTTTTATGATATCGAGATTGCACCCATTTCAATCTATGCAATAAACAGACTTACCTGATGACATTTGAGCTTCTTGCCAAGTCCATGAGCATAGGAATTAAGCTGCTTCTTCTCTTTTACTGTTAATTGAGGAATCCTTCTCGAAGAAACTTCTGAAGCATTTGTTGATTGCTTTTGTTCCAGTGAAGAGGCCACCTCCTCGTTTTCTTGAATATCATCAGAATTGTCGTTTTCTTCGTCGCTAAAATTTTCATCTTCTTCCTCATACTCTGTGTCATCTTGATAATCTTCATTTTCAAAAGGTGTCTGAAGTTGTTTTTGTTGTTGGTCTTTGATCAGTGCAGCAGCAGGTTGGGATGTTGCAGTGCATAGAAGAGACCTATATGATGATAGGGATGGGATTTGTGGAAAACAATTCTTGGAAAAAGCTGGATTAAGAAAAAAACGGGGTGAAAGTAATGGTGGGGAGTGCCAAAGGAGGGATTTAACATGAGATACGAAGAGATAAGTGGGTTGGATCGGTCTCCCGAGGAGTTGATGAGCCATGAGAACCATGAACTGTATTGGTAGCCTACCTTATCTACGTTGCAGCTGCACCTACAAGAATTTGTGAATACGGATTCTTCTTTTCATGCAGGTAAATTTTTATTTCCCTTCGGTGCTTTTTAAATTGGAAACAGAACACCTAAATTATAATTAAAACAAATAAAATCTTATTAGAGAATAGGCACTCTTCTTATTAAGTTCATATCATCAAATATGATGTTTCATCAATATGATTTTTGTTGTAACGTCTAAAAAAATCTTTAGAAAGGATAGACTAAGGTTCAGGTCTTATGGAAGGGAGCTTCCTAAAAAAATTAGTGGATTTTGTAGTGCAATTCAAGCTTAAAGATTAAGCTCCAAAATTTATGGAAGTTGATGGTCTCATGAATTTTAATATATTACATATTCAATTCAATAGAGTAAATAAATATAAAAGATTTAAAAAAAATAGTAGGAATATAAAAACATTAGATGATTGACAAATAGTTGAAAAAAGCTTAAGTTGGTGAGACAATTTTTAGCCCCGTCTCAAATGCACCTGCTTAAATCTTCAAACTAAAAATTATGGGCTACTAGTATTCTGAAAAAGATTCTAATTAATCTTGTAGCATATTATTTTTTGCTTCATGGACCCATGTTCCTTTATAATAACCCTGAAGCCTCTACATGGGATCTCAACCTAATAATTGTGCATTAAGCTATAATAGTTATGCATTAAGACATGTTTTATTGGTGTGTTAACGCGACATCACATGATTTGTCACTTTCTAGATGTAAGAAATACATTTCATCCAATTATGAGTATTCATGACCAACACTAACAACTTTAAGTCATAATTGTTAAAAACAATCTATAAGTAAAGATATATTTTTTAGGACAAATATAGTATGTTTATATTTTGTAGTGTTGACATAACTCTTTTTCAAAAAAATTGAAAGTGTGCTAATTTAAGATATTTTGAATGATTTTATAAGAAAGAAGCATCTTGGAAGGTATTTTAATTTATTAATAGTATTAATGATTTAAAAAATACTCAAGAGTGACAAAGATGTATAGCATAAGAATAATTAATTTATAATTTTCTTTTTAAGAAATGTATCTTTCCACTAACATTATAGTTTTTTTATGATGCATTATGTAAAAATCCACATTAAAAGTATATTAATTAAAAGAAATTATAGATTTATTTATTTTCTTTATTACACAAATCACTAGATGCATCGAATCACTTACTGAATGATTTGAATGTTTAATGTTTGTTTATTATCATAGTCCATTTTTATACAATTATAATGAGTTATGTAGAATACAAACACTAGATATATAAATATTGACCAAGACATTCAAATAAATAGCAAAATATGTATTAAAACAACTTGACAAATACATGAATGTCATGATTATACTTTATATAGAATCGTATCATACTTAATTGTGTGAACATATATTATCATACTAATAATATTTTTTACATAATTAAAAATTGAATGGACACAATTAAAAAGAAAAAGAAAAGAAAAATAGTATTATAAAATATAAATTTGTGGCAAACTGTTGTAATACATTGAAATTGGTAATTTGGCATCAAGGCATCAGAAACACCATGGGGACAACGATGGGTGTATGAAGTTTCTTATTTATTTTATTGTTGCAATAGCTTCTTAAGTTGTTAAGAAAAGAGTGTTGTGCGCCTTGCATAAGAAAGAGTTATTTTAATTATGTAAAATAAAAGTTTATTTGTGGTGCATTTTTAGGTGATGTGTTTAGCCACATTAAATATTTATTTAGATCTACTTGTAAAGTTGTATGTGACATTGGTTAGATATTTTATGTGTGGGTTGTACGTGGGAAAATATTTAATATTGGAAAACTTAGTACCAAAAGGTAAATGTTGTGGTTAATGGTGTTGTGTACTAATGATTTTGAAGTACATGGTTTTACCCTACCACTTAGTTGTTTCGTATGAGCTTCATTTTATAAAAGCAAACACATGTTTAGTGGTTGAGGTTGCCTAGTTTAAGTGGTTATCATTGTATTGAGTTCTCTTGTTGAGTGCATATGTGAAGCATGACATGGGATGTGAATACATATTTAGACACATGGAAGATGCACTAGAGGGGCTTGGTTTTTAGAAGTATTCATGGAGATTTTGTAAGTGTATTGTAATGTTTTCATTGTGAATAATACATTTAGTGTGAATTTTTTTGGAGGCTAATTTTTTTCCTCTTTAGGATTTTTCAAGGTATATCATGTGTTATCTTGTGGTATGTAATTGATATTTGTATTATGGTTATTATTTAAGCTTGTATTCATGATTTTCTCTCATTGGGTTATGTAGGAAATGATTTGATTAACTTGTATTAATTTCCTAACAAGTGGCATCAAATCCATGGTTGTGGTTGAAGGAGATGAGAGATACCTATTTTTGTCAATTCGTATATGAGTAGATCTAATACAAAGTTGAATCCATGAAAATGTTGGAGATATTTCAAATATTTCAAGGTATGAGATGTTGTGTAAGTTAGATTTATAGATTTGGGGTTTCAAGGTTTATAGATTTGTGATTATTTTTATAGATCTAGGGTTTGAAAATGAGTTAGAAAAAAATATTTGTTTTGGTGTTTACCAAAAGTGTTTTATAGAGGAAGTTTCACATATGGCCTATTGGGACAAAACAAACCTTGCCATTGGATCTAGGAGGTCTAAGAAATAAATATTAACATAAAATTCTACATATTTTGGTCACCAAGGCTTCGAAAAAAATCCCCCTTTCCCCTTTCTCATTCATATGACTTTACAATTAACAAAAAAAAAAATTAAATAACCTACAAGAAAATTAATTAATTTGGGGTGGGGGTTCGTAAACCCCCTACCCCTATACAAACAGTGTTGATAGCCAAGGTATTGATAGTTGATACAAGGATGTCAACCATATTGGTGGCTAGTTGGCCCCCAAGTAGCAAGTTGTGGTTGGCAAGGCCCATAGACCTCTTATTGGGTAGGGTGAGAAGACTAACCCATGCAAGCTTAAAAATATTAAATTTTGGAAAACTGAACATTGTTTAAATTGGTTTAAAATGTACCACTATAACACAACTCAAGTGCCACCCACCTGCCACCACTGCCCTTGCATAGCCCAATCGTTGCTTACTGACATCAACTATACGACCAGCTTTGACCCCTTATAGCCTATTGGAGCATTTTTATTTTGAGGGCATAAGTTTCACCCATGTTATCATATTTTCAACTTCTTAAAATTGTTGGAAATCTCCTTCTAAGCACTATGGAGTGGTATAGGTTTAGTTTTCATACTTTGTAATTTTTATTAGAATTTGGTTCTATGAAGCCAACATTGCTCTAGATCAATTAATAAATCATAACTTTTGTATATAAAATTGGATTTTAGATTTTGAATACGACATGGAGAATATTTATAGTGTACTACACAATAGATCAGGTGTTTTTTCACTTGGATTCAAGTAGAGGGATGTGTATATATATTTGAGCACTTATAGGAGCCTAAGATTCAAGGTATAATTTTGTGAGAAACCAAATGAATTAGAGGGTGAAAACTTGTGGGAGTGCATTTTTTAAGAGAAATATATGATGATACTACTAGATATTAGATTTAGTGCTTCCTAGTATAGGTTTATATGTGTTTTGAAATTTTAGAATTTGATGGTGACAAGTACACTAGTTGTCTTCTATTTTGAGGACAAGTTTGATATGTGTGTGATACTTGGAGTCTTGATTCAATGAGATTTGATTATAAGTATAGTGATGGTGATTATTATGGTTTCATGGATGTTTATGTTTATTTGAGCATTGGAATGGCATGATCATTTTTGTGGTTGATAAGTGGTGTAGTTCAATTTTAGGAGGTTGTTATTATCTCATGGATGCTTGTTTGGTTCTTTGATTATGGTACTTAATTGAAGATTTGATTGAAATTTTGGATTTGTAAGTGATCTAGTGTTTAAGTATTGAGATCTAAAAGTTATCTTCATGGTTATCTCAGTTTTCAAGTTACTAATGTTGATGTTATTGCAGTTGTGGTCTGCACTTCATCCGCACAAAGAACACATGAATTAAATGAATAGCCTTCGGCTATTTAATTCATGTTCCCAATATCTAAATAAAGCAAAGGGCCGACCCTATATTGATTCGCATAATCCTCTTATTGATTGGCTGACCTAAATTGTATTTAATGATTTATCATATTTCTCTAAAGAGGTCGACCTAAGTAAAGTGGCGCCTTATGATGTATAAATACAAGGTCAATTGTCATTGTAATCATTCCATATCAAGCAAGTTCGCATTTATCATCAAGAGCAGAATTCGCATTTGCAGTAGCAGTCCGATTTCAAGGAAGAAGATATTTATTTGTATCTTGTGTATCTAGGAGAGGTGCGACCTCATTACATTCTTTATTGGCCATTGCTGGGCCTGAGTTGTAAGTAGATTTCTGCTAGTTTTTCTACATTATAGAAGAGATCATTTGCTGGGTTTTTCTCCCTCAAGAGGAGGGTTTTCCCAGGGTATCTTGTTGTGTTCATTGCCTTATGTGTTGCAATTCTATTAAGTGCTTTCATTGTTTAATCTGATCTAAGAAACACTAACAACTAATGTGATGGTGAGTTTACATGTTGTATTGATTGAAGTTCCATGAGTTATGCAGTTGTATGGGTTGGCCACCAATTTGGTTGTAGTGGGATGACTTGAATGTGGATTTTCTATATTCATAGGTCTCTTCAATTTTGATGTAAACTTGATCATTTGGCATTACTTGTGGTCATTTATATATTGGTATGTTATATTTGGATGAGAAGATGGATGATGAGAGTTCCTAGATAGTTAGTTATTGGGAATTATTGCATGTTTTATCATGGTGTCATAGATAGATTGGGTACACAATTTAGTGAGGGCTTTTAGAAATGGTGTTTTGTGGGGGTGATCCCACAATAGTGGTTTACACTTTTTGAGACATCCTGATTTTTGCTAAAATCACATATTTTTAGAAAATATTGATTTAAACCTTGAAAAGTTCCATTTAAAGGATTCCAATTGAAGAGGGTTTGATCAAACCACCTTAGATCAAACCCCCTTGGATAGAACCCCACTAATTTTAAACCATACCTATAACAGAGTCTCCTTTACACCTATCAAAATGTTGATAAAAAACAACTTTTGATTTACCTTTTGGGGGATCAAATAAATTCATTTAAAATTTTATTTTTTGTAAGTAATAGTCCTTATTATAAGCTTCCCAAAAAGTATAATTTTAAATATATTTAATTTTATTATTATATATATTTTTTATTTCTTGTGAATGTAGGTTTTTCACTGAAAATCAAGCTCTCTATTCTACACATGTGGAAAAATAGAAAATTATCAAAAAAAATTCTAAAAAATATCTATGAACTTGATATTGATGTCCTTGATCTAAAAAAAAATTGAATTTCGATACATACAAAAAAAGTTATGTGTTAGCAAGTAAACGTATGTCTAAATTGTAATTGGTTTGACTTCAAAAGTTAATTAAGAAAAAAATATTCAATAAAACACTATGAAACCAATTGCATGCACTAGATATCATAGCTAAACATTTAAATTCGAAAAAAATTAGAATTTTATCCTTCATAGAATTTTTTTTATGTGTTAGCAAGTATACGTCACTCTTTAAAAATGGTGTTTACTGTTAAAAACTAGTTTTTAAAGGAGATGGAAAAATAAATACAATTTGATTCCAAAAATTTAAAATATATATATATACTTAGAATCTGCAGACAAAATGTCACAAATTACTAGTTTGCATCATCTTCAAATTCCTCATGGTTTAGCAGTTATAGGTGCCCGAAAGTGAAGATTTAGTTAAAAAAAATTAGTTCAATGTCAAGTTTGGCCAAAAAGTGTAAACCACTATTGTGAGATCACCCATGGTGGTTGTATCTTTTAGGATTGGATATCTTGGTTCTACTTTATTCTCTATAGCTTCTTGTATTGCAATTGAATGTATGTGGACCAAGGGTGATATTCATTTAGGAGATGGTTGTCATGACGTCATAGAGACCTCGATATCATGATTCAATAGGAGATTTGGTAGTGATGCGGATTCATCACTTGGTGACGAAAGCTCTTTTGTATTGGTTTTTGGTATCATGGAGGAGCTTTTGGATCATTTTTTCTATAGTGAGAGATCTTGACATTGTTAGTTTCATTGACAAGAGATGGTTATCTTTATGTGATTGGATATGTTGACATCTTGGTTATCCATGGATAACTCTTAGAGTCTTTAGTTGAGTTATCAATTTATGACTTCTTAATTTTTTGACATGCGATTTTGGTTAAGAGGATGTTTTTTGTTGTAACATGGTGGAATCTTGATTACACATTAGAGTATTAGCATGATATAGTTAGATCACGATGTCATGATGTATTCCCAATTCCACAATTGGAGCTTTAACAATGATTTTGATAGTTCTCTTGGTATTGAGTATATTGTTCATGTGCTTGGGAGCTTCATGAGAGTGTGGTGTTATATTTGGAGCTTAGCATGGATTGATCAATTTTAGGTGCTTAAGGATACTTGGAGACTTGGGTGAGGCTATAGTTCTCTTGAATTTAGAGATATTTGTTGAGATAATTACTCTTTGGAGGTTTTAGCAAGAATTTTGAGGAGCCTTCATTTTGATATGGATGTTAGTTCATGATGGACCTATAGAGAAGACTGTTCTTAGAGATATTCATTGTGATTTGGTGTATCTTGGAGGAGAAACCTCATTCCCCTCTCTTGGTCTACATAGTGGATAATTATCTGAGAGGTAATTCTTATCTTGTTTTCTAATGTGTTATGTGAAATATAAGAAAAAGTAGGTTTATCAAAATGGGGTGATGATGCACCTATCTTTTTTGTTTCATTAGGAAAAATAGATCCCAAAGGTAAGACTAACTTTCAACCCTTAGGTGAGTCAACCGTATTGGAGATCTTGGATATTTTCCTTATGACAAGATGGGGTAAATATGCTTGAAATGTACTTTGCGGAGAAAAACTAAAAATACCAAATAAACTCAATTATGCAATGTGAAACTTGAATCATCAATGTAAAGCATAACACAATTAGAAACAACAAACTTTCGATAGATTTGAGAAGGGTAAGTTGATGTGTACCTGTCACCAAAAGTTATTTTTGAGTGTCCTCTTGGAATATATTCATCCTAGGGCGAATGGGTCCTGCTACAGGGGTCCAAAACTTGATTTCATATTCCTCTACTCCTGGATTTTCAATCTTGATTCCTCTAGATCTCACTATCGGAAAGTCAAAAATAAATTATGCGAGCAAGATTCCATGTCTTGAAAACTTTGATGACAACTTTGACAACTTTCCAAAATTACACTTTTTATCAATCTTCAATCCTTCTTCACCTGCAAATCTGCACATACAAAGAGAGGAAAAAATTATTTGTTTTTGGTGTATAAGGGTTTACCTTGGTCAAACCCTATTTTGGTAATTAAACCTTGAAATGAAACAATAATGAAAGGAAGTAATGATGAATGAACACTAGCTTGTTGCAACTCACCAAACCCTTTAATATCTACCTTTGGAGGACTGAAGTCTAACACATCACTCCAAAGATTAGATCTTGTATGAAATGACTTGATTAGATGCTTGATTTGATGCTTGAAAACTTAAAACCTACATCACATTGCTACCTCCAAAAACATGCATGAACACACATAAATCTTGACATCATGATAGGATCTTGAATGTTGATGTAGAAGATTGATAAATCTACTCTTAAATGCTCTTGACAATAATCTTTGCTCTTAGGATTGATCTCTTGAAATTTTAGATTGCTTCTAGGTTTGAATTGATAAAAAGACCTTGTATTTATAGGTAATTCCTTAATTTCCTAACAATTAAACAACAAAGGCTGACAATTGCAACTTAAATTTAGATCATTAAAATACTTCCAAAATCATATCAAAAAAGTGGGGTGTCTAAGGAGGACCCATTTTCCTTTGGGCAAATGGGTCCTAGGCCCTAAACCTAAGACACACATTTTCCTAGATGTGTAATTTGATGTTTGCAATTGTTTAATATAGGTTCCCGTTTCATAAAATAAAATTAATTAGGCTTTTTAATGCATAATTAGGTCAATTAGAGGCTTAATTAAGTCCAATTAATTAAGGGGAGGCAAAAAAATGAGAAAATTTAAAGTACATTTTTCATCACTTCATTTAGCCCCCACTTTAGTGAGAGTGTGAACTTGCAATCAGACTCGCACTAAAGTAAACAAATAAGCGTCAAGAGGGGTCCAAGTATACAAATGTTAGTGAGATAGGATGACAAAGATCAAGGAGGTGGCCAAGCTCCTAGGATCAAGATCCCATGGCAAACCAACATAAATACAAAGGAACACACATATACGTATGATATACATCAACAAGACAAGATACACAAGCATGCAATGCCAAAATTAATGCAAAAATAAAAGAGAAAAGGGTGGATCAAGCCTTGACTATTTGTTCAATAGGTATGGATCAAGCCTTAGTTGTTTGTCCAAAAAAAAAATTCATAATTGGAAACCCACTATCCACTATGCAAACAAAATATACTCACATAGGCTAGTGAAATTCATTGTCCACTAGGTGAGCCCCAAAAAGGTGGTTGATGGGAAATTCATGCCAGGTCTAAAAGATGCCATATGTCAACCATACCAAAAGTTATACCTCCTGATAAATTTTGATAAGGCACCACCCCAAAAAGGTTCTACAAGGAGCTAACAAGTTTTATTATGCTAGACACTCATGAAAAACAAAATGGCTCCACTAGCAAGCAAGTTGTGTTATGCTTGGTGGCCATGACAAAGATTTTAAATACAATAGGATAAAGACAGTCAAAGGGATTTTTCTTAGTTCATGAAAGGTCTCTCTTTAGGGAACATCGTGCTTAATGTCATCAAGAGAGGGCTAGTGAGGATAAAATATTCACAACTTAGGGAATGCAAGTTGTAGCATTACCATTAAGAAGAATGTCATCTGCCAAGAAAGGTCATGCTCTTGAAGGACATAAAACCCAATGTCACCACCAAGAAGACACATCATGTGAAGTAAGAATACCACACTTTGAAGCAAATAATGAGTGGGGATGTTTATACCCCCAATTTAAATAAATTACTAAATACCATGCTATGAGAAATTACTTTAAAGTAGAACACAATAAATGAGAGATTTATTCGGAAAGCCCTATGTAAAACATATATTTCCAAGAATAGAGCTATGTAATGGAAAGGAGGTTTCCCCCCATATGAAATCCTAAGATAACACATAAGGGATCCATAGATCTGGGGTCATCATATATCTTTTCTATAGTGATATAATCGAGCTCAAAATTGTCATCATTCCCCAAATAACTCATGGAACCGAGCACAAAGGAAGAATGACACATATAGAGAAAAAATAAAGAAAATATTTTGGATCAACATGGAAGAGACCTAAATGTCTTAACACTTTGCATTATCCCCAAAAGGAAAACATAATACAAGTGAAAAAAATAAAGGTGTACGACATATATAAGAATGAAGATACAAATAGAAGAATGTCATGATAGATTCACTTCCTTTGTATCCCTACACCAACAAAGTGACAAGGGTCATCCAAAATAGGATCACAAACATATATATACATTTCAAGCAAAACTATACAGGGATCACATTATGCATATGCAATCACAAAGAACATGAAAAAAAACAAAGAAAAGACTAGTATGGCACATGCGAGTCAACCTATAGCAGGTCATTTGCATCCCAATCTTGTTCATCATATATGAAAGGTGGAAAAATAGCCAAAGGGACAACGATACGTGTCAAAATAGGACGAGGCTATCTAACTCCTTGCCCCCACTAAGTATAGGACAAGGATGAGCCAAGATGGGTGATGAGAATGGGCTCCTTGCAATATAGAAATGATTGGCATAAAGTATAAAACATGTAATAGTGAGTATGCTATGATCCTACAACTATCACATGGCAAGGAGTAAAAATAATACATTGTTAATCAATTATATGATCAAATTCATGTGAAGGTGGTAAAATTTCTTTAAGGATTATTTGTAAAGCATGACACTCATCAGTAAGATGCCCAAGACTTCTATGATGTGCATAATAAGACATGTTTGTACTTTTTCCTTTTTTGTTTTCTTTGATAGGTGGTATTGTAATCAGTCCTAGACACAGAAATTGATCTAATATTCATTTAGTCTCTATTATAGTGTGTAATAATGGCAATTTCTTGAGCTTATAGGGCTTGGGTTTCTTGCTTGTTTGGGAAACTTTCCGAGGTGGAGGTGGGGAAGAGAATCTAGATATCCTAATCATTTGGTATCTTTGGATGGTATTTGTTCTAGAATTGATGGATTTCATGCTCGTTAGTTATGTCACATCCTTGTTTGCTTAGGATCTTAAAGCCTTGACCATAACTATCTTCTAAATTAATGGGTGTATTGGTAACTCAATTGGCATATGATAGAAGAGTATCAATATTGTTCTTGTTAACCAGATCATTCATGATTGATGGTTGAGGCTTGCTTTTTTCTTTAATTTCAAGATGAAAAAGGTTGAACGTGTTAAGTGATGGGTTATAAGCGATGTTTGCATGGATGGATAAAATGATGCATTGTTCTCAAGATTGCATAGGGAGTCTTGTATGAATTGTTGCATGCTATCTTCATCTTGACCCAAGATTTCCACTTCACGGGGACATTCATTAGAAGGTTAATATTCATTAATAATCTCAATTGCATTAGGGTCATCACCAAACACAAAACTTGAAATATCTACTAAAGATCTTAAGGACCTTCATATATTACCCATACACTTGTCCATGATGCAAGAATGAAATTTAATGCAAAGTTTCAAATTTGATATATGAATATTTTCTTATTTTTGAATGCAAGAGAATGAAAATGATGTGTTTTTAATGCCAATTTTGATTTCAAACAATGCACTTAATTTGACCAAGTGAATTTAATGCAAGAAAGTACCAAAAAATTTGATTTTTGAAACTGAAACATAAAGTTAACAGTAGAAGAAAATAAAGCAAATAGAGACAAATTGATGCCCAAAATTTTGAAAAGATGCCAATACAAGGACTTATTTTCCCTAGGGAAAATGAGTCCTAGGTCAGGGATCTGAAAAATGAAAGTTTGAATTTCTTGCTTAATGTTTGAATTCCATGTTTTAGGTTGCAGACTGTGGTTTCAATGACATAATTTTCCAGACTTAGGTGTCCTAATACAAATGAAATTAGTGAAAAATGATGAACAAAGTGACACTTTTTGAAATGTAATTTTAACTATATTTTTTTAAGTAAATGACTGAAAAATACACTAATATGCAAGTACTATACAAAATCAATGTAATATGCATGCAATTTTTTGGATTTTTTAGATTTTTTAGATTTTAAATAATTCAAAATGCAAATTTAAAACCCTAAATGAGATGTAAACTAATGCAATTTTGAAAACCCTAAATGGAATACAAATTAATGCAAACTAATTCAAATCCTAGATTTAGGGTTTGAATGAACTCCAAATCAGAAAGTTTATAGTGCAAGAATATCGAGATCACCAAAATGAAATATAAGAAAAAGTAGGTTTATCAAAATGGGGTGATGATGCACCTATATTTCTTGTTTCATTAGGAAAAAGAGATCCCCAAAGGTAAGATTGACTTTCAACCCTTAGGTGAGTCAACCCTATTGGAGATCTTTACTATTTTCCTTATGACAAGATGAGATAAATATGACTAAAATACACTTTGGGGAGAAAAACTAAAAATACCAAATGAACTCAATTATGCAATGTGAAACTTGAATCATCAATTTAAAGCATAACACAATAAAAAACAATAGACTTCTAGTAGATATGAGAAGGGTAAGTTGATGCGTACCTAACACCAAAAGCTATTGTTGAGTGTCCTCCTAGGATAGATTCCCCCTAGGGTGAATGGGTCCTACTACAGGGGTCTAAAATCTGATTTCATAGTCCTCTGCTCCTAGATCTACACTCCTCATTCCTCTAGATCTCATTTTAGAAAAGTCAAAAATAAATTCTACAAGTAAGATTCTATGTCTTAACAACTTTTATGACAACTTTGCAAAATTGCACTTTTGATCAATCTTCAATCCTTCATCACCTGTAAATTTGCACATACAAAAAGGGAAAAATTGTTTGTTTTTGGTGTATAAGGGTTTTCCTTGGTCAAACCCTAGTTTGGTAATTAAACCTTGAAATGAAACAATAATGAAAGGAAAGAATGATGAATGAACACCAGCTTTTTGCAATTCACCAAACCCTTTAATGGCTACCCTTGGAGAACTGAAGTCTAACACATCACTCCAAATATTAGATCTTGCATGAAATGACTTGATTGGATGCTTGATTTGAAACTTGATTTGATGCTTGAAAACTTAAAACCTACATCGCAATGCTAGCTCCAAAATCATGCATGAACACACATAAATCTTGACATCATGATAGGATCTTGAATGTTGATGTAGAAGACTAATAAATCTACTCTTGAATGTTGTTGACAATAATCTTTGCTCTTAGGATTGATCTCTTGAAATATTAGAATGCTTCTAGGTTTGAATTGATAAAAAGACCTTGTATTTATAGATAATTCCTTAATTTCCCAATAATTAAACATTAAAGGCTGACAATTGTAACTTAAATTTAGATCATTAAAATACCACCAAAATCATATTAAAAAAATGGGATCCTAAGTCTAAGGAAGACCCATTTGCCCTTGGGCGAATGGGTCGTAGGCCCTAAACCTAAGACACATTTTCCAAGATGTGTAATTTGATGTTTGCAATTGTTTAATACAGGTTCCCCTTTTAGAAAATGAAATTAATTAGGATTTTAAATGCATAATTGGGTCAATTAGAAGCTTAATTAAGTCCAATTAATTAAGGGGAGGAAAACAAAGTGAGAAAATGTAAAGGAGTACATTTTCCATCACTAGATTATGTTTTATGTTTTTTCTTCTCATGGATATGAATCTTGAGCAGTGCTAGCTAGTTCTAGAGGGTTATTTTAAAGAGTTTTTGGAATTTTTATCTCCTTGTACATATGAGTTTATTTACTATGTCAATCATCTATGAAGATTTAAGAGATGTTATTGGGCTTATTTTTGGTTTTGGGAATGGATTTGAGTTTGATCTTCCTTGGTTAGAGATGATTGCATTCATGTTGGTTTTATGAGATACATATGTTTTGTTTGATCTCAGAGATTAAACAATTAGGATTTTTGTTAAGTGTTTTCATTTGGGGTTGTGAAGGAGGTCTCACTTGACATAGCTTAGCACTTTGAGGTGTTGGTAGAAGGACATGTTATGTGATATAATTTATAGTTCTTCTTTCTTTATTCAATTGTTATTTCTTAGAGGTTCACATTCACATAGTTTTGTGTGGTGGGCTTGAGAGATTTATGGTGACATGTTATGAGGGAGTATGCAATAGTTTTGGTTGTATGTGTGGAAAAGTGTTCAATTGTTGTTTGATACTATATAGTTCATGTTGGTTTTATGAGATACATATATTTTGTTTGATCTCGAAGATTGAACAATTAGGTGTTTTGTTATGTGTTTTCATTTGGGGTTGCGAAGGAGGTATTACTTGGCATAGCTTAGCACTTTGAGGTGTTGGTAGAAGGACATGTTATGTGATATTAATTATAGTTCTTCTTTATTTATTCAATATCTATTTCTTAGAGGTTCACATTCACATAGTTTTGTGTGGAGGACTTGAGAGAGTTATGGTGACATGTTATGAGGGAGTATGCAACAATTTTGGTTGTATGTGTGGATAAGTGTTCAATTGTTCTTTGATACTATATAGTTTGATTATCAGCCACACCTTGGTTTGAATGTTAATTGGTAGATTTGGTATGGCTTCATCCATTTTTAGATTTGGAATTACCCATGCATTGGGAGTTCCTAGATGTGGATGTTCTTCATGTATTTTTTATACATAGAGCTTTTGATTGTGGTTTATGGGTTGGATATGTTGTTGGCATGAGTTATACTAATGTTTGGATACCTTTTATGGTATGGATGAATGGATGGACTAGCATTTTTTGTGGTTTCTATTTCCAATCATGTGGAATTTTTTCTTTCATTTAACAATAGATTTGAGCCTTTTATATCGCTTGGATTTAACCCTTTTGTTCTTTGGATTGGTGCATATTCACCTTGGCTTGTTCCTTTTCTTTCATAGGTGGCATGGTGGAGGATGAGAAGAGTTATTGCTTGAGATGATGGATATCTTGGATGTTATTATAGGTATATTTATAGAGCACAATATCATGCTAAAAATTTAGTTGGTTGCATGGATAGCTATGATTATGTATTTCATTGATTTGCACCTATGTAATGTATACAACAAGTGGGAGAATGTTAAGAAAAGTGTGTTGTACATCTTGCACAAGAAATAATTATCTTTATCATATAAAATAAATATTTATTTGTGGTGCATCTTTAGGTGATGTGTTCAACCACATCAAACATTTATTTGGACCCACTTATAAATTTGTATGTGACATTTGTTAGATATTTTATGTGGGGTTGCCCATGGGCTAATTGTTTAATATTTGGAAAATTAGTACCAAAAATTAAATTTTGGGCTCAATGGTTTTGAGGCACATGGTTTTACCTTACCACTTGGTTTTTTTGTGTGAAATTGATTCTATTTAAGCAACTGCATGTTTAGTGATTGAGGTTGGTTGGTTGGATTGATTTTCATTGTATTGATCTCTCTTGTTGAGTGCATATGCGAAGCATGGATTGAGATGCATGGATACATGCTTGGACACATGGAATATGAATTGGAGGAGATTTACATTTTAAATTTTTTTATGGAGACTATATAAGTGATTGCAACATTTTTTTATTGAATAATACATGGAGTGTGGATACTTTTGGAGGCTAGGTCTCTTCCCTCTTGAGGGTTTTCTAAGGTGCATATTGTGTTATTCTATAATCTTGTATGCATGTTTTTCTCTCATGGGGTTATGAAGGAAATTGTTTGATCAACTTGTACTATTTTCCTAGCACAAGTTACCCTTAAAGATATTAATTGGATTGACTTGACTATCACTACCTACAAATAATCTATGCTACTCCTACTCTATTTTTAGGGACCACCTACACTAGGCCAAGTCATATTTTTCACCATTAGTCTATATACCCAACTCTTTCCCTTATGTACATGCTATAGATGCTTAATGCATACAAAAATGTATCTCTAAGATTTCCTCGTGCATTAGGGGTGTAGCAATTCCATGACTTACAAAGTAAAGTATTACTGCCAATTATAATAGAAGCCAAGTTCTAAATATGGAGAAAGTAATTTAATAGTTTTTCTATATCATCCATATCTAATATGATGACATACAAATAATTTAACAAGTGTGGTATTTGAGAAATTAAAGTCCTACTTCCAATTGATCTAAAAGAAACTAGCATTTCTCAAGTCTATCTACTATTATTTATGAATTTGTTATGAATTTATTTTTGTTAACATGCCTTTATATTTCTTGAAACTTGTTCCTTGAAGGATAAATTAAAATTGATAATGTTCATACAATATATTTTCCACCATGTATTGAACATGTGCAACTAATATTTTATTTAGCTATGTGTGTAGATATATATTTACCTTGGGAGGATTGGCCATAAAAATTATATACAATAGAAGCCTACATTACATTCAATATCCACTGCAAATATAACATTATTTTTTTCTAATTATTACACAATTCATCCATTTTCCTCTTCCTCTCAATCAATTGAAAGTTAATTGTCATCAAAAATAAAATAATTTAAAAATAAGTACAATTTACTCCCATATTTATTCTAAGGTTATTGGGATCCTCTAGATCTTCTAAATGGGCTTAACACATACATCCACATGGACATCATTGGTGATCTAGAAATAAAAAAATAAAACATTTTCAAATTAATTCATTACCCATAGTGTTGCAAAAACATTTAGATCTACAAATGTACAACCAAAGAAAATGAAATAAACAACATAGCTGACACTTGACACATTTGAATGCCAAAGTTTCCAAAAGCAAATAAATCACCTTTGTATGCCTTTGACATTATACAAGTCCCACTAGAAACACTACCTTCATCTTTTTCTTTTTTAATGATTTTCCTTATTTTAGCTAGTGTGGGGTTTCAAAGTTCAATGATATACATTAGATAAGGAATTATTATGATTTTGAGACTAAAAAAAGATGTAGGTTTTAGACCCCATTCATCCTTTAAAGCACGATTCATCCAAATAGTGAACATGCACACTATGGAGTTTCTCAAAGGACCCTAATATATCAAGTAATAATTGAATTCAAAAATGTGTGGAAACAAATAATTGCAATTCAATCATATACCCAAAAGATTTAGAGAGCTCAGTGAATTCACTTTAGATTGGTAAATGAATCAGTCATAAACAATAGCAAGATCTAAAAGAATCAAACTGGATGAAATTAGTTAATATTAGCATAAAAAGAATCATTATCTTTTTTTTTAGTGCTCATTACTTTGTCTAGTGTATATTGATCAATGAGGAAGATGAAGCTCTCTCTCACCATAGGAATTAATCTTAATTTATGTAACAAAACTCACCTTATCAAAAAAAATGATAGACTCTAGAAATCATGTGACTATAATGATAGTTGGGCCCATCCTATTAGAGAATAATTGATCAATACTCATTAAGAATCACAATCACCTTATTTACTACTAGTATATTCTAACTTATAATTTCATGTGGCTAATGAGATACCCATTGAAAAAAGGCCTAAACTTGTATTTGATTAACAATGCATTAATATTTTGATACTCTTAAGCTTTCTACTATAGACTCTTGAGTTCAAGATTTTATTTTACACATATATCAACATAATGGACTGTATAGTTCTTTATCTATTTTAGAGGTAGATAAATTCCCTTGAGAAACCTATAACATGCAATTGTGGGCTATTAATAAGCATTGTTATACTATAATAGATCTTCTTTCTATTTGACACAACACGCTATAAAAATTCAATAGTTTTTGAGGCAAACATTCATGGAATTTTATGACAAACATCACTTTCATAAGAGACGTCAAATAAATCAAAATATAATATAGTTCAATAATTTTTATATTTTATGATACTTAAATTCAAATCATCATTTCAAAACCAACTAAAGGAATTGGCCTAGTCAATCATCAAAACATAGGAAAAAAACCTTATCCAATGGTACACACACCTCATCAATAGAGAAGTTATGTAAAAAAAATAGTGTCTAATCCCATAAGGCTAGTGGTTATAGATGGAACAACTACCATGAAAGTGATACCGGTAAGCATGGATGAACTAGGTGCCTTTGCCTTCAAACCATATAAATTATGTATATGAATATCATCACCATTGTAACCGAAAATGACGTTTAAATGGAATTATTCCACTCCTACCATCTCCACACTCACCTCATCACAAATCAAAAGTTACCTAATTAGCTTCTCTCATCTTTTTTTCTCTACTCACTCTTCTATTAGCAAGGCCATTGCTAAATTCTATGTATTTTACAATGATCTACATAATATTGTAACCAATATCTTGGCCTAGTCTTTAACAACATTAATATCAATTTCATCTATAAATTCACATTGATCTATAAAATGAGAAGCCTCAACAATATTTATTTCATTTATGTATAAAAGTATTCATTTAAGCACCATTTTTTTATGGGTAGAGTTGCATATAGCTATTGGCCATGTTTATAGATCTTAATTTTTCCTTGATATAATAAACATAGGATAAAATCAATTAGAGCAAATGAGATGCTACTATATTCTATAGAAAAGTAAGAGGATTTTTGTATAATATACTAATTAAATTATATGAAATAAATGAATGTTAATATTTTTTTTGTGTAACCACGTTTTGATATATGTTATTCTATGTAGATGGCTTTGAATATCACTAAGATTCATTGGAATTATAGTGTAAACTACATGATCTAATCCTCTCGAGTATAATAGGTAAATGTGTATTTCTAGGAAGGCACACAAGTTTGCTTATCATAAAATCAAACATTTGGAATCAAGTGTGCACTTTTGTCAAAGGAAATATTGTATTATGTGAAATGATTTCATAGCCATTCCTTTGTGAGAATACACTACAAATTCCCCCATTCTAGTCACTTTTAACAACCTCTTCTAAAAATCTACCACTAGAAAGGAAATAGTGTCAAAGGGAGGCTTCTATGTAGAAAATAGGATATATTACAACAAAAGAGAGCCCATATATATCCCTTCACATAATAAGCATATATTTGATCACCTACACATTCACCCATGACCAAAATACATTAATCACCTTCATCATTGCTCCTACATGAGCTTCCCTTACTTACACCACACTCTGCCACAATGTGAAAGTCCTTGTTGTTGGCCTGCATAGTTTGGGGTTTCAAAAATATGACATGGTGTTGGTAATCTCACATAAATCAATATGCATCCCCTTATGTTTACCTTGCCTTACTATCCATCCTCATAATTTCCTACTCGGTTAATGTTTTCATCTAGAATTGTGCCCTTATTGAACCCAATTTAGTATTTCAAAAAAATAATGGGAATGATCTCTCAAGTGTGGGACCTTGACAATTTGAGATCAAACCTCTAAAGAAGTCTTAATCCTTTATAAGCCTAGATGCAATTGTTGATCCAACTCAACACAAATACAACTAAAACCTACTCCTAGTCTAATGATTCACAAGAGAAAGGGAGAAGGAAAATAACAAAAAGGGAAAGGTGGTGATGTACCAAGAATCAATTTAGTGCCAAATTGCCTTATAAACATGAGATCATCCTCAAAATTGATAATGAAGTGCACAACATCTATTAAAACATTATTAAGAAGTAAGATGTGAAGAAAATACAATTATAAGAGTGGTAAAACATCTACAATTAGCTTGTAATAGACTGTAAGATTTATTGTTAAATAAAGCCAAGATACAATGAAAGATTAGGAAAGCATGAAAGAAAAACAAAATGCTAGAATAAACCGTATTTTATATAGAAAATGAGAGTATGTTCCAAATATACAATGAGCCATTGCTTTATATAGAGAAATTTAATGCATGAGGTAACCTTGGATCTCATATAAATCATGGAGTTCAACTGGAGTTAGCCTATGCAATAAATTCGGAAAGCTTATCTAAGAAAGCTTATCCAATAAAGAAATAAAGCTTATCTAAGAAGGGAATATTATCTAAGAAAGACTATCCAATAAAGTAACAAAGCTTATCTAAGAAAAATTATCAATCTAGAGAAAATAAAGTAAATAGCTAATAAACTAATTACTTAAATAAATAGATACAACAAGATAAAAACATACTAAGCAAGCTTAAGTGAGTGTAAAAAGGAATATTTTACACTAACACCCCCCTTAAGTGCAACTTAGGAGAAAAGCCTATAGAAGCTACAAAGATGGGTCCTGACAACAAGCCCTGATCAGGTACCCATGAACAAAGCAAAAAATCCCTCATCAAAGGAGAGGATAAAGCCTAGTGGGAAAAAATCCCCTATATGAGAAGATGAAGGAAGGTTAGGGGAATCCCTCTGAAGTAGTGATGGACCACACCCTTAAGAGCTCTCAAAGATGGAGATATTTTCACTTAGTAAAAGGTTTGGTGAAGATATTTGCAACCTACTCTATTGTTGGACAAGAACGCAAGTCAAGGACTTGCTCAAGTGTATTAACTCCTTAATATAAAGTGCATGTGGATCTCAATGTGCTTGGTCCACTAATGATGAACTGATTTCTTGGAGATCTAGATTACACTCTGGCTATCACAAAATATAACAAATAGATAAGGAAGAGTGAATCCAAACTCAATCAAGATATTTTGAAGCCAAATGGCCTTAATAGCTTTGTTTATAGACCCCTATACTCAGCCTCAATTGAACAAAGAGCAATACCATGTCGCTTCTTTCTCTACCAATAAAATGGGGTCAAAACCAAGATGGAAGTTGTATCTAGAAGTTGACTTATAATCATAAATATTGCTAGCCCAATCAAATTTTGTGCAATCGACCAAGTCTAGTCCAATACCTGTTGCATAGTGAATCACATGGCTATGAGTGCCATGTATATAATGAACGATGTATGTGAATACTTTCCAATGAAGCTCATGAGGCTCCTCCATGAAGCGAGAAACTATGCCAACTACAAATCAAATATCTAGGTGAGTGTGAGTTAGTTAGATGAGGATTCCTATGAGATGATGATACAAAGTGGCATCAACAAGTGAAGTGGAACACTTAGTCTCAAACTTGACGCCAAACAGAAAGGGAGTCTATGTAGGTTTACAATAAATCATGTGAAAAAGAGAAAGTAGATCATGATCATACTTAGGTTGAGTAAGAGTAATCTTGAAAGAGGATTAGGTGATCTCAATCCTAAGAAATTAATGTAATGAGCCCAAGTTTGTCATGGAAAATTGAGTATGCAAAGCAGATTTGACGCTGCCAATGAAAGATGAGGTACTCTCGATAAGAATCAAGTCATTAACATAGAGAACAAGAATTAAGTGAGAGTTAGCTAACCAAATAATGTAGACATTCAGATCTAATTGACATGTAGTGACCCAACAAAAATAAGAAATAACTCCATTTTGGCATACCAAGCCCTAGGGGCTTGTTTGAGTCCATAAATAGACTTTTGTAATCTACAAACCATAGAATAATCCTAAAAAAATTATGGAGGCTTCTCCATGTAAATCTCTTCCTGTATATCCTCATGAAGAAAAAAACTCTTCACATCCATCTAATGTACAACCCAACCTTGAGTTGTTGCAATGGCAAGTGTTAATCAAATGAAGTTCATTTTTGTGATGGGAGCAACGGTTTCAATATAGTCAATGCCATGTATTTATGATAAACCTTTTTCCATAAGCCGTGATTTGAACTTGTCAACTTATCCATCTACTACAAACTTGGTTTGATAGATGCACTTACACTGAACCAATTTTCCTCCCTTAGGAATTGGAACAAGATCCCAAGTGTTGTTTTGAATCAAGGAGTTATACTCTTCCTCCATAGCTTAATCCTATTCTGAAATACTTGAAGCTTCCTTAAAGGACTATGGATCCAAAGCTATAATAATGTAAGAATGTTGGATTTCCTAGTGTTGTGAACATGTCTTCCTAGTGCCAGAAGGATCCTCAACAAGAGTGCAACTTGTAGACTAAAGATTTTGATGAGCCCATTAAGGCATGGTTGAAGGGGATGGAGGGGTGCATCCTCAGCTTCTAAAGGGATGCCTGATGAAGGGGGAGGTTGAACCTCATTATTATCCCAATGAATAAAATAAGCTAAGTGAGATTCCTCTGTATCACTATCAGCCAAGTCCATGATGGATGATGGAAGATGAATGGAGGATGAGCTAGGAGAGATTTCCTCAAAATGAACACTTCATTTAATAAAGAGGTCATGGATGTTAGGATCCAAAAGTATGTAGCCTTTGACACCATCAAGATATTCGATGAAGATGTAGTGTCAAATTTATGGTTCCAAAGATTTATGCTTTTTCAAAGGTATGTGTGCCCAAGTAGAACAACCAAAGACTCTAAAATGTTGCATGACAGGCTTGCAACTAAATCATACTTCAAAGGGATTAATTCCCTTCAAGACTTTATGAGGAAACTTGTTCAAGATGTATGCAACACAATTGATAACTTCAACCCAATATTCTGGTGAAAGGGAATGAGCATTGATCATGAAACCAGTCATCTCTCTTTGGGATCTATTTTTTCTTTTCAGCTACACCATTTTTTGAGGTGTGTAAGGAATGGAGTGTTGAAGATCAATCCTTTGAAGATTTCAATATTTATAAAAGTGTTTGGTTCAAAATGGTTCACAAATTCTCTACCATTGTCTACATGGAGAATCTTAACAAAATTTTCATACTATTTCTTTGCATGAGCCTTGAATTCGACAAAATTGATCAAATACTTCACTTTGATAGTGATGGAAGTAAACCCATGTGAACCATGAAAGATCATCAATGAATGTGAGTACATAGCAAGCCTTGTTGAATGAAAATGATGGAAATGGACCTAGAAGATCACTATGAATTATCTCAAGGACTTATGAAGCCCTCTAACCTTTCCCTTTCTCAAACTTATCCTTAGGATGCTTTCCCAATTCACAACCATGACAAATACTATTTGAAAAATAAATGATTTATGGAAGAATTGTGACCATATCCTTTATGTTGAGCTATTGAAGATAGATGTAGTTGAGATGGCCAAACCACTCATTCCATATTTTTCTCAATGAATCTGAATGGGTGAGCAATGCAGTGGAAGGTGTATCAATCGCAAAGTGTGAGAAGGCATAAAAGCCGAGAATGATGATCAATCTTTCCAACTGTAAGAAGAGAATTCTCTATAAGATCCCATACGACAACAAAATCTAGAGTGAACTAAACCTTTATGCCATTCCCATGATGGGTGATTTAATAGACAAAAAGAATGTTGGTTGTTAGTTTAGGTACACAATGAACATCTTCAAATGTACCATCCCCTATTTCTATTGAACCCTTCTCAATGAATTCGATTAGAGAGTCATTACCAATGAGGATTTGTGGTACTATACATGATTACAAGGAAGAAAATTATTCTATGTTGGAACCCATGTGGTGAGAAGCACCATAATCTAAAATCCACTATTTAAAAGAATCATCTAAGGCAACTAGAGTTGTGGCTTTCCCTTTCCCAGATTTTGAAGGAGTGGACTATTATTCATGGGAGGAAGGAAAATTGATGCTTTTCTTCTTGAGAAGATGAGTAAGTTCAGAAATTTATTTCCCATAACATTGTTGTTTAGTATGATCAACCTTCTTGCAATAGGCACAAGTTGGTATTTTCTTCTTCTAGGTGTTTCCCTTGATAAAGAGGAATTGAAATCTTCTTTAGAAGAAAAGGAAGATTAAGTTGGATCTATTTGAGATTTATTGTTGGAACGCTTATGTTTCCTAGCTAGTTTGTCATACTTGGGATGTTCTTTGGGCTGTCTAACCAACAATGTTGAAGACTGTGATGATGATGAACCCCATGGAGAGTAGCTTTCCTTGTTCATGCATCAACATTTTAGAGAAGGTGTTGAATGAAGGCATTACATAGTTCCCTCCCATAATCAATTTATGAGTATGAAAACTAGAAATAAAAGTGTCATATTTAGGACCTAGTTTGTTCATTGCATTAGATATCAACTAGATATCCTTCTTCTCAATGTTACGTTCTTTGAGTTGTGTTCTTAGATATTTTACCTTAGTAATATAGTCCTATATGTTATCAAATCTCTTTGGGTTAAGACTTGTGAGTTTATTTTCGATTTGATAATATTACTTCATCAATTTTACTATAGATTGCCTTTAGTGTGTCCCAAGAATCTTTGGAAAATTTACATGTTTCAAGATGAAATTGCAATTCTAAAGACACTAAAATTCTTAAACATCCAAGTGCTTTAGTATTTTCAAGCATCCACAAAAAAATGTCTTTAGCATCAATAGGCTCAAAAACTATACCTTCAACATACAAAGTATATCCTATAGTCATTAATGCATTCCATGCATTTTGTTTCCAAGTTACGTAGTTGCATGCATTTAACAAAAAGAACTTAGGATGACCCATTTTGTTGGAAAATAAAGCACAAAATCTAAGTGATGTGGAAAAGAAAGCATGAAATCAAAGTGCAAAAAGGGAAAAGGCACAGAGACACCCCCCTGAATACTCAATCAAAAGACCTTCCTCAAAAGATTGGTACTTTATAAGTAGTGCATTTACAATGCAATGATTATTGCTAGAGTATAGTTCAAGTCACCAAATGTATCCCTCTTATACAAAGAAGATCACCAAAATTTATAATTATGCTATAAGACAAAGTACAAAATTACAGATGTTTAATTTTTTTACTTTTGGTACAAAATCTATAAAATCTACACAGTTGAGTATGTAAAGCACTACAATATCTTTTTAATGCCTATTGGAACTTGAAAAATGGAGCTTGTGAGTGTAAGTTATGGCTCAGTGATAAAAAAGAGGAATATCTAGTTTTGACTAGAAAAAATAAGTAGTAAACAACAAAATTTGCAATTTTTTCTCTACCACAACAAAGTGCTTTGAACTAGAATTCCAACACCTATTCAAATGCAAAAATCTAATGTTTTGGTGAAAAGATATGGCCTCCAAAAAAACTGCTTAGTTAGGTCTATAGGTGCTGATGTAAGCATGATGCCACAATGAAGTCATCTGAAAAAAAAATCAATTGGGGTCAAAGTTGTCAAAAATCGATAAATTTTATATGAAAATAGGGGATTTGGGCCTTTCAAATGCAATGGGGCAGTCCATTTTTCCTTAAAATGCCCCAATTTTCAGCAGCATGCCAGGATGCTCATAGAAGATTCAGTTGGCTTTCAGTTGTTTATATGTTAGTTTATCCGTGATGCCAAAACTATTTAATGGGTTCATGACATCACTGATTCTATTATTTGGTTTGATGAATGCAAGATATGCAGATGGAAAGTTAATGTTGACATGATATGATCTTGATGGCACATGATGATTACAGTCGATTTACATGGTCTTTTCATGGCATGCAGTTACAGGTTTCAGTTTTTGGTATGCAGTTACAAGTTTCAACTTTTGATACATGTACATGTTGATATTGATATTTGACATGGTGTTCATTGTGACAGGGCATGCATTTTCTTCAGGGCATGCATTTTCTTCAGGTATACATGACATTGTTATCATTACAAGTCTTTGGTTTATCCAGTTTGATCACTTTCAGGTTGTGGTATATTCAGATTGATAATTTGCAAGTTTTCTTTATGTGATAATGAGTGGCAAATCTTATACAAGTTTAAGTCACTTGTATGTATTCTCTTCATTGGTTATTTTGTTAAAAGGGTATGTGTTGTTTTCAAGACACAAATGATATATTAGTGTGCTAATATTTATACATGGTGTACAAGGCCTTGGGCCACTTGTTTTGGAAATTGGTTCGATCGTTTGTCAAATATATATGTGAAAGTCACCTTGTGACTCAAAGGCATTAAGAAAATAGTCACATTGCATTCATGTGACATCAACATTTAAGAAGTGTTGTTTATTGGCATTTTAAAGGTTTTGTTTTTGGCAATGAAAAGGTATTAATGTTGTTTTAAATATTGTTTTGGGCTTAATGTTTGTATCAGGCTAACTGAGGTGATGAGATACAGCGTATAATGTATGTGACATCGACTTTACTCATGAGATGACCTGGCAGTATTGACTTGGCACCAAAAGTGTGTGTTTGATTATGATGTGGCAATGATGGGTGTCAACATCCGTGGTAGAATTCTTTGATAGTGACATCAATAATATAAGGTATCGGTTTTCATTTTGTGTGGCATATATATCAAACCCTATCAGATTTCATTGGACACATTGTTTCGATGGGTACCATGGTATATTGATCACTTTGTATTTGCTGACAGCTACATGACGTATTGGTTATTCAACATTCATTAACTTTGTTTGTCACATGGTAGCGACTTCATTTGGATTTTGATTAACATGTAATGAGGTAAAAAGGTTTTTGTTAGCTATAATTTGCTATCATTTTTGTCGGCATCTTTGGTAGCGACTATCATTTTGTTTCACCGACAGATATTCTAGATTTAAAATGATTATATTCTTTTGAAAAGTATTCGAAAGACTTGAAGGCAATGTAGGGCAAAGTTGTTATTGTTTCATTGTGTAAACATATGAAACCCTAGCCGCCACCATGGATTTGTGGTTGCTGATTTCTGGTAAAATGCTTGATTGAGGAAGTTAAAAAAGAAGAGGCAGAGCTCATAAATGGAGGACTTCAGCCAGACAGTTTTGAAATGATTCTTCTGGTATTTATTTATTTTCATTCCTACATAAATAGGTATTAAAGAAACATTATTTACGGGCTTTGAGCATTTTTTGTTAAGAAATTAGTTATGAAGATTCGGTGGTTAATGATTTTCGAAACCCTTGGTTACTCCTTTGTAAACAAATAAAGGGTTATTACATTCAGTTGAAGAAAAGCAATTATTCCAATCTAAAATTTTTGATGGAATTAAATGAGAACATATGTGTATAAAACAAAGGTTGATTATTGTTTTTTTGTGGTTGGAATTTTTAAGAGATTAGTGCATAAATTTTACAATTGAAAATCTTGTAAATATGGTGCAGAGTGTTTAACTGGTATATCTTGTATTTTAGAGATTCAAAAATGAATCTTTAGGATATTTGATGTATTAGTATGGAAGAAGTGTGTGGGTTGAATTGAAACAAAGAAACCCTCTGATATTTCTATTATTCTATTTTTTTTGTAGAAGGGGTTGGTGCTCCTTGGAATGGGTGTTCCTAAGTTTGTAAGGGGTTGGTGTTCCTAGAGTGGGTGCTCTAAAAATTTCCAGTGAGGTATTGTAAACAACGATTTTTTGATTTTAAGCCAGTGAGGCATCATTTTTGGAGTGGTTTTTCTACCCTAGAGGGTTTTCCACTCGTCAAATTCTTTGTTTTATGGTCTCATTGCTTTGATGTGATAATGTGTTATGTGATGAGTCCTTGTGTGATTGTTTTTCATATCTATCTGATTTTCATAAGTTATCAGATGCATTAATGTCTATTATCAATTCTTATTTCTACAATGTTAATGTATTATGTTGTTACAAGTACTTTCACAACCATATGTGCAAACTAGTTTAAAAGCTCTGATTAATCAAACATGTTTTGTATGTTGTGATGAAAAGAATTTAATTTATCACATCACATGTTCATTCATGGATTCATAGTTCAAGATTGTTATGTTTCAATCTGTCATAATGTGCTAAAGATTTTTGTTGTCTCAATACTTATCATGTGTCATTTAGTTACACAATTGTTGTAGTGTCTCATCAAGCTACATTGAAATCTAGTGGTCTTAAAGTGATTCATTGATGTTGGTCTTCATTTACACAGTTTTATAAGTTGCATCTGTACTGTCATCATGCCTTGATTGTTAAACAATGTTTGTCACAATTTTTTTTGCAAGTACAAGATATCTCACACAAATCATATTGGCATAAGTTGTCTAAATGAACTAAGTTAATGTTGTCATATCTTTGTTTACCTCTTTTCATGAATGCTCTCAAAGTGATTACTCTGCTTTGTTATCAATAGAAAGGTTATCTAAACTAAGTGTCTTTGTCAAAGTTTAAAAAGGTTTGAATTTTAGGTCTGTCTATAAGACACTGATTCACCCCCCCCTCTCAGTGTCTGTCCATACTCCAATAGATTCTTGATTCGTGCCTCAACCAATCTGGCCTCTCATGTTTGATTTTGGTGAAATGAGAGGCCGATTTGACTTTCTCGACTGTTTTGTGTTAAGATAGGTGACATTATAATTGTTATCCTAAGTTGATATTATGTGTCTCCACATTCTTCAGAAAGTGTTTGAGAAAACATGAGAGGCAAAATATTTATTTATTTTCTTATGAAAAATTGCAATTTCATCATAGAGGTGGACCCACTACGGTGACAATTACAGAGAATTCCAAGAGAATATTCCTTTTAGGCATCCATTTTCTAGGTGGGGACCACCCAAAAATGCATGTTCTTGCATGCTGACTTGCATGTTATCCTGGATTGGGCACCCAAGTTTGCATGTTATGGGTATGAGTATTTGAAGCTTTCAGAGAGTAATGGAGCATTCAAGTTTGACCAATTGTGATTGGCTATGGGTTAGGCACCCATGTGAAGGCCATGTGAGCATATAATACTTCTCATTATATTTATGGGTTGTCCACTAAGAGGGGTTTGGGTTTTTCCAGGTGGTTTATGATTGTTGTTTTGGGATACCACACTGGTATTCTCTCCCACAAATCTCTACATACTGGAGCCTTGAGATAGTGGTTTCATAAGTTTGTTTGCAGTTTTTCAGAATAACAAAGTGCTACAGAAATTTAGAGAGGAGTGTTGTATTGATGTGTACTTCATTTGAAGATTAATACAAGCATTACATCTCTTTGGGTGTGGATTTTTTCCTGCAAAGGTTTCTCCACGTATATCTATTGTCACTTGTGATTCTCAACTTGTGGTATTATTGTTTTAATTTCATTCTTAGATATGTTAATCACATAATCACATAATTAGTAATTTTGAATACATAATTTCAGATTTGCAATCACATTATTAATTTCACATTGCTACAAGTTTCACCTTATTATCCAATATTTGGTATTAGAGCTAATAGTTCTATTAAGAGAGGGACACATTTCTCTTTAGTGTTGAAGGTTTTTTGGTTATAGTGGGAGATTTTTCTTTGTGGGTTTTGTAGATTTGTGAAGAAGATTGAAAACCATGGCTTCTACCTCTCATCTAGATATTGATAAATTCAATGAAATTGGTTACAAGATGTGGAAGTTGAAGATGGAGGGTCTCCTTGAAGAGAGATCAATGGTTCATAGTTTCAAATGAAAAAAAACCATTTGTAAGCTCTCAAAAATGAATGGTTCTATGGAGGAGAACCATCATTTCTAGACCTCAACAATAGAGCAGTTTCAGATTTAAAAGCAAAAACTAGAAATGAAACTATTCTAAACTACCAAAAATAATCAAAATGCTTCCAAACAAAAACCAGTCTCCATTGGCATCCTATCACCAAAATCTTGTTATGCACTTTTGCTCTTAGATTTTTGCAAGCATTGGTGCATCAAGAGGCTATTAGTGAATGGATTAAGAAAAGCTATGAAGATATGTGCATGTGCAAGATTTGTGTAGTGGTCAAAATGAGAAGAGATTCCTATTTAAATAGGAATCTTTAGGGTGAATGCAAGTTGTGGAAGGAGTGTGGGATAAGAGATTGGCTTGGAGGAAAATATCCCACACACATGAGATGGGTAAGATAAAATATTGAAATGGAGAAATGCATGTAGGTGTTAAATGAATAATTTAATGAATATTTGTGATATTTTAAATGAATATGCAAATGCATGAAATGTGTAAATGCACTAACGTATTAATATTTTATGGTGGATAAATTATTATGAAAATGGTTTTAATGAAGTGATTATGGACATGGGTTTTATGAGTATAATATTTGAATGAAAATGCATAAAATATGAATATGAGATGAATGGATAAATGGAAAGATTATTAAATGATTCAATGATATTTTAGTGATTTATGCTTAAATGGTAAATGATAAATGATCAAATGATTTTATGAATAATGCTTATAGATGCCTATAAATGCTTATGAATAAATGGTTATAATATATGGATAATTGAATGAAATGTGAAATGATTTAAAAATGATTACAAGGACATTTTTATGTGTCTACATTTTGCCCCTCTTTGGGACAACGCAACTTGTCGCGTTGTTTCAAAGAAAAATATTGATCAACTGATACATGCCCAGAGATATCATGGTAAGGATTATGATAAGAATGATATGCCCCCTCGAGAGATTGATCAAATAGATTGTAAGAAGATTAATCTCTTGATAGATGTCAAGAAAATGAGTAGATACTTGATATTGCGCAAGTGATAAAGCAGTGGTGTACATTTGATGGAAATGCACAATTGATAGGCGTAACTGAACAATTGATGGAAATGATCAATATAGCCAGGTTGATGAGCTGATGAAGCTGATTGAGATTGATGCAAGCACAAGACAAGTTGATAGAATGATTGGTTGATTGATTAAGGGGACATGAGATTTGGAGATGCAAGTTGATTGATTTTTCTACAACAAGAAAGATGAAGAAAATGAAATGCAAGAAATGGAAGATGCAAGATGGGAGAAAATGAAGGTGATGAAGCCTCTTGTGCATTTTAAGTGCTTTTATCATCATCGAGCTTATTATGTCGCAAATTAGTATAAGCGTCTAGATAACATGAACATCTAGATGACCTGAATACTGTTTGCATTTTTATTTAGTAATGAAGTATAAGCATCTAGGTATAAGGACCCTAGATGACCTGAATACTTATTGCATGGAAGACACTATCAGACAAGGAATGCACTCATCCATACTAGACTCATAGGTCCTCAATGGTTTTAGATAACCATGTCTTAAGATGAGTCGTCCTATGAATAAGAAACAATCCACAGGCAGCAAACAAGTGAACATGCCCCATCATCGCCTCTCTAGTCCCAAACATCCTGGAGAAGCTAAAAGACATGTTGCCAAAGATAAAATCATAAAACAATCAAAGATAAACAAACAAACATGCATCATGCTTCGATATGGAACTGATTCTTGGTACGGTTGTATGCTTTTGATTTGGAAAAAGGGATTGATAGGTATGTTGCAATATTTGCTTGATTGTTACTCATGATGCAGTTTGATTTTGCTGAAGTTCAAAGCTATGTGGTGATCTAAAAGTGTCAATGTTGATGGATTTTTGAAGTTATTTGATTTTTTGGATTTTTGGAATATTTGATTTTTATGGATTTTTTTAGGACATCTTATGATTTTTATGGATTTTTTCAAGACATTTTAAGATTTTTATGGATTTTTTCAGGACACTATGATTTTTTGGATTTTTTCAGGACACTTAACGATTTATTTTTTTTGGATTTTTTCAGGACCTTTTACAATGGAAAGAGATGGATCTCAAGCGAGTAGACAAACAAAGAGGGTAGTTTCTCTGACCGCAAGTTGCTCAATATCCTAACCCATGGCTAAGGTTGAGGAAATGCCCCACTGAGGAATAGGACCAACCTAGTATGCATGAAAAAGAGAGCAAGTGAGGGGATTGTCAAACAATTCACAAGCCATGGTGAGTGTGAAAAGGATATTATGAAGTGGAGGGTAAATGAAAAATGGGATGAAAAGATCAAGTAGAGCTCCAAAGGAAAGAGGAGCAAAGCCTCTACACATGGTGCTGATTTCTTAGTTTTCACCATGGTACTTGCTCAAGGCACCACCGAAGTGGTTTTCACCATTGAACGAATTGATTTCTCTTTACTTTTTTCATTTTTTCCTTCTTTTTTGTTTTCTTTTTAGGACTTTTTCCCATTTTTTTGTATTTTTTCAATACTTTTTCCTAGCTCTCTGAAGCGAGATATAGAATTGATAGATGTTAGATCCATAGACTACCTTGACGATGCCTCGATCCTGTGTGGATGACCATGTTGGATGAAAGTACCCAATTGAGATGAGGAGTACGAGTGACAAATATGAAGGATGATAGATGTGGTAGATGAAAGAGACTATGGTAGGATCCCTAATGTGCACACTACGTGGGCCATCAAGCTTCAACCAAAAAGGAGCTTGGGCAACCGATGAGCTAGAATACGTGAAGGGGTCATCATCAAAGGTACATTGAAGACATCACCAATGGTGTGATATGCCAGATATGTGAACATGGATGGGTGGAATGGAATATATGGTATGAGTGAGAGTGACGTGGATGGAGACCTTGGATCAACAAGTTCCTTTTTTGATTTTCTTCCTTGATAGATGCCCCCAATGATTTTTGATGGAGAGGCATAATTGGAGATTGAATTTTTCTTGCTTTCACTTTTGAATTTTATTTTTGCTTTGTCCAATAGCTTTTTATTTTGGCTAGGGGACTTGTCTTGATCTTCTTTTGTTTTGGATTTGTCCAATATCTTTTTATTTTGGCTAAAGGACTTTTCTTGATCTTTCTCTCTTTGCATGCTTTCTTTTGATTCTGGATCTCCATTTGAAAAAGATGCTTTTACCTTTGATTCTTGAATTACATCTTTTTTATTTTCTTTGGGTGATACTTGTTGATCCATGTCTACAAGGCAGATGGATGTGGGTGAGATGGTTGAGGGGGATGGAGTGATAGGAATGTTTAGTGGGAAAATGGGAGTGGTGATGCCATCAACGAAGTCTTTGGGACTATCCTTTTCAGTACTGCTAACGTCAAAGGAAGCTTGCACATCCTTAATGACTTGGAAAGATGTCTTAGTAGATGTGACAATAGGAGATTCATATCCTAGCCTAGGGCAGGTGGGATGGAAGGATGATGATTGTATATCCTTGGTAGGGTCATGATCAAAGAGTGGGTTATCATAGATATCCTGGTTAAACATGGGGTTATCATAAATATGAAAAGATTGAGTGGAAGCAAATATGGCAAATGCAGGTGTATCATCAGGATCCCAAAAGGTTTCAATCCAAGCATGGTCATCTTTTTGTGTTCCTTCTATAGCTGTCTTGATATCATTGTTGGAATTTTGACCCTCCTCGATGACATTAGCAATTTCTTTTGTTGGTAAATTATCCATACGGTATTCTCCACATCCCATATCATGGATTTGGACCTTGGGGTTTGATGGTGCGATAAATGAAGTGGATGCTTTTAAGGACTCAGGATCAACATATGCTTGAGAAGGAGGTGCTTCACGATTGCTTGGGATTGTGATTTCAGTTTTAGGGCTTAGATTATGGCAATACATGAAAGGGTTGGGATCTCCTTGTATTATGATTTCAACACCATTGTGTGGGAATTTAATGCACTGATGGTATGTAGAAGGTATTGCTTGCATTGCATGAATCCAAGGTCTTCCAAGGAGGATATTATAGGTTAGTGGGAGATCAAAGACTTGGAAAACCACATCCTTTACCACAGGGCTGACTCTGATTGGTAGAGTAATTGATCCTTTAAATGAGCATTCCTCTTTGTCATACGCCTTTATGGTAATCTTATTCCTTGGATCAACTACATTTTCAGAAAACCCTAATTTTGTGATCAATTCTTGGGTACAAATATTAAGACCTGCTCCTCCGTCTATTAGAACTCGCTTGATCTTGGCATTATTGATAAGGACATCAATGTGTAAAGCTGCATTATGTGGTTGTTGAGGGGATGAATCATCATGTTTAGTAAAAGTGATAGTGTAAGGCGAGGTGATATGTCCCACCATAACTTGGAATTTGTCTACATGTAGGTTTGTAGGCACTGTAGCAGTAGCAAGCGCTTTATCTAGAATAGCCTTATGCTCAAGAGATAGGCATAGCAGCTCAAGTATGGAAATTTGTGCAGGAGTTTTTCCTAAATGCTCTATGAGGTTATACTGTGAAGCTGGTGTAGCGGGTTTTGAATTAGAACCTTTAAGGGTGACTGTGCCTTTGCGGGTAGTAACCTTGCAATCAGGTGCTTTGCCTTTTATAATGAAAGTGTTTACATGATTATCAACCTCATTGATGTTATGTATGGTATAGTCATACTTAGTAGTAGTATAGTTTACACCATCACCAGATTCAAGGGTCTTTCCTTTATCCTTTTCATGCTTAGGGAAAGGGTTTTTAAACACCTCGCAATCAGAGTTACCCGAAGGAGTGTGTCCGTCAACTGCTATCTTACCATTGTCAATGAGGTCCTGTATTAGATGTCGAAGTTTATTGCAGCTATTAGTCTTATGTCCTTTATGTCTATGATAGTCACAAAAGTGATTCTCATTCCACCATGGGGGTTTGACTTGTGGATTATATTCTTTTATTTCAGGTAGCGTTATAATATTGATTTCAAGAAGTTCTTTTAATGCAGATTCAAGTGATTGTCCCAATGGTGTAAAATTTTGTTTAGGGAAACTTCTTTGTTTTTCTTTTCCTTTATCTAAAGATGAACCTTTGAGGTTATAAACAGGTGATGATGTTTTAGTTGTTTTTGCATCAACAACTCCATCATTGACTACATTCTTGTTCTTTACCCAAAAAGGTGTCTTTTTGTTTGAATTTGATTTTTGATCTCTATCATTATTAAGTTTTATGGTTCCATCATCAATGAGAGTTTGTTCGATTCAAAATCCCATTTCTATGGCATCATCAAAGGAATCCAAGAATTTGAGGCGAAGTTCCCTTCCAATTTCTTTGTTCAAATTTCGACAAAAGAGGTCAACCGATTCTTGATCAGGAATGACATAAGGTAATCATTTTGTTAAATGCCTCCATCTTTGCAAGAATGACACAAAAGATTCACCTGGTTTTTGTTTGGTGTTGAAAAGGTTTATCATGGTCACTTTAAAGTCACAATTGAAACTATAATTGGAGACAAATTTATTAGCCAATTCTTGAAAAGATGTGATGGTCGGGGGTAATTGTGAAAACCATTCCATAGCTTCTCCTCCTAGACTGCGGGGGAATAATCTCATAATGTATGTTTCATCAACTGCAAATTCCATGGTAGTAGCACAAAATTGTCTTAAGTGATGTTTAGGATCCCATTTTCCATTATATTTGTCAAGTTTTGGTATGTCCCAATGGTTAAGAAAAGGTGGCATTGGTATGCTTGGATCAAAAGGATAAGGACATATATCTTCAATGGAGAAGTTATGAGATGATGATTTATGGTTCTTAAGGGTGTCCAATTTTTGTCTCAATGTTCTAAGCTCATCCAAAATAGGATCATTTGTAGGTGTGGGTTTTGAGGTCTTTGAAGATCGCTTGTAACCTGGTTGTAGATAAAAGGGTCTATGATCTTTGATTCTACCATTGTTGTTTGTTTTGGGATGTTTAGATTCACTAGACTCAAGTTGGTCATTCATTGTGAGCAGTGACATGTCAAAATCAGGAGGCATTTTGATTCCTTCATCAACAAGGGCTTTGAAGTATTGTTGTGGGTTACGTTTGACTACCTTCGTAAGAAGTTTAGTGAATCTATGATCCTTAAGTGCTTCTTCTATATTGGATTTGGTTATTTCTTCATCATCAGTTTCATTTGTTTCTCTAGTTGCAACACTAATGTTATCTTCCCCATCAAACTCTCTTCCCCAAGGGTTCCCTTCTTCTTGAAGCATTTTTTCTCTTGTTCTAGGGGTCATAGTTGATTGTTTTGATGTTCAATCCAAGGTAATGTATGAGACCTAAGACTAGGATGCAATGAAAAGGATATGATTCTAAGATGAGATATGGAAGTGGTAAGGTATGGTATGAAAATCTAAGAATGCAAGAGCTCAAAGGCAACTCTAGGTCCAAAGTTGGTTATGATGTAAAGGCTTTACTTGTGTTATGATAGATAGACACAAGGACCAATGATCAAGAGAGGGTATGTAGGAGAGGATGGACTCCAAAAGGATTGCCCTACTCAAGGATAATGGTATGTTCCCTAACTCAAGGATGATGAACCTCAAGTGATGCAGGTGATAGATAGCCAATGGTTTGATTTTAAGACCTAGGAAGAGTAGCCTAAGTGCAAGCTAAGGGTTTTGTTTGATCGATGATGAATATGCAAAGGACTAGATTCCTAGAACATGCAAAGGTTAGGTGAGATGGTCTTGATATGCAAAGAGGTTGAACATGCAAGAACTAGGTGGAGTGTTATCTATATGCAAGGACTATGTAATGTCACCTATGTAGGCAAGACTAATAATATGCAAGGACTAGGATGAAATGGATATGAATATGTATGGATATGCAAGGGCTAGGTGGAATACAAAGTCTAGATGAAATGCAAGGACTAGATGGAATGCAAGGACTAGGTGGAATGCAAGGATTGAAAGATCAAAACTAAAGGATGATGACACCAAGAAATCCAAGTGATAGGTTCACGTTGTATGTTTGTGTTGTTGGACCCTTTGAGGTTTGCAAAGTTTGAGATGTTGCAAGTTACTAGGTGTGATGTTTATTTGAGGTCTATTTTGAAACACACATGCAAGACATAGAAAACAAAGTGTTTGAGTTTAACAATACAAGTACAAATCCTAAGGTTGGAAAGGACGATATTTGCTAGATTCCATTTGGGTTTCCCCAACCGCATATTCTTAGCGGGTGAATCTAGAAGCTTGGCTGCACGGGCTCCCCCTTACAGTGCACTCACTTCTCAGGCCAACCAAGCTTCAAACCCCCATGAAACTCCCATGGCAGATTGATCACCTCTACTAAAAACTGTGAAGATGTGGATGCCTTCACACCGACCGGTGCTGCGCTAGCAAATAGAAGGATTTTGGCAACTACACAAAGGCTTTTAGTTCGGGACCCCCGTTCGAGTGGCCATACATGGGGTGCAAGATTAAGCTCTGTTTAGGAGGCACTCCAACCTAAAGAGGTTACGCTCAATAGGGTTTTGGGGAGTACTACTTGGTCCGTATGACATATCCGCACTCGTAATCCTAGGATTTCCCTTAGGATTCACATTTATATACCGGTCGGGGGTAGCTTGGCAAAAAAGCTCCGTTGCCAGTCTGAGTCGCCTTGGGGTGAGTACTTTTTCCCAGCAAGGTAGGCCCAAGTTCTAGAGTGAATAATCATTTCTCTTGCACCCAGGATCACACAAGTGCGCAAGGGGAGAGGATACTTCAATTATTGAATCGGGGTGACACATAAAATAGATGGGTCTGGCTTTCTGATCACCTAGTTTGCACAAGGTGAGAGCATAATCACCTACCACCGTCAAGCACAACAAACAATGTTCATTGAACCCCTAGTTAAGCCTATGTGAGAGAAGACAATTCTTCATTTTAAAGCACCAATTTGAAAAGTTTTCTAATCTAAAAGACAATTGGTTTCAAATTCATGTCTTCGATGAACATCCTGCATCAAAATCTCATTAGTAGTCTCATGCCTCCTATCTTTGACAAACGAATGTTTTGATTTTCAATTCTTTGTCAAACGAACCTGCAAGAGAACCCAAATTAATAAAATTAGTTCCCCAATCAAACAAAAATAAAATAAAATAAAATTAGCATTTACCCTAGAATCTAGTTCACCATTCATATTCAGTGGATTAAAAGTTTATTTTAGTGTCTATGACGCGCATTAAGTGGATTATGACATGAGACCAAAATTAAGATGTGAGGAAATAAGTGGGATTTTATTCTTTATTTTGGAAGAAAAGATGCTTATGACGCACAATGAATGGGGCTAGAAATAGGATATGAGTGAGAATCTCATAATTTAAATAATAAAATTATTTAAATTATTTGTGCATGTGAAGAGTTGTAGTCATGTGACACATGTTGCAATGTGACAATAAGTGAGGGATTAATTCAAATATTTAATTTGAATTATTTTGAGACATGTGAAGGGGGAATTAATTAAATAAATGAGATTTATTTAATTAATTGGGAAGGTGATTAAGTGGAATAAATGGGATAAGTGGGATAATGTAATGACCTAGGGTAAAATATTACAAGATGTTTTACAAGGTCTTGTATCGACTAGGTAATGTTATGACATGGACAATTTTGGGTGTCTACATTTTGCCCCTCTTTGAGATGATGTTCGAGATGGTGAAATTTATGTCGAGTAACATCATTTCAAAGAAGCTAAGGTATGGATAGATGAAAAAAAGATGATGCCCCAACCACTTGAAGAAGTGAGGAGTATGATGAATGAAGGAAAGGGATGATAGAAGAATATGATGATGCAAAAGATATGAAGAAATGGGATGATGATATAAGATATGATAATGATGATGATGCCCCCTCGAGAGGATAGGCGGGTTGCATAAACATGGATATTCTCTCAAAATGAATGAAATGATAAAGGAGGGATAAGATGAATGATACAAGATAAGAAGTAGATGAAAAAGAAAAATGACACGTATGCTGCAATAAAGTGAGCAATCATATGTTTGATATAGCACTAGACGTTATGCACCAAGGTATAAGGACCAAGGTGACGATGTGTCTCATGCCCCAACATAATACAACCTTGTCTAGATACAAGATATGAATATTAGCTGGGAGTGATTCGGATTTGATGCCAATGCAAGATAAAAATGATAACACACACAAGCAAGCAAGCATGCACAAATGATAGAAAAACAAACAAGGTATTGCCCCTGTCAAGGTGTAAACCGATGATTAATTGATTGATGATGATGATGATAGTGTTGTCATTGTGGGGAACGATATATCCCTAGATCAACACAAGGATGATTGATTGATTGATTGATGATGATGATAGTGTTGTCATTGCAGGGAACGATATATCCCTAGATCAACACAAGGATGATTGACTGATTGATTGGGTTTACAACAAGATTAGGATCAAGACCAAAGGATGTGATTGGATAATTTGGCAAGATTGATTAGCTTCATTGGTATGGATTAAGGATTGACTTGCATTTGGATTATTTCTTGGAAGGATTGAAGATGCTTGATTTGAAGATTTGGATGATGATTGTTGAATTAAATTGAGGAATAATTTACTTGGAATGATTTTGATTGATTGGATTGATGAAGAAATGATTTGATTTGATGATAATGATTAGATTGATTAGAAGAAGTGATGTGTGATTAGATAATTTGATGAAAAAATTGATTTGAAGAAGTTGAATTGATGCGTTGAAGTGATTTGGTTTGATTTTATTGCTTGGATTCTTGAAATGTTTTGATTTTTTTTTAGAATTTTTCGAAATGTTTGGATTTTTGGAATATTTGATTTTTTTTGGATTTTTGGCCTATGTGATTTTTTTGGATTTTTGAAATGTTTTGAGATGTCAATGGATGACAATTTGGGTAGCCTTTTTGCTAGATACCAATGACAAGGGAAAACCAAGTCTAGGTGCAAGGATATAGATGGATTGATGGATGAAAGGGTGGGTGATAGGATAAGGGACAAAAGGCTCATGATATATGGATGGATAAAAAATAGGTCATAATGGATGTATGCATCATAAGAGGGCAGGGATGTGATCTCCAAAGACTATGTCGCATAGGAATAACATGCCCCATTCTAGGTACAATACTTAGGATTCTTCATGACAAAGCTTATGACACTAGGATAATGATAGGCTTGTTTGGAAGGATGAGGTATATCAAAAGATATCCAAAGCATGTTTCAACATTTTGCCCCATATTTTTATCAAGATCAAAAAGAGGAAGAGAGGATGAATGGAATCAATATGATAAGTATATGGGTATGATGGATAAAGATGGTAGGTAGGATGGAAATGATATGATAAGAAATGACATGATAGGATAGATAGTGTAGATGAGACAAAGTGCCCCCAAGTGTAAGTGACATAGAAGATCAACCTACACATGATGCCTGTTTTCCAGGTTTTCATCATGGTACTTATCCAGGGCGCCTGTTTACAGGTTTTCACCGTTGGATGAAGGGATTTCTCTTTACTCTTTTCTTTTTTTGATTTTTTTACTTTTAATTTTTGGATAAGAGAAGGGGAATATGGATAGGAGGGACTCAAGTTTCTAGTTCCATGAAAGGTGATAGTCCCACTAGAGATGGATGTCATCTCATGGGCCATGTCAAATGTCATTATGCTCATAGATGTTGGTAAGGGATGACATGAAAGGGAGATGGAGTAGGTAGATGATGGATTATGATGTGGATTATGGAGGGATTGGTGGATTATGATGTGGATTATCTAGGGAAGATGGATGGGAGGCTTAGCCAAAAGCATGGACCATAGGAATGTGATGGGGGAGATATGTAGGATAATGAGTGAAGGGTGAGGAGATGGAGGTATGTGGAATCGTTGTGAAATGGAAGGGAACCATGACCAATGGTTGCACAAAGTGTGATAAACGTTGAAGCTTTTGATGTGGAGGGGGTGTAGGAAGCAATGGAGATGGTTGCTTAGGAGATGGGTGATGAAGTTCTTTAGGTACCCACATAGATTTAGCATTTTTATGACTTTTCTTTTTCTTGTGGGATGAAATATGAGATTCTTGAACAGAGTGGGAATGTGAGGTGGAAGTGGATGGTTGGGATTTTTGAGATGTAGATGCCTCGTTTGACTTGTTTTCCTTTTTCTTAGGTACCCAAACCATTTTTTTTTTTAGACTTTTCTTTTGAAAGTATGAGCTTATATTGCTTTTTGGATGGATTTTTCTTTGGTTCTTTGCTTTTGTGTTCTAGGGCATGGGGACCCTTCATATTTTTTGATTTATAGATAGAGGTATCAAATTTTTTTCTTTTGAATCCCATGGGTATGGTGGAATGAGTGGAAGCTTCATGTTTAGACAATGTGTGCATTGATTGGTCATGATTATAATTTTTAGATGATTTATGGATAGGTGGATAAGGGGATTGGATAATGGGGATATTAGGTGTTGGGAGTAGTGGAGGTAGATTAGATGGATGGATATTAGGATTTGGAAGCAATGGTGGCAAAGTTGATGGTGGAAGGTGTACGGTCACATGCTTTTGACATTTGTAGGATGATGGATGAGGGATGGCAACATATGTTTTAGGCATATGATAGGATTTATGGTGGAAAGAGGACATAGGATGGGTGGAGGAAGTACCAAAATCTTTGGATTGGTGTCCTTGGGGTGTATAACCAAGGCCATAAGAGCATGGAGGGACCTTAACATGGATTAGCTCCAAAATACCTTGTTCATGAAGGCCTAAACCTTTACCTTGGTAGTTCATGTTTTGAAGCATGCGATGGACAATGGGACTAGGTGTGTTTTGGACATTAGACTTGAGTTCATTATTAGATGAAGAAGGTGAAGTGGATAAAGGTTTTTGTTGTTCTAAGGAGGAACATTCATGAATAAAGATGGATAAACCAATAGGACATGTTGGTGGATTTGAAATGGGGTTTATAGTGGATGTGGAAGGATCATTAGGATCTTGATTATGTTCATTTAGATCCACACTATTGGTTTGATCTTCTATATTTACTTGGGAGGCATGTGTCTCATCATGACAAGTGGATAATGCGGGATCATGGATAGGACTAGGTAGGGGGTCTATAGGAGAAATGGAGGTTTCTTGCTCATGGATAGGTGAAGTGATAGGCTCTTGACCATGGAATGCATAGAGTTGGCTAAGAGGGTCATCATGGCCTTCTTGATCGTAGGTAGGATCTATATCATAGAGGGAAGCTTCATCATGAATATGACCAAGTATGTTATGAGTGGGATCATTAGAAGGGTCTAGATCTTGATTAGAATGAGAGGTTAATGTTTCCTCATGCTTAGGATAATGCTCTTGACATAGCTCTTGGATTTGAGTGGAAATGGAAGTGGAAGGCTCTAGAAGAGGCTTGGTATGATTTTTATGATCAATAGATTGTGGAAAACATGATGGAGTTGGAAGAATAGGCATGACATTCAAAGGTTTGTTGGTAAGCTCATTAATGGGTGCTTGACATGGGGATGGTCTTTTCCGTGCTAGTAGTCTTTGGAGAAAATCGTTGAAGGATTCTTTGGTTGATGGATTATTGCTTGAGAAGCTAGATGGTGGTGTTGGTGTAGGACTAGTATGCTTTGAAATAGGCATTTTATTAAATGGTGATGGAGGACTAGTAGATAGAATGGTGTATGATTCCAAACTTATGGTGGTATTTCCCTTGTCAAAAGTATCATTAAGGTGACCTAAGATTTCTACAAAGTTTTCATCATCACTAAGATCTACAAAATTCTCATCATCACTAGGAGAAAAGTTTGACCCACCTTGGAGGATATATGGTTTTGGATTATCTTCATGATTAGATGAAGGGGCTCCTCGAAGTATGACCTTGGGCTTGTGACTAGAATTGTTAAGGATTAGGACCATTTTAGCAAGTGTTTGACTAGGATTAGGGTGATGATGATGATGAAATGATTAGATTGAATGACTTGGATTGATTAGGATGAAATTGATTAGAATTCGATTAGAAAAAGGGTGATTAGAATGATATGTTTATGTGTTGGTGTTTATAGCTTGATATGGAAATTTGCAAACAAATGATTACACATGTACACACATGAATCACACACCCAAGACACATAAACAAGTTTGAATTTGAAATTATGAATGTGATGATTAAGCACACAGATGAAGAAGACACATCAACAAGTCCTAGAACTAGTCAAGTGGGTATGGCCAATTTGGTCTTATGCTAGGATGCACGAGGTTGACTAGGGATAATTTGAAAGAAAAATCCTGCCACACAGCCGGGAGAAAGGGGTAACCCACCCTTCACCTTCACTTCCCAAAGGTATAAAGTTCTTTGGGGCTTAGCCAAGAGTGATAAGATTTTAACTCTCAAAGAAGCGTGTCTTTCGATTCACACTTTGATTGAGGTCGTCCATAGGGGTGATGAAATCCCCTATCAGGCCTCCTATGAAGGGTATGACAAAATCGAACCAAGTGAAGTGTTTTTGATCACACACACTTGATTCACACTCGCAATTGTTAATTTCTCTTTAAAAAATAGAAATGTGTGTAAAACAATTCAAACACTTGTTATTTTTAATCCAAAGTCAAAATTTGTGATGGAAGACAATGGTTTTTTTTTAAATTTTTTAAGCCCAATTTTAAAGTGTGATTGCAAACAAGATGTTTGTTTTAAAGCCCCAAATTGAAGTGTTTTGCAAACAAGATTGATTGATCAAATGAGAGATAAAGATAATAGAATGAGTGTACCCGAAAGTTTTTGCTTTCCAATCTGATGTGTATGACTGATATTGCTGCTACGAAAGCTCCTTATGATCACCTACAAAATAAAAAAGATGATATTATAATGCAGCCATAAAAAAAAGCAAGCTCATCAGATAATTTCAATTTCAGATACATGTTTTTAACATAACCAAATTAGATTCGATTATTTGAAGATTTTATTGATTTGAAAAATTAAAACTCAAAGAAAGAACCCTTGCTAATATTCTGAGAGCTTTCTAGAAATGTAAAGAAGTTAGAAAAATTCCCTGTTTTGCACTAAAAAATGTGGATTTGTGAAAAACATACAAAAAATAAAGATTGGCATATTTAGAACTTCATTTAAGATCAAAATCAAATCTGTAAAAAACAAACCCCTATTAAAATTGCAAGAGATTTCCAGAAATGTAAATGTTTTTGAAAAATTCGTTCATTTGCGTCCAAAAAGACTATTTTATGAAAAAATATAAAATCATGATAACTCCTGCAAAATTCGTGATAAACCCTCAATTTTTTTATTGTAGCCTCTTGAGATGATTTAAAAGCTTCCGTGTAAATATTGTATAAAAATGTACAGCCGTTTGGAAGATATGACGAAATTTGTAAAACTTGAGGTTTTGTCTAAAAACTGACAGATCTGCAATAAAAAGTTAATAAAACTTGCAAAAAAGAAAGTTAGATCCAAGGATTCACATCGGGTTCACTAAATGTAGTTAGGAAAAATAAGATATAAAATTAAAACAACAAGACATGAAAACCCTAACAAGCACAATAGAGCACACACTAGCATGAAAATCAAAATAAGAAAGCAAAGCAAACCGATCTCCACGCTAGATTTGATTTATCTCCATTGCTATTCTCCACCTGCATGAGAATGCAAGATTTTGAAGGTTTGATTGTTGATATGTTGATTGCTCATTTTTGCAGCATAACAGTAAGATGAAAGATAATAGAAGAAAATAGATAAATAAGAAGAAATTTTGGCAGAGTGATGATGCTAGAAGAAGATTCCCCCAAATGGAATGTGAAATACTTGATTTATAGGAGAAGGCTGATTTGATTTGATGGCCAAGATTAAAAGTCAAATTTGTGACATGTATAGCTAGGATTAAAAGTTTATTTTAGTGTCTATGACGTGCATTAAGTGGATTATGACATGAGACCAAAATTAGGATGTGAGGAAATAAGTGGGATTTTATTCTTTATTTTGGAAGAAAAGATGCTTATGACGCACAATGAATGGGACTAGAAATAGGATAAACCATTTGTAAGCTCTCAAAAATGAATGGTTCTATGGAGGAGAACCATCATTTATAGACCTCAACAATAGAGCAGTTTCAAATTTAAAAGCAGAAACTAGAAATGAAACTATTATAAACTAACAAAAATAATCAAAATGCTTCCAAACAAAAACCAGTCTCCATTGGCATCCTATCACCAAAATCTTGTTATGCACTTTTGCTCTCAGATTTTTGCAAGCATAGGTGCATCAAGAGGCTATTAGTGAATGGATTAAGAAAAGATGTGAAGATATGTGCATGTGCAAGATTCATGTAGTGGTCAAAATAAGAAGAGAGTCCTATTTAAATAGGAATCTTTAGGATGAATGCAAGTTGTGGAAGGAGTGTGGGATAAGAGATTGGCTTGGAGGAAAATATCTCACACACATGAGATGGGTAAGATAAAATATTGAAATGGATAAATGCATGTAGGTGGTAAATGAATAATTTAATGAATATTTGTGATATTTTAAATGAATATGCAAATGCATGAAATGTGTAAATTCACTAACGTATTAATATTTTATGGTGGATAAAATTATTATGAAAATGGTTTTAATGAAGTGATTATGGACATGGGTTTTATGAGTATAATATTTGAATGAAAATGCATAAAATATGAATATGAGATGAATGGATAAATGGAAAGATTATTAAATGATTCAATGATATTTTAGTGATTTATGCTTAAATGGTAAATGATAAATGATCAAATGATTTTATGAATAATGCTTATAGATGCCTATAAATGCTCATGAATAAATGGTTATAATATATGGATAATTGAATGAAATGTGAAATGATTTAAAAATGATTACAAGGACATTTTTATGTGTCTACACCATCTAGTATGTTTGATGAAGATTGGAATAAAATGGACAAGAAGGCACAAGGAACCATTTTGTTGTGTCTTGCAAATTCCATCCTCTTGATTATTTCAAAAGAATCTACTTCATACAAGTTATGGAAGAGGATAGGTGATATTTATTAACTAAAAGTTTAACTAATAAATTTTATATCAAAATACATTTATCTTCTTTGAAAATGAAGGATGGTGATTCTGTTGCAGAACATTTAAATGCTTTTAATATGGTTATAAGTCAACTTGCATCTATATATGTTATGATAAAAGAAGAATATAAATGCATATTGTTGCTTTGTTCTTTACTTGAGTTTTGGGAAAATTTAATTGTTGCCATAAGTGGTGGTGGTGCAGAGCCAAAGATGGATAATCTCATTGCTACACTTCTTTCAGAAGAAATGAGAAGAAATTCCATGAATGTGGGCTCCCAAGATGCAAGACATGTGTGAGGAAGGTCCAAAGAAAAAAGGAGGACCTAAAGGGGATAAAAAAAGAGACAAGTCTAAAGGATGTTCTAAAACCCCCAAGAAAAGTAGAGTAAAGTGTTGGAATTTAAGTAAGAGAGGGCATGTGAAGAAGGAATGTATAAACAAGAAAAAGAGTTCAGATACTTCCATAGAAAATTTTGAGCAGAAGATGGTGATTTTGATGCTTTGTTTATTTCTGCTAACACTTGATGCTTGGCTTATTGATTCAAGTTTCTCCTTTATATGACTCCTCATAAGGAGTGGTTTACTTCATATTCAACTTATAGTGGGGGAATTTTTTTCCTTGGTGATAATAGCACAAAGAAGATTGTTGGTAAGGGAAAGGTAAATTTGTGTTTCAATGATGGAAGGGTTAAAACTCTTGATGATGTTTTACATATTCTAGGACTTGTGCGAAATTTTCTTTTAGTATCCAAGTTGAATGATTCTAGAATGCATGTGACATTTGGTAAGTATGGTTGTAGGTTGGTAAGAGGGAGTTTGGTGATTACTAAAGGATCTTGGATAGGGACTTTGTTTAGGTTGAATGCCTCCACTTTTTGTAACTGCCAATGTGACTGACATTAAAAATGCATGTATTTTGTGGCACCATATATTGGGTCACATAAGTGAAAAGTGTCATAAGACTATTTTGAATAAAAATTTAGTTGACTATATTTCTGATTATTCTATTGATAAAGATGATTTTTGTGATTATTGTGTGTTTGGTAAACACAATAGATCATTTTTTTCCTAATGGAACTAACAAAGCTAAGAGATTATTAGAAATCATTCATTGGATGTGTTTGGACCAATGTATGTTCTTTTGGAAGATCTTTTTATTATGTTACTTTCATTGATGATGTCTCAAGATACACCTAGATTTATTTTATGCATGCAAAATATGAGTTTTTTAAGTAAGTTTAAGGAATTTAAAGCCTTAGTTGAGAAGAAAACATATCATAAGACAAGGGTGTTGAGATTTGAAAATGGGGGTGAATATTATTCTAGGAAATTTGATGAGTTTTATAAGTATGCATGTATTTTTCAGCAAAAGACTACTCCTTATACACCCCAAAAAAATGGGGTAGCAGAAAGAATGAATTGAACCTTGATGGAAAGAGCTAGGAGCATGTTGAGTGGTGCTAAGCTTGATAGATTCTTTTTGGTAAAAAAATGTAAGTACTACATGTTCTTTGATTAATAGATCTCCTTGTTCAACTCTTGTTGATAAAACTCCTTATGAAGTGTGGATATGTAGAAAGCCTTCTATTTCACATTTAAGGGTCTTTGGTTGTGAGGATTTTTCTCATGTGCCTCAAGAGAAGCAATCTAAATTGGATCTAAAAGAACAAAAATACACCTTTGTTGGTTACAGTGAGAATGTAAAAGGTTATAAGCTTTGGAATCCATTAACCCGTAAAATGGTTTTCTCTAACGATGTGATTTTTAGGGAGTTTAGAGATTACTTAGGCGAAGCACAACCAAAGGAGAAAGATACGAAAAAAATAGTGCACATTGAGACAAAGATAGAAAAGAAGGAAGATTCACATGTGGAAGAAAAATTAGATCGATTAGAGGATAGAGAAGAAGAAGAAGAGGGTTCAAAGAGTTCAGATGATGTGTAGGATGAGCATATAAAAGAACAAGAGCCCCTTACTTGTACCTTGAGAAGATCCACAAGATAATGAAATCTAGTTGACAGGTATAGCCCACTAGATTTATGTTGTGTATTTGTTTTGTTGAGTACTAATGATGAACCTAGATCTTTCAAGGAGGATTTCTCTTCAGAGCAAAGTGAGTATTGGATGTAGGCCATGCAGGAGGAGATGATGGCTTTGGATAGTTGTGATACTTGGGATCTTATTAGTTTTCCCAAAGGAAGGAAGTCCATTGGTTGCAAGTGGGTATTTAAAAAAAGTGGTGCAGATGGTCAGTTAGAGTGGTACAAGGCCAAATTGGTGGCCAAGGGCTACTCCCAGAGAGGGAGTTGATTTCGGTGAAATTTTCTCTCTTGTTTCTAAGTTAACTTCCATTAGATTCCTATTATCTATTGTTGCTGCTTATGATTTTAAAATAGAGCAAATGGATGTTAAAACTACTTTCTTACATGGGGATCTTGAGGAGGAAATTTATATGCAATAGCCTAATGGTTTTGTTGTAAAAGGAAAATAACACTTGGTTTGCAAGTTAAAAAAATCATTGTATGGTTTGAAACATTCACCCAAGATGTGATACTAGAAGTTTGATTCCTTTGCATTGAAGTTAGGATTTGTTAGAAGCGAAGATGATCATTGTGTTTATATTCAGATTATAGATGATCAAATACTAATCATTGTCTTGTATGTTAATGACATGTTGTTTATGGGTAACAACAAGGTGATGATTAGGGAGTGTACGACTCAAGTTTCTAGCACGTTTGATATGAAGGATTTGGGGGCTGCTAAATATATTCTTGGGATGGAGATCAATAGGAATTGGGTTCACAAAAAGCTTTGGTTAAGTTAGAGTATGTATGTTGATACCATTTTAAAGAGGTTTAGTATGCATGACTGTAAACCAATAAATATTCCATTCTCAGTTGGTAATAAATTGAGTTTAGACATGTGTCTTAATTCTAATGATGAATTTGAAGATATTTCTAAAGTTCCTTATTCTAGTATCATTAGTAATTTGATGTATGAAACAATTTGCACTAGACCAGATATAGCCCAAGGAGTGGGAGTTTTGAGCAGGTTTATGTTTAACCCTGGTAGAGAGCATTGGACTTTTGTTAAAAGGGTGTTTAAATATTTGTGTGGTACTTTTGATTAATATTTGGTTTATCATGGTACTAATTATGGGGTTAAGTCATTGGAAATACAAGGTTTTGTTGATGCAAATTGGGCAAGTGACTTGGATAATTGAAGGTCCACTAGTGGTTGTGTTTTTAATTTGTTAGAGGTGCAGTGTGTTGGATGAGTAAAAGACAACCTATAGTTTCATTGTTCACCATCAAAGCAAAGTATATGGCTGCTACACATTCCTCCAAGGAGGTGGTTTGGTTATAGAAGATTGGTAATGGCATTAGTTTTGATTGTAGGAGAGTGAGGATTGGATGTGATAGTCAAAGTGCCATATGTTTAGATAAAAACATTATGTATCATGCTCATACTAAGTATGCTATGTTTAACATCACTTTATGTGAGAAATGATTGAGAATGGTAAGGTCTTGATTGAGAAGGTTGATACTTTGGATAATGTTATAGATTCTCTCATGAAACCAGTGACCACAAATAAGTTCTCTTAGTGCAAGAATGTCACGGGCCTTGATTATAATTTTAATATATCTCATGGATGTAATTGCAATGTAGAATGTTAAGTGGGAGAATGCTTGGATAAGTGACATTATAATTGCTATACTAAGTTGATATTATGTGTCTCTTTGTTCTCTAGAAAGTGTTTGAGAAGACATGAGAGGCAAAATATTTATTATTTATTTTCTTATGACAAATTATAATTGTATTCATAGAGGTGGACCCACTACAGTGACAGTTACAGAGCATCTCGGGAGAATATTACTTTTAGGCATCCACTTTCTGGGTGGGGACCACCCAGAAATGCATGTTCTTGTATATTGACTTGCATGATTTTCATGTTATCTTGGGTTGGGTGCCCAAGTTTAAATGTTCTGGGTATGAGCTGTCAAAGCCGTCATAAAGTAATGGAGCACTTGGGTTTGACCAATTATGATTGGCTATGAGTTATATGCCCATGTGAAGGCCATGTGATCATTTAATATTTTTTATGATGTTTATGGGTTGTCCACTAAGAGGGGTGTAGGTTTTTCTAGGTGGTTTATGCTTGTTGTTTTGGGATACCATAGTGGTATTCTCTCCCACAAATCTCTATATATTGGATTCTTGAGATAGTAGTTTCATAAGTTTGTTTGCAGGTTGTCAGAGTAATGAAGTGCTGCAGAAATTCAAAGAGGAGTGTTGTATTGATGTGTACTTCATTTGAATATTAATACAAGAATTGCATCTCTTTGGGTGTGGATTTTTTAACTACAAGGGTTTCTCCATGTATATCTTGTGTCACTTGTGATTCTCAACTTGTGGTATTGTTGTTTTTCTTTCATTCTTGGATATGCTAATCACATAATCACATAATTGGTAAAATTGAATACATATTATCAAATTTGTGATCACATTATTAAGTTCATATTGCTGCAATTTTCACCTTGTTATCGAACAATTTGAACACAATGGTGAGTCCAAATTTAATCTAGGAGGCTACAAAATAGACATGCAACACACATGCAACTGAAAAAGAAAATGTAATTTAGCAAAATGAGAGGTTGTTTTGACTTTCCCGACTATTTTGAATTCGATGGTGAGTCCAGATTTGATCAAAGAGGCTACAAAACATACATTCAACACACATGCAACTAAAAAATTAGATGTTAAACCCTCAAAATCTGGCATTTTTCACAATTTTCTAATTCTCCAAATCATCAGAGGATGCAAGAGAAGAGCATACTCTTTTGCTACCAAAAAATAACAATTTTTCACTCAATATTTAAAAAAAGAAATCCTATCAATCATGAAGGATCTGATACCATGTAAGATTTATTGTTAAATAAACCCAAGATACATTGAAAGATTGGGAAAGCATGAAAGAAAAATAATATTCTAGAATAAACTTTATTCTATATAGCAAATGAGAGCACATTCTAAATATACAAAGAGACATTGCAAATATATAGAGAAAGCAATGCATGAGGTAACCCAAGATCTCACATAAAACATGGAATTCAACTAGAGTAAGCCTATGCAATAAAGCAAGAGAGCTTATCTAAGAAAACTTATCTAATAAAGCAAGAAAACTTATCTAAGAAGGAAAACTTTTCCAATAAAGTAGGAAAGATTATCTAAGAAAACTTATCCAAATCTAGAGCAATAAAGTAAATAGCTAAATGTAGACACTTAAATTTGTCTTGATAATATCACATACTTGATTTCATGAACTAACATCACTTTCTAGTCTATTTCGCCTTTCTTCCATTTAATTAAATAATGTCAATTATTTAGTTAAATTCACCTGTTCTCCTATTAATTAAATAAATCAAATTTATTTAGTTAAATCATTATTATTCACATTAATTTCACTCTCAATTGATTAAATAATTCAAAATATTTGATTAATTGTCACCTTTCTTAGTTTGATTAAATAATTCATGATTATTTAATTAAAGTATTTTCTCTCATTCATTTGCATGGTTAAATAATTTAAATTAATTGCTTAATTGACTAATATCTTTCAAATCCTCCAACTTTTCCCACTTGCACAATGAATATTCCATTTTCAAATTCAAATATTCCCCCCCAAATAGAAATATCTCCAACATTTCTCCAACATATTGCCAAAAAATTAGGGAATTAGTTGGGTCTCTCAAGGATCCCGAGCCCTTGATCTGATCTTTGATCCATGTCTCATGGATTTTCAACCATTGATTTCACCCTTGATCCATGTTCATTTCTTCAATTTGATTTCATCCATTGATTATCCAATTTGATCTTCACCATTGATTCCAATTTCAAATTTCTATAAATAGTGTGTTATTTCTTCATAATAACGATCCACAAGCTTTGAGTAAACTTACTCTCTTGAATTGAATCATCAAATTGATCAATTTGAGAGCATGTGAGACCATATTATTCTCAATTTCATCCATTTTAATTTGCAATGTCAAGGATTTTGTCTCAATTATAGCACTCCACATCCATGAAGGACATAATCCCCTAATGGGATTAAGGTTTACACCTGTTGATTAGCTTTCATTTGAATTTTCTTCAATATTTCTTGTTTAAAAGGTAATTTTCTTGTTTATTCAATTTCATTGAGATTTATAGTTTAATTGATCATTACCTTTGCAATTATTGTTCAATTTAGCTTTATTTGATCAATAAGGTTTATACATCTACAAAATGGCATACCCGATGGGACCCCATGTCCCTAACTAATCAAAATTTTCTTAATATTTTCATGTTTGAAGGAGCTAGAAGTAGGCCAATGCACTTGTTGCATGTTAGAGCCACACACTTGTAGCATTGGTAAACACTTATTCTGGTGCAAATAAATGCACATGTTTTAGCAGCACATTTGATCATTCTAGTTTTTTATTGTAGGTTTGATAGAGTGACACATTTGAAGCTTGATAGAGCCACACACTTGAAAATCTTAGCACACTTGTTTGAAGGTAGAACGACACAATTGCAAATTCCAGCACACTTGTTGGTAATATTCCAATGCACTTTTCTGATAGAGCCATGCACTTGTAGGTAAACCAGAAAGGTGAAATTAAAGGTTTAATCCAAATTCGCAATTTGATTTGATCTATAATCCTAATTGTTTTTTTATTTGTGTTTGCTAGTTTGAGGACTAACAACTTACAGGATCAGATTGAGCATGAAGAGCATGGATTGAAGCAAAAAAGTGTTTATCAACACTTCATTATCATGAATTCATCAAATTTCCCAAAGTGTTTTTAAACATTTAAGTGAAGGATAATCTAAGAAAAATTTACTTTTAAGCTTGAAATTAGGTTCACGCTTCATTTGGTGCTTAATAATTGAACCTTCACACTTTAATTTGGGCTTATTAATGAACAATGCACATTGTACTTTCAATTTGGATTTAAAAATGAACCAAACAAACTCATTTTACTTTGGGCTTTAAAATTGAACTAAACAAATCTCACACTTAGTTTTATATCATTTCACATTTATATTTAGTGCACTTAAAATGAACAAATGTTTTCTTTGATTGGTAGACTAGTATTACATATCCTCTCCCCTTGCACTTCATGTGATCTTGGGTGAAGAGAAACACTCCTAGTTTGCACTTTATTCTTTGAGTCACCCAAGGATTGCTACATATCCTCCCTCCTTGCACTTCATGTGATCTTGGGTGAAGAGAAATAATATTCCTTCTTTTTTTTAGTAGAGGGGGCCTTCCTTGAGACACATCCCTCAATGGAGAACACAAGGCAACCTCCAAGCACGTGTTCAAGTGGGCTATATAAAGGGTGTGAAAGCGAAATCAAGTAGTACTTATCTGGTGAAGTTATAAACCTTGTGTTTCAATTTTGATGTGTGTGTATAGAATACACGTGAGGTTGATTAGAGGCTTTAGTGTCTCACATCTAAAGTATACCATTGGTGTTCAATAATTCATTACAAACCATCATACTTAGAAGCCTGAAACTAGTTTTGAACATCTCTTGAGAAGGTACAATGGAATAGATGGTCATTCCATGAAGATATTCATCATGTACTGATTTCTTATTGAGGTGACAAAAACCTTGGAAGGAACTTGTCCTTTCAAGGTAAGAGGTGTATCATGTATGCGTGCATATTATAGTCATCCACTCAAGTTAGGTATTTTATCGTGTGAGCTTGACTTAAGAGATGTACCCACTTGAATAAATAGGAATGTGCTTGATTGATCGTATCAAAACTTGCTTAGTAAGCTTTATGGAAGAAAGCTCGTGGAATATCCCCCTTACCTATTGAGTCAGTAAATACATTGCTTATCATTCAAACTTAAAACAAACATAAACATGGTCATGAATAAAATTTCAAATCCTTTGACATAATTTACTGCACTTGGAGGGAATTATACCATTGCATGCATCTAAGTATATCTTATTTTTATCAAAACAATATCTTAGTGTGCTTCCTAGTATTTTTTTTCATATCTTTACTCAATATGTCAAAGTAAACCCAGGGAACTATAATTTAGCACTTTGGTTTTCACAAATTTTGAGCTCTTATGGAAATCAACTTACTTTTTTGTAGACATCTTTATTCTTAAACATTCATAATCAAGACTTCTATGTTGTAAAAATAATTCATGTTAAATTAGATTTTAAGAATTGAACCCACAACGCAAGATTCCAATTCCCCTTGGTCACTTGATTCAAAACATTTGGTTACTTAATCTCAACAAAATAAAGAAGGAAATTTATGCTCGAGATTTTTTTTATCAAAATAAATTTTTGGGTTATCCTGAGATCAAAATATCATTCTCCATCAAACATTGAAACATTGTACAAGGATATTTACTACCAACATTTAAAATTTTCAAACATAAAATTAGGTTGTCATTTAGGGATTAAAATTATTCATCAAAAAACATCAAACATCCATTCAAACATCATAAACATATCATATCAAACAAACTTAAACATTTGGGCATATCACTTAGGGTTTAAATTTCTACCACATTCACTAATTTAGCCTTATCCTTGAAAATGATATATTTTTCAAGGTGTTTAGGTTGATTTAGCAAACATCACTATAAAAAAATTAACTTTGAAGTCATGAGTCTACTTCCAAAGGTAGTAAGTTCATAATCAAACACATCAAAATAAAAAAAAACCAATTCCTAGGTGTAGTTCAAGTCAAAAGTTTAATATCACCCATATCATAATTATCACAATTGATCCAAATCAAACTTAAGACATCATAATTTACAACAAACTTGAGGTTACAAAATAGATTTCCAACCTTGTATGGTCACAACAAGAGCACAATATAAGAAAGCTACGAAGACTAACCCTAATGAATCAAGAGATCCTAACTCAAGTGTTAGTGATCAAACCTATGGAATGCCTCAAATAAGTGAGGTTTTGCCAACAAAAATCACCAATCCTCCAACAAAAATCACAAACCCTCCAACAACAAACATAACCAAACCGAAAATAGAAGTGTAAACTATCTATATTGAGGAGGGACAAAAACCACCACGTGAGATTACTCAAGAAGACATCTTAGAGTTAGAACAAAACCAATATTTTCTTCATGCAATGGAAGTGTTGATGAAACAAAACCCTACACAATACATGATGAGACTTGCACAAATGGGTGCTAAACTTCTATCTAGCTTTTATGTCAAAACATTAAAGGAACAACCCTTTGAGCAACCAAAATAATCACAAGATCAAGCTTTTTCTCAATATGCTTCAAGGAATAGACCACAAGGGAGAGAGTCCTTTATACAAAATGTCATTCAATAATTACCACAACCAATGTATACACAAGGGGTGCCACAACAATTCATTCAAATAATCCTTCACAAAATGTTCAAATTTCAAATAATACGAACACAAATGTGAGAAATGTAGGTACTCAAAATGTTTCAAATACACCTACATTGACTACATCAAATCCAAACTTGGTAGGAAATTAGGTTAACCAATCACAACCACCACAATGACCACAACCACAAAATCATGAAATGAAAAATCAAGGTAACATAGTCCCAAATCCTCCAAATCACAATATGGTTCCAAACCCTAAAATGGTGTCAAATACAAACATGGTTCCAAATCCTAACATGGTTTCAAATCCAAACATGGCATCAAATCCAAACATGGTTTCAAATCCAAACATGGTTTCAAATCCAAACATGGTTTCAAATCCAAACATGGTTCTAAATCCTAACATGGTTCAAATCCAACATGGTTCCAAATATGAACATGCTTTCAAATCCAAACATGGTGTCAAATCTAAACATGGTTTCAAATCCTAACATGGCATAAAACACAAACATGGTTCCAAATCAAAACATGGTGTCAAATCCAAACATGGTCTAAGATACAAACATAGTTTCAAATCCTAACACGGTTCCACAGAAAAACATGGTGTAAAATCCTAACATGGGTCAAAATCCAAATATGTGGTAAAATCAATACTTCATTCAAAATCAAGGTCACCCAAATCAAAACAATGTGGTTCCAAACCAAAATGTGGTTCAAAATCAAAATGGAGTACCAAATCAAAACAATGTGGTTCCAAACCAAAATGTTCAAAATCAAAATGGAGTACCAAATCAAAAAATGTGGTTCCAAACCAAAATATGGTTCAAAATCAAAATGGGGTACCAAATCAAAACAATTTTCCCAATCAATACCAACACATAATGCAAAATCAAAATTCCATCCCAAATTAGAACATTATCTCCAATCATCATATTGTCTCAAATCAACATAGTATTCCTAACCAACATAGTGGTCAACATCAAGGATTTTCTCACAATCCAAAAAAATCACAACAAATGTATACACAACATATGCTTGCTCAACAACAAGGTCAAAAATACCTTGGGTCTCAAAATCGACAATATCTTAATTCCCAAGGACAACAATACATTCAACCTCAAGGAAATGCTACACCACAATATCAATATGGTGGAACATATACCATACCTCCAATACCCCCATCAAATTCACAATATCATTCATACAACACTCCACCATATCAAGATAATACATATGTTCCACCATTGATGACTACAAACATGGAAATTTTCTCACAAATACAAACATTGGCACAAAGGATACAAGATATTCAAGCAGGAAAGGTTAAAAAGTCATATGCAGTTCAAGATTTATGCCCCTATCCATTTGATAGGAGCATCATGATGATACCTTTCCCTCCAAACTTTGAGATCCAAAAGTTTGACAAGTACAAGGGAAGAGGAAATACCAAATAACATATAAGGGTCTTTTATGTTGCTTGTATGGAGGTCTCTTACAACGATTCATATCTTATGATACTATTCCTAAGAAGTTTGGGTGAACTAGCAATGGAATGGTTTTCACATCTACCTCTAGGAATGAGAACATTATAATAAATTATTGATCAATTCGTTACACATTTCTCATATAAAATTGATGCCGACATTACAATGGAGGACCTTTACACATTAAAAAAAAATAGAGGATAACCTGTTTCTACCTTTTTTCAACGTTGGAGATACAAAGCTAGCAAGTGCAAATGGTCCATTCCTAAAAAACAAGTAGAGATACTTGCGAGAAATCTTGGAACTGATTTGTATTTTCAACTATGTATATAATGTGTCTCAACCTTTGAAGAGCTAATCTCAAAAGGGATTATGATTGAAAAAGATCTAATTGCAAAAGGAGTTTTCCAAATATCAACTAATAAACCATCATCAAGTAATAGCGACAAACCTCTATTTTGGGCTAAAAATAAGAACATTACTAATGATGGTGCTGTGGATGCAAAGGTGGTCATTAATGCTCCTATTAGACCTACATTCCAACAATATATAGTCCAAAAACCTACATTTCAACAATCAAATCAAAAAAATGTACAAATGGTCAACAATCAAGAACAAATAATTTTCCTCCAAAACATAAATACACTCCTTTGGGAGAACCTATTGAAACTATTTTGAATAAGTTACTTCAAACTTATCTTATTAAAATGTTAGATCCTCGTTAATATATCCCAAACCTGAGGTTAAAACACCATGGTACAAAGACACATATTTTTGTGAGTTTCATTGCATCAAAGGTCATAAAACCTCTAGCTACATGAAATTGAATTTTTTTATTTAAGACCTTATAAACCATGGAGGCATAAATTTTGATCAACAACTAGGAACATCAAGAAACAAAGGCCTTGAAATATACAAAAATTCAATGCTGAACCATGGACAAGGAAATGATAAAGGAAAAGGAAAGGTGTATAACTGAGTCATGTCATCAATAATGTTGTAGGAAATACACATACATCTAATAATCATGTGTCCATCATAACCATCCAAGGAAGAAATCTTGAGTGTGGAGTCATGGCACGATGATGAAAGGTTACAATACAAGGGGCTCCTTTACCACCAAGGGTATTGTCCAAAGAAAACACCATAGATTATAGTCTTTTTTATCAACTTAAGAAGACACCAACCCAAATATCTATTCTAGAATTGTTAAAGATATCACCAACTCATAAGGAGATATTAGAGAAAGATTTTTCCTCATCAAGTGTACCCAATGACATTGATGTTGAGAAATTCCAAGCCATGGTAGGCCATTTCATCCACTCACCGATTATTATTCACAGAACATTATCTACCATCCCAATTATTCCACAATCGTGCACTCCACCTTGAGGTATATGTGCACAAGAACAAAGTGAAGTGAGCCTTAATAGACGGGGGTGCAAGTTTAAAAATTTGTTCCCTCCAACTCATTAAACACTTGGGCTATTCAAAAGAGGTCATAAAAAGATGTATAAGAGAAACAATTAGAGGCTATGATGATGAAGAAAGAGATTCTAAAGGTACCATAACATTACCTATCCAAGTGGGTCCCGCCATAGCAAAAACCACGTGCCAAGTGTTGAATCTTGACCTACCATACAACATCTTACTTGGTTGGCCCTGGATTCATGCTATGCAAGTAGTTGCTTCTACGTACCATCACTGTATCATTTTCCCCTATAACGACAAAGATATTACCATTCATGGGGATTTAGAGCCATTCTTCTATTGTAGAGGATTAGAGGAAAAGTATGAAAATGTTTTGCAAGTCCCTAAGAATGATGAAGTTTCAGTACCTTCTTCCTTTGTTGATCTAGAGACATTACCATCTACTTCTAGTTCTACACCTACACCTAAAGTGGAAATATCGAATATAAAAATTAAAGCCAAGGATTCAGGTTGTGGAGAATATTATCTTTCAGATTCTTTCATTTGACAACTAAGTTCAAACCCAAAGTCTAATGGTGAACTACAATACATTGAGAAATTAACCAAAAAGATCAAGCAAACCACATTTCAAATATGGGGAGACCTAAATGTTTAAATCATAGATGATGGAAATGTGACACAATGGATATATCAAGAAAAGGAGGAACTCCCATTAGTAGTGGACACAAGCAGAAAGGGATTTCAACTAATGAAAAATATGGGTTACATGGGCATTGGGGGCCTTGGTTGAAATCAACAAGGAATGAGGGAATCAATAATTCCTATACAATGCATAAATAATATTGGTCTTGGTTACACCTTGACCAATGATGTGGTCCCTAATGTCAATGATATTTCAAATGAAGAGGATAAAGCTTCCTTATGGTTAAATAAATCTGAGTACAAAAATATCGATGATGAACCAATGTGCATCATATCCTTATTTGAACATACATCGATATATATGATTACCACTACCTCCTTTAATTCACCAACCCAAGCTAATGAGATAACCCTCATTTACCCTTAATTAATCGAGTGGGACCAATGACACACATTGGTTCTAGATTCATTAAAAAATAATGAGGAAATTTTAGAATTCATGGGAGCTAGACATCATATCTTTGGAGATCACAAGGCGGGCTTTGACATTGAGTTAGATACAAAATCCTAGTTTGAGGAGACGATTGAATCCTTCAATCAAAAAAGAGAAAATGTGAAAATAAATACACAATCCTTAAGTGAAAACCACAACGTGACACTTTTTTATCATAAAATAGTAAAAAGAAATGATACATCAAAGGGTGAAAACCTCTCCTAGGCACTTAAGGATGGATGATTCAATCTCCCCCATTTAGATTAATAAAATACAATAATTATAGTAGAGCCATCCAAGCCAGTAAATGTGGGATTAGAAGAAGCTCCATAGATAACCTTTCATGTTGAATCATTAGATGATGAAGACACACAAAACTTGTCCAAATTTCTCAGGGAAAGGAAGATATTTTTTGCATGGTATTATGCCGATATGCTTGGTCTTGATACATCTCTAGTGGTACATAATCTCATAGTGAATCCTAATGCTAAGCCCGCCAAACAAAAGTTACACAAGATGCATCCCTAGATAACATTGCTAGTAAAGGTAAAACTACAAAAATTACTTGATGTTGGGTTCATTTGACCAATTGATTATCTAGAGTGGGTCTCCAACCTTGTCTTGGTTTCAAAATCCACTCGGGGCATAAGGATCTACATTGAATTTAGATATCTAAACAAAGCATGTCCTAAGGATGATTTCCCATTGTCAAACATAGATATTATCATAGATCTCACAACTGGTCATGAAATGTTATCACTCATGGATAGGTTTTCAGGTACAATCAAATCATGATTGGTAAAGAGGATCATCACAAAACAATATTCACATGTCTATGGGGTACCTATTGCTGAAATGTAATGCCTTTTGGTCTAAAAATGCAGGAGCTACATATCAAAGGGAAATGTAACTAATCTTTCATGACATGATTTATAAAATAGTGGAAGACTATGTAGATGATATCTTAGCCAAATCATTGACAAGAAAAGGAAATTTGGATGTACTAGGACCAATTTTTGATAGGATTTAAAAATATAGTGTAAGGTTGAATACAAAAAGTCTTTGGTGTCACCATTGGAAAACTCTTGGGATATATAGTGTCACGAAGAGGCATCAATTTTGATCTAGTGAAAGTGAAGGAAATTATGGAAATGGAACCACCAAAGTCACTCAAAAACTAAGGAGCCTTCAAGGAAATCTTCAATCAATTAGAAGATTCATAGCACAACTTTTTGAAAAGTGTCATCCTTTCGCCCATCTTCTTCACAAGGGTGTAACATAAAAATGGGATGAGAATTGTGATTTAGAATTCCAGATGCTCAAAAATTACTTGGGAATACCCCCAATATTGATGTCACCAATAATAGGAAAAGATTTGATTCTATATGTTTCAAAAACTTTAGCAACACTCATAGCTCTTCTAGCTCAACATGATGAAAATGGAAAGGAGTGAGCTATCTATTACATTAGCAAGACTTTAGTGTGCTTTAAAGTTAAATATTCACCTATAGAGAGGGCATACTTAGTAGTTGTGTTTGCATCCTAGAAGTTAAGACATCACATGTTATCAAATCAGGTTAAGTTCATTTCAAAAGTTGATCCATTGAAATATTTGCTATCCAAATCTACACTCACTAGTCGGATGGCGAAGTGGGTAATGATCCTAAGTGAAGTTGATATTAAATATGTAGATTGAAAGGTGGTAAAAGGATAATTCATAACAAACTAGTTGACCAAATCACCATTAGAGATAGAAAACCCACTGATATCAGAATTTCCAAATGATCCCATCTTTAATCTCACAACATCCAAGTAGTGGAAGCTATATTTTGATGGATCACATACTCAACATGGGCTTGAAGTAGGGATATTGTTTATCACTCTGCAAGGAGATTGCATACCCAATTATTTTAGACTGGCTTTCCCTTGTACCAATAACATAATAGAGTATGAAGCATTGATCACAAGATTAAGAATAACAATTCAATGGAAAATTCAAGAGCTTCAAGTATATGGAGATTCACAACTAATAGTGGACCAAGTCAATGATGATTATCAAAAGAAGGATGAAAAGCTTACACCATACAAGAAAATGGTGGATACCTGCAAGGAGTAATTTATTGACATAAGTTTTGACACTACAACAAATCCCTGTGATTAGCTCCTTTTTTTGCTTCCACCCACCATTTTAATGTATTTTTCTCCAATTTTTTGAAAAAGTTAGTGCTATTTATCGAGATGGCGCTATTTTTGGCATTTTTTGCACCGATCAGAACAAGTAGGTGCTAAATTAGGCACAAATTAGTGCCTAAATTCACACCCAAATTAGCACCCAAATTAGTGCCCAGATTAGTGCCTAGATTAGCACCTATATTAGTACCTAATTTAATGCCTAATTTAGCGCCTACTTTAGAGCCTGCTATAGAGCTTGCTTTAGCACCTAATTTGGCACCTAATTGAGCACCTAATTGAGCGCCTAATTGTTCTGATCTATCAAGGATTAAGGGTTAAGGGATTAGGGGTGTTAGAACAAAAAATCCTTCCCCAATATTCATTGGCCTTCAATTGCTTGCCTACATTTCACTTTCATCAAAATATCCCTCAACACTCAATCATCAACCCTAATCCCTCAACCCTCAAACCTCAACCCTCAACCCTCAACCTTAAACCCTCAACCCTTATACCCTCTACCCTATACATTGGACCCTCAACCCTAATCCTTCAACCATATACCCTCAAACCAATACCCTAAATGCTCTACCCTCAACCCTTAACCATCAACCCTAAAACCTTAAACCCTAAACCCTAAACCCTTAAACCTTCTACCCTCTACCCTCAACCTTAATCCCTCAACCCTATACCCTCAACCCAATACCCTAAACCATCAACCCTATAGGTCCTCAACTTTATACCCTCAATTCTCAACCCTCTCCCTATACATTGGATCCTCAACCCTCATATATCTCTATCCCTCCCTCCTCTACTCTCCTTCTCTCTATCTTACTTCTCCCTCCATCTCTCCCTCCCTCCATCCCTCCCTCTCTACCCTAATACCTCAACCATAAAACATCAACCCTTAAACCCTTAAACACTCAATCCTAAATCCTTACCCTTAACCCTTAACCCTTAACCCTTAACCCTCAACCCTTAAACCCTAAACCCTTAAATCGGCCTCTACCCTCTACCCTCAACCCTCAACCCTCAACCCTTAAACCCTTAAACCCAAGTAAAATCTCTACCCTAATCCATCAACCCTCAAACCTTAATCCCTCAACCCTTAAACCCTCAACCCTCAACCCTCAACCCTCAACCCTCAACCTTAAACCCTAAACCATTAAACCCTCTACCCTCTACCCTCTACCCTATACATTAAACCCTCAACCCTTAATTCTCAACCCTCAAACCTTAATCCCTCAACCCTCAACCCTTAAACCCTAAACCCTCAACCTAATCCTTCAACCATATACCCTAATCCTTCAACCTAATATTTTCATTGTATTTAACATGAAATGCAACAATTTGTGTGACAAGATCCATACTGTCGCAACTTAACTTCATTAATCATCAAATGCAACAATTTGTGACAACTTAACTTCATTAATGATCAAGGTACGAACTGCTCTACAAGTTTGTCCAAAATGAGTTACAATGCTACTCTTGCTAAAAGATAACTCCAAAAATGAGTTACAATGTTGCTGGAAAGAAATATCTAAATTCAAAAACTCTGTTTGAAGTTACTCATGCATTTTTAAAACAACTGCCCCGCAGATATCCTTCTAGAAACTTCTAATCAGATGCAGCAGAAAGGCCAAAAAAGAAGCTTCCAAAAATCCTCAAAAATGCCTCCAAAGTGAATAAAAGTCAAGTTATGACCCAACCCATACAAAAATCATGACAAAATTTCCTCCAAAAGGTCTCATTCTCACCAAAATCTCAGTCAAAAATAGCCCACATACTTTCCACATGTTGGTCAATCTCCAAACTTTCCAGATGCCTGGCACAAGCTTGGCATGAGTCATCATTTTTCAACCATGCCTCCCAACTACTTTGACTCATACCCTTGGTGTGACTGCAAGGGCATAAAAAATCAGCTATATCCCTTTTGTACATTTTATGGCATAATACACCTCATTTCTACATTTAAAATAACATTTTGACATAATTGATTTTATAAACATATCACTTAATCAAAATGTTTTAAATTTTTAAACAAATGCAAAGGCATTGACTTACACCTGATTTTCTTCAAAAATCAGAAGATAACTAAGGCATAAAGCCTAAGTTAGTAAAATACATAGGGAGACAATAATTATATGATTTCTTCAAAATCATAAGAAAAATTAAAGGCACATAATTCAAATGAGTTTATCAAGGAATAATAAAAGGGATCTAAGGCACATTAAATGTTGTATTTCTCCCTCCAAATACAATGAAATTACTCTAAGGCATCAAGGCTATATGATTTCTAAAAATCATAAAAATTGGAATAAGGCATAAAGCCTAGGCATGAAGGCAATTATATGCAAAGGTAAATAAAATACCACAAAGGTATTAATGGGGCATTTGAATTTGAATTCAATGTGATAAAAGTCTAAGCTTGAATTAGGGCACATGAAAAAAACCATAGCCACAAAACAGTTCGAGCCCAAATCCTTCGATCTTATTTTGCTCCTTCACATTTGGGTTTCTTGGCTCTGCATAAGCGTCACCATGATGAGTTAGGGTTTTTTCTTTTGAGCTCGATACTTCTTCATCACCTCTGGCCACCATTGGAGAGCTTGGATTGATTTTTTTGGAAGCCATACCCGCGGGTTTTTGGAGCACACTTTCTGAATAACAAACTGGGTAAGTTCTTCGCCATGAGTCTTGCATTTCCCTCTTAAATATCTACAAGAAGAAGCTCAATTCGAGCTCATTTGAATGCAAAATGATGAAAATTCATGTTTCTTTGTATTTCAAATGCAAGCTTCTATGTGTTAGTTTTATGATCCTTTCATTTATGAGGCCCCTCTTGCATTTGTTGTCGTGGCTCCATACTTGGTTCTCCTCATTTTTCCTGTTGATTCTATGCATTTCTATATATTTCATGCATTTTCAAAAAGATGGGTTTTAAAAACCCTCAGTCATGACCTTCTATATCATGGAGAAAATACAAACTTAGGTTCTTCCTTACCATAAAGCTACAATCTCATTTAGGTCAAAACCTTAGCATCATCATGCCAGTTGTCTATTTGCTTTTAATGAAGTGCATATTTGGCTTCATAATAAAATAAGAATGGTGATAATATTAATTATTTTCTAAAGAAAATAACAAAGCTTCACCTTATTTAATGTATACATTGCAGCTCCATTTCACTTGTTCCATGGTGATTTTTAATCTTGTCATTTACTACCTCCCCACTTGGCTCCTCTGAACAATAGGAAGCTTCTCTTGTATGGCTGAGTTTCATGCCACCTTTTTCATTCCAATTTTCATATTTTCTTGGCCATTCATTGATCTATTTCTATAGCTCATGAAAAGTATGACATGCAAATAGAAAATTCTACCCCTGTCTTGTATTGCTTGGAAACATCACTTTTCTTTAGATATGAAAATTGATCACCTTGAAGCATACAGATAACATGGGTATCCACATGATACAGTTACAATTGGCATTATCTCCACTATCCAACAAAGCAACCTTCAAACTCTATCATCCTGGGTGTTCTTTCATTATTAAAGTCCCTATTTTTTTATGTTTGAAGTGACTATCATGCCCCTAATTGTCACTACTACTCCTTTATAAACGGGGAACTATCTTCCATTGTTATGACTGCACAAAAGTTATAGGACATGCTCAATGCTATAGACTCTTCATTACCTAGCAATGACATATGATCTTTATGACTGTCTTCCCTATTGCTCTAGACTGTGACTAAGTACCAGTCATTATGCATTGTATCAAGACTATCCTCCATTTCACCTCATGCTTTGATCTCTTCACTGTTAGGATGTTCACTGTGTTGCCTATCAAAAGACTATTGATTGTTATAGACCATGTGAACAACAAAGGCACAATGAATACATAATTTTTGTGCAAGATCTTGAGGATGACATACTCTCTCATCATGTAATTTAGGACTATCACCTCCTATTGAGAGAAGCTTATAATTTGTCATACATATGCTTGATTTTTTATGAAATGGTTGTTCCACCCTTGTGACTTTGTGGTGAATTCTTGACAAGTACTCACCTCAGCATTCTTGCAAACATTGCACTCCTTGTTGTACTCAATATGCAACACTATTTGTCAGGTGCCTTGATGAATATGTATGTGATGAAATATTCATGTTGGTTTGTTACAATAAACATAGCATAAACAACATTTTCTGCTATCTTCATCATAGTGAACTACCTTCTTTTGACTGTCATGTATGTTTCTTTAGCAATGCCATTGTGCCTCTCTATAATTGAACTTGATGCATCTATCCCAACTTTGGTTTATTGGGTTCCATGTGCCAATTTTGTTGTGTATTTTCACCATTATCACAAAAATCATCTATTTCTTGGGAAGAGACAAACTATTTTCCTCCTTAAATGCTTGTTGTCCTTGAAAAATCTGAAACCCCTTCTCTTCCTTGAGTGATGGCTATCCCTTCTTTGAAATGTATGTGGACTTCACTTCAACTCAACTCCAAAACTTGACTATCCCATGTATCTTCTTTCACACTATCATTGTGCTTCTACCTCACCATGCATTCAAAACTACTGTCATACTTTATCAACAAACCTCGCTCACTGGAGTAATGTGTTAATTTTGAAGTCTTTCAAACCTAGGTAAAATGGGTTCATTAAGAATATTGAAAGACATATCCAGTAGAGTAAGATTTCCAAGAAGGAATGACCACCCCTTTGATCAACATGATGGTAGCCTACTATTTGGTTCATTGTGAAAAGATGGAGAGTAATATTTCTTGTTAATTCACATAGTTTTTGTTGCATATTTTGAATTTGATAATGAGATTTGATCAAATGGTATTGTGTACACATAAAAATGGTCTGGAGCACAATTAATTAAATACTAGTTATTTAATTAATCTTAAATTCTTCTACTAGTATAAATAAATTGATAAATTTATTTGTATAGTTCACCCCTTTAATTCTTCTATTAAAAAATCATCTTCCCTCTTGAATTAATTAAATATACAAATTTAAATAATTTGTTATTTGATTATTTCCCTCCCTTAATTAAATTTGAATTTTTAATTCAAATTTGTCACATTGTCCATAATTTCCTAACTTCCTCCAAATCACCCTCCACATCATCACATGTCACATGATTTCATTTATTTCTAATTTTCAAATTAGGAATATTCATCCAACCTCCTAACCTCCTTGGAGACACATGGCTCCTCCTTCCAATTGATGCTCTTTGACACTTGGATGATTTTCCCTTCCAAATGGAGCAACCTCCATGAATTCCTCCAACCTCTTTGTGCTCCACCGCTGATTTCTTAGGATCACGATCTCGACTGTCCATCTTTGCCACCTTATTTGAGGCTTGGAGAAATCTATAAATAGGAGACCATTCTACATATTTTCAATAGAGGATTTGATCATAAACTTATGCTGTAGGAATTATCTTAGCAATTGAGAGCATTTTAGAGTTGCATAGCATTGAGCATTGTTATCATGGCAATTTTACTTTGTAGCATTTTAGTATTGCATTAGTTTTTATTTTTTTTATCATAGAATTTTATTTAGATTTGCATTACATCAATAGTAATCAATCTTAGCATCATTTACATAGCAGCCATCTCATATTTCATTCAGCCTTCATATCAAAAATACAAAAAATATGTTAATATAGGCATGTAGCTTTGCATTTCACAAATCTTCTCGTTTCTTAGGTTATCATCTTGTGAATTCGTGTGCAACACCTAAATAAATCTGAGAGCATGAATTAGAAGATCCTTAAGATTAGAGAGCAATGAAACGATTTTAAAGAGTAGATATGGCAGCTTGTTTTTGTTATTTCAATCTCTTTCATGTAAGACATTTCATTGATGTGTGTTGGATTTTACGTTGTTAATTCCCCATTTTTATACCACACATAAAATGGCACCCACCGCGAGGGAAAGCCTTAGATTTAACAATTTTTTGTTGAGTTTTTTTCGTAGGTCCTGATGTGGTTTCTGAAGTAGTGCATACAAATTTTTTGCTGGTACATCTGGCTGGTTTTCTAGTGCATTGAGTCACTGTTTCAATGCATCTGGTGGTTTTTTTAGCGCATCCCGTCACTGTACCAACACATCGATGCAGTCTTTCAACGCATCAAGGAGTTTTTATTTTTCAGTTCATATGTTCTAGTCTAGTGCATAGATTCCATGTTTCAACGCATTTGGATGTTCATTTAACACATTCAGTTCTTTAGCGCATTTAGTTGATCATTTAGTGTATTCAGTTGTTCATTTAGCGCATTCAGTCGATCATTTCGCATATTTGGTTATTTTGGCACATCAGGTTACTGTAATGGCGCATCTGGTTTTTGGTGTAAATTTACCAAATTTCAGAAACTGATTTGTGTTTCTCTATTTTGCAGGAACTTTACACACAGTTAGAGACTTTGCTGAAACCCCTGAAACATTGTCAAAGACTTCAAAATTTGAAACTACTAACAATTAATTGCAGAGATTTATTGTTCTTTCTTTTGATTAAGTTAGGAACATAGCTTAATTAGGGGAAAATGAACACCATGTCTATTGTGATTGTTGAATGGTAGGCATATGCTCTCCCCTTAACTGGGTGACCAAAAAGCCAAACCCATTCTTTTTCTTTTTGCAATTTAATCCTTAGAGGGCCTACCTTGGTGGGAAAATAGGTAATCACCCCAAGGGAACGACCCAACCAGTAACACACTAAATCCAAAGGACTTCCAACCGGTATATAAGTGTGGGTACTTGAGGAAAGTTCAAGTATCATGAGGATTGTTTCGATAAGAAGGGCAACAATGGTCTCTTGCCATATGGATTATCCCCTATGAACGAAATTCCTTTACTAGAACCCTTTTGTTATAGTATGCCAGAATCCCTTTTCTATTTGTTGGTGCAAGAGGTATAACCTCTAAAGCCATCCCATATTCTTGTGGGTTTTAGTAGAGATGAGAAGTTTTTCATGAGAGATTCATGAGAACCGAGGCTTGGCTGACCCGAGAAGTGAGTGCAATACAAGGGGGAGCCAGTGTGGTCAAGCCTCTAATCATCCGCTAAAAGTAAGCACAGTTGGAGTAAAATCCAAATGGGAATCCAGTAAATACTGTTCTTCACAGCCTTAGGAATTATACTTTCTTGATGTGTCTTACATGTGTTCTTTAAAACAAATTTCAAAACAAACATCATACACTAGAATATATAACCACTGATTTAGAAGCACCCAATCAAATGATCAAAATCTCTGCCAGAAAATAAGAAAAATCAATCAAACAGTAAAAAAATATAGAACATTTTCTAGGTCAGTGCATCTATTTTCTATTCTGGCACATACATCCCATCTCTCAGTGCATCCATTTGTTGTTTTGGCGCATACATCCCATCCATTAGTGCATCCATTTGCTGATTCTTTCCATCTCCTAGCACATATAGTGACTGTTCTGGCGTATCCTGTTCATGATCTAGCACATCCGTGCCTTTTGTAGTGCATACCTACCATGTTTTAGCACATCTAGGCTATTCTGTGGCACATCTACCTTTTAGTGCATCCGTGCACTATTTTAGCGCATCCAATAAAATTTTAACTAGGAAGTTGAATTTGAGTCTCTCTCCGACAATTGACACCAGATTTAGAGATTCCTTCTTAACCAATGCTTATTCCTCATACCAACATTGCTTTTAACTTGGTAGAACTAGAATTCACAAGTGAAAATCCCTCAACTAAGCCTTTATCGAACATCTAAAAGTGCACGATCATCAAAAACTTAAATCTGATTATCAACTAAGTTTCTCCATAAGGATTCATCATCCTTTATCAAGATTCATCATCCTTCATCCCGAAATAAACATTGCATAATCAGGTTTACCTTAGCCCTTTTGACACTCCCAATAACGATCAAAGATTAGTGTTGACGCAAAATTTTGCATGTAGCAGCAGTCTTATGGGAAACTTAGCTATTGGGGGACATAGTGCGCTAGCTAAATGACCTCTGGGATTTTATCGAAGCCGACTCTTCGCTTAGTGGTTTGAAGAAAAAAATAAGGAGAATAACATGAATGTAAAGCTTACATTACAGGCGATGCACCAAAATCTTAGACGAATTTTACCAGAGCACAGTGCATAATGCAAAGGCCCAAACCATTAAATTGCTATTAATTAAGATAAATTTTTTCAAAAGCACTTGTCATTCAACACCATCCTTCTATATGCATAATGTAATCGAACATAACTTTGCTTTAACACAAAAGAGTCGAAGAAACATGATCTATATTTATATTAGCTATGAAAGGTTACAAAAACCGAAGAACAGGCATTCATACAAAAATAAAGACAATAGTACAGGTTAATAGTACCAGCGAACAATTGAAAACAGAAAGGCCGAATCTATTTGGCACAGTCTGAAGTCTTTGAATTGAAAGTAACTATTACACAAGGCTTAATCCTCAGTGCTTGAGAGATCTCTTAAACTTCATCAACAATCTCATAAAAGAAAAACCAGGCCCCATATATAGGCCATCCCACCGCCTGAAAAATGCATCATGGAAGAGTAGACCACGCGCGACGATCCTTGGCCTAGATGATCCGAGCCACCATAGTAAACATCCATTGATCAGCAACACGCTAGTGAGGCCATGATACGAAATGGAAAAACATGCAGCAACAGGAGAAGACACGCGGCGGCGGGAAGCACAAAAGATCCATCGGCATTTCCAAGGTAATCGACACAGGAAAAAGAAATGCCACGTGTCATCCAGACGGAGCTCGGCAAAAAGCAGCAAGAACGCTCGGTAGAAAGCCGCGAGAGAGATCCACGTGGAGAGCTCCGAGCAAAAGCAAAGAACGAAGCAGAAAGCAAAGGACGAGGTGGGTATGACTCAAAAGAGCAGCCAGCATGAGCCACGCGGCACGCAAATGAAGACTGTCAAAAAGCCAAACGAAGCCAAAGCAAAAGCTTCATGAGGCAGCCACGTGGCGAGCTCCAAAGATAGTGAGCATACAAAATTAATGCGTACCCGCAAAGGAAAAGAAAACAGCCAAGGCATGGGCAGTTTTTTATTGAACAGTCTGGCGACTCATAGGGGCTTTTCACTTTGCGGAAAGGAGAACCCCAGAAACCTTTAGCTCAGCAACAAAATGCTCACAACTTTGAGAGGGCGGCCTACAGATTGGTCTAGATTTCGTCTGATGGTGCGGAAAGAGTTCGCAGGTGCTCATGAGCCAGTCGGAGATCGATGATTGCTTTGAAGGGAAATCCGCCTGATACTTTTGTTTCCAATTGCAATTGGAAGAAAAACTGTGCCAGTTGATGTACAATTGCCTCAATCTCTTCAACAGTCAGAGATTGATCAAATGTCTGGAAGACAGAAAGGTCCTACTTCTTCTCTTCGATCATTTCAATAATATGCTCCACTCCTATTATTGCTTAGTTTGTAATGAAAGGTGAGGGGAGGCCTCTTTGAGTCAAATGGGAAAACTTTGCCCGCATGTCGCTTGTGATCTGGTTCAACCGAGCTCTGCAATCTGTCACCTGTTGAATAGCCTCATGCATGGAAATGAGGCTATTTGCACCCAAAGCTACCATCATTCAGTTGTTGATGCCCACGCTACTCAATGCTTCATCTGAAGTGGTGTATAACTTACCCAATAACATTCTAGCCTTGGGAACTTTGTCAGAAGTTAACTCCTAAACCTGTTGTATCGATTCACTCACCATTCCGCAGAGGCTAGCCGCTTGCACCATAAACTTTAAAGTGGGCTGTAGGGTAAGGCACAAAGCTTTTACCTTATCCCAGTATGATGCATGCAGCCCCTTGGAAATTTCCAAGGAACTCATTCGAGATGCAATGGGTTGGGTTTTTAGGGTAGCCAACTTTGCTTCTTTGCTGCTTAAACCTGCCACTGCTTCCGCCAAGCTTTTATCCAATGCAGACTTCTGCTCCTTTAGGGCAAGAACTTCCTTTTCCCTCTCTGCCAAGGCCAATTCGACCTGCTTAGCCTTTTGAACCTCCAAATCTAGGTTGGCGTTCACTTCAGTAATCTCGGCAATTGTATTCTGCCGGAGCTCCCTCATGCCTTCAATTAGCAGGTCGGACTCAGCGCGAAGCTCTTTTTCCTTTGCCTAGAACTTTTCTTCACTTGCTCAGAACAGTTCAACTTGCTTCTCAAGAGTCAGAATAACCTCTTCGCCCAAATTTTGTAACTCTTTTATTTTATTTTCGAAGGAAACCCTTTCCTTCTCCAGCCAACCTATTTCATTCTCTTGGGCTTTGAATTTGTTTACCTAGATGTCGACTTTCCTTTCCAGCTCCGCAATCTGATCATCTTTCTTCTTCTCTTGACGACTGAGTTTGAGAAAATCAGTAGTCACTGTTTTTTGAGTCTCCTCCATGAGTTCAACCTTATCTTGCGGCCGGGCCTGCCGCAAGTCTAACCCTACAACATTCATAGAATAGTCATTGGGCTGCATCTCGCTTACTGCCTTGATCACATTAGGAGTGATCTTTGCGAACATCAAGGAGTTCTGGGTTTCATTGAAAACAGTTTGCAAGTGGGGCTCCGCCTGCTTGGTTGCGTCCTTTGCTCTTCGCTTGTTGATCTGGTTGGCACGGGCATTTTTATTTGCATTCACGTGTGAGAAATATTCCTGGGTCGAGATACACAGTCCATCGACAAAAGGATACTCTTGAGGGATAGCCAGCGGGAAAGATAGTGTAGTTGATGCATCAGAGGTCTTGCTGGTTCGCATTATAATAGTAGGGGAGAATGGCGGGATGAATTGGCCACTCGGAGGGGATGAAAATAAAGTGACAGAGTAGGGAAAAACTAGAGACGCACCAATCGCAGGGCTGGGCCTTGGGGATAAAAATTGTTGACCTACGAGCCCGGTACTGACACGAAATTGCGTTCCAGGCAAAGTAGTAAAAGCGGAGGACACAGGAGGGAAAATGGGAGGAGCAAGACCAGAAAGACTAGCAAATCTAGGAGTTGAGAAAGCTGGTGTGGATGAGGCAGCAGGGGCAGACTGCGGTGGGACCAAAGACATAGAGGAGAGAGAAGAGGGAGGAAAACTCACCTGATGTTCTAGTGGAGCCGCAGATGTCTCGATCGCTTTCGTTGTTGGTTGCTCTTCCTCCATACTGGCCTTTTTGGTACGTTTCCGCTTCTCCCTCGGGACATCATTAAGGTCAAGAATGACCCGACTCTTACTACTGGTGGTCCTTGTCCACTTTCATTTTGACATAGAAGAGGTGGCTGGCATGGATGCCAGCGCACACAGCTCTTCCTCCTGCATAGGCTACTTACCAATGTTTCTTTCAAGTATTAGATTCTCGACGACGACGTGGGGAAACTGCATTACTTCCTCCCCAGATTCCACAGTAGCCTCCTCTCTTCTATATTGCTGCACGGATGTTGAACAGTTTAGAGAATACTCAACATTCGGATGCTCATTTTTTTGAATATCATCAAATTTTTCATCGAGGGCGACTTTGTTGTATAACTTGCCAGGTGCCAGAATCTCTTGCTGGTATATCCAGAAAGCTTGCATCTTGTCGGGTTCCCAATTGAGCTTCTTTAATTGAGTGACCAAAGGGGGGCTGATCGTGAGCTTTGGGTTGACCCTCCCTATGATGTGATAAAAATTCAGCCAGGGTGGTCGACCATCCATTGTAGGAAAATATTCAAGGCCTACATGTCTACTTAGGTTTCCTTCCTCGGGATCCCTCCAGAGGTCCCAGAATGGCCGAGGTGAGTGCGCGATCTTGATGCCAATGTCCAACAAATTATTGTCAAGATCGTAATTCCAGAAATCATCTATCAGTACCAGCCCGAGATGACCCAATTTTGAAAGTAGAGTCACCGAGGTATTAAGCTACGGGGTCCTCTTCTTTTCCAGTGACACAAAACCAAATATGATTGGCAACAGTAAATAGGAGGTCTGGTGTTTTCCTCCCCAATAATCATCATCAAGGGTACATAGCTGTCTCATTGCCTCCAAGGCCAGCACTCTGTCGGAGAGGAAGTGGGGAAGCCGGAAAGGCTCTCGGACGAAACCTGGCAAACGGAGCATTGTGAAATCCATGTCGAACAACCAGTCACAGGGTGGTACTAACTTCCCAAGCCAAGACCTCTGGCGGGGTGAAATGCGTTCGGTCATATTTATACCAGCTTTACCCAAAGCCCTCATAGTCGGGGCTATGAACGCATCCGAGAACACGTAATAATCAAAGGTTTTTGACATAACAGGAGTCCATGTCGAAACCGGCTTCCTCAAGCCATTCTCATCAAAAACAGACAGGGGCAAAGACGTTGAAAAGTAATCCAAATTTTGGTGCAAAATTAAATAGGCCAGAAAAGACGAATACCTGAACCTAGAGCCGACCCCAAATTCCTTTAACTATAGTCAAATGCCATCACTAATAATCTTTGCAAAATCAAAAAGCGGGCCCTCGCGATTTTTCCTTAACATAAAGCAGAGGGACATTTGAAACTGATGGACCTCTACGTCGGAGTCCAAACCGCACACCATTGCCAGCATAGAAATGGTAGATTGTACCACACCTCTCAGAGCTTTCAAACCAAAAGAGAATTTAGGCAGGGCTGAACTACTCAAATGTTGAAGCTCGTAGTGATAAAATTGTGGCCCTAATTGGAACTCTCTCCACTTTTGCTGCTTTTTTTCCATGTCGAAATCTTCAACCTCCTTACCCAAAGGAAACAAGACACACAACATATCTTGAATAGCCATGGGGCTAATGACTACCTGGAAATCCTTTCCGTTGATAACTCTAGTGCTTGGGTCAAACTGTGTCGCGTATGGTGCTACAATCTCTAGGCAAGGGTGCACTAAAGGAACCATGTACTATGCAAGCCCACAGTACTATAGCCATTTGGAAAATTGGTCTGTTGTATGCTTCATTCTTTCACATGCAGTTTTTCGAAGGCTCTTAGGATTAGTAGACATCTCAGGGTCAAAGACATTGTCCCAATCCTCTAAACCACTGCCTGGTCTCTGTGAGGAACCGTGCTCAATAACCTCTGGTTTACTAGGTGAGTGAAAGGCTAGTTAGGCTTTGTAGGTATGCCTGGAGTGGCATAAGACTCTCCATCATAAAGCTGTACGTAGGGCGCATTCTTCATCTGCTTGCTTAGAGCTACTTGAGCTGAAGTCTATGCAGGGTTTTCTATAATTTTGGCCATTTTTGTCTCCAGAAGGGTCTCTGTGCAAATCTTTTGGCAAATGACTTAGATTTTTTTCAAACTTCTCTCTTCTTGCGAATGCCTTAATTGCTTAATTTTTTGGCAACTTCTGCAATAAATGTGTTTCCCTGCATGCCATAACTTGCTTTTTCAGCTTTCTCGAGAATGGTGGCCGAAAAAGGTACATGCCAACCGTTTACACCAAGTTGTTACTATGCATTATCAGCTTTACTCGTGAGAAAAGATCGCCAACCAGCCAAACTGCCTAAAAGTTAAAAGACAATCTTTCGCGTGTGACGGGAGCGGATCCTTGTCTTAGAAAATGAACCCAGGTAAGCCTCGCGAGCATTTCTCTACAGGCTATTTATATTGATTGACATTAATGCTCGTATAGGGTGCATTTCCCAACAAAATTTTTCTCAATAACTTCATCCGATTTGGATGAGACGGAGATGCTTTGTACTACTGAAAATTGGTCGATCTGTGAATGATGTGGTAGCTTGGCGGAGCAAGTTGTAAGCTGATCCTGCACCTCTCCATCACCTCGCACACTGCAACATGGAAAACCAAGGCAAAGTGACCCACTCTACGAAATTTTTAATCATGATTTCTTCAGCAAGCACAGCTTAGCCAACCTATAAATTAGCCCCTTGTGTAACATTGCGAATCACAATATCGACTGACCTTTCAATTTAGCAATCTCTTGCTGGATAGTATTTTTAATCTCTTAGCTTAGAAAATAAAAATCATGGAAACACCAGTGAGACTCACTTGTAGAAAGACCCAGGCAGCATTCCTCAGCAAGATTACTTGTAGACGCTTGAAGCGTATGATAGGTGCAAAAAACCTGTTGTATGTGAAAGCCATCAAATGGGTCCTCAGGAAGGACTACGTGCGTTATGAAGAACAATATCGGGTGAACACCAGCATTTGCTCCCACTTTGTCACCTCCCTGCTGGACATTAGCATCAACAAATGTAAAATTATAAAACTGACAAAGCTGGTGTTCCCTGCACGCTACCTCAGAGGTTTGGAGCAGATTGTGCATGCAACCCAATTAGGTCAAGGCATTCCTTCAGTGCGGAACATTCATCTGCAGTAGCTACGTGGAGGCATCGTCCCAACTAGGCCCTTTCTGTTTGGCTTCAAGCTGGAAACCCATGAAGAGCACCGTGCCAGAGTCCGCTAAGGCTGCCATTTCTTGACGCGCATTCATTATCTTGAGCCATTTTCCAGTTTTCAGTGGTACAAAATTTTTGAGAGAATGGTATTTCTAGAGCCCGAGTTGCCTGCTGCTATGATCGCCGGTCCTTCTCACTAGTGTTCTATAGACAAAAAATGTTTTACCAATTTTGCTTCTTTCTGCTTACAAGTCCCGCGCCTTAGCGGGCATATGTAAATGTTAACCTAAGGCCTTCTGGCCCCACTATATTGTAAATTTTTGACCTTAATGAATATAATCCACTACGCTTCTTTTGTTAACACTTGGTTCGTTTATAACTTTCTTTCAATTGCTTACACCATTGCTGCATTATTTCAATCTTGTGCCGAGAAGACCCAAAACTTAAAGTGACAAAGAGTAATTACATAAATATAAATGTACAAAATTAACACGTATACAGAATTAATAGAACCTTTTAAGATGTATTCCATTAACTGGAATACTTAGAGCATTGCCTTCCATATCTTCTAACTCAAAAGAGTTAAACCGTTTGCACTGGTAGACCTTGAATGACCCTTCCCAGAGGCTGCAAAATTTGCTATGCTGTCCGAGTTTTGTTTCGCGTTTATTGAATTTGAGAACCAAATCTTCGCGTTGCAGTCCCTGATCTGAAGCCCTTTTGTCGAACCATTTCTTCACTACATGTTGGCGACTATTCATTGCTAATAGGGCGTGTTCTCTTTTCTCCTACACCTCAAGCAACTTAGAAAACCTTACTTCCATCGCTCCATTTTGTTCAACTTCTAGAGACTTGACCAATTGTAGGGCGGGAATTTGTGTGGCAATAGGCAGTAATGCCTCCTTTCCGTATACCATCTCATAAGGACACGTTTTCAATACCTGCTTGGGCGTAATTTGATCTGCCTAGAGTGCTGTCCGAAGGTTCCTATGCCATTCCTTTTGATGTTCCGAGCCTATCCGTTTGATCAACCAGATGAGGTTCTTATTAGTGGACTTTGCGAGACCATTTTCCTGGGGATAATAGTTAGAGGAGGTCTTTAAGAACACCCCATATTTTAGAGCAAACTGACTTATTTTCGAGCCGAGAAAAGCTTTGGCATTGTTAGAGATTATTGTTTTAGGCGAGCCGAATCTGGCTACCAGTTCTTCTAGGAAATTAACAATCTCTTATTCAGTTGCACTTTTCAATGGCACTGCTTCTGCCCACCTAGTAAAATAGTCGGTTGCTGTTAATATCCATTTATGTCCTACTGAGGAAAGAGGGTTGATCATCCCGATGAATTCTAAACCCCATTGAGCAAAAGGTCCCTCTGTCACTATGGGCCTTAAAGGCATAGTAGCATTCTGTCTCCTTCCAACATAGAACTGACATTCTTTGCAAGACCTAATTAAGGAAAATGCATCATTAAAAAGTGTTGGCCAATAATAACCAGTACATATGATTTTAATTGCCATGGTTCTTACGAAAAAATGTCTTCCAGCAAGGCTGTTATGATATTGATCTAATATCCTCCGAGCCTACTCTTCGTTGACACATCTCAGCAGGATGTCGTTGAAATTTCTTTTAAACAGGACACCCTCCAAAAGGACAAAATTGCCATTTTGTAGGCGATAGAAACGCCTTTTAAAAGATGGGAGGTCCGTCGGATACTTTCCTGTCTGCATAAAATTTATCCTGTCATCAAGCCAGTTACTCTGGGGATTCTCTTTGTTTATTAACACAGGTTCCGAAGCATCACATTCTGCCGCTGTTTCACTATTTTCGGTGATATACTCACACAGTCCTTTCCCCTTAACAGTCTTGATAGGTCTGACCTCAATGTCATATTCTAGGATCTTGGTGATCTAGTTAGCTCTCTTTTTCGTGATTTTCCCTTCCATGATATATTCTCGCACACTTGGATGCGGAACACATACAATCACCTTATTATATGATATTAGATGCCGAAACTTCTTAAGCCTCTTAACAATGGCAAAGGCTTGCTTCTCTACAAAGTTATACTTTACTTCGTATTCTTTTAAAGTTTGGGAATAAAAGGCAATAGGGGACTCCCTTGCATCTTTATCATCCTTCTGCATAAGCACTGTAGCGATACTATTATCACCCCCAAAAACATACATGATAAAATCTTTTGACAGGTCTGGATTAACCAGCACAGGAGCGAAAGAAATAGCCTCTTTTATAGGTTCAAAAGCTCTTCTAGCTTCCGTCGTCCATTTGAAAAATTGGTCCTTCTTAAACATTAAAGTAATTGGATGAACAATGCCTGCAAAGTCCGCAATAAAATGGCTAATAAAATTAACCTTTCCCAGAAAATACTGCACACCTTTTTTGTTGACAGGTAACGGGAGCTCCCAGATCGCATCGACTCTTTTTGGATCAATAGCGATGCCCTCTTTAGAGATGACATATCCCAATAGTTTCCCTTGGGGAACTTCGAACACACACTTCTTCGGATTCAGGGAGATTCTGAATTCCTAGCATTTCTGAAAAACAAGCTCCAGATGATCAAAATAATCACCAGCAGATTTTGAGAATACGGTTAGGTCGTCCAGGTAGATGAGTATTATCTTTTGGATCAAATCTTTAAAAGCAATGTCCATAGCTCACTGAAATGTGACTCTGACGTTTGAGAGCCCAAAAGGCATTTTGGCATAAGCATACGTTCCTCACTTCGTGGTGAACACCGTTTTGTATTGATCTTCTTCCTTTACCCGTATTTGGTTATAGCCTGAAAAACCATCTAACATCGAAAATATTTTGGAACCAGCTACAATATGAAGAATGACCTCCATTGAAGGTAAGGGGTAGTGATCCTTTAAGGACGCCCTATATAGGTCGCGGAAGTCTACACACAAGCGTATATCTCCATTTTTCTTCCGGACTGGCACCAGGTTAGACACCCAAGTGCTGTGTTTGATCGGAAACACTATTCAGGATGCGATCAATTTGTTCAGCTCCTGTGACATTAAGGACTCTATTTTCGGGTTCATAGGCCTCTGCTTTTGATGGACTGGTTTAGCCCCCTTTGTCAACTCAATATTATGCTCAATGATCCCAGGATCATATCCTTTTAAATAATCATATGACCAGGCAACTACACTTGGATATTCTTTGCAGAAATGTCTGTCTATCTTTATTCTTTTCTAACACTTCCTTTCCAACTTTGAGCTTTCTATCTTCTCCGACATGCAGATCGGTATAATCACCTTTGTCAGCTATGAGCTTCCTTTTATCTCTTGTTGCATCATCAAAATCAAAAAGACTTTCCAGAGTGACTAGACCCCTCAGAAGCTTGTTAGATTTCAGCTAAATAATTTGATCTTCGTAAGCTTCAGTGATCTTTGGCTACAACTAATCGAAAAACTCTCTGGATGATTGAAGGAATGATGCAATATGAGCATCACTATCAAATACTTTCCAATCTTGATTGTTATCTGGGACAATGGGTCTTATAATTACCTTCACAGCATGTTTATTTTTTAACAGGTCCGACGTCGGCTTAAACTGAGCTCCAATAGCTGCCATCTTGTCGGCTTCGACGTTTGTTTCTCTAGGAATTGCTTGTATGTTGAATGCCTCAAAGCTGTCGATCAGATTCTAGACTCTATGTCGGTAAGATTGCATGCGGACATTCTTCATAGCCGAAGTTCTGTGGACCTGATTAACCACCAGCTCAGAATCTCTGAAGACACTTATTTGTTTTGCACCCATTTGCTCTACAAGGCTTAAACCATGGATGAGCCCTTCATATTTAGCTTCATTGTTGGAACATGCAAACTGGAAGTGGTAAGACCTCAACGTCTTTTTATCAGTTGGGGATATCAAACAAATTCCCGCTCCGGCTCCTACTTTACATCGGGCTCCATCGAAGTATAACGTCCATATTTTCGGAGACTCTTCACCCTCAGGTTCTTTAGTAACTTTAGGCATGATTTTCCCTTCTTCATGTATTACATAGGTTCTGAGGCCAGTTGCATGATAATTTTCGAAAGGATCTATATCAATAAATTCTTCCAACAACTTCTCTTTATCTTGTGTTCGGGAGCTAGTAGCCTCCTCGTCTTCAAGGAACTCTACATTGCGCCTCTCTTCCTAAGAAATAGAAGTGTGTGCTGCATCAAAATTTAGCAGAGCTTCATCGACAACATGTGCAGAATGTAGGTTTTTCGACAATAACTTCATCTTAGCCCCGTGCTTCATCCTCAAAATCAAGTGGGATCAGTCTAAAGCTAGATATCCTCCTACATTTGCAGTGAACTCTCGGGATAAGCAAATCTCGAACAAGGGAGGGATGTCGATAAGTATAGCATCCTGATTTATAGTGATACTAAGGCAAGCAAACAGGGTCATAGGTAATCCCTTGATTATCCCAACAGTATCAACCTTGTTTCCATCAAGCTGCATGACTCCTTTATTTAGCGGCTCATACTTTAGTCCCAAAGCATCAGCGACTTGCTTTGGCATGACAGTGGTGCTAGCACTAGAGTTAATCATACAGTTATGTAGTAATTTTTCACCAACAATCAATGTTAGAAAGAAAGGACTAGGCTTAGGCTTACCTTCCTTTCCAGATTCTAGCTTCTCTTCATGTGGAATTATCAGCACTTTGTCCAGTTTGGGTTTGGATACCTTCTCTTCAGGGGATTGAGAAGAAATCTTTGCATCTTCTTCATCTGATAACGCCTTTTGTAGCAGCACCTTCTACTTTGGAATAGCCAAGACATCCCATAGAGAAGCGTTGGCAGATGACTTTTTTAGTTGTTCCACTACATTGAATTACGCTCGGGATTGGTGAATTGCAGTGGTTTGCTCCTTTAGTTTGACAGTTGATACAGGCTTGATGGCCGGTGTGTCTGATTGTTTAACTGCAGGAGTTATGACCTTTGGAAGAAGTGGCTTCAGAGGGCCAAGAATAGCCGCTTCAGACTATGGTGGGATGGGAAATGGGACAGCTGTAGGACCAGGCGCCGGTGGTGGTGACGCTTGATTAGATGAGTTCGCAAACTCTCTGGTGAATCTTCGCTTTGAACGTGTATTGTAATTTGATTGCACTCGGGGTACTTTATCCATAGGGATGTCATTTGGAAATGCCGACTCTTCTCCCTGCATCTAAGAAAAGAGAGCCTGGTTAGGAGCAATTTATGATTCTTATTGGATGGACATCCCCTGCATTTGAGCTGTAAGGACAACATTGTTCATTTGTTGAGAGGCATATGGTGTGTTTTCGGAAATGGATGCGGTTCCTTGGCTACGTTGATCTGCAATTTGTTGTTGCAAATTTTCTTGCGGGAAGTTCCACAACATATGTGCATCATTGCAAGGAAAGCACCATGAATTAGCATCTTCTGCCAAATTGTTTTGTCCTGCTATCAGCTCCCTATTTGAACTAGGGTGAACAGTCTGCATAGGCAAGATTACCGAAACCATCTGGTTGTTTGATTGAGCTGAGGTATTCCCACGTGACTTATCTTGCCACTGATTTAATTGGTACAAAGGCTTTCCACCTTGGTAATTTTGATACGCCCACTTTTGGTAGCTGTATTGCTATCGCTTCAAAATAGTTAGTTCATTAGTCATAGCCCGCATCTGTTCTCTCATTTCGTTCATCTCAGCAGCCATGGGGTTCGGCACAGGAGCTATTACAGGAGCTGCCGTCGGGGCTGTGCTTGAGGCACTCCCGGGATAGACGTACATAGATTAGGGGGAAGTCATAGGCACACTGGTGGAAGGGACTTCAGCTTCTGGAGCATTGCACTCAGGGAACAATGGCATGATCGATCTTGGTGCCAATTTCCCTGCAATGATCAGATTATTTTCTGTAGTAACAACTAGAGCATAAGCATCAGGAAGAGTTTCTCCGCCCAGAGCTTGTAATATCATAGAGATATCAGCATTTATCGACTTTAGGTAGAACATAAAAGCCAGATCAGGAGGTGGTCGGCTACCAACAGGCACTCTCTGCCAAGTTGAGTGAAATATTGCATTAAGATCAGGCAGAGCTTCATGAGGAGCTCGCTTTATGTTGGCCAATTGATGGTACAATGAAGATCTATTGCCAGCATTGGAGAAACGTTCATAAAAAGGGGTTTAAAGCTGGTCCCAAGTAGCTATAGTTCCTGCTTGAATGGTTTGATACCAGTTTAGCGCCTTTCCTTGGAATGAGGTGGCCAACAATCTAAGGGCTACATTCTCGTTTGATATGCCATGTACCAGACATACATCGGCTACATCTTGCAGATGCTCTGTGGGTGTTTTTGATTCATCCCCAAAATATTTAGGAATAACTTTTAAGGCCGAAACAGGGATGGGAGCCCATACTGTAGGAGGCACAGGTGCTACCAACGGACTATCGGAGTCCCAGGCTACATAATTTCTAGCAGCAATGGGTGTGGGTGGATTAGGTGATAATTGAGCAGGAGGTGACGAAGGAGGTGAAGGGCTATTTCAGCGACCTCTCAAATGTACGAAAACTAAAGGCAGTACAAGCTGGCTAGGGAATCTTGTAGATTGCGACCTAGTTATAGGCCGATGGCTCATACACACTTATAAAGATCAGGCGAACGTGCTAGTTCAGGGTTCCACCGGCATGCCAAAAAAAGAACTGTTGATGCAAAATTTTGCATGTAGTAGCAGTCTTATGGGAAACTTAGCTATTGGGGGACATAGTGCGCTAGCTAAATGACCTCTGGGATTTTATCGAAGCCAACTCTTCGCTTAGTGGTTTGAGGAAAAAGATAAGGAGAATAACATGAATGTAAAGATTACACTACAGGCGATGCACCAAAATCTTAGACGAATTTTACCAGAGCACAGTGCATAATGCAAAGGCCTGAACCATTAAATTGCTATTAATTAAGATAAATTTTCTCAAAAGCACTTGTCATTCAACACCATCCTTCTATATGCATAATGTAATCGAACATAACTTTGCTTTAACACAGAAGAGTCGAAGAAACATGATCTATATTTATATTAACTATGAAAGGTTACAAAAACTGAAGAACATGCATTCATACAAAAATAAAGACAATAGCACAGGTCAATAGTACCAGCGAACAATTGAAAACAGAAAGGCTGAATCTATTTGGCACAGTCTGAAGTCTTTGAATTGAAAGTAACTATTACACAAGGCTTAATCCTCAGTGCTTGAGAGATTTCTTAAACTTCATCAACAATCTCATAAAAGAAAAACTAGGCCCCATATATAGGCCATCCCACCGCTTGAAAAATGCATCATGGAAGAGCAGACCACGCGCAACGATTGTCGGCCCAGATGATCCGAGCCACCACAGTAAACATCCATCGATCAGCAACACGCCAACAAGGCCATGATACGAAACGGAAAAACATGCAGCAGTAGGAGAAGACACGCGGCGACGGGAAGCACAAAAGATCCATCAACATTTCCAAGGTAACCAACGCAGGAAAAAGAAATGCCACGTGTCATCCAGACGGAGCTATACAGAAAGTAGCAAGAACGCTCGGTAGAAAGCCGTGAGAGAGATCCACGTGGAGAGCTCTGAGCAAAAGCAAAGAATGAGGCCGAAAGCAAAGGACGAGGTGGGTTTGACTCGGAAGAGCAGCCAGTACGAGCCACGTGACACGCAAACGGAGACTGTCGAAAAGCCAAAGCAAAAAGCTTCGTGAGGCAGCCATGTGGTGAGCTCTGAAAAATAGTGAGCATACAAAATTAAGGCGTAGCCGCAAAGGAAAAGAAAACGGCCAAGGCATGGGTGGTTTTTTATTGAACAATTAGTACATTTCCATCACTTGTATGCCCGTTTAAACAAGATCACAAAAAACATAAACTTCAGCAAAAAGAAATCAAAAGCCAAAACACCATGGTTGAAAGAGAAGAGAATCATTTTTTCAGAATTCATCAAGATGAGGTAGAAGAAATAATAGATGAAGCCATAGAGAAAGCACAACAAGATCCCAATTTTCATAAGTTCATGGAGAGGATCTTTGAAAAGGAGGGTGCAAAATACCTTTTGATGTTAGCAAACAAAGGGGTCAAACTACCCGAGGATTTTGATATCACAAAATTAAAAAGAACTCCTAAGAAGACATAAACATAAACACAAACTAAAACAAGAAATGAAGCAAGAAACAATGACCCCATGGATGCTTTAACACAACAAATACAAGCCCTTCAACAACAAATGCAAAACATGCAAACCAGAGTCACGAAAAGATACTCGATACAAGACATAAATCCATATCCTTTTGATCAAAGTGGGAACATGATTTCATTTCCCAAGCATTGTGAATTCCCTAAATATGATAAACACAATGGTAAAATAGATCCTATAGATCACATATAGGAATTTTGAACAATGAGCCTAGAATTCACACATGAGGAAACATACTTGATGAGATTGTTCCCACGAAGTGTGGGAGGACAATGTATGCAATGGTTTTTTCAATTAACCCTAGGAATCAAATCCTTTGAAGAATTGGTCAACAAATTTATCACCCAATACTCTTATAGAATTCAACATGAGATTACAATGAAGGACCTTTGCAATGTAAAACAAAAAAAGGGAGAATCATTTCTTATATTCTTACAAATGTGGAGAAGATTATTTGCAAGGTATCCTCGTGCTATACCAAAAAAGGAAAAGATGGAGGTGTTTATTGACAATTTAAATGATGATATGAGCTATAGGCTTTAATTAAAATGTCCACCAAACTTTGAGAAACTAATTGAGAATGGGATTAAAATCGAAGAAGCTTTGGTCAAGAGAGGAGTCTTGAAAATTTATAATGAAAACGACAGTTAACTCCTCCAATAACTATAACAACAATGATAAACCCAAGTCTTGGAAAAAATACAAGAATACTAATATGATGCTTCAAATGAAACACATAATGCCAAACCGGTGTTTAATTTATCAGGAATCACATCTAAGACCAACCAAACCCCCAATCAAAACAACACTAAGCAAAGTAAAAATTAGAATACCAATAAGAACAGTAACCAAAACAATGCCCCATCTCGACCACCACCATATCAAACATCATCAAATCGTAGGAAATTCACACTTTTGCATCAATCACTCGAATCCGCATTGAAAGAACTTCTTGCATAAAATCTTATCACCTTACCTGACACCTGAGGTTTTGAGCCAAAAGTGAATTCGTCATGGTGGAATGATTCTCATTACTATGAATTTCATCGGTGCAAAGGCCATCTAACAAACAATTGTATGCAATTAAAGCACAAGGTAGAAGACTTGATTGACCATAATATCATACAAATAGAAGGACCCCAAACGAATGTTTATCATGGTGCATTAAAAAATCCATTACCAAGTTATGACAAAGGGGAATCCTCTACAACGAATAACAAGGGGAAAAACGTGAACTATGTTCATGATACTACCATTTTTCATATTTCAGTCGTTGAGGATCACACAAATGAAATTAAGATCAATGACACGCAAGACAGTGTTGCAACCAACAATCAAACTGATGATTCTCCAATTCATCATGGACAAGACACCATCATAGCTAAAAACCAAATCAATGACACCAACATCACATCCAATCAAGTCCATAACATCAAAAAAGACATGGTTGCACTAGATAACCAAATCAATGTCATAAAAATCAAAGACAAACAAGACAGTGTGCCTATAAATGTGACCACGAGGGCATAATCCAAATATGTTGTAAAAGGAGGCACCTCCAAAACACCCGCCATCCCGTCACATCAATATAAAATTGTCAATCAACTCCTAAAGATCCCAACACAAATATCTATATTGGAGCTCCTCAAGATTTCCCCCGCTGATAAGGAAATTTTAGAAAAGGCCCTAGTGGACACAACCGTACTAACATATTTGTAAGTGTGTACCTTTTAGGCCATGGTGGGGCATTTGGTTGCACCTCATTGCCTATCCTTCTCCGAAAATGATGACATATCCATCACTCATCCCCACAATGCAACACTCCACATTGAAGTCTTAATACATAAAAGTCGAGTCAAGCATGTTCTAATAGATGGAGGAGCTAGTATCAATATATGTACTTTAAAACTCATCTGTGCACTAGGTTTCTCTAAGAATGCAATAGACTCAAGGAAAAAGATCACCATCAAAGCCTATGATGATGAGGAAAGAGCTTCAAAGGGACTAATTGCGTTGCCAATTCAGGTGGGCTGATTTAGAAGGATGTAATTTGTCAAGTCCTGGACAAAGACTTGACACACAATATACTCTTGGGTCGTCCTTGGATCCATGAGATGCAGGAAGTTCCCTCAACTAACCATCAATGCATGAAGTTCCCTTGCAATGGGCAAGAAATAACCATTCCAGCTGACTCCAATAGTCCTTAGTATTGGAATACCCTCAAGTCGGTCCAGGATGTCTTTGTGCCCCATAACAAAGAAGCTCTTGCTTCTCCATCTACCACCTCAAATGATTGAAGCCAATCAAATTCCTTGTCAGAATTTCTCACCACGTCCCCAAATGAAGAAATCCAGCCAAGTTCCTCATCTAAACAACCTGAGAAAAAGGAAGAAGCTACCCCTTCTACATCCACCAATCATGAAGCCGAACTCAATACTTTGTCCAAAGAATTTGAGAAAAAGGTCCAAGTCAAAGATAAAGGTGTGGGTGAATATTCTATTGAACAATCCTTATGTCTTTCATAATTATCTTCCCCAAAGTCCTATGGTCAACCATCGATGTCAACACAACAATACTCACTACCTATCACGCTTTTTGATGGAAGATTCATAAAAGCAAGACCCAAACCGAGGAATCTGATGATAAAGAAATTTTTAACTGGCTTTACAAGGATGAAGCCAAATCTCAAGCAGCAACAACAAATGTACAAACAACACAATATGGTAAAGGGTTTTCAATCTTGGAGAAAATGGGATACGAAAGACAAGGACCTATCGGCAAGAGAAAAGAAGGCATCACGGAACCAATTCAACCCATCTTAACCAATTCAAAAGACAAGACATGACTGAGATACAAAGAGGAAACAAAAGAAGAAGCCACCTAGAAGGTTGTTGAATGAATCCTACAATTGCAAGCTAGTAATAACTATGAAACTGACTCAAATGAATATGAGTGGGATTCATTATCTAAAGAGTCTTGTCATGAAAAGGGAATTGATGTGATACAAAAGTATGCACCCACACATGAGGAGGGACAAAATTCAAGGTTAAGACGGCTTGAATTTGGATCACAACTTATCGATGGCTTAAGCGAGGACGATCAGACTCCTAGTGAGATAGATCATTCGGAGGAGAGTTACATCATAGACCTTGACCTTACTATAGGACTACTTGACAATGTCGCCATGAGGACCCTCACTGCCTCCGACTTAAACCAATCCGCCGATTCCCTACCTCTAGTACATCCTGAACTTATCGACTGGGACCAAACCAAGCCTCTTGACATCCCCATCTTTTCCAACGATGATGCCATTATCAACTTCCTTTGTTCTGATAACCCTAAAACTTGTTCCACCATTGAATCTCAAAATGAAGCTTCTAGTCAGGAGAGTGTCAATTCTCTCAACTACAAAATGAATAATACAGGAAATCGATCTAATGGTGAAAACCGTTCTATGGCAGTATTAGATCAAGAAAAAGTAAAAATAAGGAGTGCATCTAATGGTTAAAACCTCTCCGAGGCACCAAAGGATGAGAGATTTGACACTCTCCCCGAACACTTTCAAGAGAGATCAAAATTATTGATTGAGCCCACTCAATCCATCAACATTGGCACAATAGACACAGTGAAAACTGTCCATCTAGCAGAATCCTTGACAGAACAAGATAAGCCTAACTTCATCAAGTTCTTTGAAGAGCAAAAAATCAACTTTGCTTGGTCATATGCGAACATGCCAGGGATAGACCCAGATCTCATTATGCACCATCTATCCCTCCCTTTAGGAGTCAAACCAGTAAAGTAAAAGTTGAGAAAAATGCATCCCCATATTGCCTTATTGGTGAAGGCGAAATTGAAGAAATTATTGGATGTAGGATTCATTAGACCCATTGATTATGCTGAATAGATATCTAACATTGCACCTATTTCAAATCCTGATAACAATATATAGATTTGTACAAACTTCAGAGACCTCAACAAAACTTGTCTGAAGGATGATTTTCCCTTGCTAAACATTGATATCATCATGGATTTAACAATAGGTCATGGCATGTTATCACTGATGGATGAATTTTTTGGCTACAATCAAATCAAGATAGCACCTGAGGACCAAGACAAAACAACTTTTACATGCCCATGGGGCACCTTCTACTTGAATGTCATGCCCTTTGGATTGAAGAACACAGGAGCCACTTACCAGCGAGCCATGAAAACAATATTTCATGACATGATGCATACCTTTATGGAAGATTATGTGGACAAATTGTTGGCCAAATCTTTCAGTAGAGACAGAAACTTGGAGATACTAGACAAAATCTTCACTCGACTAGAGAAGTTCAATGTACGACTGAATCCCAATAAATGTGTGTTTGGGGTGACATCGACAAAGCTATTAGGATATATAGTTTCAGAAAAGGGCATTGAGGTAGATCCTGCAAAAGTAAAAACCATCAAGGAAATGCCGCCTCTGAAGAATATCAGTCAGTTAAGGTCCCTTCAAGGAATATTTCAGTCAATCACAAGATTCATATCACAATTGGCCAATAAGACCCATCCTTTTACCCACTTGATATACAGGAACATCTCCTTTAGATGGGATGAGAAATGTGAAGCTGATTTCAATCAACTAAAACAATACCTAATGATTCCACCTATCTTAGTACCACTAATATAAGGAAAACCACTCTTACTATACATAGCAACAATTGAGACATCATTGGGAGCTTTTCTCACGCAAGAGGATTCAAAAGGAAAAGAAATGGCAATCTATTATATCAGTAGAATATTAAATGGCTATAAAATAAATTACACATCCATTGAAAAGGCTTGTCTAGTAGTAGTGTTCACCTCTCAACAATTGCGACATTATATGCTAACTCATACCATGAAGTTGATAACCAAAATTGTTCCATTGAAATATCTGCTCAATAAGGCAAATCTAACAGGAAGGCTGGCAAAGTGGGTAATGATGCTGAGTGAGTTTGAAATCTAGTACATTGAAAAAAAATCCATCAAGGGACAAGCCATCACGGATCAACTAGCTGAAGCACCATTACATGATGATCATCCTCTACACATTGAGTTCCCAGATGCAGATGTCTTTACCATAACAACCAAACAATGGATACTATATTTTGATGGATCATATAATCAACATGGATCAGGGGCCGAAATTATCTTCATCACTCTGCAACGGCATACTATTCCAAAATCATATAGACTGATGTTTCCCTACACCAACAACATGGCGGAATATAAAGCATTGATTATTGACATCAAGAAAGTTTTAGAGTGGAAAATCGTAGAGCTGCAAGTCTATGGAGATTCTCAACTGGTCATAAATAAAGTCAATGATGACTATCAGACAAAGGATGGCAAACTAATGCCCTATAAAAGAATGATTGATGACTTTAAGAAATATTTTGTTGCTATCAAATTTGATCAAATCCCAAGAATAGACAACAAAGTTGCTGATGCTATGGCCACTATTGCTTCTCGATTACAAATTCTAGATAAATGGAGCCATTATGAATTCATGGTGGAACAAGTCTTTATCCCTGCCTATGATGATCCCGAGTCCCAATTCATATGTCACCTAACTGACGCTGATACCTTGATCTATGTGAAGATCTACACCTATCTAAGAGATAACACCCTCCCACCCGACCTACCGCAAAACCAAAAATGAAACTTCATTCGTCAAGCCGCTCGACACACCTTTATCACAGATGTAATTTACTGATGAGGTCTTGATGGAACTCTCCTTCGATGTCTAGAATGCGATGAGTCTGAAACCACCTTATAGGAAGTTCACAAAGGTATCTATGGAACACATTCAAGTGGTCTTACCCTAGCAAAGAAACTCTTTCATTTGGGGTACTACTGGCCAAATATGGAGGAGTCCTTCCAATTTGTCAAGAAATGTCAGAAGTGCCAAATCCATGATAATCTTATTCATGCACTAGCACAAGAGTTGCAACCCTTTGCATAAAATTGGTAGTTTTTTCAATGGGGATTGGATCTTGTAGGTAAAATTCACTTGCCATCATCCAATGGACACAAGTTCATCATTACACCCATGGAGTACTTTACAAAGTGGGTCGAAGTTGTGCCTTGAACTACCATCATAGGAAAATAGATCTCATCATTCATCCTAAAATACATCATCTGTAGGTATGGTATTCCTTAGTCCATTATCACTAACAATGGCAGACCTTTCAAGAATCAAGATGTCTAAGAACTTTGTGAAAGGTTTTGGTGCAGGAGCACCCCAAAGTTCATCTAGGAGAGTTAACTAGAAGGCCAGGAATTGGCAATTTGTGTAGGCCAAATGTAGCAAACTCCTTCCATTTCTTGAGTTTGTGCCTTAGAGGCATTTGAGAATAGGTATTATGTTAATAAAGGTCATGTTGACCATTTTCTAGATTGGGGTTTGGCTACAAGGATGATTTAAGACCTTTGTAGACCTTCCTAGGTGTTAGTTTTCTTTAAAATTTTGCAAATAAGGCCTATTGAAAGCCACAAGCGGCCATGGAGTAGTTAGGGTCGATCTTAACTAAATTGGAGAGCCTATATATGGTGTGCCTTGACCTATAAGGAAGGTTGGAAGCTTTTGTAATGTTAAACATTCATGAATACCAGTGAGGATAGTGATAAGATAGTACAATTTTCTATGTTTTGTTTTGAATTTGTGTGGTCAGGAGCGATCATGGCACTGTGAGTAGATGTAGTATGTAGTGTAGTTGTGCTTAAAGATTTGTGTGATATAATTTAGTGAGTGTGTTCAATTTTCAGGCATGCTTTGTAGTTAATTTGTTTCTTTTTGAGTTACTATTATGACTGGCAGACTGTAAATAATGGAGGTTTAGTTACATTCCCACTATACTTTGTGTATGGGCCCTTGGGAATTGTGACTAAGCTCCATGTCTTTAAATAGGATAGGGTTAGGAGTGGTTAGGAGTCAAGGAATCATGGAGGAATTCTTCTCCTAGGTGAGCTTGACAGTGCCCGGCTAGGAAAGATAGGGAGTGCAAAGCACTTGGTTTGTAGGGGTTAACTTTCCCTGTCAAGTCACAGTGTGGAGAAGGAAGAAAGAGGCCTTGTAAAGACTTGGCATGAAGGAGGAGGTTTGATCAGTCCATTTTGAGGGAGAACAAGCTGACAGTTTGTTGTGTGGTAAGGAAATGGCTTACAAAAGGCCTAATTTGCTAAATTAAGGGTTAGGCTTGTGAACGGTCAGATGAGGATGAAGACCTCCAGAATCTTTGAGGGATGGGTATAAGGACCAGGAAGCCAAAGAAAAACTTATGTGTTCTTTGGAGAATTTAGGAGAGCTAACCTATTTCCTCGGAGAAGAAGACCTAATTAGAAAGCCTAGAACTAGTGGACTAAAACCCTAGATGAGGGTTTGGTGAAAGCGATGGACAAAGGAAGCAAGGTGGTTTATCTAGAACCAAGTAGTGATGGTGTGAACTAGGTGGAAGCTTCCCCACACCCCTAAAAAGATAAAATTGAGTGTTGAGATTTAGGTTAGCCTTTAGGGAAGATTAAGAGCTAAGGAAGAGTTAGAGGCATTGCACCAGATTTGAATTGGTAGATGGAAGTGTGATGGTAGTGGGGTTGGCAAGGTGAACTAGGGGAACCTAGACAAGCATTAGGTCCTATAGGTCAAGGTGGTGGAGTGTGACACCATAAGGATCTTCCAAGCGAGACCCAGAGCATGGAATAGTGATTGTTCCATCCAACCCTACCCTATCAGATTGGTATCAGAGCAAGTTAAAGATTTGGGATAGAATCTTGTATGTCAAACCTTGAATCTAGTGGTTCCACAACCATGGTGAGAAACATTGAGTTGGAAAAGAAGGTCAAAGATCAGGAGGACGATAATAGGAGGTTGAGATAAAGACTAGCTCAACTTGAGCAAGCATTGAGCAATGTGCAAATCAAGGCCGATGAGGTTAGTGATAGATTGGAGGGGAGGGTAACAAAGAGTGAAGAGGTTGCTAAGGAAGACAAGACCCCTGAACCTGAGCCTTTTTTTCAAGAGGATCCTTTCTTGAAGGCATTGAAAGCTTTGAGTGCGAAAGCACTTGAAGGCATACCATTGTTCAGGGGCAAATTGGAAGCTGATCTAGTCATGGATTGGATAGAAGGCATGGAGAACCATTTTGAGTGTGATGGAGTCACTGAAGCACAGAAGGTGAAGGTGGCCAAGTCTAGATTGAGAGGATCTACCTTGACATGGTGGAAATTCATTCAGACAGAGAGGGAAAAGGAAGGCAAGAAGCCTATTTCAACTTGGAAGGGTATGGTGGCAAAAGTGAGAGAAGCATACATACCAGATGATTATGAGATTCAGTTACATAAGAAGAGACAAAGCCTGAGGCAAAGAGGCCAAGATGTGAACACTTACACTGAGGAGTTTCAAAAAATTTGTATGAGGTCTAATGCTTCAGAAGATGAAAGTCTCAAGGTAGCTAGGTATCTTAACGGCTTGAAGTGGAACATTCAAGAAGAGATGACTCTTCTAAGTCCTAAAATAGTACACCAATGTTACCAATTGGCTATTAAGATTGAGGAAAGAAGCAAGAGGAAACATGATCAGGCTTCTAAGAGTAGAGGCAAAGGTAGAGATCAAAGAGATCAAAGAGGATAGAGAGGTGGATACCAAGGTAGAGGAACTAAGCAAAGAAACCAAGGAGAGTCTAAACTCACTGAGCAGGGAAGTGAAGCACCTTCTAGAGGAGATTATGGAATAGGTAGAGGATCTCAAGGAGGATCAAATAGAGGAAGAGGAGTAGGCAGGAGCAATTCATACTTTGCTAATATGAAGTGTTACCATTGTGGTCAAGTAGGCCATCCAGCTTATAGGTGCCCGGAGAAATCATCTTCATTGAACATTGAGAAGAGAGTGGCATATTCTCAAGAGGACACCATGAGTACTAAATCACTAGAGGTCAGTCACATTGAATCACAAATGGGGGAGAATCTGATGTTTAGGAGAGTTTTGATCAGACAACCGGTCAAGGAAGAGCCAAAACAAAGAAGAGCTTTATTTAGAGGGAGATGCAAAATACTTAGGAAAGTATGTAAGGTTATTGTGGATTCAGGCTCAATAGATAACATCATCTCAGAAGAGGTAGTAAGGAAGTTGAAATTGGAGAAGGTACCCCATACTAACCCCTACAAAGTAACATGGTTGAATAAAGGGCAGAGTTTTCTTGTCAATGAGCAAGTAACGGTGGAGTTTTCCATTGGAGGGTACAAGGATAAGTTGATTTGTGATGTGTTACCCATGGATGCATGTCATCTACTATTGGTCAGACCATGGCAGTATGATAGAAGTGCCATGTATGATGGGAAAGAGAATACCATTTATTTCAAAAAGGATGGGAAGACATTTAAATTGCAGTTACTGTCAGGAGAGGAAGAAGGACAGTCAAAGACACCTAGTGTCTTGTTAAGCAGTGGTAAAGAGTTCCTTTACAACCTACATCAAGGGGGGGAAGGATATGTCATCATGTTGCAACCTAAGGAAGAGGACAAGACTGAGAAAACAGTCATACCCGGAGCAGTCCAGAAGTTGCTTGAGAAGTATAAAGACATAGTGAGTGATGGTGCACCTACAACTTTACCTCCAAAGAGAGCCATTAGTCATTAGATTAACTTCATACCAAGGGATTCATTGCCAAATAAAGCAACTTATAAGCTTACACCGGATCAGAATATAGAGGTAACTAGACAAGTGCAGGAGTTATCGGATCAAGGATTGATTAGGAAGAGCATCATCCCATGTGCAGTGCCAGTGGTCTTAGAAACCAAGAGAGGAGGAAAGTGGAGATTATGCATTGATTCTGGAGCAATAAATAGAATCACAATCAGGTATAGGTTCCCTATTCCTAGGATTGAGGATTTGATGGATTGTCTTGGAGGAGTTCAGTACTTCACCAAGTTGGATCTCAAAAGTGGATACCATCAGATCAGAATCAAGGATGGAGATGAGTGGAAGACAACCTTTAAGACAAAAAATGGGTTGTATGAGTGGAGAGTTATGCCATTTGGCCTCTCTAATGCCCCTAGCACATTCATGAGGCTCATGAATGAAGTGCTCAAAGACTTTACAGGGATATTTGTGGTGGTATATCTTGATGATATACTCATCTTCAGCAAGATAGCAAAGGAACACCTAAAGCATGTGGAGTTGGTTCTTAGAAGATTGCAAGAGGAGAAGTTAGCCATCAACCTAGATAAGTGTGAGTTCTTTAAATAGGAGCTTGTATATTTGGGTTTTGTAGTGTCCCAAGGGTCATTGAAGATGGATCCAAGCAAGGTGGAAGCTATCCTAAATTGGCCTACACCAACCACAGGGACAGAGGTAAGAAGTTTCCATGGCTTGGCTCAATTTTATAGAAAATTCATAAGGAAATTTAGTGGCATATGTGCACCAGTCCTAGATACAATCAAAGGTGGTTTGAAAACTAAGTTTAAGTGGACTCAAGAAGCTGAGAAAGGTTTTAAGAAATTGAAACAAGAAGTGGCAACTCAAACTATTCTCTTATTAGCTAGCTTTGACAAGCTGTTTACTATGGAATGTGATGCTAGTGGAGTTGCAGTAGGAGGAGTGCTGAGTCAAGAAGGCAAGCCTATAGCTTTCTTCAGTGAAAAGCTCAATGAAGCTAAGAAGAAGTATTCTACCTATGATCTAGAACTTTATGCTTTAGTTCAGTCACTTAGGAAGTGGAGGCATTACTTTCTACCCAAGGAGTTTTTAGTCTTTATTGACAATCAGGCACTTAGTTATATCAACACCCAAGAGAAGTTGAGCAATAGACACTTGAAATGGATGGAGTACATCCAAGCTTTTAGTTTCACCATCAAGAACAAGAAGGGACAATTGAACAAGGTAGCAGATGCACTAAGCAGGAGATTGCTAACAGTGCAAGAGATACAGATCAAAAGCATTGGAATAGAGAGTTTCAAGGATCTCTATGGAGAGGATGAAGACTTTTTGGAGGCCTACAAGGTATGTTCTGACTTTGAGAATCATTTTCATAGCCAATAATCTTAATATACATTGCAAAGTGGATTGTTATTTAAAGGGAATAAATTATGTGTTTCAAAACGATCAATGAGAGAAAACCTCATTCAAGAAAAGCATAATGGTAGTCTGTGGACATTTTGGCATCAACAAGACATTAGAACTAGTGCAAAGGTTCTACTATTAGCCTAAGTTGTCAAGGGATTTCAGGAGGTATGTGGAGTAATGTGTAGTGTGTATGAAATCTAAGGGAGGAGCTAGTAATGCTGGTCTATATCAACCCCTACCCATTCCTAACAGACCATGGGAGTGTGTTAGCATCGACTTTGTGGTAGGACTCCCTAAGACCAAGACAGGATTTGACAATGTCTATGTGGTGGTGGATAGATTTAACAAGATGAGTCACTTTATCCCTTGCAAAACCACTCATGATGCTAGCTATATAGCTCACCTTTTCTTCAAGGAAATTGTAAGGATCCATGGATTGCCTTTGAGCATTGTTTCAGACAGGGATGTGAAGTTCATGAGTCACTTTTGGAAGACTCTATGGAGTAGATTAGGTACCAGCCTATGTTTTAGATCAACTTACCATCCTCAGACCGATGGTCAAATAGAGGTGGTTAATAGGGTGTTAGGTAACCTTCTAAGGTGCCTAACCAAAGAGTATGGACAGACATGGGACATGGTTATCTCACAGGTTGAGTATGCTTATAATGATAGTCTGAACCGGACCATAGGGAAGAGTCCTTTTGAGATTGTGTATGGAATGCACCCAAGAGGTATATGTGAGCTCAAGTATCTAGGAGCTATGGAACATAGGAGTGGACATGCAGAGGACTTCACTCAGACCATGAAAGAGATTCAGGAGCAGGTAAAGAAGATAGTCACCGAGGCTACACAAAAATTGAAGAATAAGGTAGATTTGTCAAGAAAAGATTTGCAATTTGTAGTAGGAGACTATGTTATGGTCCACCTCAACAAATCTAGGTTGTAGAAGGGTACATCAACCAAATTGCAGATGAAAAGAGTGGGACCATGCAAGGTGTTAGCCAAGTATGGGAAGAATGCATACAAGGTGGACTTACCTGCAGATTTAGGGATTTCACCAGTGTTCAATGTAGCCGATTTGATCAGGTATAAGGGATCAATTAGTGACATGGATCAAAATAGTAGGGATATCTTCAAGGATGTAAGCAACATACCCTTACCTACTCAAGACAAGCTTTAGGTAGAAAGGATCTTAGAGTCTAGGGTGAAGAAATCTACAAGCCATAAAGTGTACATAGAGCATCTTGTCAAGTGGAAGAACAAACATGAGTCTAAGGCTACATGGGTGGATGAAGCTCAGTTCAAGAAGCAAGGAATTGACCCATCTCTAATCTCTCCCCACTTTCCTTAATGTTTGTGCAGAGGGGGAGAATGGTGCAGGAGCACCCCAAAGTTCATCTAGGAGAGTTAACTAGAAGGTCAGGAATTGGCAATTTGTGTAGGCCAAATGTAGCAAACTCCTTCCATTTCTTGAGTTTATGCCTTAGAGGCATTTGAGAATAGGTATTATGTTAATAAAGGTCATGTTGACCATTTTCTAGATTGGGGTTTGGCTACAAGGATTATTTAAGACCTTTGTAGACCTTCCTAGGTGTTAGTTTTCTTTAAAATTTTGCAAATAAGGCCTATTGAAAGCCACAAGTGGCCATGGAGCAGTTAGGGTCGAGCTTAACTGAATTGGAGAGCCTATATATGGTGTGCCTTGACCTGTAAGGAAGGTTGGAAGCATTTGTAATGTTAAACATTCATGAATACCAGTGAGGATAGTGATAAGATAGTACAATTTTCTGTGTTTTGTTTTGAATTTGTGTGGTTAGGAGCGATCATGGCATTGTGAGTAGATGTAGTTGTAGTATAGTTGTGCTTAAATCTTTGTGTGGTAGAATTTAGTGAGTGTGTTCAATTTTTAGGCATGCTTTGTAGTTAATTTATTTCTTTTTGAGTTACTATTCTGACTGGCAGACTGTAAATAATGGAGGTTTAGTTACATTCCCATTGTACTTTGTGTACAAGCCCTTGGGAATTGTGACTAAGCTCCATGTCTATAAATAAGATAGGGTTAGGAGTGGTTAGGAGTCAAGGAATCATGGAGGAAGTCTTCTCCTAGGTGAGCTTGACAGTGCCTGGCTAGGAAAGACAGGGAGTGCAAAGCACTTGGTTTGCAGGGTTACCTTTCCCTATCAAGTCATGATGTGGAGAAGGTAGACAGAGGCCTTGCAAAGACTTGGCATGTAGGAGGAGGCTTCATCAGTCCATTTTGAGGGAGAACAAGTTGATAGTTTGTTGTGTGGTAAGGAAATGGCTTACAAAAGGCCTAATTTGCTAAATTAAGGGTTAGGCTTGTGAACGGTCAGATGAGGATGAAGACCTCCAAAATATTTGAGGGATGGGCATAAGGATCAGGAAGCCAAAGAAAAACTTATGTGTTCTTTGGAGAATTTAGGAGAGCTAACCCATTTCCTCGGAGAAGAAGACCTAATTAGAAAGCCTAGAACTAGTGGACTAAAACCCTAGATGAGGGTTTGGTGAAAGCGATGGAAAAAGGAAGCAAGGTGGTTTCTCTAGAACCAAGTAGTGATGGTGTGAACTAGGTGGAAGCTTCCCCACACCCCTGCAAAGAGAAAATTGAGTGTTGAGATTTAGGTTAGCCTTTAGGGAAGATTAAGGGCTAAGGAAGAGTTAGAGGCATTGCACCAAATTTGACTTGGTAGATGGAAGTGTGATAGTAGTGGGGTTGGAAAGGTGAACTAGGGGAACCTAGACAAGCATTAGGTCCTATAGGTTAAGGTGGTGGAGTGTGACACCATAAGGATCTTCCAAGAGAGACCCAGAGCATGGAATAGTGATTGTTCCATCCAAACCTACCCTATCAGGTTTCATATCTAACATCAGTTTTCTACACTATACTACCCCCAAGGCAACAACCAAGTAGAGGCGTCAAACAAAACTATTTTAAAGATCCTCAAGAAAATCGTCAATGAATCTAGACGTGATTGGCATACCTAGCTAAACCCTGCTATATGGGCCTATCATACAAGCATCCACATACCCACAGGACCCACACCATATGCCCTTGTATGCAGATCATAAGTTGTCGTACCTATTGAGGTTGAGCTACTATCACTTCGAGTGTCCTTGAAGAGTATCATTGTAGATGAAGATTATAGGGTGTCTAGACTACAAGAGCCGGAGTTGCTAGATGAATGCCGTCAGTCAGATGTTAATCATTTGAAAGCATATCAATAGAGAATGTCTAGGAGCTACAATCAAAAGGTTAAACCAAGGAAATTTTAGGTAGGTGACCTAGTACTGAAGGAAAATCCTTATAATCAGCAGGATTGAGAAAAGAAAGGAAAATTTGAGCCAAATTGGTTAGGCCCTTTTGTTATTGTATCAGTCTTTAGATCGGGGGCATATCAGCTGTCCACACCAAAAGGGGATCTATTTGAGGAACTGATGAACAACCTTCATCTAAAAAATTTCTACACAATGCATCTAGTGCATGCTTAAAAGTCCTGAAAAAATCATAAAAATTAGAAAAATTCCTAAAAAAAATTAAAAAAAGTCCTAAAAAAAGAGTAAAAAATAAAAAAAATCGTTACCTTGATTAAAACCTGGTAAGTAGGCATCTTGGTAACACCAAAAAAATTATATAATCTGAAAGGTGCAATAAAAGCAAGTAGTGAAAACCTGGCAAACACACACTATTTGTGAGGGATCAACTTCTCTCTCTATTGAAATGTGTGTTGGCCATCTGCTTTTGCTAGCATTACGCACACATGCCTATCATAAAATGAGCTTCACATACATATCCTGGCATCACGGCTATGTTCCACTTTGGCTTGGTGATCATTGTACATATCCATAATAATTGGTTTGTTTTCCACTAGGGCCAAATCTCTCTCTTGAGCTTAAACCAACAAACAAACAACAACAAAATAAATATGATAAACACAACAATCTCATGGAAACATTACCAAGTGAACATCAATCATAGTCAATCAGACCAATCCAATCATCCAAATCAACTATCCACTTCAACAAAATGACCAACAAACCAAATCTCAGTGGATGATCTTCTAAATCACAGTTTAATCACTTTTGCACAAATGCTCATATGTATGTATCATGATAGTTGTTATTATTTCTCTGAGCAACTCAAGGATGTCATGAACTAGAGAAGCTATGATTAAGAATGATATTTTCTTTGTCTGATGTTTGTGAGTTACTCATTAGTACTATGTAAATTCATCATGGGACATGATCCATGAAATATCACTGATGACATTCTGAATTTACATAGGAATGGATTAACTCTTGTCTATTTTACACAAGCAATACTCAGGTCATCACTGTTCAATTATTCCTAGATGCTTGTATTAACTTGCAATATCAAAAACTCATGGAAGTGGTACTCAGGTCATCATGGTCTAATTACACCATCGATGTTTGTACTCACTTTCAACATTTTAAAAGCTCAATGATGATACAAAGCATAATGAATCAGATGGCAACATGAAATAGTTAGGTTTGCATGGCTAAGATAGATTGCATTCATATTAGTTCTACATTTTCATTATAGATTTTTCCAAGGATGGCAATTGTCAACATGATGCTATCTCTCATTAAAAGATTGAGTACACTTGACATAACAAAAATATCATTCATTTGCATTATCATTTTCATAATCCATACATTAGAAAGCATTATCATATCATACATATAATCCTGCATTTTCACTATAAAATCCAAAAACAAAGCATCATCAAGCATACATTTACATATTACATCATATACCTACATCATACAATCATCTAAGCATTAGATCATATATTTGCATCATGAAATCCAAAAGAAAGCGTTTATCCTAAATCATTCATCATGCATCCATCATCATCCATCCATCCATGCATGTACATAAATCACATTGCATAAATCTAGAAATAAAACATTGTCATAATTCATACACTCATACATGTCATCTGTCCATCTATCTATTTATCATATAAACTTCAAAAAATCCAAAAATATAGCATTTTTCATAAACCATATAGCCATACATGTTATGATAAATTCATCCATTCATCCATATCATAAATCTATCCATATATAACATCATAATCCATACATTCATCTATAGCATACATGTAGTCATACATTTAGGTCATATACGTGCATTAGAAAAATACAAAAAAATAAAGTGCATCCCATATCATTTATAATATTGCATCCATTTCATACATCATAATAAACACATCATCCATACCACATCATAGCATATAATATTTAATCCTTACATTTGCATCATCATTTTAGTAATGCATGCATACACAACCATCAAACATCGCATAACATAAAAAAGATAAATAAACATGCATCCATCATAAACATCCATCATAAAAGCATATAAACAATATGTGGATCACAAATCGCCACTACACATCATATATAACCTCAAAATAATAATGTCAAGTGTACAATGATATCAGAAAATGAGAAATGATATATCATAAAAAATGGTGGGACAATCAACAAGTCCTCGAATAAATCAACATGTACATCAGTCTATCAGTATGTTAGTCAAAATACATCAAAATCTGGCATCCAGGACACTATGTGGTGCTACCCCCAGACAATGTTGGTCTTGCTGCACTTGCCCCTTTGACACTTGCTGCACCTACCCCTCTGGCACCTGATGCCCCTGCCCCTGGAGCTCTACTTGGTGGACCCCCCTGAAGTTGTTGCATGACACCCCTGTTGGTGGTCCTTGACTAGGTTTGACCAGATTGAGACTGTGCGTAGCTCACTCGTTGCTCAACTGGCACTGCATCATGATATTTACCTCTATAAAACTCTACCTCTTGGGTAGTACGATGAATCTCTCAAAGATAATCAGCTGTGGTGGTACCCTTAGCTATGCTCTGTAACCTATCCACTATGGCCACCACCTATTCTCCTTGCCATTTGGATGCATCCCTCTCTGCCATCAAAGTGGCAATTTGGGCCCGTTCCCATCCCTATGCCTGCAGCTATGTTTGGACCTGAGCTAGCTGACCTTGCAATGTCTGTACCTATCCCTATAATGTAGCGACTTGAGCCTAGGCCTGAGCTAGCTGCCCTTGCAATGTTTGGACGTATGTCTGCAAGGAAGCTATCTGAGTTTGTTGCCACTGTGAGGGTAGACGAAGCAGAAGCTACCGCTGTCTGTTGGATGCCATGGACCTCCTCCTCCTCGGTACTAAAAAATCAAGGATCTCTCTACCACCTCCTTTTCCACCCTCATCACCACCCCCACATCCTCCACCTCCATCATCTCCTCCATCATCTCCTCCGTCATCACCTCTTGCCTCCTCCTCTGCCTCCTCCTCCTCTCCATACCCTCCATCTCTCCTCCTCCTCAATGCTTGTTCTGGTGCGCTCTCACCAACCTCAAAAATGGGCACCAACTCATTTGGACTGGAAATATGTGAGAAATGATGCATGTGGAAATCTTGATCATAATCATCTATCATTGAGGCATTTGTAATCTCCAGATGATATTCCCATTCCACTACCTGTAGTCTAGGGAACTCATCACAAGCTGCATCATAATCCAATGCAGGCCCCCACTCTAGAATATCCTATCTTCATCAAGCATAATGGGCTACTCCCTGAGGCATACCCTGCACCTTGTCGAACTGTTGGAGCACCCTCATGGCTAAGAATCTCTCAATAACATAAGGAGTCTGGTCGATCAAATATCTAGTACTGCATACAAAGGGCATCTCGATAAGATTCTCTTGCCCTGCCTCATAGTCCACATATGGCTTCCATATAATTGAATCCTGGTCATCCAACACACGTCACCAATACTCTAACTTTCCTAGCTTATGCTAGACAAGTGGACTTGTATATCCAAAAATATAGGGTTTCCCTACTGGTTGATCCCTTCTTGCCACTGGTCATGTGATCGCTATGTGCTTCTAGGCCCAGAGCTGCAACAAAGTGCATCTTGCCACGAGACTGCTAGCACCAAGATATATAACCTGATGAAGATCGTGATACAAATGTGCAAGCATGCAAAAAACCCATGCATATCTTGTACCATGTGCAATCATAGTCTTCAACACCTGACCCCAGCCAAATAAAAATCCCTTCGACCTACAATCGAGGCAGAGAAAACCACCGATGAATCTTGCCAATATGCACAGTAATGATTGATGTGTAGCAATCAGATCTCGCCAAGAAATCTCATATCCACGAAGTTGATCATCCTACAAAATCCTCCAGATGGAATCAGTCCCTCCCTGCTCCTCATGGTCGTAGACAACTAAATCACCCATGACAGGAATCCGTAGAATCTGATATACATCCTTCGGGGTCATGGTAATATCATCGGTAGCCAAGTGAAAAGTATTGTGGTTACCATGCCACCACTCTGCAAGCACAGTCAAAAGTCCCCTATTAATCTGGTACTGGGGCATGTCAATGAGAGAAGTCAATCCGCACTTGGCAATGATATCCAGGTCATCCTGGACCAGCTATGGGATCACCCATGTCCTTGAGAAGCGCTCCTGAATCTGGAGTACTCCTAAGCCATCCTCCTATGATCATAACATATCACAAGTCAACATATCAATCAACCTATCAATCAATCAAATTAGCTCAAAATAAAATTTTGATGAAATCTCAAGGAGCACCTATCCTATCATTGATTCTCATTCATCATGAGATCGATCATCAATCATCCTATCACTGACTCTCATTTGTCATGAGGTCAATCAATAGTCATTACCTATCCTACTATCAATCCTCGCCTATCATGAGGACGATCATCAAACTATCAATCAAAATCATCATATCATCGACTGACGTAATCATCAACCATCAAAAACTAGGAGGAAACAATAAAAAACCATCATTTTTTCCCAATGCGCTAAAACAATGTTTCTATGCGCTAATTTTCCAAATACACTAATTTTTTTTCCCAATGCGCTAACACAATCTTCCTATGTGCCAAATTCCCAAATGCACTAGAAAATTGACTCTATGCACCAGAACAGTGCCCTAATGTGCTATTTGACTGCATGCGCTAAAGGACTGACTCCATGCACTACTTTTTCCACCTGATGCACTAGATCTCCTATGCGCTAATTCAAACTCTCTATGCGCTATATCGGCAACCTAATGTGCTAAACCTGAACCATGCTTGTTTTCAACCCTATGTGCTATAGCGGGTTCTAGACACACTAAAACACCTACCAGATGCACTAAAACGTGTCTAAAACCAGTTTTTAAACATAGACAAAAGTGGGAAAATTCAAATTAAAAATCAACAAAAGGTGGTTTTCGGGGTACGTACCAGAGGTCCATACTTAGTTGGATGCTAGTGGCGACGATCTCGCTCAAATCTGTGGGTGTGGTGGAAAATCTTGTCCATCTTGGCTCTCTCACTCACTCTGAATATCCACAATGCAAATGCACAAATGACTTACCTTTTTACCTTTTCAACTATTTAAGTGGGTTAAAGTGGGTAATTAAGTGACATTTATTTTATTTTTCAACATGGGCCTTTAATCAACTAATCAACACTGTGGTAGGTTCACTTACAATTTTTGGGAGATAAATCGACACACCATTATAAAATTCGAAAAATCATCAGAATATTATAAAAAAATCATTTTATCATCAAAATTTTCAAAAATTCAAAAATTCCCCGATTTATCTCCCAAGGGGGCATACATCAATCATCACTGAAAAATTAGCATTCGGGGCATGTCAAATTTTTTATCATCACAGTCTGACAAATTTTTGTTTGAAGCAATGTGTTTGTGAACTCACTTCATAGAGGGGAAAAATGTGTACACATAAAAATGGTCTAGAGTACAATTAATTAAATACGAGTTATTTAATTAATCTTAAATTCTTCTACTAGTATAAATAAATTGATAAATTTATTTGTATAGTTCACCCCTTTAATTCTTCTATTAAAAAATCATCTTCCCTCTTGAATTAATTAAATATACAAATTTAAATAATTTGTTATTTGATTATTTCCCTCCCTTAATTAAATTTGAATTTTTAATTCAAATTTGTCACATTGTCCATAATTTTCTAACTTCCTCCAAATCACCCTCCACATCATCACATGTCACATGATTTCATTTATTTCTAATTTTCAAATTAGGAATATTCATCCAACCTCCTAACCTCCTTGGAGACACATGGATCCTCCTTCCAATTGATGCTCTTTGACACTTGGATGATTTGCCCTTCCAAATGGAGCAGCCTCCATGAATTCCTCCAACCTCTTTGTGCTCCACCATTGATCTCTCAGGATCATGATCTCGACCATCCATCTCTACCACCTCATTCGAGGCTTGGAAAAATCTATAAATAGGAGACCATTCTACAACTTTTCAATAGAGGATTTGATCATAAACTTATGCTGCAGGAATTATCTTAGTAATTGAGAGAATTTTAGAGTTGCATATCATTTAGCATTGTTATCATGACAATTTTACTTTTTAGAATTTTAGTATTGCATTAGTTTTTATTATGTTTATCATAGAATTGCATTTAGATTTTCATTACATCAATAGTAATATCTTAGTATCATTTACATAGTAGCCATCTCATATTTCATTCAACCTTCATATCAAAAATACAAAAATATTTTAATGTAGGCATGTAGCTTTGCATTTCAAAAATCTTCTCGTCTCTTAGGTTGTCATCTTGTGAATTCATGTGCAACACCTAAATAAATCCGAGAGCATGAATTAGAAGATCCTTAAGATTAAAGAGGAATGAAACAATTTTAAAGAGTAGATATGGCAACTTGTTTTTGTTATTTCAATCTCTTTATGTAAGACGTTTCATTGATATGTGTTGGATTTTACGTTGTTAATTCCCCATTTTTATACCACACAAGTATGATTTCATATTGATTTAATGCATTAAGAATAGGCTTATCATCAATTTGATCAAGTTGCTCAATTTTTCTTACATTCCTACCCCTCTTAAAACACAAGAGGGCAACATGCTAGGCTCAAACCTCGTGGGAGCCATATTTTACTCCACATATTGTGACCAGATGAAACAAAATAGTAACAAAGATTTAACCTATACCTGCACAATGAGAAAATGTTGCTAGATAAAACAAAGCATATGATAATTTTTTTTGATAACTCTCTTGTTTTCCTGGAGATCTATGGTATGCGAGCTATTTTAATGTTTATAAGGATCAAGATATATGTTTATGGATTTTTTCCTATGTATTGATTGGTGATCCTTCATTGCTCTAACCAAATCTTTCTCACAAATGTAGGAAAACTGGAGCAGCAGGGGGCAAGCAACAACTAGAGGCTGGATGAGTAGGAGGATTGAAGCTGATGCAAGGAAACTCAATTGGGATTCATCATTCAGGCAATGACGGGTCCCCCTTCTTTACATATGCTTTTCCTTTTATTTGTGAATGTATAGTTTTTTCTTTATATGCATTAAAATAGTCAGTCCCTCGGATTGTAAGGGACACTATACACTTATGATTATCAATAAATACTACCTTTACAATTAATTTTGGCTCTCTATTGCATTGTGTGCAATTGCATAATCAAATAATGTAGTCTTTTGATAATTTCTTTTTTGCATATAAATGAAAATTAGCAAAAAATAATGTACCCTTTTGTTTCACTAAATCCATATCATCTACATCCATTACCATTGCTTCCATGGCTTCATTAAATCTCAAGAGTATAGTATGACATGCAACTTCATGATCAACATGTCAGGTACATGCTTGGGAAAATTATAGGGTGCCTTTGCGGTGCCATAGATCTTCCTATATGTTAACAACTCATATAGGGAGTAATCTTTTAGGTTCTCCAAGATTCTGATCATGTCTTCAAACAACCTAGGGAACCTTTTCTCAATAATAGCTCATGCAAGGGAGCAAAGAATCAGTCACAAATGTGCTCATATTTGGATGAATATTTGTCGTCCCATCAGTCCTAGCAATAAACATGGACAAAATGACATAGGATGCTCCATGTCCAATTCATCCCCAAAGAATTTGTTAGCTGCACAAATAATATAACACAAGTAAGAGGTTGTATAGAATTTTGGCTTTGTGCCCACTAGAGGATACTCGACTCTTATTATTTGATTACACAAAGTGAGTGACAAAACAACTACCTAGTTTAAAATTTGCCCTTCTTTAAGCAACATATGTAGCAATGAGACTTAGGATTATTGAAAATGAGAAGCATCCTTCTCCCCATACAACCTGCTAACTAGGGCCACTATTTTTTTTACTGAACCCTTGAGGCTGATGGAAGGGTACCATTTAGTGTTCCTAGAAGTTAATTGTCTAACTCCTCCTCTTGAGGTTTAGGCTATGTTTCAGGCTTGAAAAATAGGCACTTTTTTTGTAACATCCACTTCTAGGACCCATGGGTGATATGGCATAGGGCCTTGAACCACCACATAGGTGTTATAGAGAGAGTGTTTGGTGTAAAATCCAAACTTAAGTCCTATAGAGAGAGGGGGTGGCGCTAGACTCCAAGCACCAAAAAACCATAAAATAGTTAACAAGATGTATATTTAGCGCTGTTTAAATCCAATCTGGTCATGCATGACATTTATTAAAGTTACCATGACATGAGAACTCTGTGCTCTCCTTTTATTTCCATTTCTTAATATCACTGTGATCTTAGGATATAATATTCTTTTTTCCTTTATTCTTTGAATGTATTTGTATAAATGGTACTATGGGGATGGTTGAAGCACAACTCTATTTTACATTTATGGTTTAGTTTTTTGTTTGTAAGCAAGCTATGACATGCAACAATACTTGAGCATACAAAGAATAGTTCTTCAGGACATTTTGTACTTTGATTATACTATTTTTAAGTGACCTTTGCAAAACAGTCCTTGTACCCTAATTATTATTGATTTTTCTGAGTTAAATAATCAAGATAAGAAGTTTTTGGGTGGCTTTATAGTTTATTGGTAGTTTTATCCCTTTAAACTCATATTGAAGCATGCAAAGAATATTTCTTCAAGACATTTTGTACTTTGATTATACTATTTTTAAGTGACCTTTGCAAAATAGTCCTTGTACCCTGACTATTATTGATTTTGCTAAATTAAATAATCAAGAAAAGAAGTTTCTATGTGGATTTATAGTTTATTAGTAGTTTTATCTCTTTAAACTCATATTTAAGCATGTAGACTTTGTTACGAGCCAATTTAAATCTGAAATTGAATGACTCTGATTTGGATTTGATGTGGTTGAACAATATTCGGTAACCACAACTATAGGGGAGATACATTGGCATAATTGAACCCTGCTCTGAAACACCACACTTCTTGATGGAATTTTTATAGAACTTCTATTCTTATAATGCAGAATTTTCCACCATCATGTATAACTAAAATTGGTATCCCCACCACTTCATAGGATGCATTTTTGTGCCAAAGTAGTGTGCTCTTAGAAACAACATCATCAATGGTTTAACCTCAAAATCCTTCACACATAGCAGGATGTAACAAAGGAATTTATTCTTATCAAATAGACATATTGAATAAACTATACTCATTAAGTAGAAGGTTATCAAGTTGTTTTAACCTCACACTTAACCTGGGAAAAATTCCCTGAACCTAGCTTGAAATACAGGCTATTGCTTTGTATATTTTATTCTTAGTTCCCATAATGTCTCTTATGTCTTCGGTTTTGGACTTGGGATGATTCAATTTATTAACTATGGAAGTTCATCATTAAGTACCTTGAAACCACTCACCAAAATGGTATTGTAATGATCAGTTAATTTTTCTGCTCTTATAGAATATAAATACTGATTCTCTTTCTCAATTAAATACAAATAAATGTGGACATGTAAGTACATTTCTGTGGAGGAACAAAATGTTTGCTCATTTTTTCTTCACCTTTTGTGGATAAATACTAGAAAAACACTAAGCACCAATATGATTGGAGAAGGGTTTTACCTCAGGAACATTATCTCAAGAAGCAACTGGGGGTATGACTGAGTTCTGTCTAGTTATTGATCCCATAAGCCATGATTTTGTTCTTTCAATCAAGGGAAAAGTTTTTATTTGTTGTCCTTATGCATTTTCCTTTGACCTCTTACAAAAGGAGCTGAACAATGCATTGTCTTTCTGGTTTCACAAGAAACTTGGAAAGTAGACTTATATGATATTGATGCCACTTCAACAGTAGAAGGACATTGCCTACGCCTATCAAATGGAGGGGAATAAATAAACCCGAGTCAAGTGATTCAGTTGTACTGAAACAAGTTTAAATATGGAAAGAAGTTTTGCACATTGGAATGTAGAAAAGGCCAAAGATATAAAATCCATTTCCTTTTATTTAATTAAACAATGATATCTACATTCCTATTTGAAAAGAAAATTTATCCAGAAATCCTACAACAATTGAAATAAAAGTAGAACACCAACTTGTCAAGCAGTCTACATAATAATAAACACTCATAAATGAAATACCTGGAGCACAACCAGCTACTGATGAAAATGGATCATATAGATTAAGGAAGGAATACACTAGAAGTCAAGGAAAACCATACAATTTGAATATTCTTCTCATAGAATGTTGCAAATTCCATAAAATTTGAATTCTTTGAAAACAATAGCCATATAAAATTCATTTTTCCCAAGTCCTACTCTCTCAAGGTTAACAATCTCAATCTCACTAATAGTGATTACTAAGAAAGTTAATTCCACCAACTCTACCAAAAATTTTATTGTAGGAACAATAAAAGAAGACGTTTGAAAGGAACTCCATGAAAACCAAGCTCTCTAAATGGTATATAAAAATCTAGTTTAAAATATTTTAAATGAGTCTGCTCCCATAACTTTGTTACTCGCTTGACAAATCCTTGAAACTCTGTATTGATTTTATTTTTCCTGTCCCTCTCTTGCTGTTCTTCCTCAATTTCATCAGGATCATACATTGACGTTCTTGCCCCTCCTAAAGTTTGGACCACATCCATTACCTCCACATAAAATTGGACATCCTTGGTCTTCTTGGTTCACACCATGATATGGTTATGCAAATGAAAATAAAGCGAAGTAATCATCTCCTTCTCCGCTGGTTGGAAGAATGCATGCTTAATTTTTTGATACATGATATGAAATCTCTCTTTCACTCTCATGGTTGAATACCAAAATCCATTATGGTGGGCCTCCAAAGTTCCAGTCATCTTTCTTCCTCTTCCACCAAATGCTGGCATATTTTACTAATGTTTATTAGAATTGTTGCATGTTTTACATCATTGGAATGACATATTAGCTACAACTTTTTAAAAATTTTATTATGGTATGCGCACTTTGATATGATGTAATATGATTATGGTTTTGTTTCATATGTTGTAATATTAGATATATAACAAAAAAAAAATTATTGCATGAAATAAATAATAAATTTTCATTTTAAATGTTTTTTTTGCAGAACAGGGGTCTTCTAGAAGATAAAGATGATCCTCATGATATAGATCCAGAATATGTTGGTTATGGTACAAATCACATGGCAAAGGATGATGATGACACAAATACAAAAGACACTGAGGCTGATGATGATGATGATGATGATCACGATGGTGATGATGATGAGGCAGTTGCTGGTAGTAGCCAGTGAAATTCATGATCATATAGATTGCATCATGCATCATTGCTGATATATCAATATGATGCCTCTTTTCATTGTTACTATTATATGTATCATTTTTATGGCCTATAGTACCATATTATTGAGTTGTATCATTTTGACTTATATCATTTGGACATGTATCATCTTGACTTGTATCATTTTGAGTTACATAATTTATCATTTTTACTTATATCATTTGTACATGTATCATTTTAACTTATGTCTATTGTTGGACATGTATCATTTTGACATGTTATTGATCTACTGGCATTTTTACTTTCACTTGTTTTAGTTATATATGATGATGATCTTATCAATATTGACTTGTCAATTTATATATATTGAAAGTGGTCAATGATTTTTGGATGGATATTTATTACGTATGATAATTTTAATTTACTGCTCAAGATGGATGTTGTCAAATTTAATTAAATTATAGATATTTGACTCACTTGTTTTAATTATAGATGATGATCATGTTATAATAATTATCTTGCTATTTAATCATATGAGTTAAATAATTAAATTACTTACTCTATAATCATATGAGTTATTTAAGATGCATGATATATTTAACTAATTAAATTGAAATAAAACATATTATTTAATTTACTTACTCTATAATCATATGAGTTATTTAAGAGGTATGATATATTTAACCAATTAAATTGAAATAAAACATATTAAATTAATAAATGGAAGCAAAAAAAGAAGCATTTTTTAGAAGAAAAAAAGGAAGCAACAATGGAAGCAAAACTAGAAGCAAACCAGAAGCAATCTTGGAAGCGAAACTTGGCGTTATATAGGAAGCAAAAACAAAAGCAATTCAGCTAGCAAACAAAGAAGTAATAATGGAATCAATTTTAGAAGCAACAATAATAGAATCCATATTAGAAGCAACAAAAGACACAAAAATGGAAGCAAAGATAGATACAACAAGCAACGTTATATCAGAAGCAAAATTGGAAGAAAATCTGTAAAACCAAAAGCAAAATTGGGAGCAAAACTGGAAGCAAAAATATAAGCAAACCTGGAAGCAAAACAAGAAGCAAACTTGGAAGCAACACAAGAAGCAAAACTAGAAGCAAAATCGGAAGCCAAATTGGAAGCAATAAAATCTGACACAAAATTCGACACAAAATTTGGCATAAAATCTGTCTCAAAAAATGGTGCCAAAGTGAACATGCAATTTGGTGCTGAGTTTGGCACTAGTAGAAGTATCCAATTCATGGACTCAAATGCACAAAATTTTGGCACCATTTTAGGCACTAATTGCCTATTTTTTTGTAGTGAATAGATACCCATGATCAATAATAGAGCAGTTGATGCAATGGAAACTATTGGGTCATTAATGGATATTCCAAAGAATAGCTCAAGATATGAATTCCTTGTGGAATAACTTCTCATACCAGCATTCAAGGTTTTAGAGTCAGAATTCATGTGTGAGTTTGTTGGTCTTGGTTCACCTTGGTACCATGATATTTTCACCTACCTACATAGAGGTACATTCCCTACTGATTTACCCCTAACTCACATAAAACCTTTATCAGAAGAGCCTCACAATTGTCATTGTTGGAAATACCCTATATCGTATAAGTTTTGATAACACATTACTCAGATGTCTTAACCAGGAGGAAGCTTATGTTACTTTGAAATAAATACACAAAGGCATATGCAGGTCACATTCGAGTGGTGTAACCCTGGCTAAAAATTTGTTGTGAACAAGATATTATTGTATCATGGGGTAGGAGTCACATTAGTTTATGAAAAAAATATTTACAATGTTAGTAGCATGGAGATCTTATTCATACTCCAACACAAGAGCTCCAACTAGTTGTATCTCCATGGCCATTTTCTCAATGGGGGTGTTATGTCATTGGAAAAATTACACCCACTTCTTCCAATGGACACAAGTTCATTATTACCTCCATAAAGTATTTTACGAACTAGATAAAATCTATTCCTATGACATATATCATTGGGAAAAAAATCTCCAAGTTCATCCTTAATTACCTCATTTTCCATTATGATGTTCCAAAAGTCATTATCATAGATAATAGAATACTCTTTAAAAACTTGGATTTAAGAGATCTATGCAATAAATTTTATGTCCAACATTTTTTCTCAAACCCATACTATCTCCAAGGAAACAACCAAGATGAAGCCTCAAATAAAACCATTATCAATATTATCAAAAAGATGGTTAATGATGTTGTCTAGGATTGGCATTTGCAATTACATCCTGCTCTTTGGGCGTATTGAACTAGCATTAGAACACCAACTGGTGCTACACCTTACTCCCTTGTCTATGGTAATAAAGCCATTTTTCATATTGAAATTGAGCTCCCATCATTGAGAGTGTCTTTATAGAACATGATCACTGAGGAAGAATACATAGTATTAAGGCTAAATGAATTGGAATTGTTGAATGAACAATGTCTAGAAGCACTCAACCATCTTTAGGTATACCAAAAAAAACTCAACATGAGTTATAATAGAAAAATCAAGGGTCAAAACTTCCAAGTAGGAGATCTTGTATCAAAAGAAAATTAGAAGAACATGTTAGGAAAAAATAGCAAAGGGAAGTTTGAACCAAACTGGCTGGGAGCCTTTTTCATCACAACTCATTACGGATCAGGAGCTTATCAACTCACAACACTAGAGAGAGATCCATTATAGGAACCTATGAACAACATGCATCTCAAGAGAAAAAACCACTTTAGTGGCACTTTGGGAAAGTACCTTGGTGAAAACCTGGTAAACAGGTGCCTTACACAAATAAACTTCATCCCCATCTATTAATGACTTATCACTCCATCCCATCCATAATAAAATTGGAATTTATTTTCCACCCATCCACTTTCACCCTTACCATGGCTTGGTGTTCAAGAAAATGTTCATTAATACTATTGAGTTGTACCCTTAAGTCATCCTATCTGATTCATAGAAAAGTTCCATAACACTCAGCTGGGGGAAATTTATTATACTTGGTGATGACATTGGATTCTTGTATTATTTAAGTCTTGTAAATAACATTCTTGAAAATCCCCAAAACATGGGAAAACATCAAAATCTCAAAAACATCCAAACATTTGTAAAACCAAAAATCCAAAAACATCTATAAAGTTGCAAAGGTCAAAATCCAAACATTTGTAAAGCTCAAAAATTTCAAAAACTTCCAAATCATTCTCAAATCCAAAAACATTCAAAACATTTCAAAATTCAAAACTCATCCAAATCATCTCAAAACCCCTAAACAGATCTAAAAAGTCAAAAAAACTTGTCAAACTACACTGTCTTTGTGCTTATGTAGGCAAGGCCATCATCGATGAGCCCCTAAGGCATTAGGTCAGTCTTTAGGAGTCCACCATAATAAACCAATGTTTCAAAATGTTCATAGCTCATCAATAAATGGTTGAGTCAGTTGAACTACGTTGTCTATATGCTTACATAGGCAAGTCCATCATCAATGAGCCCCCGAGGTACTATGTCAGTCCCTCTTAGATTATGTCCTTACCCTTGGAAAGCACAAAAACATTTAAAAAATGTTGAAAACCCTAAAAAGTTGTAATATTTTGAAAACTCAAAAATAACCTTAAATAACTCAAAAACTTTAAACATTCAAATAACAAAAAACTTAAAAAACCTCAAAACATGTCAAAATGTCAAAAACATTCAAATATTCCAAAAAATCTCAAAACCACCCGCTTCATCTCGCTTTCACTCATAACAATCGACATTCATAATAAATTGATCGTCATTCTCACCCTTTGGTGAAGTAAGCACAAACAAGGGCAACATTTCAAAAAGAAAACTTTAAGGAAAACAAGTCATGAAGTCAAGGTTAATATTAGAACATGTTAGTTAAGTTTATATCAATGACCTACTTAGTTTAATACAACATCCTTATCCAATGAATGTCCTAGGATATATCTTTCCAAAAATAGGCTTCATTCTAGATATTAGCTAAGAACATAAAAATCTCTTTGGCAATAGATATGAATAACATTGATTGCTTGTTCATTTTAATCTTTTCCTATGATTTATCTTATGGGTCCATTTCGATGATCTCTCGATGATGTCTAATGAAATGATTTAAAGAGATAGGAATGGGGAATTGATCATTCATTTGTTTGTCGTGCTTATTGGATATTCTTGTAGTACAACCTCAACAAATACTTATCTTGCATGTATCGGGATAGTCTCAGGTAATACAATAAAGCAATAAAATAAATAGCTAATAAACTAATTACTTAAATAAATAAATGCAACAAGATAAAAACATACTAAGTAAGCTTAAGTGAGTGTAAAAAATGAATCTTTTACACTAAAACAAACCTAAAAGAGACTAAAACCCAAAGAATACAACTCAAAATCAAAGGACATAGAAAAAAAGTTATAGAAGGAAGAAAAATATTAGTCTTATATTGATTACAAAAATTTAGCATACATTTACACTTAAAAATAATAAATCTATTATAGATAGGTGTATTTTCTATTATTCTCTATTTGTTGGGACTTGAAACTTTGAAAGTCTGATGATCATTATTTTACTTCATTAGAGAATAGGTGAACGTTTGAGATGTCGGGGTTGGAAAGGATAAGATGAAGGGACAATAAATCATAAACGCCCAGAAAACTTAGAGAAATTTTTAAAATAGACTTAACAGAATGTCAAGATGTTGGAATTTTAGGGAAGGCATGACTAAGATGACAAGTCTGACATAGATGGAGGGACTCAAAGCTTTGAAAGGCTGAAAACACTAGAAATTTTTGACAAAGTGTAAAATAGGGTGTTGGGGGTCTAGGGATGGATGAAGGAAGACACCCAAATAGGGAACAATCAAAATTCTAACTTTGACACAACTCAACATTTTATGACCTTCAAGCTTCAAGGATTGGGGATGCCAAAGGAGGTATAAACTTATAGGAAATATTGACAATCTAAAAGTTTGAAAAAATCAACACTTAGCAAATTTTAGAAATATTAGAGTGGGGAACCAAAATTGGTAGGGGTGACATGAAGGAAGGAACAACCCCAAAAGTCTGAAACTTTAATAAAAGCAAAAAAATGCTAAGCACAATGCCATGAAGATCCAACACTTAGAATTTTATGTATTGTTTGCATTCTTGGACACTTAGGGGACCCATTCAGGATGTCTCAAATCAATTATAATGATGTGTAAAAGAGGCATGAAATGGAATTTTTTTGGCAACCTCCATGAGATGATTTCCTACTAATCATGGATATAATAGCCATATTAATACATTGGGCATGGAGTCATTGAGATCACTTTAAAATATACTAAGGGAGTAGATTCCTCTTGAATATTGCATGACTATAGTTATAATAAATTGGAAAATACCTCAAAGCATGAGCACAAATATAGGGTAACATGTGCATATTGCACTTGGAGGAAAGCATAACAACTAGAGCCATGAATTCTCTTCAATAAGAATGCAAAGTGTACAACAACACTTATTTGCAACAAAATAAACCATTTTAACATTTACATAGTTTGTGAATCTTGAGTGCCAAACTACCACTACAACTTGCCTCTATCAAATACAAGTCTCCTAAATGAGATGATCTCCTTTAGACCATAGTTGCATTCACTACCTAGATGCAATTAATGGAGTTCTTTACTTACATGCATTGAATCACAAATGTTACCCATGTAGTGAAGAGTTTCCTCACTATCAACTTTGTCATTGTAGGATTCCCATAAAAAATATGCACTTGTAACTATTTAATGATGTATAAAGTGTGCACATGGAAGAATAGGTAAAAATAATTAAATTTAAGTCAACCTCAAAAGAATTAAGACTTTTGGAGGGACAAAAACATTCCTCACTCAAGGGCACATTGTTGTTGCATTCATTAACCTCCCCACATGAATTAAAAAAGAACAAAATGCTTCCAAATCACATAGAAATGAACAATATACCTTACCAACCTATTGATCTATACAAGAGAGCTCTTCCTCATGCACATAAAATAAAATACTCAAAAATTTGGCACACTATAAGGTTGAGCAACAAGTTTTTTTATCTTCTTAACACACGTGTTGCTACTCAACATCTTTAATATAAGTACGTTGGTCTTAGATGAAACACTTAAAATCAAGAACAAAATCATCCCCAACATAAGAAGCCACATATTCATCATGAATGAAAACCTTGTACTTAACCTTATTAATATTAGGGATGATAGGGAATCAACATACCTCATAGTTACATGAATTGATGCACATTCAATCAACACAAATTTTAGAATCATGAGACACTTCAGGTGAAGAACTAAATTATTCAAATTATCTCACTTTTTCAATCTCTTCTTGGTAACTAAATATGACACATGTGTTTCAAAGATCAAATCCACGATACAATCCTTCCTCCATGTTCACCATTGTAACAACATCTTAAAGGGAAAACTCTTCACCCTAAAAAAAAAAGTTGCAACAATACTATTTTTTATATTTTTATCTTGATATATAGTTATGCCTATGCTATACTTATGTACACAAACATCATTAGCAACCTCAAAATTAAAATAGGGAGAAGATAAAGGCAAGATAATAAAAAAATACTTTCTCACAAACTAGTGTATTTTTTTAATAACCATCTCCATGATTTGATTCATCTAAATTTACCATAGTAAATTCACATTTTTACTTGTCCATATTGCTACAAAAAAGAGCATTGGTAGACTTCTCACTACTAGACTAGAAATCATTAGTGATTTCATCATTGCCCTCATCCAACGAAAATGTTGGCTAATTGACCTCACAAAAATCAACATCTTCTCAACTCATCAGAATTGATTCACCTAGCATTTGTTCCTCCTTGAATATCCCCTTTTGACATGTTTAAAATTGTTTGTTATAGGAGTGTTGTTACAATTTGAAGCATCAAACATTGGCTGAGGGGCCCACATTAGCATGAATTTTGATAATGGAGTTGATTTCATGGGTAGCACCATTCACAATCTTGAGCTAAATTGTTCTATTGGAATGACTATTCAAGAAGAACTTGTAGTGGTAGGGTTTAAGGTATTCAAAGTCCTTACATAACTTAACTAACCTTGTCCATGAGCATTTCATTGATAAGGTTGCATGTTGGGTACATAAGATTGGTTATAATGTTGATGAGGCTTGCTATTATGGGCTTGTTTCCTCTTTAAAGCTACTAATTCATTTCCAAAACTATGTTTAAGGTGTAAATTTGCACCCCGTGCAATTTCCCATTAATTTACCCTCATTTTAGCCTTACAAGTCCAATAATGCAAAAACCCGTTGCATTTTCTTTTCTCTCCCCATGTGTCCCCGTCATTTGGCATCGGTGAAGGGAATTTTTTTCAGGGATGCATACATATCATGTGGACATTTGCACACCACACTACCGTATTGAAAATATTCATGTGTCAAGAGACCTTAGGGATTTTATGATTCTTTACCAACCATAAGAGTAATGTCCCTCTTCGAATATTGACCACTGGGAATGACTATTTGCCTCCAATTTGGTCATTTGAACTCAATTCTTTCACTCTCTAAAGCTCTCTCTTGGTTCTAGCAACTCTCTTGATCATTCTCTCTCACTCCATGCTTCACTCCCTTTCTCTTTCTCTTCACTTCCACATCTTTCTTGCAGCTCTAGAGCCATTGTTATTGCAAGTTGTCAAAGCTCTACTCCATTGGCGTGGTGATCTTGTTCTTCTCCTTTCTCTATTAGCCTTGAGTTCTCATAGAAATGGAGGTAATATTGTGTCCATTTTCTTATTTTCATTATATTACTTGTAGAGTATCATTTAGATTGTCATTGATCTCTACTTCTTTGTGTCTATTCTATCTACTCCTTTATTGATTTTATGCATCTTGTGGTATTTTGGCTGTCCATGGAGGTGGGAACACCGAAACATGGAGTTGATTGAGGCAAGTTCCAAAACACAACCTCAAAAATTTTCCTATTACTGTGTGTGTAGGTGCTATTCATTTTCTTGGAGCTAGTTAGAGAACCGGACCTTGAGTAAGTTGGAATTCTTCTTCTTTATTCTTTGTCATTTCACCATTAGAATAGTTTATATTTCCTAGTTAAAGTATTCTTATTGCTATACTTTGATTTTTTGCATATTTCTATCAAACTATAAAACTGGAACATTTAGGTTGTCAATAAACATTGTGTGTTTTTGACTGATACTTGATCCTCTATCCATATAGGATGCCAACATGTCTCTAAAAATCTAGCGTGACGTGTTGAAGTCCGACACCCGCATTGTCATCCTCTAGCAAAGAGTCATCTGGTCTGTAGTCTGAGACCTTTGTTGTTTGCTCACCCAGTTCCAAAAAATCCCATCATAAAACATACGGGAAATAGAGTCCTACTTGCCCTTCCTTTTTAGATTATTAGGTAGTTTGAGGTAGTTTAGGGTAGTTTTCTCCCTTAATATCTTCTGTGACCTGAGAGTCTCGAGGGAATAAAACCCCCTTCTCTACATTTTGGTGAACTTGATGTGAATATCCTTTTCATTTTTGTGTGTTAGAAATTTGTTCTCTTACATCTTGGGTGTGTTACATATTTGTGTGTCATGAAGCTTTATGAGCTTTATGAACCAATCTATGACCACCAGACACATTATTAGAAGAAGTCTAAAAAATATAAAAATGGAATCTAGGAAGGTCATTGTTAGCAAGTCTCATCTACACTGATACATTTCCTTCTCACTCTATAAATTTAGTCACACAATATTCCACATCTTCTGAGCCGGTCCTATCTAAGTATGTGAACATGGTTTTATTCACATGTATACCTCCTGCTGAGAATATGAGTGCTATGCCTGACATAACTTTTACCTCACATGATTTTCCACTAAATAGGGAACCTTCCTCGTTTTACATTACTTCTTGAATTAACAACAATGTCATGAATAGTGTCATGGTCGATCCGACAAGTCAAGTGAACGTGATCACAAAGGAAACCTTATTCATAAATATTTTACATAAGGAGAAATATGAAGAGTTGCAGACCACTCTCCGTACTCAAGATGAACTTTCCATTGCCCCTATGGGCACCATTTCTTTGCCAGTCTTGGTGGGACTTAAGGTTGTAAATGTGACATTTTTTGCGATTCCAGAATCTGAGTCGTTCAGATTTAGCCTAGGCATTCCATCACTAGCCTCAATGAATGGTGTTGCCTATGTAGTCCACAAGTGTTTGAAATTCCCCCACAAGGGCACTGTGCATGTGGTTTATGATACTAGCTACAAACCGCTGGTGTCACATGGGGGATTCTCTTTGGATCATTTTTGGTTTGCCCTTGGTCGGACCTCTCCCTCCAAGGGGAGATCTGTTGTACTGAGCTTATGTTAAATATAAGACTAGGAGATCAAAACTGAAGGTTAGTTTTCTTGTGTCTCCCTATTCTATTTTTGTCAAGGCCTTTAAGGTAGTGCAACAATGAGCTATCTCTTCGACCCTGTCAAAAGGGAAGGAGAAGCTTGCTCACGTTCTAGAGCCTTTTCCCTCTACATATTCTACTCCATTTAATTCTACTTCCTGACCCATGGTGGCATCCTTGATTCTTGATTTTGTGCCTCACATGGGGAGTGCAATGGTGCCTACATGGTGAAAGGTGAAGTGTCAGGCTTTTTAGTTGCTTGTTCTGCCCATAGTTCTTGACCCATTATCTATGACAAGGGGAAGTGTTCTCATGGGGTTGTTCCTACATCCTAGCCTTCACAGCCTCCAAGTGTTCTTCCACCTACCCCATGGGCATCGAATAGGAAGAGGCCCACCATTGAGGCACTTGTACCTGATTCTTCTTTTGTTTTCATTTTTTCCTTTATGCTTCCTCATCCTACTCCAGCTGAGAAGACCACTCTTCCATGAGTAATGGTTGTGAAGGATGATCCTGTAGTTGACTAGAAACCTTTGACCTCTTCTCAGTCCACATTCTCTACCATTCGTAGCCAAAATAACTAGCTTGCACATGAGCATAAGTGTCATGAAAGGTTCTAGCCACAAAGCATGCCACCTCACAAAAGACTAAGGAGGATCCAGTTGACTTTACTTCTATTTATTCTCTTGCTCCACTTTCTTCTGTTGTTCCTACTTTAGTTCCCATCACTTCTATTTTTCTTTCATCTCCTCTAGTGGGTCTTGATGATGCTCACCCCCAATGGGTGCAGATCTTCATCGCTCGCTCCATGGAGCCTCCTCTTTTGATGTCCCTCCCAAACATCCCTCCTTTTTCACAACTTGTTGGCATGTCTAATACAAAGGTGGTGTCCTCTGCGACTCTATCTTATTCTTCCTCCACTTATGATTCTTCTATGGGGATCCCACATCCTCCATTGAAGCATAAGTTGGAGGATGACTTGACCACAAGTGATGGTCATAAAAGGGTTCACCTTCTTTAAAGGCTAGTTTTGTCCTAGCTTGTACCATACTTGTGATGGAGGCCACCCCTACTTCCCTGGAGTTTGTATCTACCCCTTTTTTTGAGGCCAATAGTGACCCTTGGGCATCTTCTCTTTCTCTTGCTAAGTTGACATAGGGCACTCCTGAGAAGTGCATGTTCAAATCCATGGATGATATTCTGACTCTATCCTCAATGTTTGTGAAATCGATGACCTTTGCTTCATAGAAGCTCGATGAAGAACACCTCAAGGGGCCTTCTTCCTTGGCTCTTGTTGTAGGAAAGTTAGAGGGTACTTCCCTTGCTATCCATACCTTGCAATATCGTCCCCCCTCCCCTTATAATGGTTAGATTGGGAGCAGGATGACTTGCTGGTCAATGAGGACTAGGGTGGTGCCTCTTCTACATCTATAGATTAGATTTGTTTGCGTAGTTGTGTTCCCCCGTACTTGTCTTTTTGTGTTTGTGATCCTACTTGGAGGACCCTTGCTACCCTTGTAGGTACTTAGATATAGGTGAAAAAATCTATCATGAAATTATTCTATTTGTGTCATCATTCTTCTATGTGCCATAATATTGATTTTAAATATTGGGGATGATGCAAAGTGTTGGGGGCATTTAAGCCTTCTTCCATGTTGACCCAATTTTTTTTCTTACTTTATCTTTGTGTTCTCTTCTTCATGTTATAAGAACTTTGGGGATTGATGACAGTTCATACATATACTATATTATATCTATCTATTTATATCTATGAATAGTTCTGACCTTGAATTCTCATATCTCCTATCTCTTGATTTCTTTGTCTCTGTCTATCTACTTCTTGATGTTTTGGTTTCAATGTGTTATCCCTTGCATGTTTGATAACATACCATAGATAAATCTCACTATGTGTTGTGTGTCACAACATCTCTACCTCTCATTTCTCTCCTTAGGATGCCATGTGCTCCTCCATGTAGCACACATCATCCTAAGGGGGGCTACCAAGCTTCTTTAATTTTCAACATGATGAATTCTTTCAAAATGATTCCTTGGTGTCAAATTTCTTTACAATCAATTCCTCGACAAAAGAATCCCTTGTTGAAAAATCTCATTTTTCAAAAGGACGTATTCTCTAAAAATGACTCCTTGAAAATTTTTTCTTTCGAAAAGGATCTCGTAAGCGAAAGAGTCTGAAAATTTTCCTTTCAAAAAAGGAGTATTATTTCCAATGAAAGTCTAAAAAAATTTCTTTAAAAAATGAGCATTATTTCCAATAGATTCCTTGACAAAAGATATTTCAAAAGGATTCCTTGATGACATAATAACTTGCAGAAAATTACGTGTCTTTCAAATGGTGTGTTATTTCAAAAGGGCCTCTTGGTGTCTTGATGTCTTGAAGGGTTCCCTATTGAAAGAACCCATTTCTAAAAATTTCTTTCTAAAAAAGGATTCCTCAATGTCTTGATGTCTTGAGGGGATTCCTTTGTGTCTTTTATCTGATATTCAACATTGTGTGTCTTGGTTTTTGATGTAGTATATCTTGGCATCTAGCTTGGGGACAACTTGACTAGACCCATATTTTCTGCAGCTATCCTGCAATGTAGTTTATAGCTTCCAGATGCTTATCTATTTGATCAGTGTGTGTCTTCTGTCTTATCTGATTAGATTGTGTCTTATTATGCTGGCTTGTGTCAAAATTGTGCCTCCTTGTGTCTTATAAAATTATGTCTATTATGATTAGCTTTTTTTCCTAACATATTTGTGGTGAGATTGCAACTAGTTTTGAAAGATCAAAGACTCGTGTTATCTTCGCATCTTGGTGGAGCTCCCTCTTTCATACCAAGGTATGTTAGATCAAAGGTCTACTTCCTCGATGATATTGGTATATTCTCTTAAATCTCTTTCAACTTTAGCTCACATATGCATCGACACATGTGCTCACTAAAGTGGGGGAAAATGTAATGGCATAAATTTGTACCTTGTGTACTTTCCCATTAATTTACCCACATTTTAGCCTTACAAGTCTGATAATGCAAAAACCCACTACATTTTCTTTTCTCTCCTCACGTTTCCCTATCATTTGGTGTTGATGAAGGAATTTTTTGTCAAGGAAATGCATGCACCGTGCGGATGTCTGTGTGCCATATTGCTGTTCTAAAATGATTCTTACATCCAGAGACGTTAGGGACATTATGATTTTCAACCATCCACAAACATAAAATCCCTCTTCGAATCTTGATCACTGAGAATGACTATTTTCCTCCAATTTGGTCATTTGAACTCAATTATTTCAATCTCTAAAGCTCTCTCTTGGTTCTAGAAACTCTCTTGATCATTATCTCTCACTCTATAGCTCATTCTCACTCTGTGCTTCACTCCCTTGTCCTTTCTCTTCACTTCCACATTGTTCTTGTAACTCTAGAGCCATTTTTATTGTAGGCTATCAAAGCTCTTCTCCATTGGCATGGTGATCTTGTTCTTCTCCTTTCTCTATCAACCTTCGGCACTCGTAGAAAGAGAGGTGATATTGTGTACATTTTCTTATTTTCATTATCTTACTTGTAGAGTATCATTTAGATTGTCATTGCTTTGTACTTCTTTGTGTCTATTCTATCTACTCCTTTATTAATTTTCTACATCTTGTGGTTTATTGGCTATTTATGGAGGTGGGAACACCGAAACAAGGAAAAAACTGAGGTAAGTTCCAAAAAACAACCCCAACATTTTTCCTATTACTGTGTGTGTAGGTTCTATTCATTTTATTGGAGCTAGTTGGAGAACTGGACCTTCAATAAGTTGGCATTATTCTTCTTTCTTCTTCATCATTTCACCATTAGAATAGTTTATATTTCCTAGTTAAAGTATTCTTATTCCTATACTTTTCTTTTATGCATATTTCTATCAAATTATAAAGCCAGAGCATTTGAGTTGTTAGTAGACTTTGTGTGTTTCTGACTTCTACTTGACCCTTTGTTCATATAGGATGCCAACGCGTCTTTGAGACTCTAACATGGCGCACTGAAGTATGACACCTGCATTTCCATTCTATGGTAGAGAGTTGTTTGGTCTACAACTTGAGACCTCGATGGTCTGCTCACCCAATTCTAGAAAAATCCTATCATAAAACATAAGGGAAACAGAGTCCTACTTTCCCTTCCTTTTTAACTTATTAGGTAGTCTAAGGTAGTTTAGGGTAGTTCGCCCCCTTAGGCTCTTCCATGAACTGAGAGTCTCGGGGGAAGCAAATCCACCTTCTCTACACTATGTAACGAAGTTTTTACTTCATGCAATTCATTAGAAGAAGTGGTGGAAGGGGTTCGCTAAATGGATATTATAGGGAGAGGTTCCAAAATTGATTGAGTAGGTGGAATCTTAGGTATAGTGGCATTAGAGGCCATGGGGCTATTTTCCCAACTTGTATTGAATAATTTAATTCTTTTATGGTGACTTCATAGGAATTAGGTAAGGTTATTCTCCCCATGAAATGTATCATTAAAGTCATGCCACTATTTAAAACCCTTAGATAATTCAAGAATGTATGGTTGGGAGAAGGCTTGACCAAGGTTGGAATCCCATCTTTGATCTTATGGAATCTAAAGTTAAAGTCTCCCATAATTTAATGAGGAGCTCTTTTGATAGCGATCAATTATTTTACTAAGGATAAGTGGTCACTTTCATCTTAAAATTATTCATAAAGTTTCTCACTTATCTCATCCCAATTATGAATTTAATTAGGTTGAAACCCTCTATACCATTGCAATGATATACATTTTAAGGAGGTGACAAGAATCTAAAATCTATATTATCCTCTATGATATTATGAATTGAGTAGATGTTGGAAATATCTTGGATGTGCTCTATAGGGGTCATAACATTTTTACCAGAGAAATAGGATATGATTTTAAAGTTGATACTATAATCCCATTCTTATTAACTAGGATAAGAGGACTTCCTCCATTATAGGTGACAAAAACTTGATTTTTTGGGAAAAGCATGGAAGGAGTATGCAATATTCTCTTGTTTGGCTAGGAGAAACTACTAGCAACATGTGTAGATTGTATTCTTGGTTGAGTTCTTAGGTATGGTGAGGGCTACATGTTATATTTTTTCTTTCTTGATGAAGGTAAAGGTAGTTCAAAAAATTTAGAACACTTACCTTCACACGATGCTCTTTTTTGTATCTTTGGCATGAATGATCAATACGATCTCGAAACCAAGAGACTAGAGTTTCTAGGTGCTTATATAATGCGTCCAATGACTACAACTAATAATAACAACACTAATATTCTTAGCAGAATGAAGGCTCGGTCCCACTAGGTGTGTTATAAAATTATTGTCACCTAAAATTGCACCCTTACTGAAGCTAGCTTAGTATTTTAGAACAAGAATGAGAATAGTCTCTCAAGTGTGGGACCTTGCTAACTTGATATCAAACCTTGAAATAATGTTGAATCCTTTCAAAGTATAGATTCAAGTGTTGATCCAACTCAACATATAGATAAAAATTAAAATCTACTCCTAATCTAATGTTTCACAAGAGAAAAAGGGAGAGGGAAAATAATAGAAAGGGAAAGGTGGTGATGCACCAAGAATTAATCGTGTTATAACTTACCTTATAAGCACAAGATAATCCTTAAAAATGATAATGGAGTGAAAAAATTCTATTAAAATATTGCTAAGAGGTAAGATGTGAAGAGAATAAAACTGCAATAAGAGTGAAATATCTATAATTAGCTTGTAGTAGACATAAACAAGACTAAAAATCACATATACAACTAAAAATCAAAGGATAAAAAATATGATAGCCATAAAAGGAGGAAAAATATTAGTCTTTTATTGAATACAAGGCTTCATCATATATTTACACTTAAAACAAATAAAAAATCTATTATATAGAGGTGTATTTTCTATTTTATTATGCTTGTTAGGAATTGGAACTAAATGTTTTTATGGGATAATGATGTTAGCATGATGTCATCACATCAATATTGTTGACATAAACATGATGTCACCATGACATCATTAGAGAAAAGGCTAACCTTTAGGATGTGGGGTTGCAAAGGATATGATAAATAGATGGGAGACCATGAAAGTCCAAAAATAAGAGGAATTTTGGAAAGACAAGGGAATGTTGGGATGTCAGAATTTTGGGCATGACCAAGATGCCATGTTTTAAGGGAATGGAGGGATTGTTAGGTTAGATTTCATTTACCTTGCAAACATATGTCATTTTTATGTCTCCATGTTTCTTGGAAAGTGTCCTAGGGGACATGAGAGATGTATTTAATATTGGCATATTGTAATTATATTTTCAAGAGAAAATTTAATGTTGGTGGAGGTTACAAATCAATAGAGGAAAAAATTGTCCCTCCTAGTCATTCACATTAGGAATGTCGAGGCACCAAGTTTGGAGGGATACAAGTGTCCAATGGTTCTCCATCAAGAAGTTGAACAATCACTAGAGCATCTCGAATGTTGAAAGATGAAGAGGCTATGGGTTAGGCACCCATGTTGAAGCCTTGTACACATTAATTAATTTATTATCATGACTCTTTATTTTCTAAGGAAGGGGTGTGAGTTTTTTCAAGTGGTTTTGGCACCTCTTGTTTCAATTTACCACAATGATTTTACCTCCCACAAATTCTATAAATTGGAGCCTTGAGATGGTAGTTGTATCTTGTGTAATTTGTAGGTGTATGGAAGCATATGGGTTGTAGGAGATTATAAAGGAAGTGTATTTCGGTGTATATCTCTTGTGAATATAAATAATATACTTTCCCTCTTTTCTCATGTGGAGTTTTTTCTCGAAAGGGTTTCTCCATGCAAATTTGGTATCATATTTGTTTGCTAATCTTTTTTATTATGGTGAATGTGCAATCACATACATATAATCACATTTGATAATCTTATTTTCAAATTTGAATTCACATACATAAGCTAATATTGTAGCTTAGTTTCATCTTGTTTTCAACATTTTGTGTCATAGATAATAGTTTTGTTTAGAAGGGGATGCCTTTATCTTAAGTGTTGGATGCTTTTTCGGCTATAGTGGGAGATTTTATTTTGTAGATTTATGAAGAATATTATATACCCTGGCTTCTACCTCTCGCTAGGATATTGATAAGTTCAATGGAATAGGCTACAAGATGTAGAAATTAAATATGAAGGGTCTCCTTGAAGAGAGAGATCAATGGTTGCTAGTTTGACAAGAAAGTAAACCACCTATGATGAGTGATGAAGATTGGAAAAATTTAGAAAAGAAGGCATGAGGAAAATTTGAGTTGTGTCTTATGGATTCCATCCTTTTGAATGTCTCCACCGAAGACACCACACATAAGTTGTGGAAAAGGATAGGTGATATATATCAAACTAAAATTTTGTCTAACAAGTTATATCTCAAAAGATGTTGTGCTCTTTAAAAATAAAAGATGATGAATCTATTATGGATAATTTAAAAAAAAAAATCTAATTATGAGTCAGCTTACATCTGTAGATGTTAAAATAGAAGATGAAGATAAGTGTATCTTGTTTCTTTGTTCTTTGCCCGAATCTTGGGAAAATTTAATTATTACCATAAGTAGTGGTAATGCAGAACCAAAGATGGAATTCATGATCTCCAAAATTATTTTAGAGGAGATGAGGATAAATTCCTTGGATTTTGGCTCCCAAGATACCTTTCATGTGTGGGGTAGGTCCAAAGAGAAAGGGCATAAAGGGGATAATAAGAGGGATAACTCTAAAGGATATTCTAAAACCCTTAGAAAGAGAAAAGTGTTAGAATTTTGGTAAAAGAGGGAATGAGAAGAAGAAATGTAGGAATAATAAAAAAAAATTGATTCCTCCACAAAGAAGTCCTTCAATGATGATTCCGCTTTGTTTATTTTAGCTAACACTATTAGCAATGATGCTTGACTTATTGATTCAGGTCACTCCTACCACATGAATCCTCACAAGGAGTGGTTTACTAATTACAAAGCATATGATGGGTGATGAGAGCCATTCATGTCCCATTTTATCCCATATTTTAGCCTTTTTAATATGTCTTCATACCCATTTTTATATTCCATTTCCATACTATTTTACCACCTTTATGTTGCATATGATTAAATATATAAGTAATGTTTAATTTAATTTTTAAATAAAATATGTGAATAATAAATATTAGAATGTATTTGATAATATTCACTTCCATTATGTTAATAAAATATTACCAACATATCAATAAAGGTGGAGATAATAGACTTCAAAACAAACTTCCTGTCGCTCATGGGTGCATTTTCCAACAAATGATTTTCAGCTAATAAACACCTTTCACTATATTTGATAAGCTATATTTTAATATTTTGTTATAAAAAATTCTTATATTATAGTGGCCATAAACTAAACGTAATATTTTCTATCCATAAACAACTTTTATGCTCCCTATTATTATGGCCATGAAATAAAAATAAATGTTCATATTATTTTCTTAAAACCAATTTAATAAATTGGCTATTTTGTTACAAACAAACCTGCCATATTAAGAATATTTTAGTTTCATGATTCTCTCCATGATTCAATCATTTGAAATTTGATTTTGTGGAGAGATCATAGGGAAGCATTATGTAAATTAGTAAATGCCTCATTTCTTATATAATACATAAGAAATGGTATGAGAAGGAGGGAATGCATTTTCAGAAAAGAAATAATACACAACAACTGGTTTGAAGACTTAAGGAGTTTGTAGTAAATTATTTTTGTCACCCCATGGAAGGAGAGGAGGGCCCACTCTCTTAAAATGGTGGTGATGTTAATTTTTATGTGATGTGTTTTATTTTAATATCATGGTTTATTTTATTTATTAAAATGTGTAATTTTATGATTGCTAATGAGTGATTACTTTTCATTTACATGTTTATAATTTGGTTTTAAATTATTTATGTCATAGGACTATAGTTGTAAAAATTTGTAGCAACCTACATAATTTTGGTAGACTATGGTTCTTGTAGCAGACTATCACAACTATTTTTAGCACATAGTTTATGTAGCAACCTGCACAGTTCATGTAGAAGATTTTACAAAAGTGCAATTTTTTTGTAACAAATTAAATGAGTATTTTTATGTTGTATTTACATTTCATCTACACTCATCCCACTACTTGCAGCCCTTGCACATATATCCATGACTCCTTTCACAAGTTTATGCCCTAGATTGACAGTCAAAACTGAATTTAGTTATTAAACATTAAATCTATTTCACTCCTTAACCCAATTTTGGCCTATCAATGGGGGAGAAGTTTTCCTTGGTGACAAAAAAATATTTTTGGCAAGTGAAAGGTAAATTTGTGTCTCAGTGATGGGAGGATTAAAACTCTTGATAAAGTTTTTCATATTTCAAGACTTGCAAGAAATTTACTTTCAGTGCCTAAGTTGAATGATTCTAGAATGCATGTGACATTCAATAAGTTTAAATGCATGTTAGTAAGAGGGAGTTTGGTGATAGCTAAAAGATCTTAGATAGGGACTTCATTTAGGCTAAACACAGGTCTAATTTATGTAACTCTACCTATGTAACTAACACTAAAAATACATGTATGTTTTGGCACGATAGATTGGATAACAAAGGTAGAAAATGACTTAAGACTATTTTAAACAAAAAATTGGTTGATGGTATTTTTGATTATTCTGTTGGTAAAAATGAGTTTTGTGAACATTGTGTGCTTGGAAAACAAAATAGATCATCATTTTGTAGTGGACCTATAATGAAAATAGATTATTAGAGATCATTCATTCAAATGTATGTGGACCAATGAATGTTGACTCTTTGGGTAAATCTTAGTATTGGGTCTCTTTCATTGATGGTGCTTGGATTTATTTCATGCATTCTAAATCTAAAGTTTTGACTAAGTTTAAGGAATTTAAGGCGTTAGTTGAAAAGTAAAAAAATTATATGATAAAAGTATTGAGGTCTGACAATGGGGTGAATATTGTTCCAAAGAATTTAATGAATTTTGTAAGCATATAGGTATTTTTTGAAAAAATACAACTCTTTCTATTCCCCCAAAAAATGGGGTAGTATAAAGAATAAACCAAACCTTGATGGAAAGAGCTAGGAGTATGTTGAATAGTTCTAAGCTTGATAAATTTTTTTGGGAAAAAGCGGTTGGTACTGCTTGTTATTTAATGATAGGTCTCCTTGTTTAAATATTGTTGATAAAAATCCTAATGAAGTGTGGATAGGTAGAAATACTTCTGTTTCACACTGAAGGGTCTTTGGTTGTTAGGATTTTGTTCATGTTCCTTTAGAGAAGTGATCTAAATTGGATCCAAAAGCCAATAAATGCATCTTTGTTGGTTATGGTGAGAATGTAAAAGGTTATAGGTTTTGGAATCTTCTAACCCATTAAATAATCTTATCTACAGATGCAATTTTTAGGGAATTCAGAGCTTACTCAAGAGAAGAACAACTCAAAAATAAATATAAGACAAAGTTAGTGCACTTCGAGACAAAGATTGAGAAGTAAGAAGATGCACATGCGGTAGAACAATTATATGGATCCAAGGATGGAGAATAAGAAGAGGGTTCAAATAGTTTAGATGATGTGTAGCATGAGCACACAAAAGAAGAAGAAAAAGTAGAGCCCATTAATCCTACCTTGAGGAGGTCTACAAGGCAATGAGTTCTAGTTGATAGGTATAGCTCATCAAATTACTGTTGTGTATTTTATTTGTTGAGTATTGATGACGAACCTAGATCTTTCAAGGAGGCTCCCTCTTTGAAGGAAAGTGAGCCTTGGTTACAGGTCATGCAGGAGGAGATAATGGCCTTTGATAGTTGTGATACCTAGGATCTTGTTAGTTTTCCCAAAGAAAGGAAGCCCATTGGTTGTAAGTGGGTATTTAAAAAGAAATTTGGTGCAGATAGTTGGTTAGAGTGGTACACAACCAGAATAGTGGCTAAGGGCTACTCCTAGATAGGGAGTTGATTTTGGTGAAATTTTCTCTCTTGTTGCTTAATTAGCTTTGATTAGATTCCTATTATCTATTGTTGGTTCTCATGATTTTGAGATAGAGAAAATAGATGTTAAAACATATTTCTTGCATGGGGATCTTGAGGAGGAAATTTATATGCAACAATCTGACAGTTTTGTTGTGAAAGGAAAAGAATAGTTGGTTTGTAAGTTGAAAATATCTTTGTATGGTTTGAAATAGTCACCTAGGATGCAGTACTAGAAGTTTGATACTTTTATATTGAATTTGGGTTTTATTAGCAGTGAGGAGGATCATTGCGTTTATATTAAAGTTATTGATGATCAAATTCTAATTATTGTCTTGTATGTTGATGATATGTTGTTCATGGATAACAACAAGGTGATGATTAGGGAGCTCAAGACACAAATTTTTGGCACATATGATATGAAGGAATTGCAAGTTGCAAAATATATTCTTGTGATACATATCAATAGAGACCGAGTTAATATAAAGGTTTTGTTAAGTCAAAGTAAGTATGTTGATACAATTTTGTGAAGGTTTAATATGCATGACTGTACGCTAGTTAGTATTCCATTTCCAGTTGGTACTAAGTTGGGCTTGGATATGTGTCCTAAATCTGATGATGATTTTGAGGATATGTCTAAGGTTCCTTATGCTAGTGTCATTGCTAGTTTAGTGTATGTAATGGTTTACACTAAACCAAATATAGACCAAGAAATGGGAGTTCTAAGAAGGTTTATGTCTAACCTTGGTACAAAGAACTAGACTTTTGTTAAAAGAGGGTGTTTAGATATTTTCATGGTACTTATGATTACTATTTGGTTTATATTGGTACTTATGATGTATTCATGTCATTGTACATACAAAGGTTTATTGATGTAGACTAGATAGGTGACTTGGAAGGTCCATAAGTAGCTATGTATTTACTTTTTTTGGAGGTATAGTGAGTTGGATGAGTAAGAGGCAACCTAAAATTGATTTTTCCTCCACTGAAGTAGAGTATATGGCTGAGATACATGCCTCTAAGGAGTTGGTATGGTTACAAAGGCTTGGTATTGGCATTGTTTTTGATTGTAGGATAGTGAAGATTGGATGCAACAATTAGAGTGCTATATGTTTGGCCAAAATATGATGTATCGTGCTCTTACTAAGCATGTTGATGTTTAGTATAACTTTGTGTGAGATATGGTTGAGAATGGTAAGGTCTTGATTGATAAGGTTGACACTTTGGATAATGTTGCAAATTCTCTCATGAAGCTAGTGACCACAAATAAGTTATCTTGGTGCAGGAAGGCCATGGACCTTGATCACTGCACTTGATTTAGTATTTGTATCTCTTGGATCATGTAATTGCAATGTATAATGTCAAGTGGGAGTGTAGAGGGGGTTATTTTATCATCAAAAGCATAAAAACACAAATAAAATAAGCATGAAAACATAACAAAAAGTTATAACTTTGACGATCCTCCAAGATTGAGCTCAAGATGCACCCAAGTCTTGATGGATTTTCTCCAAGGATGAATGTGGATTGATCACAATTGCATCGACATAATAATGGCCAATTTGAAGATGATCAAATGAGGGAATTGTGCCCCAATTTATAGAAATTGGGAGGGAAAAATGGAGGACTAGGATTGATTGTTAATGGAGGGCTAGGATTGATTAGGGATGTGAGGTTTGGATCAAGGTGGTGGCTAATTAGTATTTTGACAAGTGTCACAATTGAGTGTGAGAGAAGAGGTGAGGTGTGATCACATATGTGTGAGCACACCTTGGGATGACAAGTCATTTAATTTTGGAGGCTAGGTGCAAGATAGTGGAGGTAGGTGGGATTTCTCTCATTAATGAGACAATATTAGGGGGTTGTGTAGGAATTTTAAATCAGGAAATACCGGTAATGATGGGGGTTAGGATAATTAATCATGGATTAATTAGCTTAATGGAGTAGGTTGAGTCAACAAACCATAGGTTTATAAACTAGGCTAGAGTTAAAAGTTCGAGAATGGGATAATGAGGGTTAATAGGTTAATTAATTAAGAATCAATTAACTCAAATGAGATTAGGGGAGTAGAAGATTTTGATGGGATCAATTAAATAATAAAATCATTTAATTGATTGGAGGAACTATAGTATGAGAGATGATATAATTAATTAAATAAAATATTTAATTAATTATAAAAAGAACATGGATTAATTAATTAAATAATACATATTTAATTAATTAAAAGAAGAGGAATGGATGAATTAATTAAATAATGATATTTAATTAATTAAGAGGAAATGATGTTAGATTTAGGGTGACTACATTTTTCACCTCTTTGATGCGGTGTCCATAGTGATGCTGCATCAAAGAAGTTTAAATTTTTCCACAGTAGATTGAAAAGTTAGTTATGAGGTGATGCCCCCTTGAGAGGTAGACCAAAAGAAATATGAAAAAATATTTTCAGTCTGCATCTCAAAAAAGGCGGGTCAAAATGATGTGGAAAGTGAAGTTAGTGAAAAGTGGGACAAGAAACAAAGAAATGAGCTTGAAAAGAGAGGAAATACATGATATTTGATGCATCCAAAATAGAAGAAATTCGGGTTAGGGGTGGATTAGGGTTAAACAACCTATAAATAAGCTTTGAGGGGCCCAAATAGTTATTTTCAACCCTGTGATTGATGGAGAGGTGCTTAGGTGGAAATACAGAGCTATGGCAGAGATCCCTCGTCATTTGCATCGTGCAAAGTGGGTTCATGAGTACTAGCAACCAGAGGATGTAGGTGACCTGGTATGTGCTCTATCCCTTAGGTTTTAGGTTAATTTAGGGGTTTGTGGTACGTGAATCTTGGGGTCAAAGTTGGGAAAATGAATGCATGGTTTCATGAAACCACGCTTAAGAGCATAATTTTGATGCCTGCATCAAAAGAAATGGTGCATGTGTTATTTCGGTGCTTGTAGTCAATTTCGGTGCCCATGTTGAAAAACACGATGCTTGCATTTGACATACTTGTGTTTGATGTGCATGTGTTTGTCGTGCATGCATTTGGCACACATTCATGTCAAGAGGGATTGGGGGAAAAATAAACGATGCTTGCATGAAGAGGTGCTTGCATCAAAAATTGGCACGCCTGGGTTAAATGCTATTGTGCTTGCATCGAAATAAATGGTGCCTATGCCAAAAGTGGAAGTGCAGTTTCACAGAAACTGCGAGGGTGGGGCAATGTAGGTAGATGTAGGTAAATGATTTGGATAGAAGGATTGATGTTAGTGTGTGGAATGATGCAGGAGGATTTGAAGATCCTTTAGTAATGAGAGCAATAGATGGCGGTCATGGGTACCTTGCGAGAGAGGCTAACACCTACAAATGATGACTAGCTACACTTGATAGGGTTATACTTTATCTCTCAGATGCCCCCGATTCATGCACATCGGGCATTGATGAGTGTGCTAGTAGAGTAGTGGCATAATGATACTAGTAGTTTCCATCTACCCACCAGAGAGGCTACCATTACATTGGAGGATGTGTGGTAGATTTTTCGATTAGCGATCCATGAAGAGCTGGTAGTGTATAGCCTACTCAGGGTGAGAGTTGCATTACATAGGGTATTTGCTACTAAAGATTTTCCCATCAGGGGTGTAGAGCTAGACCTAAAGGTCAAGATGGGTCAGTGGCCAAAGCTTTGTTTGTTTGTAGCCAAATTGATTACAGGGACCTTGATGCCAAATAGGAGATCCCAAGGATTTGTAGTAGGTTGGGAGGTGTGCTGGAGGGGATATTTAGTGAGGGGATAATGTATGCATGGGGGCAACAATGTTAGCAGACCTATACATAGAGATGCATTATGTAGTATATAGGTTTGGGCAAAGCCTAGGTGTTGGAGTGGCTCTACTCCACATATGGGATTTTGAGCATATTACAATTTTGGGTCTAGTTTGCAATAGGCGATAGGGGGTAGAACTGCCTTATGTATTTATGTATTCAGGACTCTGCCGTCAACACCATTTGGGGGAGATAGATCATTGGTAGAGAGTTATTGATGAGATGGACTCCTTTATTAGGCAGTCATATATTGATTGTGAGATCTGGGAGAATGACCATCTATATATGCCCTACATCCAATGGGTACATTATTTGATAGGGTGGGCCCCAACTATCATTGAGAAGTACCTACCTTTTTTGGTATTGAGGTAGTTTGGATAGTAATAGGAGGTTCCACAAGTTGAGGCAATCTTTGGTCGAGTTGCTCATGAGAGGCGCTAATGGGGTGGGTATATTGAGTATGATACTACGTATCAGAGCTAAAGAGATACACCTATAGTAGATTGGGATCCACGACTAGGAGTGGTTGATGCCAGGACTACCGTAGAGTACGATACCTAGTGGGAGATGCACATACCCATTCAATTGAATATGCCCCATGATTAGCTAGTAGTAGTAGAGGGTAGGGTGAGGAGAACAACAATAGTGGGGATCATGGTAGTGGTGACAACAACAACTCCGATGGTGATGATAGTGATAGTGATGGCAATGATGGTGGTAGTGGTGATGAGGAGGATGATGATGATGATGGAGATGATGGTAGGGATGATGGGGGACAAAGTATTCGAGTGTAATAGAAAGGGGGAGATCTACAGGCCCAACTCAATGCTATGACATTGGAGAGAGACCAGATTTTTCAAGAGTGAGATTAGGAATAACAAGACCACCTATAGGTGGTTGGGAAGAGAGATATTGAATGGGTCGATGTGGTCCGTTTATAGGGATAGATGGACAGATAGTTGGCTAAAACTACTATGGATGGGGATGGTGCTAGAGCATAGGTAGTGACATTGAGGGGTGAAAGGGATGTAGTGAGGGAAAAGGTAGTGAAATTGAGGGGTGAGAGGTGTTGGAAACAAGCTACACTAAGAGGGGGGGTGAATCAATGTTGTGTAAAAATTAATTTTATTAACCTTTATCTTCAAAGCATTAACAACATTCAACTATAGTGCATAAACATGAAGCAAATAAACACAACACCATAACACAAGAATTTTTACGTGGAAACCTTGATAGGGGAAAAACCACGGTGGATGGCCAATCCACAATATGATCTGAGTATACTCAAATAAAGTTTACAATATGGGGAATGCACTTGCATTCAGGTACACTACCTAGAGCTCACTACTTAAAGGGAATGCGCACTGCCTTACAAAGAAAATCAGATTAAAACCATCTGAGAGTTTGAACTAAGAAAAATAGCATCTACATATGCCTAATTACAGTTCCGATTAGGCACAATATTCAATCTTCTATCCTACAAATTGATTCTGCACTTCTGCTTTGTTCTTCTCACACTCGCAACATAGATTCTTTATGCGCAAGTGAAACTGCGCATTATCGCTCTTTTGCTCTACTCTAATTCACAATTCGCATCAACACACACTTCATACATCATACAAAATGATACAAATGATCCTATATATATCCACAACTTATAATTCAATTACAATATGTCAGCTTCAATAGAACAAAATAATATTTACATCTGTCGGCTCAAATCATGAGTAAACCTTGATGCACATCCACAACGGTTGGCCACAACTTGGCTAGGACCCAAACAAAGATGCACAAACATAAAAATACTTAACTAATTAATTCCCATACATCCATGACATGGTACATTCATGAAGTCGACTCTTGTACTGATAAAATAGAGAATTAGCCAACCAGATCTTCTAATTCACACAAGGATCGATACGAGCCACTGCGCTTCAATAGTAACAGAGATAATATACCAAAAAAATTTTCATGAGATGTGCAACACAAAACAATAACAAAAAATATTCATACAGATCGATGAACATTGAACTACCGGATGCCTTGTTCTTCCTTGTCAATCTTCAATCTATCTGCCGGTATAATCGAATAATGATGTGCATATTTGATCATCGATTAGGGTTGCCATCAATGACAACACCAAATGATACTTAGCAGTGTCTCTTGCCAACAATCTCCCCCTTTGGCACTGTGTAGAGAAGGGGGATTCACTACTCATGAGTTATCTTCAATCAAAGGACCTCACGGGGTGAACTACCCTAAACTACCTCAAAGGACAATGACGAGAGTTCTAGAACCAAAAAGAGTAGGTCACAAAGATTTTAAGGACAAACTGACCAGCTCTTGGCCAAAGGATGACAACGCAAAATACAGATGACAGTGTGGCATGTTGGCATCCTAGAGGCCTATTGGCATCTCGTATGCACCAAAGAGAAGGTTAATCTCAGAAAATAGTTGAGTGATTGCTTCTACTCTAATTTTTGAGAACTTCTAGAAAGTGATAAGGAACAAAATTTAATAGAACTTGAGATAAAATGAAATAGATGATAAAGAGAAGAGAAAGGAAATGCTTATGACCGTGTGAGTGATGAATCCTCCAACTCATGAATGTCTTCAATACCTACAAACAAGAGAGAGAGAAAGTGTTGGGGCTATATAGGGGCTTGCCTCAGTCAAACCCACGTCTTGGTGTTCCCACCTCCATGGAAAACCAAATAGATAGAGAGAAGATAAAGAAAGAAATGAAGTAAAGAGTACTAAAGCACTACAAAACAGTGTTATGCTACTCAACCAAATAATAGAGGAGAGGAGTGAAAGCTTACCACCTTTTCCCAAAGTGCTCAAGGCTAGTGGGGGAGAAAATGAGAGGAACTCAAGCCTCTGTTGCAATGGTGTTTGTTCCACACTTGCTCTATTGAAGTGATGGAGTGTTGATGTTGCTACTATGAAGTGTAAAGTGTTGCTGAGTGATGGGGATGGTGAAGAAGCTTCTTGGAGCTTGTGAAGAGATTGTAGAGGAGTTGATGAAGAGCTAAGAGAGCGCTTAGGGAGAGATAGAGAATGAAGGGGTCCAAAATGAATGAAGAAGAGGTGTATTTGAAGGAAAGAGGAAGGAAAATGACCATATTCGGGTCGGTCATCCGAAGAGGGTGTTACAAGTCGACTCCTAATGGGAAGTGTAATGCCTCTGCAGGCTCCAGATGCGGGAATCTGTCAGGGACGTAAGTGCACTACGCTGATGTTTGCGCATTGCACGAATGTCTCCATGCCACACGGGCGTCTTCGATAGTTATTCCTCTACCGACACATAGAATAGATGCCAAGTGGAACAAAGGCAGCTATCTTAGGTAGAATTTTTGCTTCACCTTAGGTTTTCTAAAGTGTAAGGGGGGTAAAGGGGAATTTGCATTAGGGGTACAAATTTGCTCCTATACATTTTTCCCCCACTTTAGCAAGCACGAATACTAGTGAGTGCTTCGGTAAAGTAGATCAAAGAAGTCACAGGGTTAGAAATGTATACATATACCGACGAGGAAGTAGATCATGGTCTAGAGAACCTGAAAGTGTAGGACAAGCAAAGGACTTCATAGCTCTATAGAACTATAAAGATGAAGAAAGAGAATATAGTCAAGATGAAGAAGATGCAGATCTTTGATCCAGTATATACAATTGAGAAGAGAAACATAGAAAGAGAGAGTGTAACTAAAATGGACAAAGCATGTGGTGAAAGCAAAACCCACTTCAGAGTAGAACCCGCACCACACAATAAACAAGGTGTATGGTGAAAGCAAAACCCGCTTCGGAGTAGAACCCGCACCACACAGTAGGAGTGATAAAAGAAAACCCCACTGAAGGAGGAGAACCTGTATCACAGAGTAAAAGTGAAAAACAATCCCCGCTCGAGGAGGAAGACCCGTATCATCAAGTAAAAGTGATAAAATCAATCCCCGCTCAAGGAGGAAAACCTGTACCACTGAGTAAAGGGGATCCATAGGTTCTTGGTCTGGTAGATCAAGTAAGTAGATAGTCACACAGACCATTGTTGAGTTGGAAGAATTTCAAAGGGGTCCCTCGGGAACCTTTCAAAAGGAAGAAGGGTCCACTCAAGGGACACATTGTTTGGAAAGCGAAGTCTAGTCAGGCTGTCCCCAAGCTAGACACCAAAATGTGAAGTAGGTCTAGTCAGTTTGCCCCTGAGCTAGATGCAAGGATTTAAAGTAGGTCTAGTCAGGCTGCCTTTGAGCTAGATGCAAAAATAAGAAATACGTCTAGCTAGGTTGCCCCCAAGATAGATGCCACAAAATTCATTTGAGAGAAAATCTTTCAAAGAGGTCCCTCGGGAACCCTTCAAAAGAAAGAAGGTCCACTCAATGGATGCTACATTCAAAAGACAAAGAGAAGGGAGGGAGTCCTTATAAGGGTGCACATCTCCAAAAAAAATTATCACTACCCCCAATATATAGGGGAGGAGAATCACACAAGGCACTTAGAACATATAGGATAGAGGTAAACCTCGATATCACTTGTCATGTGAAGAAAAGGCAGGTGCATCAGAAAATGAATGAGTGATGGCACCTAAATCATGAAGTTGTTGTATTTTGTCCTTCAAGGCCTTACATTCACTAGTGGAATGGTCAAGCACTCAATGGTATGCACAGAAGGAATATTTTACTCTATCATGTTTATGAGACTTCTTGCATGTAGGAGGAAGAGTAATTAAGTGGGCTTTTAGAAGCCACAACAAAATACACTCTTGCTTAGACAAAGGATGAGGAGTAGGAAGTAACCCTTTCTCTTAAGGAGAAAATTTTGACTACTCACAAGAAGAAGATACAAAGATCGAAGACAAGGGAGGATAGACCAATCCATGAGAATGAGGTTGAGCGAACATCACGTCAATGCTCAATTGTGGTTTTTGCTTAGATTGTTCATTCGAGCAACCAAGCCATACATTACGCTTGGGAGGTGTGAATTCTATAGGGACCTGTATGCCTTGTTCATTACACCCACAACCTTTACACTCATAGCCATACTTAGAGACAAGCTTAAAGCAAGGGCCATAACGTGTTTACAAATCACGAGAAGAAGGGGGATCCTCATAGAGAGCACTATTCTAGAAAGGGGGAACATACTCCTTTATGGGATCATCATCATCATCCTTCTTGATAGGACTATCAACATTATCCTCTTTAGAAGAGGCGTAATCATCCTCCTTAGAAGGAGGACCAACACTAAGAACATTACAATTTGCATTCACATTATCCAGCGATGCAAAAGACTAATCATCTTTGATAGTGGGTGTGAATGATGTTATCGAAGGGTCTAAGTGGATTGGGTCGACTTTATATTCTGGTATGAAGGAATGTGTAAAGTCTAAAGGACCCCAATCATCACCAAGAAATGCACTCCTTTGAGAAGAGGTAGAAGGAACAAACTTAAGGTTTCCTACTTCAGAAGCATCTTCCTCAGGGACATTTATTTCAAGAGTACCCTTTATAGTAGGTATTGCTGGAGTAAACATCGACACATTGGAAGATACTAAAGGAATAAGAGTAGGCACAACTGAATCTTGACCAGCAACTGCCATCTCACATAAGTGCATAGCCTCAGGGTCAGCCTTAACTATGACTACTCAATTATTGCAAATGAACTTAATAGATTTATGCAAGGTAGATGGGACTGGACCCATACCCTGGATCCATGGTCTACCAAGAAGAAGGTTATAAGGTAACTTCTTTGACATAACATATACAAGGGTAGGTATGGTAACGAGTCCCAACCTCAAAGGCAAGACTATCGTGCCTAAAGGTTTTCGACCGATATTATCAAACCAATGAATGTCAACAAAAGAAGCGTTAATAGAAGATGGATCAATATTAATCTTAGGTAATAGATCAATGCTACATACATTGAGCACGAAACTAACATCAACGAGAGTATGTCTAATACTAATCTTATTAATATTAACTATAACCATTAAAGGATCTTCTTAATTCTGTACTTCCGGAGGCAGAAGTTCCTGTGGATAGAATGTAATATTCAGCGAATCTGCATGAATATAAGCTATCAATGCATCAACATTTTTCGGCCTAGTGGAAGAAGGAAAGAGGATATTTTGCAAGGCTTCCTGAAGCATACCTTGATAAACCAAAGCAGACTAAAGCAAGTCCCATAGTGAGATGTTATTTAGAGTAACTTGAGGTCGCTCGACAAGATCGTAATCACTAGGTGCCTTAGTCATAGGTTTAGGTTCTTAAAAAAGGCTTAGTTGTTTATTCATTCTAGTATCATAAGTATAGGCTATCAATCTATAAGAGGGAGTTTCAAAAAGATTAGGAGAGTCACTATCAAATGGAACACCATCAATAGAACAAATCTCTTTAGGAGATGAACTAGCTAGAGTTCTATAAATGACTGATCTCTTAGGCCTTCTAGGGGTAGTAGAGACATAGATTACATTTACAAAATCATCACAACTAGTAGAACGATTATTCAAAGAATTATTCTCAACATCGATCCAAACAGGGTCAAATGTGGAAGGAGATTCATCATGCGCTAATGCATCATCTCTAGAGGAGAGTGCATTAGAATAGATAAGAAATTTATCATTCACGAATGCATCGTCTCTAGAAGAGAGTGCATCAGAATGAAGAGAATGTAAAGTAACATTAAGAAAGGTATCAATGATTCCATCTTCTTGCAACAAGATATCCTTTGAAGCAAGAGGACTCTCATGAGAAGGATCAAAGACACCAAGTGACATGGGTAAAGCCAAGTCACCATCACATGCATGAAATGGAATATCATTAAAATTTGAACAAAATTAGATACATAAGTAATCAAAGAAGATATTAAATTCATTACGATTTTTTCAGTATTTTCTATGTTTTAGTAATTTGCATTTTTGGAGGTCTTCAGAGTAGAATTTAGGTTCAGAACTTGCATCGGTCTCTAAAATTTCACTTTCAAAGGCACTAGTATTTTAGGGATTGAATTAGTTCTCTAAAAGACCTTTCCAATGGTGCAAACGGTTCTGAATTTTGAGCACCGAGTCAAAAGTTATGACCCCGCCAACTAGGGGTAAATAAATTACTAGTTTTCGAAGAACACTATTCTTCACATCGGATTCACCAAAATGTAGAGAAGGGGGATTTGCTACTCATGAGTTCTCTTCAATCAGAGAACCTCATGGGGTGAACTACCCTAAACTACCTCAAAGGATAGCGGTGAGAGTTCTAGAACTAGAAAGAGCAGGTCATAGAGATTCTCTGGACAAATCGACCAGCTCTCGGCCAAAGGACGCCAACACAGAACATAGACGACACCACAAAACACAAATGACACCTCAGAGCACGGATGACACCATGATGCACTGGCATCCCAGAGGTGCGTTGGTGTCTTGTATGGACTAGAGAGTAGGTTAATCTCAGAAAACAACTGAGTGACTACTTCTACTCTAATTTCTGAGAACTTCTAGAAAGTAATAAAGGAACAAAATGTAATAGAACTTGAGATAAAGTGAAATAGATGATAAAGAGAAGAGAAAGGAAATGCTTACGACCATGTGAGTGATGAAGCCTCCAACTCATGAATGTATTCAATACCTACACACAAGAGAGAGAGAAAGTGTTGGGGTTGTATAGGGGTTTGCCTCAGTCAAACCCACATCTTGGTGTTCCCACCTCCATGGACAACCAGATAGATAGAGAGAAGATAAAGTAAGAAATGAAGTAAAGAGTACTGAAGCACTACAAAAAAGTGCTATGCTACTCAATGAAATAATAGAGGAGAGGAGTGAAATCTTACCACCTCTGCCCAAAACGCTCAAGTCTAGTGGGGGAGAAAATGAGAGGAACTCAAGCCTCTGTTGCAATGGTGTTTGTTCCACGATTGCTCTACTGAAGTGATGGAGTGTTGATGTTGCTGCTATGAAGTGTAAAGTGTTGCTTGAGAGTGATGGGGATGGTGAAGAAGCTACTTGGAGCTTGTGAAGAGATTGTAGAGGAGCTGATGAAGAGCTAAGAGAGGGCTCAGGGAGAGCTAGAGAATGAAGGGTTCCAAAATGAATGAAGAAGAGGTGTATTTGAAGGAAAGAGGAAGGAAAATGACCATATTTGGGTCGGTCATTTGAAGAGGGCATTACAAGTTGACTCCCAATGGGAAGTGTAATGCCTCTATAGGCTCCAGATGCAAGAATTTGTTAGGGATATCTGCGCGCCATGCGGGCATCTCTGACATTTATTCCTCTGCCGACACACAAAACAAACGCCAAGTGGAAAGAAGGCAACGAGCTTAGGTGAAATTTTTCCTTCACCTTAGGTTTTCTAAAGTGTAAGGGGGTAAAGGGGAATTTGCATTAGGGGTGAAAATTTGCTCCTATACACATTGATGTCAACACTTAGTGAAAATGACTAAGTGTCAGATTAGTACCAAGATAAATTGCATTGCCATCCCAAAATTCCAAAAATACAACTCTCTCCTTGAGATGATTATACATTTTTCACTCAACTATTCTCCCCCTTTGACATCAATGGCAAAGGCGTGGATTCACATACCAAAAATGGATCAAACAAAACCGTTATACAAAAATGCTTCTTTGACTTACGTAAACTGGAAAATATCTACAAAATATTTCTTCAGCTGGATCAGATTTGTGTCCCAAACTCTTTTGAGACTCTCCAAGATTGTTATGTGACCACAAATTAGGTACTATTATGTCTCTGCAAATTCCAAGTTGGCTAGATCACCAATTGCCATAGTGTCTTCTCCTTCCTTTAGAGTGCTTGACATTATCTCAATATTTGGACCAATTAGGCCTCTGAGTTCACATGTTCTTGCAATTTTTTTGTCATTCTCATGCTTCAAGCTTTTTATTTTTTCAAGAAAAGACATCACTTCACCTTCTATCTTTCCAACACCACTAGTTAAAGGATCAAACACTTCAGAAATAGTAGCTTGTTGGTTTTATAGATCTTTAACCTTTTTCTCATTAGCTTCAATAAATTTTGAAAAAGACAAACATGATTTGTAAATCTTTCCACCTTCTGATAGAGCATTCTGTACATTCTTCACACATGTGGCTAAAAAGGTTTTATCTTTAACAATCATCCTTTTCAATCCACTAAACCTTTTGACATCAAATTATTTCTGCACTTTCACCATAGCTGATTTCTCAAGTGACTCAAAGTGAGTACTTACAGAGTTGATAAGCTTCTTTAATTCACTGGAGAAGGAACCGGTTGGATCTTTCACATCATTGGGCATTATCATTTCCAAGACTCTAGATGCAAGATTCAGAAGTTCACTGTCCTCAATGTGGGACTTCAACAGTTCTTCTCTAGCTTTCACTTGAGAAAATGAAGCTACCTTTATTTTTTGAATTGGACTCAAGGTAGATAGGTCAATAGGACCTTCAATCAATTCCGAATCAATTTATTATTTTTGTTCTACCAAAAATTTCTTCATTGCCTCTGCAGTGTCTCTTGCTTCAACTGGAATTGCCTTTTCATCAACTTTCTTCTCTTCAATCATTGCTTCCTCAGTTGCAGGTTCTGATTTATCTATAGGGATATCCACTTTCTCAACTGATACATTTTTAGGTATCTCAACTTCCATAGGAATTTCTGTGTTGTCCACTACAAGAGGAATTCAGCTATATCAAAATTTTCTTCTTCTACTTCCCTTATCGGACCAGATGGGGCATCTTCAACATGTGTTTCCTCATCAACAACATCAATTCTATCATTTAATAGTATCTCCCTCAGGATTTAATCAGTTTATTTTGTAACCTCTTCAGTTAGACCAATCATTAACTTATTCACCCTTGTTTTTCTTTTAAATTTCTTTTGGATTTGTTCAAGAGTGCCTACATGTCATCCATAGACATTACCAAAAACAATTATGCAAGGATCCTTTCTCTCATCTAATCTTCTTCTATTCTAGCATTGAGTCTCCTCATTTCTAGAATATCATATAAATTTTTGGGTAAATTTTTGGATGTTGTGGTTGTGTTGCTGATATGTGGTTGTCATTGATTTCAATACTATTAACATTGATGATTCTGAAGGTTGTATATGTCGAGGATATTCAGAAAATTATAAATAATATGTTGCAGGCAGTCTATGAAGCTGTGAAGATCAGAATGGTGAAAAGTTGTGTACGTTGATAATCAAAGGTCGCGCATTAAAAGGTTTGTTTCTGAGCCTATCTTGTATGTTATCCAAAATTTTCAGTGGTACGCATCAAGTTTGGAGCGAGTTATAAGTTTCTAAGTTCCTACAGTTATTTTGTTACTGTAGCAAGTGTTTATGGAAGAAGAGAATGGAATTTTGGTAAATTGAGTTATTGCGTATGTGAATGTGATGTTTCTAGATTGTGCTCTATCATTGTGGTACGTTCACATTGATCGGTGTGCTCGTGATAAAATATTTTCCTTTGTGTGCACAAGGTTTCTATGTTCTTGGCCGACATGATGGTGGTAGTGTCTTGCGGATCCTTATGGATTAATATTTTAATATTTGATGTGTTCAAGGATGTTGATTTAGGTCTTTATTACTATGTGATTGACTTAGGTTGGTAAGTATTGAGATTTGTTCATAAATTGGGCCGACAATTGTAATTTATTCTTTATCTGTGGCCAATAGAGTTGTTGATGTAAATTCATGTGACAGATATATAAGAGTGATTGTTTCTTCATTTTGAAGTGTGTGTGTGGTGTGTATGCTTGATGAATGAATATGAAATATGCAAATAAAGACTAGATCATTTGATTTTAGAGCAAAGTGTGAAGAAGATTGAGCAAAGTGTGAAGAAGATTGAGCAAAGTGTGAAGAAGTGTTTCTATGCCTAACCGGAACTGTCATCAGGATTTTGTAGAAGCTAATTTCTCAGTTCAACTTCATTAGATGGATTTAATCTGATTATTTTATGTAAGGCAATGAGCCTTCCCTTTGAGCAGTGAACTCTAGGTAGTGTTCCTGAATGCATGTGCATTCCCTATTAATTTTTCATTATACTTCTAACAGGGTATAATCTTGTGGACTAACATCCACCGTGGTTTTTCCCCTAACAGGGTTTCCACATATAAAAATATTGGTGTTCACATGTCTCTGATGTGTTGTTGATTTATGCTTTCACTTTTAATTATCAGATATGAGATTAAAGGTTGATTAAGGTTGAATAAGTTTAATTTATGTAACAACTGATTCACCCCCCCTCTTAGTTGTCTATCCTTGTTTTTCCAACACAAATTTGGCATTATTTCAATCAAAACTTTATTGAAAGTATTCAAATGTTTTATGGTTGCCTCTTCAAGAATTCATTGATTAGATTCACCAAAAAACTCATACCATTTATGGAGTGGCTTGAGATTTCCATCCTTAACTAAATCCTTTTCAACTTCCTCTACTAACATACCTGGATTGTCAGTTTTTGATTTCTTCTTTGCTTGATCATCTCCACCAGAGGGTTTGCCTTTTGTAATAGTTGTTGCGTTGGTACCTTGATGTTTGATTTCTATGACTTCTTCATCAGACTCTGTCACTTTGTCCTCAAAAACTACCACATAGACTCTTTTGCTCTTATCTTTCTTCCTCTTACCTTCTTTACCGGATCCCTTAGATTCATTTTTCATAGGGATTGATTTTGCTATAGGGGCTGAATGGGATGCAGAGCTTCTAGTTGATCTAGCTCGGGCAGATGGTGCTGCCAGACCAACTAATTGAGTTTTTGCTGCCTCCTTAGCTGCTTCTTTTGCTACTTAAACTTCTTCCCTTTTCTTTCTAGCTTCTTTTAATTTCTCTATAGATATGCCCAAACATTTTGCAAGGACTTCTACCTCTTTTCTAACTCTTTTGGTTACCACAGATTTCCTGAGATCGTTGTGCACTTTATATCCTTTTCAACATAGGTATCAAACCTCTCTTCTGCCTGATCTAGAGGTTTACTTAGTAAGTTTTGTGCATACATATCAAAAATTTTCTCTTCAACTTCATACCCCATAGGCATGATCCAAACTATTTCAGGATCAATGACTTCCATCATACATTGATCAATATCTACCATGAAGAAAATTGTATCCTTGTATTTCTCTACAATGGAAGTGGGAATCCTCTCTTTGGATTGCATAATAGTTTGAAAACTTTTGAAATATCCTCAGATAGTAGCATTCTTTGTCTTAGAGTCTGCATATGTATGAAAGAGATCTTTGATCTGAGCAGCTACCGATATGTCTTTTTTCCAGTGAATCTTTCTGAATCTTGGAACCTCACCCATGAAATAAAAGAATAGACATAGAAGCAAGTTACCATACTTGAAAGAATTATTCTTATCCTTCTTTATCTTCACAAGATTTTCCATTAATTGAATCCTCAACAATTCACAAAGATCATAATATGCATTTTCTTTCACCATCTGATAGGCGGCATAAATTGTAGTACCAAACACACAGTTGTCTTGACTGGAATGATAAATCTTGTACCCAATAACCATAGATGAAAATTTGACATCTACATAAACAATTTCATCCATTGTCATTGCCCTTCTGTCATACCTAGAGCCTGTAGTATCAGTGACCGTTTGATTTTTCACAGGTTTCAGAATTGGTAATCCACCAGAAGAATTTAGACCTGTTACAACATTGATAGCCTCCTTTGTGATTTTGAATGGTATGCTTAACCACATGAATTCATCATGGAATCGACTCAGAATATAACGAACCCATTCTGAATCTTCAAAGAAGGGAAATTTGACAATCTATGTAAATTTATTTGCTTCTAGGGTTTTATGTATAATTTCGGGAGGAGGAATAATGATATTGACAGGCCATTTTATAGATTGTAGGTTTTTGAACGATCGACTCAGATTGAAAGAGAGATTGACAGATGAGATTGATGAATGCCATGTAATGAGTTATGTAACAGATAGAATGCGAGTTAGAATGTGAGTTCAAATGCAAGATAAAGACTAATTTTAGAACGTGAGTTAGAACATGAGTTCCAATCTTAATCTTCAAAAATAGAAGAAATAGACTTTGTATGCAAAAGTCAAAGTTAGAAGTTGGAGAATAAATGCATTCAAATGCAAACGTGAGTTAGAACTAGTTAATCGACTAGTTGTGACAAAGAGTTATCTCACAGAGTTAAACTGGTGTTTAAACTGAAGAGATAACTGGAGAACTAAAAATAGAACTCGAGTCCGAAGGTGAGTGAATGACCTAGTCAACTGATTGACAGAAGAATGTGATATAAATAATTAAATATGAATTAAATGCTAATTTAATTCAACATTCAAAAATAAGACTTTTAATTAAATAAATAAAGTAATTTATTTAATTTGACTGTTTGAAAAGGATAAATATGAATAATTAAATAATAAATATTTAATTATAGATAAAGGGTTTAAATGGATAATTAAATAAAGATATTTAATTATAGTTGGAAAATTATGATAAAGGGGTAATTAAATAATAAATTATTTAATTGATAGATAAAGGGGGTAGAATAAATTAGTTAGGGACATAATTAAATAATTGTGATGTATTTAATTAGTCAAGTTGGATAAAGGTCATTTAATGAATTAATGAATTAATTAAAAAGGGGTATTTAATTAATAGAGGAAATATGTGTTAGAAAAGTTAATTAAATAATTAACATTATTTAATCATGACCACGGACTATAGAAAATTATGTCGAATATGTACTCGCAGGCCTAGACGAATTTTAGGTATCTACAGTTTGCCCCTCTTTGATACAATGTTGGTATAACGTTGTGTCAAAGAAAATATGCCCTGATCGTGCCCCAGCATGAAACAAGTAAGGTATGCCCCCTCGGGAAAATTGACAATTTTTGAAAAGTTTAAAAAGAATTAGGAAATATTCTCGATAAGTCAATTTGAAAGTTAGAAATGCTATGGAGTCGATGGAATCGAATTTGGAGTTAATACGGATGAACACGAGTCATTTGAAGTTGAAAGGTTAAGCAGCCAATAGAGAAGGGCTGGAGAAATGCCATTTTTAACCCACCTATAAATAGGAATTAGGGCAAATTTCAATTCATTTGCACCCGGAGGAGATAGAAAAAACTAAGAATTTGCTCTGACTGACTATCGAAATGGCGCCTATTCCATACACCAAGCATCGAGGATATTGGATCCGGACCTTCTAGCGGCCAGCCGACGCAACCACTGGTATGTACGTGAAAACGAGAGCTTGAAATGTATTTTTGGCACATTTTTCTATGCGTAGAAAATTAGTTTTGCAAATGAGGTGCATCGTGAATGATGTATATGGCATCGTATTCGCTGCATTTGACTGCGAAACGACGCATGTGAAAATTCACGCATAGGCTAGAATAGGATTTAGAGGAATGCACACATTTGAAGATTAGTGCACCGCATGTGTATACATGCAACGCATCTGCTGAGGGGTTAAACGCATGTGACCTAGTGAACCGCATATGCGTTAATGATAGCATATGTAGTAGAAATGGAGGCTATGAAAATGCACTGCATTTGAGGAAAAAAGCACCGCATGTGTTGAAAATAGGTAGGTTAAGAAAACTACAATGCATTTGTAATCAAGAACCGCATGTGGTTTAGTGAACCGCATGTGCTGTATTAGAATAGGTGTGGAAGAAATATGTGACGCATATGTAGTATGCACCGCAACTGAGGCATTGTGCAACACATTTGAAAAAAATACCCCGCATCTGTCAATGTGAGCCGCATTTGGATGGTAAAATTTTGCGAAGTAAAACTTGAAAATTTTCTGACATCATGGTTTAAATGTAGGTGGTTTTAGATCCGATTTATACATGGGAGTCATGACCAGATGCGTTTGATCTGAGAGAGAATTTGACTTCTGCAGAGATTTGATTGCTATGGGTTCTAGGTCTACGACATTGTTTGTCAATGCCTGCCATTCGGGCAAACAGGGGGATGTTGACGACACTATGTGAGCGATGGCATTCTAAGACATCATCGTTTCATTTTCCAACTGGGGAGGCTACTATCACATTTGAGGATGTGTACAGGATTTTGAGGCTACCCATTAGAGGAGAGCGGGTTACATATGATCCCCAACGAGGGTTGACTGAGTTGGCGTGGTTCTATCAGGTTGATGACATCAGTAGGCTCGACATTGAGCACTACGAGATTAGATGGCCAATACTAGCAGACAAATATGACAGGATTGATTGTTTCCTATGTACTCTGATTGGGGGTATCATTTTTCCAGATAGACGAGGTCATGGCTTTCCAGTGGGATGGGGAGCTATGTTGGTTGGGATGTTGGAGAGTGAGCCGAGATATGCATGGGGTCCATGTCTACTCAGGATGCTGTATTTTCATCTACATGACATTGCGTACAGAGATGCACAATCATTGAGTTGTGGGATGACACTGCTGATGAAATGGGGTTTTGAGAGGATAGCTATATTTCGTCCTCCAGTGACAGTAGAGAGAGAGGAGAGACTTCCATATGTGTTTCGATATACAAGACAGATTACACAGACACATGTTGGAGACACAGGATACTGGAGACATGCATTGGATACACTTGATCAGTTTATATGGAGAACTTACATGGATTGTGAGATGTGGGCGGATGATGATATATATTTGCCATTTTGTAGATAGACACAGTACCTTATTGGGAGGACTATTTCTAGTGTTCACATCATTGAGCGACACTTGCCAGACAGAGTTCTGAGATAGTTCGAAGAGGTTCAGGATGTGCCTTTGAGTAGAGCAGAGTTTTCTCATTCGTCCAGAGAGGTTCCATGGTGGGGACCCATGATACCAGTTACTACAGCTGAGGTAGAAATACAGGCATTGCAACTAGTACAGTGGGGGTGGAGAGATGGATTAGCAGATCCAGGGACTATGGCTACATACGATGCATGGTGGGTAGTGCATCGACTTGTTCCATATATGGATCTAGACCAGCCAACACCAGTCGAGAGACGAGGCACATGGTCGAGAGGATGACGGAGAGGTGGAGGTTCCAGAGTGGGTAGAGTTGGTGGTAGAGGTGATGGAGATGATGACAAAGGCAGAGGTAGAGGCGGGAGACAAGGACGGAGAGGACGGAGAGGGGGTCAGATAGGTGGACATGCACCTATTCAGGAGGCAGTAGTAGTGGATGTACCAATGGCAGAAATCAGAGGGAGAGTGGATGTACAGGCTGGGGGTGAGCATGCTGCAGCGGAGGCAGTGGTTGAGGAGCGTGTAGAGGTAGATGTCGAAGTAGCAGATGTTGTAGAGGATTTTGATGCAGACATGACTTTAGATCCACTAGGTGTGTTGGCAGGATATGGAGAGGATGATATTGAGGATGATGTTGAGGAGGAGGCACCGATGGAGGAGTAGGAGAGACAGCTCAGAGATCAGATTGTAGAGGGGAGATGGGATGATGATGCTCCTCGAGATGGTGACAGGGAGGCTTTGGAGGAAAGACTTAGATTGATGACTGCAAAGTTTAAGGCGATGAGACTAGAGAGAGACAGTGCTTATACGGAGAGGGACAATGCTCTTACAGAGAGGGACAGTGCTCTCATGGAGAGAGACCAGGCTATAGCCTAGAGACATGAGATAGAGCAGTAGTTCACAGAGGTTATATGCCTTTGTAGTGGGTCCTCATCTGATGGCATGGTACGACAGTTGATCAGAGCGGTGGAGAGAGCTACGTACTACATAGATCTTTATGAGGTAGCAGTGCCAGTAGATAGACGAGCTCCTAGCTTTGTAGAGGTGCGGAGTCAGAGCAGGAGTCATACAAGGAGTTAGAGGACACAGAGCACTGAGGGGGTGGTAGGACCATCGAGACCAAGTCCATATGAGAGGCCTTCCACCTCACAGAGGCCACCTTCGAGCATTTTCCCACCACCATCACCACGTGACAGCAGGGGTAGCGGGACACGATGATAGGGACTTATGTAGATAGTTGTATTTTGATTAGAGAGCCTGCGAGCTCATGTTTTATTTATTTATTGGTACATTCAGACATTGTACCGTGACACACTATTTTGAGCTATATATATATGATTTTGGCGGCCTCTACATGATATGCAGTTCTATTTTATGAATGATGCTTTATTTCTAGATGATTATGTTTCCTAAATGATGTATGTACATGTGTTATGAATGAAATGTTTCTATATGTTATGATTTATGCATTTTATAATGATGTTATGGATGATTCTATTTACTTATGATAATGAATGCAATGATCTATATGATGTTAATTTATATATGATGGTGATATGTACATGTAATGTTTACATTATGGATGTTATGATGATGCAATGCCTATTATGTCATGATGTGAAATGCAATGAAGATGAATGTTACTATCTATATGTTGAAATGCAATGCAACTATGTGAAATGTATGCTAATGCAATTGATTTAATGTTATTATTGTGTCATAGGACTTTATCCTTATGCTCGAAGAAGAGAAATGTTAGGATGAAAATGAATTCAGAATGTTAGTAAGAAATAATTAAAGTTTGATTGATGGAGAAAATGATATAATGAAAGTTTGATTGATTGAGAAAAAGACATAATCTTCGATATATTGCCAAATACACTATACTTGCTTGTTATCATCACTGGGCGGGACATGACACAAATGGATAGTATACACTATGATATGAGATAGACCATAGTGTACAAAGTCATCCATCTGCAAAAAATAGACAGTCACAGACAAGGAGTGTCTCAACTCACACTAAAGACAAAATTGCCCCAGTCATTTTGTCAAGACAAACCACAAACAACAGACAAATAAAAGACGGGTCATGAGACGTCATCACTCCTCTAAATCCTTGATAGGACATCCTTGAGGAAGCTAGTAACATGACTCAAAAACCATTGTTAAAAAGACAGTTGACAGACAACAGCCAAAGAAAAAGAGTCCTCTGACATCATTGCTTCTCTAAATCCTTCAAGGGACATCCTTGAGAAAGCTAGTAACAGGATCTTGCACAAATCAATAAAAAGATAAGACAAAATAGGATATAAATTCCTAAGGCCAAATAAATGTATTCGCCAAAACTTGATCTTATGGTATTGTTTGATGTTTGACATAGCGTAATGTGAGAGAATGACACATACCGCATAAGACGTTGAGTTTGGTTTCGACTTGGTGACTTCTGTATAAGGCATGACAAAGCCTGGTTTCAGTAAGACACGTGCCATATAAGACATTGGAGCCTGATGACGTTGAAGTGACAAGCCACACGAGACTATGACAATTGATGACGTCTATTGACAAGAAAGACATATCTTGTTTAGACATAGGTTGATTGCTTTGACAATGTGTGTGATATTGACTTGATATCTGTTTGAGATGTTTTTCCTTGTTGTTGCTTGACTTGTTTTGATTCCTTGACTGATAAATTGTGTGTGTGTGTGTGTTGACCGTGTATGACATGAGATGATACCTTAAACTATGATATGCAACTTGTGTGATAGTGATGTGAATGAACCCTATTGGACTGACCTAGTGTGGTCTCAGGAGCTCATCAATTGATTAGCCCTGCCTACGTTGTACACACGGAGACCTCATAGTTTGAAATGACCAATGACTTTGAATATACAAAGCATCATGATTTAAATGTGTGATACATGACAAACCTAAACTGACAGACCTAATGCCTCGAGGGCACATCGATTGATGGCCTTGCCTACGTCCCAGTCGCAGAGGCAATGTAGTTTGACTATGTCTATGACTGATTTAACATGACCGACTTGACATAATGACTTGACATGATGAATTGACATGATGACCTGACTCTATTTTTGGGATTTTCTGACATTTTTTGATTTTTTTAGATTTTTGAAGTTTTCTAATGTTTTTGGTATTTTTCGGGACATTTTCGATGATGTGACATTATGTACAAGGTGTTAGGGCATAGAATAAGGATTTTCCCCTAGTTGGGAATAATATTTGGAAGATGGAGTGGGTAATGTGATGGAATGGACGCTAGATGTCAATCGTTTCAAGGAATGGATAAGACAACCATTTATTATGAATGATGATGAAAAAATCTTATTAGAATGATGGTAGACGGAAGAGCGAGCTGGACTACACATGGCGCCTGTTTGCCAGGTTTTCACCATGGTACTTATCCATAGCGCCACCGAAGTGGTTTTCACTATTGGATGGATTTATTTCTCTTTTCTTCTTTTTTTTTTTTGTTTTCTCAATTTTTTTGGTGTTACAAAGACGCTTGTTTGCCAGGTTTTCATCAAGGTAACCATTTTTTTGTTTTTTCATTTTTTTTGTATTTTTCTAGATTAAGACATGGATTCTCAGAGACTAAGCATAGAACCTCTTTAGATGCAGACTATTGATAGGGGACAAAAGAGGCTCTACTTCAGGAGTAGAGAGTTGGTACGCTCTTGATCCAAAGGATTCTGTGACTATATAGGGCCCCAACCAGTTAGGCTCGAACTTACCTGGTTTATCTCTTTCAGCTTGGTTCTTAGGTTTCTCCATTAATACCAGGTCACCAATGTCAAAATGTCTATTGAGAACCTTCCTATTGTAACTACGACGAAGATGATTCTGATATGCTTGCAAATGATCTAATGCTTTCTATCTTCGTTCATCCAACAATTCTAGCTCTTGTAACCTTGAGACACGGTACTCTTCATCATCAACATGACCCTTCAAGGATACCCGTAGAGAAGGTATTTCAACCTTGATAGGTAAGATAGCTTCAGACCCGAATACGAGGGAAAATGGAGTGGCACCGGTGGGAGTACGGATGCTTGTGCGATAAGCCCATAAGGCAGGATTAAGCTGTAGGTGCCAATCACGGCCAGCGTCATTGACAATCTTCTTAAGGATTCTAACAATAGTCTTATTAGATGCCTCAACTTGGCCATTACCTTGTGGGTAATACGGAGTGGAGAAATGGTGTTTGATGTGGAATTCTTCACATAAATGGCATACTTCTTGGTTCTTGAATGGGCGGCCATTGTCTGTGATTATGGATTGTGGTACACCATACCAACAAATGATATAGTTTAGGATAAACTTAGATATTTGTGTGTTGGTTATGTATGTCATGGGAATAGCTTCAATCCATTTGGTGAAGTATTCGGTGGCGGTGATGATGAATTTATGGCCATTTGATGATGGAGGGTGTATCTTACCTATGAGGTTGAGTCCCCATTGGGCGAAGGGCCATGGTGAAGTAATTGGACAAAGCTCCTGCGCTGGCACTCTTATCAAGTCTCCATGTATTTGACATTGTATACACTTCTTTACAAAGACGTATGAATCTTTCTCAATTGTAGGCCAATAGTAACCTAGTCTCATAATCTTGTGGGCTAGAGTGGGACCACTCAAATGAGATCTGCATATACCCTCGTGCATCGCTCGCAAAGTTGTTTGTGCTTCTTCAGCATCGAGACATGTCATAAGGGCATTATCTAAGGTGCATCTATATAGGGTTTCTCCGATGATGGTGTACTTAGCTGACTTTTAGATGAATGTTCGACGTTGGTTTTTAGACAAGTCTTGAGGTAGGGTTTGGTTAGTGAGGTAATCGAATGTCTTTATACCAAGGAGATGTAGGACCAACAATGGTACACACTATCATTATATCAGGGACATCATAAGCAGGAACCAAAACTGTTCAACCAAGAACTCAAACTTAGGCACATTACTCGGAATATCCAACAAGGAACCCACGGTTGCCATTGCATCTGCAGCTCTATTCTGGATACGTGGTATTTGTTGAAAAGTTATGTCTTTGAAATACTGTTTGAAACTATTTTCCATTTGTTTGTATGGTGCAAGCTTCTAATCCTTAGTCTGATAGTCATCATTTACCTATCGGATTACAAGTTGAGAGTCACCAAAAACATGTAGGCTCTTAATTGTCCATTGAACTACCATTTTCAACCCTGTCACTAGAGCTTCATATTCTGCTATATTGTTGGTACAAGAAAATACAATCTTGAATGATTTGGGAATGGTATCACCTTGAGGTGTGACAAATAAGATACCAGCTCCTGAACCACGATTTGTGTGTGACCCATCAAAGTATAGTTTCCATTCTGTTTTAATGTCAATGTTGAAGAGAAATTCATCTGGAAAATCTACCACTAATGGATGGTTTGCCTTTATAGGTGCATCAACTAGTTGATCTACAATCACCTGTCCTTTTATAGCCTTCCTTTTGACATACTGAATGTCATACTCGCTAAGTATCATGACCCATTTAGCCAATCGGCCTATTAAAGCTGCCTTACTTAGGAGGTATTTAAGTGGATCAATCTTTGCAATTAGCATTGTTTGTCGATTGAGCATATAGTGCCAAAGGTTTTGGGTAGCAAAGACTACCACAAGACAGGCATGTTCTATGTTGCTATAATTCAATTCATAGCCCACTAAGGTACGAATGATATAATAGACTGCTCTCTCATGACCTTGATTATCGTGTTGTGCGAGAAGATCCCCTAATGCCGACTGAGTTGCTGAGATGTAAAGTATTAATGGTTTTCCCTCTATAGGTGGCATTAAGACTGGTGGAGTAAGCAAATAGTCCTTGATTTGCTGGAAGGCCTCTTGACATTTAAGGGTCCATACAAATGGCACTCCTTTCTTGAGTAGATGCTGAAATGGATGTATTTTATCTACCAATTGTACTATGAAACATCTAATTGACTGTAATCTCCCTTGTAAGGTTCTAAGTTGACCATTATTGACTGGAGGAGGAATTTCTATGATAGCTCTTACCTTCTCTAGATCTACTTCAATGCCTCTACGAGAGATGATATACCCTAACAGTTTCCCTGTTTTGACTCCAAAGACACACTTCTTCGGATTTAGCCTGACATTATAATTCAACAGCCTTTGGAATATCTTGTCTAAGACTTTCAAATGATCTTTCCTTGTTTCTAATTTTGCTATGATGTCATCTACATAATATTCCATGAAAGTATGTACAAAGTCATGGAAAATTGTAGTCATGGCTCGCTGATAGGTAGCTCCTACATTCTTAAGGCCAAACAACATAACATTCCAATAGTATGTGCCCCATGGACACGTAAACGCTATTTTGTGTTGGTCTTCAGGTGCTATTTTAATCTGGTTATATCCAGAGAAACCATCCATGAGGGATAGCATCTCGTAGCCTGCTGTAAGGTCTACTATCATGTCGATATTCGACAAAGGAAAGTCATCCTTAGGACATGCCTTGTTGATGTCTCTAAAGTCAGTGCAAATGCGAATGCCCCCAATTGGCTTAGTCACTGGTACAAGATTTGATATCCAATCCACATAGTCTATTATCCTTATGAATCCTAGATCCAAAAGTTTCTTAAGTTCTACCTTGACCAATAGAGCAATTTGTGGATGCATCTTCCTCAACTTCTGCTTGACTGGCTTAATACCTAGTTGTAGTGGTAAATGATGCAATATTAGGTTTGGATCCAACCCAGGCATGTCAGCATACGCCCATGCAAAGTTTATTTGTCTCTTTGTGAAGAAGTCCTTAAACTCATGTTTTTCTATCTCTGTTAAAGAAGTTGCAAAATATACCTTTTGAGGATTCTCTTCTGTACCTATGTTGACTTCAACAGATTCTTCCACTAGCATCGGTGACTTTTCCTATTCAACGGGGAGAATATTTAAACCTCTATCCTTGGGTGCCTTTGAGAGGTTTTCACCCTCGGATACATCCTTTATTTTGTCTTTTTCTTCATCCAAAGGCACCTTTCGGTTTTCACCTAGGGACTCATCATTTTTCTTTTTATTGTCTTTTTTCTTTTCATTTTCACTTATGCGAATAGAGGTGCAAATAGACTCCCCAAAGTATGCCTTATCGTCCAAGTCTATGGTAAAACCTGCTTTATGGTCCCCTCTTGGTATGCCTTCTCTAAGTCCCATGAACTCAACAATTGCTTCATCACTCTCAAATGTATCTATGATAGGTGTACCTTGTTGATCCTAGTCGATGAGTTCAGGATATATAAGGGGCATGTCATCATTAGAGTTTTTAAAGGTATCTACTGACAAGGTTAATATGGAGTGGTTGACATGGTCACAAAAGTTTTGGACTAACTCCTTATTCTTCTTCCTAGGTGTAGGTATACTCTGATGTGGGGCCATAGTAAGGGCAGATTCGTTAGAAGATGGGTTTTCAAGTGCCCAAGATGCATGATCAAGGGTTTCCCAATAATAGATCTCTTGCCATTCTTATTTGGACAAGTGTTTCTTAGGACGAGGACTAGATAGTTTTGGTTCAGGTTTCATGTTGAGGTCCAATTCTCCAAATAAGGCATCTATGTTCATAGTACTAGTAGATGAAAGGGACTCCCATTCACCATCACTAGAGTAAGGGGATTCATCATAGACTGGAGTTTTTTTTTTAAATTGGGGGAAGTGCTTCATGAGATGTCTTGATGTCTGCATAATCATTCACTTCCTCTTGAAATGATAACGAAGTACCAGGAAACCCGATTCTAAGCTGTTGACACCCTAGCCCTAGATATTTCGGTCGTGGGTAGACAATAATTGGTTCTGTCCTTCCATTCTGATATAGACCTAACCCACTATGCCCATCATAGCCTTCTTTTTGTATTATTTTAAAACCTTTTCTGTACTGGTCCTTGGCTATTTGAATAGACAGGGAGGGGTATTCATGTTGTTCTTGATACAACTAGGAATCACCTTGATCCACAATTTCTTCACTTAAATCTCCCCATTTGGTTAATGTCATTGTAGGGGGAACATGAAACATGACCACTGACTATATTCTATCTGCCATGGGTAGGCCATATGCCTTAGGTGGAATCAATTCACTAACACAGTATGATGCCTTTATTTTGTATTCACCACAACCCTTGTCTTGGATCTCAAGTTTTGGAGTAGATGATGGTGGTTTGAATGAAAGGGACTTAGTGAGACGTGAGGGGTCAATGTATTGGGATAAAGTGGATGAAGAAGCTTCTTGGTTAACTGGCACTTGTCGTTGTGGAATTTCCTTTAGGCTTGTACAATACTGAAAAGGATCTGGATCACCATCAATGGTGATCTCTGTGCCATTATAGGGGAATTTGAGACATTGGTGGTATGTTGAAGGTACAACCTTCATTGTGTGTATCCAAGGTCTACCTAACAAAAAGTTGTATGGGAGGGTGAGATCCAAGACTTGGAAGCTGGTGTTCATGATTGCTGGGTCAATTCGGATAGGGAGTGTGACAACTCCTTTGGACGATCTTTCCTCATCATCATAAGCCTTGATGACTATACTCTTAGAGGTATCTAAATAGTCTTCTAAGAATCCTAATGCCTTAACCAATTTAAGGGTACACAGGTTCAAACCTGCTCCTCCATCTACCAAGACTCGTCTGACTCTGGTTTCATGGACTAAGACTTCAAGATGTAAGGGGTCATTATGATCTAACTTTTCAGTTGAGTAATCCTATTGGGAAAAGGTGGCATGATGCAAATTGGTTAAATATCCCACCATCTCTTTGAAATGATTGAAATCTAAGTCTATAGGAATATTTGTATTCTGTAGAGCTTTGTCAAGGATGGCTCGATGCCCAGGTGATAAGGTCAACAATTCCAAGATAGATATTTGCACAAGGGTTTTACTCAATTGATCAAGAAGATTGTACTTGAACTTCGAAGCTTGTGTAGATGGCTCAGAAGAAGGACCTGGAATAGTGATCTTAGTTCTGCGTGTGTTTACACTACATTCTGGATGCTTCTTAATGGTGAAGGTATCGATATTCTCATTTTCCATGCGGAGGCTATATACGATCTTTCCTTTTCCATAGTCATAGTTGGTGTTTGCGTAATTGGCTGATGGATCAGTCTTAGGTCCCGAACTGGAGGCTTTTCCTTTTGTGTGGTCATCTAATGGGTCCTTGAAGACCTTATGATCACTATTCTTAGTGTTTTTCTACCCACCAACCTCTATGGTTCCGTTCTCAACAAAGTCTTGTATTATGTTCTTGAGTTGACGACATTATTGGAGGTTGTGCCCTTTGGTTTGATGATATTCACAATGGGCTTTGTCATCCCACCAAGAAGGTTTAAACTGTCTCGGATCATACTCTCTTGGTTCCAAAGGTTTGATGAGATTGTGTTTAATCAACTCTTTGTAACTAACCTCAATTGGCTGTCCTAAATGTGTAAATTCACATGTAGGAAATCTCCTTTGTTGTGGTCTTTGTTGTTGTGAATTTTGGACATAGTTAGCTTGTTGATCTGGACTATCTGTCGTGTCTTGATTGGATTTGTACCCTCTAAGTGTGATAATTAGTCTCATGTGTATGTTTTTAGCATCAACAATGCCATCATTTGTAACATTCTTGTTCCTAGACCAGAATTGCCTTCTATCATTTGGCACGTTTTGATTTTGGACAATGGGGTTTCTGCCTGGTGCTTTCATTTCTCCTTTGTCTATGAGGATTTTCTCAAGGATGATTCCCTTTTGTACTAAGTCTAAGAATGAAGTACAATAGTGTACCCTTAGATCACTTCACAATTTGGGGTTGATGTTCTCTAGGAATATTGTGACCTTTTGTTTTTTGGGTATTTCAACTGGACACCTACTAGCTAGACTTCGCCACCTCTAGAAGAAAGTGGTGAAATTTTCGCCATCTTCTTGTGTCATGTGGCACAAGGTTGCAATTGTTACCTCATTGTCTATGTTAAAATCAAAATGTTCGATAAACTTCTTAGCTAATTCACCCCAAGATCATATACCATATGGTAATTTAGAGAACCATTCCAGTCCTATCCCGACAAGGGTTCGTGGAAATAGTCTCATCAAGTATGTGGGGTCATACGCAATGTATATGCACGCTATTGAGAACTCTCTAATGTGTTCTATAGGATTCTTTCTCCCATTATACTTAGGCAAAATTGGTATAATGTATCCATGGGGAAAAGGTGTCATGTAAAGTGCTTTGTCAAAGGGACATGGACATAGGTCTTGTGCTGAGATAGTTCATTTTCCAGACATAGACATGTTGTCCAACTACTATTGAAGATATTGCATCTTGTTTTGAAGGACATCGACTTGCGTCAAGGACATGGTGTTCATGATATTTGGATCAATGTAAGCATTTTGATACGCCATGTTCTATGACGGGTTGTGATTAGGCGAGGGAATATATCCTGTCAAGATATTCTGATTCAGTATAGGGATATTCCCTGTCTGAATGGTTTGAGTAGGTATGGGAATACTTCCTGTCTAAAATGTCTGATTTGGAATAGGAATGCTTCTTGTCTAAATGATTTGACTTGGTATAGGTATATTTCTGCCAACTTTGGTTCTGTTACCAGTCGTGTTGGTGCCAAAGGGGTTGGAGGAAGTTTCCCCCGTAGTGAATTGTAAACCTTGTGTTATGTTGAAAGGGGTTGTGTTTACAATTGATGATGTTTGAGTTGGTATACCAGTTGGTATTGTTATGGTTATTTGGGGAATAGAGACTGTTGACGTTGTAGTTTGGGATGGTTGAGTTGACTGTGTTAGCAAAGTACGAATATCAAATCCTATGGGTAGTTTGGCACCTTCTGCTAGCAATTTTGCTAGATAGCATTGGGGATCATTTGCAAAACATTAATCCATGAAGGATGCAAATTTAGGATCTTGTACTGTTGCGTCTATGTCTTCTATGTAAATCTGACCATGCGTGTCCCTAGTGACATGTTTTTCTAGCAAAGGCTTGTGTGGTTGTTTACTTCCTGACAGTTGGCTTGTGAACGAATTGATAAATTCGTTGGGGTCTGTCATTGCTTTGTGTTTCTTTTGGGACCTTGTTTCGACCATGAAAAAGTTGCTCAAAATGGGTAATGCAGACTATGTCTACAAACTGATATGACCTACGTCTATGTTTTTGGATTTTTTTGATGATAAATGACATAGATAGAATGGTTTCTAAAAGATGTACACTAAGATGACGTATGATAGGACTGACAATATACAAGATGTGAGTAGACTATGATGATGAATGAGTCTAAGACAGTATAACCTACCACCTATGGGATAAATGCATGCAAAGGCTTGGTTTTGACCAAGGAACCTGACTGTATGACAAGGATAGTGACAAGGTGAATTTTTCAAACTAGACTAATGAGCTGAAAAGATCCACTAGATGGGACTAAAGTGACAAGGTTCAATGATTTTGACAAATGGACACATGAATGTTTCCAATGATGAGGAAAGTTATCTAATATGTTATATACAATTTCCTAGGGAATATCTATATGCATGCAACTTAGGATGACTATGACTAGGATTTTTACTATGACTAAGATGTATATGACACCTAATGATGGTAACTAAGACGTATATGACACCTAATTATGGTAACTAAGATGTATATGACACCTAACGATGCAAGGTTTTGAGAAAAAATTACCAGTTTCAAATCTAAGGTTGATCTTAAGAACCCACAACAAATTATGACAATGATGTTCTGGACTCCGCTCGTGGTTTTTTGATGTTTTATGTTGACAGGAAAATGCGGTCCTTCTAACAATTGCGGTTTAGATTTTTATAGATGCAGCTTTTTGACAGTGCATGCAAAGTTTTTGATCGTTGTGGTTTTTCCTATGACAAATGCGGTTTACCTATGCACATGCAGCATTTAAACTGACAGATAGGGTTTGCATGCACACATGCGACTCAAAAATTGACAGATGCGGTTTGCATGAACATATGTGACTCAGACTATGACAGGTGCGACTCGTGATATGCAGACTATGAAAAAGTGAAAATTTTGATAGCCAGGTGTGGCTTTTCCCCTAACAGATGTGACTTGCTAGTACAGATGTGACGTTTAAATTGACAAATGCAACTCTGTTTCTGACAGTTGAAATTTTTCTCGAAAGTTGTTTGACTGACTTTTGTTTGTTTGATCAAGATTTTGGCAAATACAACAAACAGAAAACACAACATTCAAAGCATGCTTAGTTTTGTGATGGATGGATGAACGAAGACAAAAAGCGTTAGATCATTTGCAAGCATATTAGAATTGTCTTCATCGTAGTTACAATAGGAAGGTTCTCAATAGAAATTTTAACATTGGTGACCTGGTATTAATGGAGAATCCTAAGAACCAAGCTGAAAGAGAGAAACCAGGTAAGTTCGAGCCTAACTGGTTGGGGCCCTATATAGTCACATAAGCCTTTAGATCAAGAGCGTACCAACTCTCTACTCTTGAAGGAGAGCCGCTTTTGTCCCCTATCAATAGTCTGCATCTAAAAAGGTTCTATGCTTAGTCTCTGAGAATCCATGTCTTAATCTAGAAAAATACAAAAAAAATGAAAAAACAAAAAAAATGGTTACCTAGATGAAAACCTGGCAAACAAGCGTCTTTGTAACATCAATTTTTTTTGAAAAAATAAAAAAAGTAAAGAGAAATAAATCTGTCCAATAGTGAAAACCACTTCGGTGGCGCTATGGATAAGTACAATGGTGAAAACCTAGCAAACAGGTGCCATGTGTAGTCAAGCTCGCTCTTCCGTCTACCATCATTCTAATCAGGCTTTTTCATCATCATTCATAATAAATGGTTGTCTTATCCATTCCATGAAACGATTGACATATAGCGTCCATTCCCTCACATTACCCACTCCATCTTCCAAATATTATTCCCGATTGGGGGAAAATCCTTTTTCTATGCCCTAACACCTTGTACATAACGTCGCATCATCGAAAATGTCTTGAAAAATACCAAAAACATTAGAAAACTTCAAAAATCTAAAAAAATCGAAAAATGTCAAAAAATCCCAAAAATAGAGTCAGGTCATCACGTCAGGTTCACCAAATGTAGCTATAGATTAAATCTGTCTAATAAGATCTGCAACTAGAAAGAACAATATTAATCCTAATCTAAATCAAAACTAATCTAAAATCAAACAATAAAGAATGAAATTGAAAACATAATGAATAATTAACAAACTGAATTGATATCACCGAATATGTATTCACCCTTTCGAATTATCTCTATTGCTCTTCTCCATTTTGCCTTTTTAGTGTTCTTTCCCTCAGATTTCTATGTTCGAATGCAAGTATAGCTGTGTTGAATGTCTAAGCAAAATATCAAAGATTGTTTCTTCTCAAAAGTGTATAATTTCGGGAGGAGGAATAATGCTATTGATAGGCCATTTTATAGATTGTAGGTTTTCGAACGATCGGCTCAGATTGAAAGAGAGATCGACGGATGAGATTGATGAATGCCATGTAATGAGTTATGTAACAGATAGAATGCGAGTTAGAACGTGAGTTCAACTGCAGGATAAAGACTAATTTTAGAACGTGAGTTAGAACATGAGTTCCAATCTTAATCTTCAAAAATAGAAGAAATAGACTTTGTATGCAAAAGCCAAAGTTAGAAGTTGGAGAATAAATGCATTCGAATGCAAATGTGAGTTAGAACTAGTTAATCGACTAGTTGTGATGGAGAGTTCTCTCACAGAGTTAAACTGGTGTTTAAACTAAACAGATAATTGGAGAACTAAAAATAGAACTCGAGTCCGAAGGTGAGTGAATGACCTAGTCAACCGATTGACAGAAGAATGTGACATAAATAATTAAATATGAATTAAATGCTAATTTAATTCAACATTCAAAAATAAGACTTTTAATTAAATAAATAAAGTAATTTATTTAATTTGACTCTTTGAAAAGGATAAATATGAATAATTAAATAATAAATATTTAATTATAGATAAAGGGGTTAAATGGATAATTAAATAAAGATATTTAATTATAGTTGGAAAATTATGATAAAGGGGTAATTAAATAATAAATTATTTAATTGATAGATAAAGGGGGTAGAATAAATTAGTTAGGGACATAATTAAATAATTGTGATGTATTTAATTAGTCAAGTTGGATAAAAGGCATTTAATGAATTAATGAATTAATTAAAAAGGGGTATTTAATTAATAGAGGAAATATGTGTTAGAAAAGTTAATTAAATAATTAAAATTATTTAATCATGACCACGGAATATAGAAAATTATGTTGAATATGTACTCGCAGGCCTAGACCAATTTTAGGTATCTACACCTAGTTCTTCAATATTTGTGTGAATATAAACCCTAATATCCTATATGTGTAAGACTCCGTACGAAATGGATGAAAGTGCTCCTAACGGATCGGTCTCAACAGACTTGTAAGGATGCCATTTAAACTTAGGACGGGGTCTGTCCTTAACTTAACTACTAATGGAGTAGCCATTATCAATTCACAAGTTCACAAAGGTTAACGAAAAATACATTTCCGTTGGGTTGAAATTTGATTGCCGCATCACTTCAACACTTGAATTTTGCCTCAATTCGCCAAAGTTCACCTTAGAGCTCTTCAAACTTCTTTTATCCAAAATACAAAGTGAAAAATGAAGAATAGAAATGAGTTTTTATCACTTGCATACCTAACCCTTTTTGTCGCAATAAATGCTTTTACCCTAATTCAATTGGTTACCCTATTTTTATGCACTGTGACAGATAAATATTCTACAGACCTCCAATATGACATACCACTTCCTCCAATGAGTTCAACAACATTTGTAGAACATCTATTCACCTCCTGTACATATCCACATCTAGTGTCAATTACCGGTTAGGGGGTTAAATGATTGTCTTGACCGCTCCCCCTAGGCCAAAGGCCTAAAACTAATTCTTAGAGGAATTACCAGAAGTAGGTTATGATGCTGACACATTTTCTTCAACAAAGGGATCTTTCTTCAGCCATTTCTTCTACATCTGCTACCTGACCACATATGTAGTGATTTTTCCTTTTCCCTTGATATCCTTCTGCATGTTTTTCCTTTGATTTACTAGACCTTTTATGTTCCAATAGAATGTAGCAATGTGACCAATTTTGTTACAGTTATAGCATACAACGTTTCTCTATCTAGACCAGTTGTTCCATTGATTTCCTCTTGATTTGCATTGGTTAGCAGTATGGCCAAGTCTATTGCATGTATAACATATGATATTTCTATGAAATTGATTTATCACATTTCTGCATTCATTTGACTTATGACCAAACTTATTGCAATTAAAACAATGACTTGAGAATGATGGACTTCTTTGATTCATCCTACTTCTACACTAAGAAGCCATGTGTCCAAATTTATTGCAACTAAAATAGTATCCATTAAATCTTTGAGTATTAGGTTGCCTTACCGAATACCTTCTAGACTTGTTCATTTTATTTCCTTGCTTGAATATACTTTGTGCAGATCTGGATCTTTCTCCTTCTTCAAATCAAAGACCTCGCTTGTCACCATTTGTCCTCTAATTGCTAATTAGTTAATCAAGCTTGGCTGAGCTAATTTTGAACTTTTCTTTGTACTCATTTGCAGTAGCAAGTTCATCTCTGAGATCATCAACCTGCTTTTCAAGAACTTCCTCATTGTTTTTAGATTGTTCTAATTCATTGTCCAAACGACTGCATACTTCAGATTTTTCTTTCAGAGACTTTGCTAGGTTCTCTTCATTTTTATTCCTATCTTCAATCACCTTGGTCATCCTCATCATGATAGATTCCATTTCATGCTTCAAGACTATATTTTCTCTGGTAAGCTTTTCACATTCTTCTATCTTTTCCTTCAGGGCTTGATTGAGTTCTTCTTCTTCAATGCTCTTACTATCGTTCTGCTTAATTTGATCACATAGTTCATTTATTTTCTCTCTAGACTTATTGATTTTTTCTTTCAAAGAATCAATGAATTTCTCAGCATCCATGAGGTTTGCTTGCAATTTTGGAACTTCATATTTTGACTGTTCAAGATCATCTAGGGCCACCAAAAGTTGTTGTTGAAGACTGCTTGAATCCATTGAAACACTTTCCAAGATCTCCCCAAGTTAGACTTCTTCAGAGGAACTAGCTTTGATACCAATTGTTGGAAACAAGCTACACTGAGAGGGGGGTGAATCAGTGTTGTGCAAAAATTAATTTTATTAACCTTTATCTTCAAAGCATTAACAACATTCAACCATAGTGCATAAACATGAAGCAAATAAACACAACACCATAACACAAGGATTTTTACGTGGAAACCTTGTTAGGGGAAAAACCAAAGTGGATGGCCAATCCACAATATGATCTGAGTATACTCAAATGAAGTTTACAATATGGGGAATGCACTTGCATTTAGGCACACTTCCTAGAGCTCACTGCCTTACAAAGAAAATAAGATTAAAACCAACTGAGAGTTTGAACTGAGAAAAATAGCATCTAAATATGCCTAATTACAGTTTCGGTTAGGCACAATATTCAATCTTCTTTCCTACAGACTGATTCTACACTTCTGCTATGTTCTTCTCACACTCACAACACAAATTCTTTATATGCAAGTGAAACTGTGCATTATCACTCTTCTGCTCTGCTCTAATTCACAATTCGAATCAACACACACTTCATACATCATACAAAATGATACAGATGATCCTATATATATATATCCACAACTTAGAATTCAATTACAATATGTCAGCTTCAATAGAACAAAAGAATATTTACATCTATCAGCTCAAATCATGAGTAAAAATTGATGTGCATCCACAATGGTCGGCCACAACTTGGCTAGGACCCAAACAAAGATGCACGAACACAAAAATAATTAACTAATTACTTCCCATACATCCTCGACATGATACATTCAAGAAGTCGGCTCTAGTACTGATAAAACAGAGAATTAGCCAACCAGATCTTCTAATTTGCACAAGGATCAATACGAGCCATTGCGCTTCAATAGTAATGGAGATAATATACCAAAAAAAAATTCTTGAGATGTGCAACACAAAAAAATAACAAAAAATCTTCATACAGATCGATGAACACTGAACTATCGGATGCCCTGTTCTTCCTTGTCAATCTTCAATCTATCTGCCCGTATAATTGAATGATGATGTGCGTATTTGATCATTGATTAAGGTTTCCATCAATGACAACACCAAATGATATTTAGCAATGTCTCTTGCCAACAAGAGGGATGCAGCTAGGGCAGAGGCAACCAGATTATAGGAACTATTGGATAGGGGGATTGGGAGGAGGAGATGATGGTCAGGTGGTAGTGATCACAATGAAGTGAGATCAACTAAGGAGAGAGGTGGATAGACTTAAGAGAGAGGGGGATGTAGCCTATGACATGCTGGGTGAGGGTAGATTAGCCATTGGTTTTGCAGAGTATGGCCAAGCTACTTGAGAGGCAGAGTGGTGGAGGAGGGAATATGAGGAGGTAGTGCCACCAAATAAGAGGATTTCTAGTGTTACCATTAGTATTAGATCACACGGGTCAGCTTTCTCAGGGCCATCGGTGACTATGGGTTTTCCATGACCACCATGGAGAGATCAACAACCACCACAAAGGTCACTTGATAGGTAGTTAGATGTATGGAGCACAAGATAGTGGGGATTGATTATGACTTTTTGGATTTTTCTTGAGGATGGGCTCGACTTTTGTACACATGAGAGACTTTTGTACATGCTATATCATGACATTATATTTTGATATACATGATATGATGATTTGGTCTATATGATTTATGCAGATGATGTTATGTATGGCTTCTTACTATGGTATTATCATGTTTTATGTAGGGTTTTGATTGATTATGCATGTGATATGATTTATGTTTATGGATAGTGTATGGCTATGACGTCACACATGATTATGCTAGATGATTTTCATGGATTATGATTCTTGATTATGATGTGCATTTATTATGACATTTGGAGCATTTATCTAAACTTTATGATGGTAATATTATCATTCATGAATGGTTATGATGTTTATTATGACATGTATGTAATATGATGGATGTATGTAATTATTGACTTTGTGAAGCAGGTTTTGACAATGAAGGACTTGTGTTCATTACTTGATGGATAGATGATAGCAACGATAGGTAGCTACCCATACAAAGCTCATTATCTGATATAGACCCTAGTCCATTAATAGATTGTATGGTATTAGGTGTACTAAAGTTTTCCTTTGATGGTAGTTTATGATTTAGCTTTCAACCCTATGATGATAATACCATATGTTTTCTTCACTTTTGTCTCTTCACTGTGATGGGTAGATGTTTTTATTTGCAAAGTATGTATTAAAAAATATTATAAAATTCATGGTCAATGCTTATGTAGGAGTGGATGTTTATGCATATGATGGATGAATGTAAATTTTTTAATGTTAATGAATTTATATTATATGTATGATTTTTGAAAGGATGCATATGAACATCATGCCATTGTTAACACCTAATCTTGTAACTTGTATGCCTGCCTATTTTCATTTACTTTTACATTAATAGTGGTTTGTATGACTAATTTGCAATGACTGATTTAAACCATGGTAAAATAATTAGGAGGGAACAAGAGATTTCTTAACCAAAGTTATTACTAGTAATAGGTTCTTTGTGATAGTTTTCCTCTCTTATTCATTAGTGCATCCATGGATTTGATGCCACATTAATGGCCTTTTTTTAGTTCTATACTCAAAATTCCCTTATCGATATCATGTGAATGCAGGTATGAGTGCTTGCTTATTTTTGTGTCATGATACATTATGTACTCCAATCTAGGTGTGTAGGAGGGGACCAGGGGGGTTGGTTAAATGGAAGAGGTGAGGGGGTGGGGTGGGGGATGGATGGTTATTTTATGTTAGAGAAGAAGAAAGGGGATGGGGCGAATTATGCTGGAAAAATGTGGTGAGCAATCCTTAAATTTGATATAGCAAGAAGAATTATGACCCAATGGTATAAATGACCAAAGGCACAATCACATACCTTGCATGCACTTTGAGACTCACAAATTTTTTGAAAACAAAATATTATACCTAATCACTAAATGATTCCTAGCAACCTTAGTGGATCATAGAGGGAATTGTATAGCAGACCAGAATGTTTTAAAACCCTCTAGCTAAGGTATCAGAAATCATTAGTAAATCAGGTTGATCATAGACATGCCATATAAAATTACCCATGTCTACTCCATACCTTGTCATTGACACACCAAGATATGAAAAGATCTGGGTGGCCCCAACTTGGTGACTTCATAGATCACAACAATAAATCCCAAAAAGTCAAAAGTCAAATCTCTTTCCAAATATAAGACTAGTAGAGGCTACTAGGCCAAGGAAGGATGCATCCTATTGGGTAAAGATGGAGGGGATTGCAATGGGGCACAAGTGAAGTGGTGGGGTGATTTTAGGGATTAGGCTGATGGTTTATCATTAGGGGTCTATGTAGGCATGCATGTTGTTTGTTTTTTCATTGTTCATCTCAAGGTGATATGGGTGGTAACCTTGGTGTGATAAGATGTTTATTATGGGTGGTATTTTATTATAGAATGGGATTTATTATGTGATGGGTGGATGAGCAACCAAGCATGTTGAAGACTGCTTCCCACTATATCTGATGGTCATGATCACGTAAGCTATCTATTCATTATGGAAGTGTTTAGCCAAGTGACACAAAGGAGGGTGAATGGGTGTAGGATGGGTTCGGGATCATGGTAGAAAAATCTCTCCCATTATTAAATTGGGGTGGATGGATGGGTGTATTCCAAGCTATAGTTGGTAGGGTGGGTGGATTTATTGCCGATGCACAAAAAAGTGACCTAATAGATGGTTGACATGACCCTACACATGTTGCCTATTTGCTAGGTTTTCACCATGGTACTTGCCCAAGGTGCAACAAAGTTGTTTTCACCATTGAACAAATTATTTCTCTTTACTATTTTTTTAAAAAAAAATTTAAATTTTTTTGGTTCTTCTGATGCGAAGAATTTTTGAGATGTATAATATTGATAGGCTCTTCAAGGGGCTCTCCTTCCATGGTAGCTAACTAATATGCTCCCGATCCATATTTTTCTATGACAATGTAAGGGCCTAGGCAATTAGGTTTGAACTTGCCCTTGTTTTCTCATTCTTGTAGGTTACGTCGATTTTCCTTAAGGAGAAGATCTCCAATGGAAAATTCTCTAAGCTTGATCTTCTTGTTGTAAGTTCTGTGAAGCCTATTTTTATATGCTCTGAGATGGTTGAGGGAATTTAAGCATTTATCATCTAGAAGCTCCAACTGTTGAAGATGTTCTACGTGATACTCTTCATCATCAATAAGATGTTGTAGAGAAATTCTTAACGATGGGAGCTCAACCTCTATTGGCAAGATAACTTCAACACCATATACCAGGGAATAGGGAGTGGCTCTAGTAGGTGTGCAAATACTAATACGGTATGCCCATAGGGCAGGATTGAGTTGTAGGTTCCATTCACGACCAAATTCATTGACTATTTTCTTTAGGATTTTTAAGATTGTTTTATTTGTGTCCTTGAAATGGCCATTTCCTTATGGGTAATATGGAGTGGAAAAATGATGTTAGATTTGGAATTGTTGACACAGATTACGAACCTCTTGGTTTTTAAAGGGATGTCCATTGTCTATGACTATGGAAGCGGGAATGCCAAAGTGACAAATGATGTAATGGAATATGAATTTGGAAATTTGTTTCCCTGTAGCATAAGTCATAGGTATAGCTTCAACCCACTTAGTAAAATACTTAGTGGTGATGATGATGAATTTATGACCATTTGATGACATAGGTTGTATCTTGCCAACGAGGTTTAACCACCATTACAAGAAAATCCATGTAGTAACAATAGGCTATAATTCTTGCGATGGCGCATGAATCAAGTCACCGTGTTGTTGACAAGGTTTGCATATTGAAATGAAGAAAAAATAGGGCTCTCCTAGTGTTTCTCGAAATGGAAAAGTGGATCCAAAGAGGGAAAAGGGGTCCTTCTTCAATAATTTCATTAGGAAATGAGATCCACAAAATAAAATGACAGTCAATCAAAAGGTGAGTCAAGTCAAAGTGTGAATTTGAAAATTTCCTTTTTTTGCAAGGATGGTGGTCTTGATTAAACAAAACTTTGTGGAGAAATATTAAAAATAGAAAACTAACTCCAAAATGCAACCTAAAACCTGAATTTGGAAGATTAAACTCAATTTTGATATAACCAAAAATTAAAATACAAATCTGAGAAAGGGAAAATGATGTGTACCAATCACCAAAAGTGCCCTTTTAGAGCTAACCGAGGACTCATTCACCCTATGGAAAATGGGTCTTGGCTAGGGCTCTGTAAAAATAATTTCTAGGTTCTCTTCTACTGTGTCTACACTCCTAGGTCCCTGATTTTTATAGTTGGATAGTCAGAAATAAATCCTGTAGGCGAGTTCATGTGAAATTACAAGAATGATGACAACAAATGCAACTTTGACAACTTTACAATTTTTCTCTTCAAGAGATCTTCCACCTAAAATTTTCAAACACAAATCAAGAGGGAAAAACATTTTTTTGTTGATGAATGTGGGTTTGCCTTGGTCAAACCCTATTTTGGTAATTAAAACTTGTAATGAACCAATAAAAAATGAAGGAATAATGAATGAACAAAGAAATGTCACAACTCACCAAACCCTTGTATGAACCTTGGAATTTAGATTTGAAATTTTCATGAAATGGATTCAATAGATGTGGATCTTGATCTTGAAACTTGACTTTTAACAATGCTTTTGAATGCTTGAATGGATCTTGAACACTACATCAACATATTAGCTCAAATAATATGCATGATGCAAGAAGAATTTGGCATGATAATAGGATCTTGATTTATGCAATAATATTTAATATATCTACTCTTGAATGCCTTGAAATTCTCTTGATAATTCTCACTTGAATGATCTAGGTGCTCATGGAAATATCTAAGGTGAAACATAGTGAAATGACCTCTCATTTATGCATATGTTAACATTAATTCCCAAAATTCAAATAACACAAGCCAACATGTGAATATACATTTGAAATAATTAAAATACCATCAAAAATATAATTTAAATTAGGGTCCTAGGTCACTTACCTAGGACACACATTCTCCAATGATGTTATGTCATGGCATTTATGAATGTCAGGTTTTCCTCTTCAGAAATTGTAATTTATTAGGCTTGGATTTGAAGTAAAGGGGCCAATTAAAGAAAATTAACCTCAATTAATTAATAAGACCCTATATGAGTGTGAAAGTGTAAAGGCACACCTTACAACACAAAAAATAAGGCACAATTAAGTCTATTTTAATTAACAGGGCCCTAAACTTAATGTGAATATAAAAAATATATATTACAACATTAAATTAAGGTATAATTTAGTTCATTTTATTTTAATTATTCCCAACTTAAGTGTGAAAAAGGGATAATTTTTCCTACACTATATTTAGCCCCGACTTTAGTGAGAGGATGACCCCATGTCAAACTCACACCAAAGTAGATATTCAAGACACATATGTATTCAACAATGAAAATTTTTCTCAATAATACAACATCAAAGCCTAGAAGAAAAGGGAAACGAATCAAGCTTCGACTGTCCAACGCGATGTGGAACACTTCTACGCTTTTTGTCTAAAATGGAAAATCAAGCTTCGACTGTCCAATGTGATGTGGAACACGTCTTGGATGTTTTTCCAATATATTCACAAGCAAAACTCGATGTCCACTATGCAAATGACACACATGGTCACACAATCTAATAGAACCTTAGGCCATCCACTAGGTGAGCCCCCAGGAAAGTGGCTTAGTGAGAAAGTCATGCCAAGTCTATATGCTCTCACTGTACTTACCATACCAAAGCTATCCCTCTAATAACTCTGATAGGACACCATACACACTACGACTTCAATCTTCACAAGGTTAACAAGTTGTATCATGTTAAGAAATTATAAACAAAAATGCACATATATATAGGTTTGTTCAAAGGGATCTTTCTTAATTCATGTAAGGTCTCTCCTAGGGATCATTGTGCCTAATGTCTCTAAGAGAGGATAAGTCCAAGAATAAAAGATTCAAAACTTAGGGAATGCAACGCGTAGAATCACTACTAAGAGGAAAGTCATACGCTAAGAAATATCATGGTCTCGGAGGACATCAAACCCAATAAAAACACCAAGAAAAGGATGCATCACCAGAAGAAATAAAATTGCACAAAGAAACATGAGTGTCGAAAATAGTTCTAATGTATTCCCCCAATTTAAAGGAATTGCTACACCATTGTTGTGAGCAATAAATTTAAAGTAGCAAATAGTCTATGCTAACAATAAAGAAGACATGAGAGCTTACTTAGAAAGCCCTATGCCAAGTCATATGTTTCAAAATGAAGCTACATAATGAAAAGGGGTTGCCCCCAGAAACACATAAGGGATCCACGGATTCGGGGTTAGTGTCTTTGCTATAATGTTGTTTTAGAGCTCGAAAATTTCATCATTCCCCAAATAATCGTAGAATAGGAAGAATGACACATAGAGAGTAAAAACAAAGAAAAATATTTTGAGTGAACATGGAAGAGACCTAAATGACTCAATTCATTGCATCATCCCCAAAAGGAAAACACAAGACAAATGTTTACGAAATATAGAAGAATGTAGATACAAATAGAGGAATGCACATAAAGCAAGATACATCAAACAAAATAGTACAGGGGATCACATTATGCACATGCAATCACACAAAGAAACATGAAAAAGAAAAAAAAGAAAAAGGCTAGTAAGGCACATGCAAGTCAACCTATAGTAGTTTGTTCGCATTCCAATCTTGGTCAGTATATACGAAAGGAAGATGACTAGCCAAAGGGTCAACATCAAGTGCCAGACTAGGACATGGCTATCTAACCCCTTGCCCCCACTAAGTGTAGGACAAGGATGAGCTGAGATGAGTGATGATAGAATGAAAATCAATATCAATTAGAGGAACTAGGTGCATCAACACAAGAAAGTGCACCACAATCCTTAAGATGTTGAATTTTATCACTTAAATCCTTACATTCATTATTAGAATGACCATGAACTCTATGATATGCACAAAATGAACTCTTGTTGTAAAATTTATTTTGTGTTCTTGGAGGAAGAGATATCAAGTGATCTTGGAGGAGTCTTGATAAGATAATATCTTGATCAATAGTAGGGGATATTTATTTCTTATCACAAGATATCATACACACAATAATGATAAGGCCTTAGATGAAGATGGAGATAAAGGTGGTAAACCTAGGTATTTCTTGAAAAAGTGTAGTATAGACTTCACTTGTTCTCTATCATTTTGCTCCATGTTTTCATTGTATCCAAGTTTAGAAGGGAGTTTATGTCTAAGACCATAACATTATTCCAACGTAGATGAAGAGGTTTTATGCTTCTGAGAAGGATTGGATTCTTCATGAGAACATAAATCCTTTTTAAGTTTTTTAAAGTTACACATCATCCTCTCATGAGGGATGGGAGTTGAAGGCCCCCCATCACCACTATGTGGTGATGTTGTTGATGTAGAACCAGGTTGAGAAAATGAAACACAAGAGTCTATAGGGGTAGATTGTGAGATTTTGTACTCTCCCATAAAGGAAGGTGTAAAAATATAATGAACCCTAATTGCCACTAAAACATGTGTTTGAAAATGAATCATTTGTATGTGACTCTTTGGACTTTGAAGGTGAGATTTTGGACTCTTCTTTGAAATGAGGCGTAAAATCTAATGACCCCAAATCATAACTAAAGAGTTTTGTTGTAGGTGAAAGACAATTAGGATTAACATCAACTTGTATAGGTTCTACTTTGGAAGTTGGAATCAAAGTATTAGGGGAGTTGGAAGTGTTATGATCATGTTTAACTTGTGATTTATAGTTTCATTCATCTACTTCAACCATGTATATCTTGTTGTTGTATTCAAATTTCATCTCACAGTGAATAGTAGATTGGAATCCTTTCATAGCATGAATCCATGGTCTCCATATGAGAAGTTTGTATGAAAGAGGTCTTGGCATGGTATGGATAGGGGTAGGAAAAACTATAGGTCTGACCTTAATAGGTAATATGATCATTCCTAATGGTTGCCTATTAAATTTGTCAAAGCCACAAATATTAACATCATTGAGTTGAATAAGATTCTTTTCCACACCAATTTTATCTATGAGATCAATACTAAAAACATTAAGACCCGCTGCATTGTCTATGAGGGTGCGTGTAACTGCAGTTTTATTAATGATCACCTTTATCATCAAAGATTCACTTTTTATTTTGAATCTTAAGTGAGGGTAATTATTGTTGAGTGAATGTGATATGAATTTTTTACTTGCATATAATTAAAGGAGGTTTCTACATCATTCAATTTCAAAGAATATTGGATATTATTCTTCTACAACACTTCTTGGAGCATCTTATTGTATATAAGTGATGTTTTTGTTAAATACAAAAGGGAGATGGTTATATGAAAAAGTTTCTCAACAAGATCATTCTCTTTTCCACTATGTGAAGGAAAATGAGGAGCAATAGGCAATATAGGTTGAGGCAATGGTAATGATGTAGGTATGTGAACAATGGTATTGTAACTCGATTGTTGCAAAACACTGTTACTACACATTTTCCTTGTAAAGTTCAAGATAACTCCTAGAGGTAATGGTTTATTTTTAGGTGGTTCTATGATGGGAGGTGACTTAGGAGGTTCACAAATTAAAGGAGATCCAATTTGTGCAGTCATAACCTTAATTGATTTACCTAGTTTGTTGAGACAAATGTAGCATTAGAAGAGGGACAACCAAGATTCTCATCATGCTCAATAATTAGGTCTTCTATCACCAAGATACCTTCATCACAAGTAGGATAGGTATTGGGAGAAGAGCAACTATGATTGTCTATGCATGCATCCTCTTGTACCAAAGCTTTAGTGGATGATCAAGGTGAGATGAAGTCCTCAAGGGCTTCATCTAACATGTCAAATTCATCAAAACTAAAGAGTTTGAAGGGTATGCTTTCTCTAAGGTTAACCATATAGCTTTTGTTTGTTTTGTTTGATGCTTTTGATTTTTTGTTTTGTTTTCTAATGATTGCAAAATGTAAACTAATCTATCTAGTGATGCAATGATGTTGAAAATGAAAGAAAATTATAGGAATATAAAACTTATTTTGACTAAAATATGTAAGAAATGTTTTCCACAATGTTGCAAAATCTAATTAAATGATTAATACTTTGAATGCACTAACAAATTGTTTCAAAAATTCAATTCTCAGATTAGAAAATAGTAACAGAAATGCAAACCAGAGACTAAAAAACACCCAATTTTTTTCCTAAAATGTCTATACAGGGACTCATTCACCCTAGGGTGAATGGGTCCCAGGTTAGGGTTTTTAAAAAGTGAAAAATGCAATTTTTGAGTTATTTTATGTGTTTTTTGTGCTTGGTTTCAGACTGTAACTTCTGTGATAATTTTTTCTAAAATTTGATATCTAAATGCAAGTGAAATGAGGGACAAATGATGAACAATATGACACTTTTTGAAATGCAATTTTGACTCAATTTTTGAATATGAATGATGAAAAGTACACTAATATGCAAACACTATGCAAAATTAATGTAATATGCATGTAAATTTTTGAATTTTTAAGATTTAAACAATACAAAAATGCAAATTTAAACCCGTATATGCAATGAAAACATGCAATTTGGACAACCCTAAATGAGATGTAAAGTAATGCAATGCAATGCCAAATTATGCAAATCCTAGATATAGGATTCAAAATGTACTCCAAATCAGAAATTAGAATGTTCAAGACGTTGGGTTCACCAAAATGAAATGAAGAAAAATAGGGGTCTCCTTGGGTTTCCCAAAATGGAAAAGTGGATCCAAAGAGGGAAAATGGGTCCTACTTCTCTAATTTCATTAGGAAATGAGATCCACACAATGAAATGGCTTCCAACCAAAAGGTAAGTCAAGTCAAAGTGTGAATCTACAAATTTCCTTTTTTTTTCAAGGACGGGGGTCCTGATTAAACAAAAAATTGGGGAGAAAGATTAAAAATAGCAAACTAACTCCATAATGCAACCTAAAACTTGAATTTAGAAGATTAAACTCAATTTTGATGGAACCAAAAATTAAAATGCAGATCTGAGAAAGGGAAAATGATGTGTACCAGTCACCAAAAGTGCCTTTTCAAAGCCAATTGAGGACTCATTCGCCCTATGCCAAATGGGTCTTGGCTAGGGGTCTGTAAAAATGGTTTTTGGGTTCTCTTTTGCTATGTCTGCACTCCTAGATCCTTGATTTTCATAGTCAGACAACTAAAAATAAATCTTGTAGGTGAGTTTCTGTGAAATTTCAACAATGATGATGACAAATGTAACTTTGAAAACTTTTCAATTTTGCTCTTCAAGAGATTTTCCACCTAAAATATGCAAACACAAATCAAGAGGGAAAAATGTTTTGTTTTTGGTGAATGGGGGTTTGCCTTGGTCAAACCCCATTTAGGTAATTAAACCTTGTAATGAAACAATGAAACATGAAGGAATGATGAATGAACAAAGCAATGTCACAACTCACCAAACCATTGTATGAATCTTGGAATGTAAATCTACAACTTGCATGAAATGAATTCAATGGATGTGGATCTTGATCTTGAAAATTGACTTGAAACAATGTGTTTGAATGCTTGAATGGATCTTGAACACTACATCAACATATTAGCTCAAATAACATGCATGATGCTAGAAGACTTTGACATGATAATAGGATCTTGATTGTTGCAATAATCTTCAATAATCTACTCTTGAATGCCTTGAAAATTCTCTTGAAATGCTCTTGATAATGCTCACTTGAATGCTCTTGGTGCTCATGACCTAGGTGAAACATAGTGAAATGACCTCTCATTTATACATATGTTAACATTAATTCCAAAAATTCAAATAACACAGCTCGACATGTGAATATATATTTGAAATCATTAAAATACTGCCAAAAACATAATTTAAATTAAGGTCCTAGGTCTAAGTGAGGACCCATTCACCCTTGGGCGAATGGGTCCTCGGTCACTTACCTAGGACACACATTCTCCAATGATAAGTGTAATGTGATGGCATTTATGAATGTTGGGTTTTCCTCTTCAAAAATTGTAATATATTAGGCTTGGATTTGAAATAAAGGGGCCAATTAAGGAAAATTTACCTCAATTAATTATTAAGACCCTAGATGAGTGTGAAATTGTGAAGGTACACCTTACAACACCAAAAATAAGTCACAATTAAGTCCATTTTAATTTATAGTGCCCTAAACTTAATGTGAATATGTAAAATACATATTACAACACTAAATTAAGGCATAATTTACTTCATTTTATTATTAATTCTTCCCAAATTAAGTGTGAAAAAGGGATACTTTTCCTACACTACACCTACTTTGAAAAACTTAATAGCATATTCGTCCATTGTGGGCTAATAATATCCTATGTGCAACAACCTCTTAGCTAACGCCGGTCCATTAGAATAGGTCCCACAAATACCTTGATGTATCTCATTTAGGGTAGTTTGAGCTTGTATCGAGTCTAAACATCTTAGGAGGGTGCCATCAAAAGAGTGATGATAAAGGGTATCTCCAAGAATGGTGAAATGAGATGTTTTTTGGATGAAGGATTGGTGTTGTGAGGATGAAAGGTTGGGTGGGATGGTTTTGTTGTATAGATACTCGTATATGTCTTGGTACCATGGAGAATCAGGACCAACAATGTCACCAATCATTTCAGATTCAGGAATATCATAAGCAGGAACCAAGAGTTGTTCTATCAGGAACTCATATTGAGTTGTTCTATCAGGAACTCATATTGCTGACTATTTTGTGGTACATCAACAAGGGAACCAATGGTGGCCATGGCATCTGCCAATTTATTGTTTAATCAAATTATATTTGTGTGAAGTACTCCTTGAAGCTATCCACCATATATTTGTAAGGCTATAGCTTGTCATATTTTTTTGATATTCATCATTTACTTGTTTCATGACTAATTGAGAGTCACTTTATACTTGTAGTTTTGTAATCTTCCATTGGATGGTAAGCTTAAGTCTTGTTATTTATGCCTCATACTCTGCTATGTTGTTTGTGTAAGGGAATGTGATTTGGTATGACTTAAGGATGCAGTCTCCTTGAGGTGTGATAAAAATATTCCTTCCCTTGAGCCATGTTGTGTGAAAGATCCATCAAAATATAGGTTCCACCATGTTCCTTCTTCTGTAGTTAAGATGTTTTCATCAGGAAATTCTATCAACAATGGGTGATTATCCTATAAAGGAGATTTAGAAAGCTAATAAACAACCACTTGTCCTTTAATAGCCTTTTTGTCTATATACTCGATGTCAAATTCACTGAGAACCATGATCCATTTAGCTATTCTTCCTTGGAGAGTTTATTTTGAAAGTAGGTACTTTAATGGATCTACTTTTGAGATGAGTTAAGTCTTATGATTGACATATAATGTCGTAGTTTCTTAGCACTAAAGACCACAACCAAACATGCTCTTTCTATTGATGTATATTTCAACTCACTTCTAGCTAGTGTGCGAGATATGTAGTATATGGCTCTCTCCTTCCCCTTGTTGTCATATTGGGCCAATAATGCCTCCAGTGCCACTTGAGTAGCTAATATATATAAGAGGAGTGGTTTATCTACTTGTGGTGGTACTAGGACTGGTGGTGTTGCAAGATAATATTTAAGTTGCTAGAAAGCTTGTTGATAATTGTTATCCCATTTTAATGTGATGTTTTTATGAAGTGGGTGGGAAAATGGTTGACATTTATGAGCCAATTGTGCAATGAATCTTTGAAGTGCTTGTAGTTTTCCTTGCAGAATTTTGAGTTGCTTGATGTTCTTTGGTGGAGGCATTTCTCTTATTGCTTTTATTTTAGTGGGGTTTTCTTCAATTCCTCGACGAGAAACAATATAGCCCAATAGATTTTTGGATGAGACTTTGAACACACATTTCTTGGGATTAATCTGTAATTTATATTTTTCCAGTTGATCAAATATTCTTTCAAGTACTTCAATGTGTCCATCCTTTGTTTTTCATTTTCCCAAGAGTTTATCCACATAATCTTCCATAACGTCATGTAGCATGTCGTGGAAGATAATAGTCATTGCTCTTTGATATGTTGCTCCTGTATTTTTAAGTCCAAAGGGCTTTACTTGGTAACAAAATTTTCCCCATGGGGTTATGAAATATATTTCTTGCTGATCTTCTTCGGAAATGCGAATTTTATTGTAGCCTAAAAATCTATCCATGAGGGATAACATCTCATGTCCATTAGTAAGATCTATAATCATATCAATATTTGGTAATGTAAAGTCATCTTTTGGACATGCTTTATTAAGATCTCTAAAATCTATGCATATGTGGATGCCCCCAATAGGTTTGGAAATTGGTACAATTTTGGACACCCATTCAGGATAGTCAATAGGATTATTGAATCCAACTTCCAAGAGTTTTTATAATTCTTCTTTTATCGAAAGAGCTATTTGTGGATGCATTTTACATTTTTTCTTGATAGGGGTTGCATCTAAATAGACTACCAAATGATGTACTACAAGGTATGGATCCAACCCTGGCATGTCCTTGTACGTCCAAGAAAAATTAATGGATCTTGTTTTGAGGAAATCTCCCAGTTTTTCATTAAATGTTTCTTCTAGCTCTTTGGCAATTTAGGTAATTTTAGGTTCCTCATTTGCTCCCAAGTTGATGTTCATGATATCTTCAATTACTATAGTATATGTCTCCTCATGCTTGAGGATCAAATCAAGTGCCCCATCCTCCAATACCTCAGAAAGTTTTTCATTGGAGGATACATCTTTTATTTTTACTTTTTCATGATCCAAAAGTGTCTCATCGAGGTTTTCACTAAGGGATATTTTTTTATTTTTTTTTCCTTTTTATTTTTATGACTGAGGAACAGTAGTGTGATTTTTTTATATTTCTTATGATCTCCTGATGGGAGGTGGTCTTAGACTCCCATGATTTTTGCAATTACTTCATCATTTTTGAATGTGTCTAAGAAGGGAGGTCCTTGTTGGTCCCAATCAATCAAGTTAGGGTATACAAGTTGAAGGTCAATGGAGGATGAAATAGTGTATATAAGATTAGTATCAAAAAGTTTGATGATGTTTTGGAAGGACTCTTCAAAGGCTTCCTAATGAGAGTTCTTATCAATATAAGTCTTACCACCTTTATCATGAGTACATTAGGGTTTTATGGTTACCAATTTAGTGGAGAAGAAGCCAAGTCCTTGATGGTCCTTATATTATCAAAGTTGAATAGGCTCCATGATTCCTTGTTCTTGTGCTCCCAATCCTTTGCCTTTGTAGCCCCAATTCTTGTATAAGTCATGTCCTTTAGGATACTTATGAGTCTCAAGGGCGGGAAGCTCATTTTATTCTTTGTATAACCATGAGGAAACATCCATGTCCAAGCCCAAATCTTTATTTTCCAACAATCCCCATTTATTGAAGTTATTGAAGGTTTCTTTTGGTTTCAAGTTGAGTACATGTCCATATGATTGTGGAGAGGTAGGTGTTGTGCCTATAGCACACACGCCCCATTTAGAATGGGGACCCTCTCCTTCTTTTTCCTTGCTGGGTCATTTTATCATTGCCTCATTTTACGTGTCCCTATTTTGAGTTCCAAGTGGTCGAGGAGTCTTAAGGATGTAATCTCAGGAAGTGGGCCCCCCTTGTCTTTTATTTGTCCTTAGTGTTTTGTCTAGGTCTTAGGAGTTGTTCTTTTCCTCCTAGGACCTTATTTCCTTTGCTTTGTGGATTCGGGGCGTGGGATGAAACTAAACTTGAAACCTTCACAAAGTTCTTGGTTCAGTTTTCATTTCGGTTCTGGCTCCGCTTCTTGTCTTCTTGTTTTCTTTGTTGTTTTTCTTGTGTTTGACCTTTGGGTTGGTTTCCTCCCTTAGGTCTTCTTTGGTTTTCCTTTTTCCTTCACCTCCTTTCCTTTCACCGAAGGCAAAACCGGGGTGGGAACTAAACTCGAGACTTTACAAAAGGTTTTGAGTCTAGTTTTGGTTTCGCGTCCATCTGGTTTTGGTTCCGCTTCCATCTAGTTTTGGTTCCACCTCCATCTGGTTTTGGTTTTGCCTCTGTCTGGTTTTGCTTCCACCTCCGTTTGGTTTTTGTTCCGTCTAGTTTTGGTTTCACCTCTATCTTCCTTTGCTTTCTTTGATCGCCTTTCATTTTTTTTGGTCATGTTGTTCATGTTTGGGGGATCTTGTTATGATGTGTCTGAATCTTCCTGGCAACTCACTTGATGATTAGTGATAAACTAGAGGAATCAGAGTGGGGGAAAAACTTGGGACCGTTAGTTGGTTCTAGGTTCAGATCCCATTCCGTTCTTGGGTCTGATCTCACCTGTTACAAATAGCCATGCCCTGCAATCTTTTCGACCCTCAGGTTTCAGTCCTCCCTCTGCCGTCCTGAATTTTAAATGCACCAACCTCACCGGCCGCTGTAGCTACATTTATTAAGTGCTTTAATTTCACTTAGGGGTATAAGTATTAGTCTCGACATGTTATTTTCACATGTTAGGAGCAATAGAAAAGTGCAATGCCTTCTCAGCCTTCGCCACCCTCGCGCTTGAGCCTCCACTTCGCTGTTCTTTATGAATTCGACAACTTTCTTCATCGGGCCTTCAAGGTATGATTGTTGTCCGACAACCTACCTCATTTTCTATAACTTTATGCTTAGGTAATAGACAATAAGGGATAAAATGATAAAAATCTAATAGAGGGGAGATCATGTAACAAAGCCCATGAATTGAAATCTTCAAAACATCCCTTAAAAAACTTGGAATTTGAACTCGGAACCTTGCTTTGTCATCGCTATTCTTTGATGAAAAAACCCCTCATGGGTTCCAGACTCCAAAGTGCCCCCTCCGAATTGCCGCTTCCTCTATGCGGTTTCAAACAACATTTTCCCCATGTCGTTCTGGACCTCGAACTCTGGAAAACCCTTTGACGCGAAACTTGCGATGATAAAACAAGCGCCTCCTTTCGAACCTCAGGTCCGGGCCCTCGGACTTCCATCCATAGGACGCCATGGCCCTTCCACCATTTCAAATAGTCGTCAAGTGACTGCTTTTTGGCTTTCGGGTCCCGAGTGCCTCCCTGCCACTTGAAGTGGAGTTAAACGAAATCTCAACGTCTTTATCCGTCATCGAATCTCAACCCCCAGACTTTTTCCATCGAGATTTCGTCCCATCTAGACCATCCTAAATAGTTAACCCAAGTAGTCCTTCTAGCTCTTGGGCCTTGACATCCCGATCTCCACCAAGTTTCAATAGATGAAGTGAGAAGTGAAACCTCTCTTCGAGTCCGATCCGCTTGGTTGCAGGTTTCGGACTTTCATCCCTACTTTTCCATTTCACACGGCTATCCTTCAATGACATCCCAACCTTCGTGGCCTAAGCATTGAAACAAATGAAAGTGATACAAATTTTTCTCTCACGTGCTTCTGCCTCTCGGGTTTCAGACTCCAGAACTCTACATCTGGAATACCATTTCTTCAAAGTTGTTTCAAATGACAGCATTCCCTCAGTTTGATTCTGGATGCCCTAATAATTACCTAAATGACTTCCAATCTGAAACGAACGATGACCTAGGTGTTAAAATTTGACCCTCTCCCACTTGAGTACTTCAAAACATTCAGATCCATGGTCGGGAGAAATCATCTGGGTCTCCCTTCTCCGTTCGCCCTTCAGAACAACATTCTGACAGGGGAAGTCCGGCCTCTGGGCCCGGACCATCCAAATTCCCTCCAGTGAACTAGTGATGAAAAATTTGACTGTGTTAGATTTTTTAAATGATTAACTATTCAATCTAACAATGTTTTGCAGGGATTTTGGCTAATATTTGTGTCTTCATGCTTGATTGTGCTCACTTTGCCTCCATGTGCATAATATATGGAATCAGCTGCAGGAACCTCCGGAGTAGTTTCAGAGAAGGACAAAGGAAAAAGAGTTGCCAAGGCTCCTCGGGGAAAGGAAGATAAGGATCAAATGAAATATCAGTTCCAAGGGGCACTGTTGCATTCCAAAATCACAACCAAGTGGAAAGATATCTCTGACACCAATATTGGGCATGTTAACATTGATGAGTTTATACAAAGGGTCAGGATCAACCTTGGAATGGAGAATGAAAAATTGATTAGGAGCAGCGAAATAGCTAAAGCTGTAGGTTTCCCTCTTGCTTTGATTGCCCTTGAGTTGGTAATGGCTTGCAGGGAGGCATATCAACCAAAAACAAGAACTATTATTGATAGAGATGGGAACATCCTGGCCGACATGTCATCGTTAGGAATAATGAAAACCTTCCATATTCCTATCTTTGGAAAGATGGAGTTGTCTACTATCAGGGAGTGCAAAGAGATGTGGGATGAAGACCCCATAAGATGCAAGAAACTCATAAACCAGTATTGGCTAAAGGACAAATGAGGCAACATTGCAAAGGTTCCTCAATAACTCTTTCGCAATAAATTCTTTGAGGACTACCATGATTTAGTCACCATGCTAAGTAGAGTAAAAGGCCTCCCTGGTGCAACATTGTTTCAAGAATGGATGGTCTATTACATCGAGAAAATCCTCCATGGAAAGGACAACACATTCTACTGGGGAGGAATAATCAATGACCACTTTCATGAGCAATTCATGAACATCAAGAAGACCTCTAAATTATATATGAGCTCTTACCTAGTATATTCATTAGCTGATCAGAGGCACTACAATGGGATATTCAGAGCTCCAAATGAAGAGTCTAGCAGAGAACTCAAGGATTTTGACAAATACCCCCAGCTACAATTCAAGAACTTCAAGAAGGATTACTGTAGGGTGAATGATGCATTCATCGCTTATATCATCAGGCTACTCGGGGGTGATTTTGAGAGAAGAGTTTCCCATAGTGCTCAAGCTTTTCTCAAGCAATATGCCTTCTTGTTTATCCAATATCCAAAGTTCACCTACATCCAAGCCCAAGGATTCTCAGAGAGGCCAAAAAAGCTGCCCTGATACCCTAATGACTGGATGATATTGTTAGAACTCTCTTGGTAGCTGTGGCACATTCATGTCGTCTTAAGCAACAAGCATCTAGTGGGGATCCCTTATCCCCTTACACTTAGCTAGGGGATGTATGAGATTTATACTTCCCAGTGTGCAAGAAATTTAGAGAGGGAATTGGCTGAATACCATCTCAAATCCCACATGACCAAACCACAGATGGATCCATGGCCATCTCAGAAAGGAAAATCGGACAAGAGTACGACCACCTCCATAGTGTCAAAGATTTCTGGGCAGATTGTAAAGATTATTTCGAGGTGCGAATAAGGCACTATATGCAAATGACCACATACTTCATAAAAAGGGTGAACTTGTTCCCAATACCGAATCAGCTGGAGGAATAGGAAATCACTGTGATAGACCCTAGGAACAAAATCATCGCCAATCTACCATTGCCAGTGATTGATTGGGATGAGCAAGGGATCGATGACCTTGACAATCTCACCAAGCTTGTTGAGGATCAAATGAAGAAATGGATTGATGGGTAGGTTGCCCGATTGAAACAACAGGGGGTTGTCCTGACCTTTAAGGGGCTCGAAAGTGAGCCAAGTGGTTATGATGGTGGGACGATTGCTACATTAACTGAAGAAATGTCAAAGTCCCCTCCACCCACTTGCTCAAGAAAGAGAAAGGAGACTAATGAGAAGTAGTAGGATCCTAAGGTGTACACAAGAAAAGCCTCAGAAGGCGAGTCTTCCAAGAGACACAAGAAATCAAGAAGTGTGACTCAGATGCTAGTAATTCAAGAAGATCCACTCCATGAGGGAGAAGACATGGAGATAGATCGACCAAGATCTCCATCTATCTCATCTGTTGCTACTACCGTTGCCACTACCCCATTGATCCCACATGCAGTGGCTGCTTCCTCTCCGTCGACGATGGATATCTTTGTCCACCTTGCTTCTACTTAGCCCATCATGCAGGTCATATCGATGGATTCATCGTCTGCCACTACCTCACCAATTTCCACATCCTCCATGTCTCCATATTTTTCTCTTCCAACTACTACTGCTGCCAGTGCAATGCCTTCCCTTGCCCTTCTAGAGTCTTTCATGAAATATATGCAAAATGTGCCATATGAGCTTTCAGGAATGTTTGCAAACCCGACAGTGTAGGCTGCAATAGCCCAAGCAATGATCAACACCCCAATTCCTCCCCCCCTACTGAGCCACCTAATATGGAAGCCATGATACAAATTTATGAGGAATTGGAAAGACAACAATTGGAGGCAACCAAAAGGTTAGAGGAAGAGGCGGATGACTACCATGAGCATCCAATATACGAGCACAGAATAATTGATGAAGTTGCCTATGAATCCTCTAGTGATGATGGTGAGGGTCTAGACACAAAGATTATTCAAGAGACCATCGATCCTGAGATTGACGTGAAGCTAGCTAAGCAAGTCAAGGATATTGAAGATAAAGAGGCTGAGAAGTAGCCTATTATTGAAGAGAGGGTCACTGCCACAAAAATAGAAGGTGATAAGTTTCTGGTGGGAGAGCATGACTGTGCCCCTGGACATAGTGAAGAGGTATTCACTCATAAGGATCAAGAGATTGAGTGGCTCGAGGAACACGAGTGTCAAGAAGAAAAAGAAGAAAAGGATGTAGAAGGGGCAGACAACCTCGATGAACGCTTGCCCACTAAATCCACTATCAAACACATAGTGTTCATACAAGAATCTGATGAGGAGAAGGAGGATGCAAGGACAAAGAAAGAAGCTCTCAATGATAAGGCCATTGAAATCAAAAAATATGATAAAGAGGATAGGCAAGAGTCACCTAAGGGAAATTCCTCAATTCCTGACTAGATGGAAAAGTAGCTCGAAAACAAAGATCCTGCTCCTAAGGACCCAAAAGCAAGGTTGGAGGCTATATTGGCCCGAGCCCAAATTGACACCAAGAAGGAGAAGAAGCCCAAAATCAGATCAAAAGTAACAATGGATGCCTCAGGATCTACGATGGTGCAAGTAGCTACACCGGTGATGGGAGAAAAAGGAATAAGTTACAATATCTCAACCATCAACTTGGGAGTCGCCACCAGGGAAAAAAAGATAGACCACCTTCAAGAATCCATTGCTACAGTGGTGAATCTCATCCCGGATGACAAAGTTTCCAAAGAGGAGCTTAAGGCGTAGGTGGCTGATTTGATAGCCTACATCCAACAATGGTCATCCATGAACGAACAACCTACAACATCCTCGACCCCTCTGCAATTACTATCAAAGAAGCAGATTGATAAATTGGAAAAGAGAATTATTTTGGACAAGACTACAGAGAGTTGGTTCTGATAGGTCTTGGACATTGGAAATGTGAGCATCAATTGCGCTGTTCGGACAACGAACAAGTTCCTGGACATACAAAAGTCTCTCGAGGGTACGAAGAAAATATGCACTAACTTCCCAACAAAATATGAGTCTTCCTACCCAAAGATCGAGGCTATCCTCAAATGAGAGCGAGATCTGGGAGAAGGAATTCACATTGAAAGAAGATTATCACTGGTTGATGGATATCTAGAAGCGAGACTTTGAGAACCAGAAGGAAAGGTTGGAGCAAGTGCTTGGAAAGGTAAACTCAGATATCAACTGGGCCAAGGAGGTTTGGTCAGATTGCAGTTGGTATTTGATACTAATGATAGGGTATGATATACCCGTTGTCCAGATCAATTCAAAAGATATAAAGCCTCACTTCCAAAAGAGGATGGAAGATGGGATGACAGCCGAAATTACTACAGATTACATGAGCTTTGCTACTTGAGCCTTCACCCAATCCGAGCTGTTCAAGGATCACACTACCAAGTATGATGAGGGCTAGGAGAAGGTCGTTGATAATTCCAAAGAGTGGAGCTACCACGTGTTGAGATCCGACATCATAGAGGTCGATAAGCTCTAATCGGTGATCTTAAAATTTATGGAATATGAAGCTTTGAAGAAGCAAGAAGGCGACCCTATTATTGATGAAGAATTTCTAGAAGAGTAGTTGCAATAAAGAGCAATCAATAAGAGGACAAAAATGCTACAGTGCTACCACTAAAAGAAAAAACAAGGATATGGACACAAATGTATTTTAAAATGTAATATATTGGGGGTAGGTAGAACCATAGGTTACAATGAATTGTGGCCACACAAATGTAAATTAATCTTGGCCACATATTCTACTTTTGGGACACTATAAATAGGGGACCTCCTCTCATTTTGAAGGAGAGTTGAGTTGTTGTAAAGACATGCTACAAAGATTGCAATAGAAATACATTGACATCAATGCATTTCTGAGTTTCTTCTCATGTTTCATGATTCTTCTCTCATACTTATATGATCTAGTTAAATTTACTTTTCTGTTTCAGTTTCCTTTCAATTAACTTCAGTAGATTTAGTAATGTTGTTCCATGGTTGTGAAGATTTATGTTGTGTAGATGCCTTTCTTGTCCATACATTTGGCTATTTGCTGCTGGTAGATGGCTGTGTAAAGTTGGCCTAAACTCCAATTAAAAGCTTCCTTTAAATATTTATCTTTTTTCATGCATGTATGTGGTGAATGAATGGTAAAAAAATCTGCAGTTCTTAGAAGATAGCACAAATTTCATGACACTGTGAAATTCCTGGTTAAGTGAGATTCTATATTTGGGAAGTTGTCCACAGTAGAAACCTCCATGATCACTGTTCATCGATAGTTGTAGGTCCAAGAACCCTCTCTCTTCCCTGCCCTTTTTCCTTTTTTTTAATAAGTAACCTATGCTAAGGTTCATTGCACATTGTAAAATCAAATCTAAAGTAGAAATGGAGTTCAAGACTTTTGTTTGAACCCGCAACAAACGTACAATAACTTCCCCACCTTAGGAACTCTGTTATAGATCTGATTCCCTTCCAGCTTAATTCACATAAGTTTGCCTTGTGATTACCAGCAAAATCACATCAAACATCAACTGAGATATTCCATGCAAGTCATGACCTAACACCCGAGAGACCTTGGGGCGATTTTCAGCAATTTGCTGGATATTTCCTTTCAAGAGAGGTAATGCACCTACGCATTGCCTGTGTTGAGAAAGTGTGCAAAAACACCCATCAACAGTAGGGAGTTTTCCTATGCAAAATAAATTTTGAATTCCATATTCTCCTCATCCTTTATTAGTTATCTTGACCTTGTCCTCAGAAATGGAAGGTGGTGTTGATGATGGTTGCAATGTTGATGGGTTAATGTAGGTGGATGAGGTGGAGGCTTCATCATTAATGTGACAATTATGACAACTTTTGTATTTTCCTTCTAATGCTTTGCAATATTGGAAAGGTTATGGGTCGGAAGGAATGGTGATTTCTTTTCCATTATGGGAGAATTTTAGGCATTGATGGTAGGTGGAAGGGATGTTTGGATGGCATGTATCCAAGGTTGTCCAAGGAGGATGTTGTATGGTAGGTCAAGGTCAAGTTTATGAAATGTTTCCATAATGGTCGTCCCAACTTGAAGAAGTCATTTAACTGTTCCTTCTGATACCCTTTCGACATCATCATATGCTTTTATGGTTATTTTGTTGTGGGGATAAATGAATTCATCTAAATAACCCAATTACTTTATTAATTTCAAAGTACATAAATTTAGAACAGATCCACCATCTATTAAGAATATTTTAATGTTATGTTTGTGGATGATGGCTTCAATATACAATTGTTTATCATGGGGTGTTTCAGAATGGAGGTCCTTATTAGTGAATTATAATTGGTGTGTGGATTAAAGGTGTCCAATTATAGCTTGGAATTGATTAACATTTATATTGCTTAGTACTCTGGATTCTTGAAGAGCTTTATCAAGGGCTTCTTTATGCATGGGTGAAGTGCGAAGGAGTTCTAAGATGAAAATTTATGATGGTGTTTTTCCAAGGTGTTCAATGATATTATATTTATTAGTGTTTGATGGAGTGGATGATGAAGATGATGATCCTTGTATTGTCACTCAGCCTCAATAGGTGGTGATGATGCAATTAGGTGCTTTTATGGTTATGGTGTTTTATTATTCAATTCAACTGATAATTGTGTCATGTGTGGATGGATTGGAGTTATTGGTGTATGTGTATGAAACGTTATTATATGAGGATTTCTCATTATTATGTTGTGGGAAGGGATGTGTATAGATTCCTAGTTGCTCATTTAGGGAGTTTTGGTTTTGAATTTTATTTTTTCCCTTGTCGATAAGGTCTTGGATGTAATTCTTCAATATCATACTTTTGATGGTTTTATGTCCTTTTATGCGGTGGTATTCACAATATTCATCTTCTCCATACCATTCGGGTTTGGGTTTTCTTTCATCAAGAGGTGTAATGATTGGGAATTTAATCAAGTTTTCTTGTGCCAATTTATGAAATATGACATCAAGAGGTTCCCCTAAAGGGGTGTATTTACATTTGGATTGGTTATTTTTTGTCTTTTCCTTGAGGAATAGTTATAGTCTTGGAGGCACCTTGTTGTTGTGTGTTATGTGCTGTGTTTTGTACATTTTGGACATGTTTGTTGTCGGTTACACCATCATTTGCAACATTTTTATTTTGAGACCAATATTTTGGTTTATCATTGGAGGTTTGGTTATTATCTTTTTGGTCTTTATAAATTTTGATTACCCCTTCTGTAACTAAATCCTTTTCAATGGTTAACCCTTTTTCAATGACTTCATCGAATGTTGTGACACATTATAATTGCAAGTGTAAGGCTATGTTAGGGTGCAAATTTTCAATGAAAATGTTAACCATTTGTTTTTTGGGTACTTGTAGGGGAATCTACTTGCAAGGCGTCGCCATCTTTGAAGGAATGAATAAAAACTCTCCCCATTGCTTTTTGTTGTTGTGCATAAACTAGCCAAATTTATTTCTTGGTCAATGTTATATGAAAAGTTTGTTACAAAATGTTCAACTAGGTATGAAAAGGACGTTATGGATCCATGGGTTAAGTGTGTAAACCACTCCAAGGCTTGGACACTAAGGCATTTTGGGAATAACCTCATGAGGTATATGTCATTATAGACCACTTCTTGACATGTTATTCTAAATTCTTTTAGGTGTTCGATGGGGTTACCCTTCCCTTTTTATTTGTCAAATTTTGGTATCTCATAGTCTTTAGGGAAGGGAATTGATAATATAGATTGGTCAAATGGATAAAGACATATGTCTTTATATCTAAATGTCTTCTTAGTTTGACCATTTGGATTCCTTGAATCATGTCTTTCATCTTTTGAAACTCTTAGGCTAGGTAATGATTTTGTGGAGGATTTTGGAGTAGGTGATTGTACATGTATTGATATGTAGGTGTTGATGGGGGATTGTTGATGTATTGATTATATTGTTGATGATTAGGTGTTGGGATTTGATTATTGATATGTGGAGGATTTTGGGGAGGTGGGAGTGGAGGGTTGTTGTGTTGATTTTGGAGATGGGTGTTAGTGACATTGATTTGAGGGTTGGAGGTGGACACATTATAAGGAGGGAGAGGTTGGTTGTTAATAATTTGATGTTTAGGATTGCCATTGGATTAATTATTAGGGGGTGGGTGTGGAATATTTTTATTGAGGGGTTGGGGTACATTGTTTTTAGTGATGAAATTAGCATGAATGGATGAAGTGGGGAGGGATTGTGTTGGTATAGTTGGGTGGGAGGGGGAATAAGTGATGTTGGTGTTAGAGGGAATAGTGGCCCTTAGATGTGATGAAAGTGGGGTTATATTATTAAGGGGATATGTTACATTTGTAGAGAGAGGGGTGTTTGTGAACTGATGACAAGAGGTGAAGTGGTATTTGAAGAAGGGGGTAGGTTGGTGTTAGAGGAGATTGTGTTTATGTAGGAAGTTATGTTTGTTAAGGGGGGAGATTGACATTAGGTTGAATTGTGTTGGTAGAGGAGGGGAAATTGGTATTAAGTTGTGGACCAAGGAGATGATTGAAGAAGTTGGTAGATGATGAGGGATTGTTTGAAGGGTCACTACTCCTTGCTCTAGGATGTCGACAGTGGTGGGGATTTTATCCCCTTGTTCTATGAGGATAAGGACAAGATAATATTTGTCAAGTAGGATGATTTTTTCTATCATTTCTTGGTTGTGGGATTATTAGAATATTCCCTTAGTCTAGGGGAATCTTCTTGGGAATCTACCATGTCCTCATGGGCTGTTGGTCGTTGAGATGAAGTGGTGTTGAAGAAGGCTTCTCCTTGAGAATCCATTAGTTTCCTTGCTTGTTATCTAGTGATTAGAATGCAAAGGAAGGATTATTTAGGAGTTTAAGGGTGTGGAATTTGGACTAGGTTTGGATTTGGATTTATGATAAGATGGTTGAGTGATAATGTTAGACTAAGATTTTTAAATTAGGATATCCTTAGGATTGATTTATGGGGATTGGTAGGATGGGATTGATTTAGGATGATTGGATTAGGTTGTTTGTAAGAAAACCAAAGGTTACAATCAATTTTTTTAATCTAGATCCTTAGGATGAGATTATTTTGGGATTTGCTTACTTAAGATAGGCAAGTTCCTAAGAGAGACTAGATAAGGATGATTTTGAAAAAAATAGCAAAAGGGAGCCAAATCCTTAGGCTAAATTATCCAAAAATATGGGCCAACCAAGGATGCAACTTAAGATAGGGAAGTTCTTAAGCCACCCCTATATTAGTGAGGATAATGGAGGATCTTGATGAAACCCTAATGACAAATTTGATTTGCCAAGGTGATGGTAGGATTAGGTGAAGATTTATAAGGGATGATTTTGGAAGACTAAGTGATATATCCCAAGGTTGGATTATATGGTAATGTAGACACTTAAAAATGTCTTGAAGGGTATTACACACTTGAATCTGATATATTAACATCATTTCATCTTGAAATCCATCTTCTTTTCACTTGATTAATTAAATAATCCTAGTTATTTAATTAAGTGCGCCATTTTCATCTATTAATCTAATTAATCTAATTCGATTAATTCACCCCCTCTCTCACACTAACATTTCACTCAATTTAATTAAATAATGCAACTTATTTAATTTAGACCCTAAGTCCTCTTATTTAATTAAATAACCCTAAAATATTTAATTAAATATCATATTTACACCCCCCCTTTTCATTAAATAAAATAATAATTTAATGAATATCCTCACATTCTTTTTTTTTAGACTACAGGAATCGGTTAGGTATCTGTCCCCCTATAAACTGTAGTGTGCCTAGTAAAAAAATTTCAAGTGATCAGTGATGCTGGCACGACATGCCCTCCAGTACCACTAGGATAGTGGGGAGACTAGACCTCGTGATCTCTTTCCTGCAACATGATGCTTTAGCCAATCGAGCTAGGACCATCACCCCAAAATATCCACACATTCTTCATCTTGCACATTCAAATTTAGTTTTAATTACTAAATTGATAATTCCCCCCCATCCACTTGCATAGGGAATATTCCAAAGGAATATTCTCCTATTTTCCTCTAAAAATGCAATGATTATTCCAAACAAACTTTGAAACAAACTTTTAAAGTTGAAAAGTGTGTTTGTTTGCATGATTATGGGCCCTTGATCTTTTCTTGATCCATGTGATCTTTGATTCTCACCCATTGATGAGAATCCTTGATCCATGTTTCATCCTCCTTTCAATATTAACCAGTGATAGATCAAATCAATCTGAACCATTGATTCTTCATTTGCTTTCCTATAAATACATCACTATTTGGAGAGAAATGGATCCATCTTTTGATAGAAAAGTTATTCTGTTAAAATTCATACTCACTTGCATCCATATCGAGCACTTTTAGCATTTTAGTTTAGTATTCATCCATATTAGCTTAAGCATCTATTAATGGCTTCCATGTTAACTTAGTTTGCATCTATTTTAGCATATTTTTCTTTAAATGACTTTCATCTTTGAGCTTTGTTTACATTTAGCATAGATTGCATCCATTTTATCAAGAATTTGAGCATTTAGAATACATCTTTATCATGTTAAACTAGATTCATATCATGTTTCATTCGTATCTCATTGGTTTCGTTGATTTTCTTTAATAAAAATGATTGAAAAAAGCTCATATCATCCAAGGAATTGGGAAACGGTCACCATACCACATCAATGCGATACCACTCCCCTTATACAATAAGATTTGAGGTCTTAGAATATATTTCCATTATATTGTCATGTTCTTCATGTTATTTTAATGGGTTCTTGTTCTTCGTAATTTCAAATATCTTATTAGGATCATGGCTTAGGGGATTAAATAGGCTTTAAATTTATTTGGATCTAGCATATATAGTTCATACTATGATTATGGTCAAATTTTGGCAAAGGGATCGATGCAGGAGTCACCTTACTACACATCCAAGCCTAGGAGCATATTGTTGTGCTTCGACCGATAGTTCACATGGAAGATGTGGATCTATATGATCTGGTGGTCTTCCGATATAGGGGGCCATTACATTGTAGAGTACAGGGCAATTGGGGATCCTATACTGAAGGAGGGTCATTGATGATATGATAGTATTCAGATGGCGACCATGGCTCCAAATATCTGCGTGGTATGATGACCACCAACAACTTTTCTCTGCTCGTTAGACTTGATACATGCAAGGTCATGAGAACACGATGATAGAGTGCTACTTGTAGGACAAAGTGGAATGATAGTTCGATGAGGTTCAAGATAGGCCAGACAATGCATACACCACTATATTTACCAAGACAACTTGAGAGACTACATGGGGGCCCCAAATACAACCCCATGAGGCTATAGAGGAATTTAGGTAGATGGTACTTGTGAACTTGGTCAGTGATATGTTGTGGAAGCACATAATGCACCATTTTTTAAGGAGGTCAGAGCTCAAAATGCATAAACTCTCAAGGTGTGAATGCACAAATAAATTGAAAATGACTCTTTAGCACATATTTATGCCTAAAAATTAGGGTTTGTGGCCCTAATTTGAGAGTGTAGCTAGGGTTTTTCACCTATTTCACCAATTTTTGAGCTATGTAGCTTATTTTGAGATATTTTTTTCATTTCTGAGCATGTTTTTGCATACTGGATCCTTTTTTGGCACCTAAATCAATATTTCATCTTTGTTGAGAGATCAACCCAAAATTAAAAATTTCCACCCGGTCTCTTGTGGGGACAGGGTACCGGCTTAATTCCTTTCGCTGCGGAAATAGTGGTGTTGGTGTTTTAATTTTACCCATTAAGGCTTCATAATTCTCTAAGAGGTTTCCAAACTCTATATTCAAGAAATTACGAAGCTAATGGCCAACTGACAAGATTCAGTCAAAGACAGAGATCTCCTACACTTTTGGCTTTGTGAAACCAAGGAGGGTTTTCCTATATGTGTTCATAAAATGTTTCATGTCTCAAGAACACTTCTATACACATATACATTCCTATTAATGCGATTAGACAACATCTACCCGGGTTTTGGAAAACCAAAGAATAAGAACAACTATTTAAAGCTAGGAAAGAAGACTTAGTATAAGGTTTGTATCTCAAGAGAGATAGAATTTGATTTTTAAAATGTTAGATCTTGAACCTTTACACTTAGGGCTACTGTCTTGCACTTATAAAAAGGATCTAGAATGAACTATCCAGTGCCTCATCCAACCAGGTGGGAGTCACATAAAACATAGCCCTGATATTATGGAACTCATCATTATAATGCCTTACATTATGATATTTTCCTTTAATTAAAACAATACTCCTTAGTAAATCCTCAACACATTATCATAGACCTATAATTCCTTTTCAAGCATTTAATTAACTCATTAAGTTAAAGAAAAAAACTAATTACACATCCAAATATACAATTGGAACTGAATGAAGAAACCATTGATAAATCCATTTATAATCCATGATATGTATACAAGAGAGAAATTGTCTTAATTGTTTTGTAGATTTATTGATATCAGTTATTATAAAAGCATAGCATGCTTATTTTATGCAACACCCGACATGGAATGATTTTCCAACTAGAACCTTCCAAAATACAATAATATAATCTTTTTGTACACAACCCAAGCCTCACGATACAAAAAATTTGACTCCCAACAATGAGCTGTGAAATATCCTTTATAGAATAGGAGAGCAACAAGCATCGGGCTCCATTGTTCATTTCAAAATGAATTTCACTTTTACCAAATAAAATTCAAATTTCATAAAAAATCCTCATCATCAAAAAAATCATTGCAATACACACAGAGGAACCAAAAATGGTTACACCACTGTAACCAGCTGAAAAAGACAAAAACACCGCCACCCACGTGCATGTATGCATCAAACACGAACCGTTGTAACACCAAAAAGGGCAGAAAACACCGCCCCAAAAACACCACTCATTTCCCAACACCTCGAGTAACCACATGACCCTGATACAAGCGATCGCTCCTAGTTCTTGCTTTAGTAAGAAGCGAGACTAGTTCTTTACCCCTGCTTGTACCAACACTAGACCCAACAACATTACATGGTGCCACCACAGTAATTGGAGAAACCGCGAGGACCTCCTCGTCCACTCCCATGAGTTTAGTCAGGGCTATGAGGTAACTAAGGTAGTCCGAATCAGTTTTAGACCCCTCACCATCAGAGCCCGAAGAGAGCTTGACAGGTGACATGGAACATCCAGACCTCATCTCCACCCTTTGAGTGATTGCTCTAGAAGTACAAGAAAAAAATTGTTTCTCCTTGTGTTGCAAATTCATTACACTCACCCGAGTGCTTTGTTGTACCATTGACTTATCCATTGGGCTCGTGAGCTTTGAACTCGGAAAGAAAACAATCACCTGCAAACAAACAAAACTCAAAATGCAATGATACTGATGAGAAAATTAGTAAGCATTTATAGAGCAAGCCGGTGTAGGGAATATTATTTGACTGAATTGTAGTACAAGAAAATGAGTGATTAATGGCTGGCGTTGCCACCACAGAAAAATTTTGAGCTCATGGAAAATGGCGTATAGCCCATCATTGCATTTTCAAGTGAATTCTGCTCACACGCAAGGAAAATCAAGATGAGATCCACTGAAAAACCCGTGCCATTAATGAGGATAACTTGTAGAGCACAAATAGTCCTCAGATGGGTGAATTGTAAAGTTTGAATTCAAACCGTCGATGTGAAAAAACTTGCCATGTCGAATGACTCAAATTGAGTCAAAGGTCATTGAAGAATCCACATCATCAGTTGCGTAACCCAACAACCAATCACACCCGTCACAGTCAAAAACCCATGACCGGCAGTAGGCCCCATCCAGTCACCTTGTACCGTGGAGCCAAGCAACGTGTCACCAGTTCGCATGCCTCATAATTTTTTTGAAAACATTAATCCGCTCGTGCGAGGCCTGCAAGGGATGGTCATCATTAATCCCTATCATTAAACATCTACCATTGAAATGACATCCACTTGTCATTGCTGCCGCATCGGAACAGACACCACTCCACCGTACTCAATAGATGGTGGCATCTCGCACACCTCACACTACTTTAGTGACCTCGACAGGAAACCTTGCGAGGTCTGTGAGGAACGGTCCAAATCTGAACCCTGTGATCCAATGGCCCGCCAGACTGCATATGGAAAAGAATTATTTATGACAGTGGGGCCGGACAGAGAAAAGGAAAAGAATAACCCTTGAAAGAATAAAATTTTTAAGCCCACCCAAACCTAAAGAAAAGATTGATAGGTCAGGTGAAGGGACCAGTAACAACATGAAAGACAAGGCTCAGTCGGATGACTTAAGAGACCGGTGACCCCTAATAACAGGTCAATGCTAAAATATAACTTGAGGGTTTAAAAGGTACCAATCAATTTTATCATGGGTAACAAAAACCCCTAAACCCTAAGCATTAGATCCCCAGCCATAAAAGGTAAACAGACATGCCCAAACTAGGAAATTTTTTGACAAATTTTAAAAGTCCCATCAATGGCTCCAACTGGGGATGTATGCCCCCTGTGGGCATAGCAAGATTCTAGAATCTCTGGGGAAGCAAACCCAATCATTGAATTAGATAGGTACCCTGACAAATGCTCCACCATTTTTGTCAATTGGAACTTGTTTACATCCAACTTGGTGGCCCTAGGCCGCTAAACAAAGGAAATAAGAATTTACCCTTGTCAAAAACAATTCTGATGAAATAACTGATCTCCCTCAACTCATGCTTGCCTCTGTGAAACCATAACAACATGAACAAATGAATCATTACAAATACAAGTATTAGACTACTTTTGTGCAAGTGAAAACTTGCTTTCTATTCAAAATTTTCATCATATGGCAGCCAAATTACATAGGCAACATCAATGCCGCTCTCTTCAATTTCTAATTTTGTATCAAGTGGTAACATTTGAAAATGGTGATCAAGAACATATGAAATTATAATTTGATCACAACCATCTGCTTGATTGAACATGCTAGGACCTCCCAATAGGCCATCATATACAACATCAACAACATGTTCATAATCACTATGCATCTGAAAGTCAGACACACTTTCAAAATGTTGATTAGCATGTGGCAACAACTTATCACATTCATCATTTAAATCATTCTCAAGCTGAAAACAACATTCTTTAGTATCTTGCACATTGCCACACTCTGTGAAAACTCCTTCCAGCTGACAAAAATAACACTCACATTCTGCTACATGGCTGGAACTATTGGGCTCAATTTGATTACTAGTTTGCATATCAAAATTAAAAATATCACAAGAAGTTACCAAAAGATCTTGCTCATCATGAAAACCATCTCCAAGTGTATGCAAATAAATACACTCATGCATTAGCAAAATTTGTAACTATTCTTCATCATGCTGGTATTGAGATTCATTAGAGATTTCTGACTCATTATCATCTATAGTCATAGTGTCATCTTCTGAACATAGCATGTCATCATTTTCAGCAATAGAAGAAGGCTCATCCACATGATGTGGCATCAGATCACCAATGACATCCTGGTCACCATTAACATTCTCTATTCAAACTTATGCAACATTGAATTCATCTGAGTTCTCAATAAAGAGTGGATTATCTCGGCACCAATAAGGATCATCATTAGTACTAACTGATGAAAATGGAGACTCCTCAAATAAGGGGTTTTGCCAAACATTAATTGCTGATGCAAACATCTTTGTCCCCTCCACGTAGAATTTTGAATTTTCCTCAACACCACTCATTTTGTTAGCCTTTGAACACAAGGTATCAATACTTTCAGTATCACAAGCTTTCTTAACAACAAGCAATTTTGGTTCAGAAGCATAATCTGATTTCTGATCGAAATCAACATCTTCATTCTCACTCAAAGACTCATGACTAGGCTCATTCAAGTCATCAAATGAAGACTTGTTCAAATCTGCATTACAATCTTCAAAATTTGACTCATCAGATATGCAATCTTTATGGTCATTTGTTGTTTCAAACTCATCAAAACAGATTTCTAAGTTTCCATCAACATCCATATTTTCATATTCATCATACAATGCATCCTTACAATCAAATTGTTGCTCATCTTTATCCACATGATCAACTGGTTCATCATTGAAGGGAAGATCAGAAATACATGATCATACCTTGCAAATTGAAGATCATCATCACTGTCAAAGTCAATAGGGGCTGCACACAACACCTGAGAGTCATCCATATGTGCACATTTTTGATATTCTGTGGTCAACAAATCTGAAATTTGTTCACCACTCAATAGATCACTGTGTTGATATATTGTTTCAATCACTTCCTCTTTTTGACCTTCATTGAAATTAGATGCATTATCAAATTGCAAATCAGAATAACCCATGATATCATCATCTTCAAAGTCTGAGAACTCAATGGGCTGATCATAAATAGGATCTCCCCAATCATAAGAGATTGGACTACTGACAACCTTGTCAAAAGCATGGTCACAATCTGTCATAGAGGATAGATTTCCTATTTCTTCATTCTTACTCACTTCTGGGTTGTCATAACAACAATCCACATCACTTTTCATTTCAACATAAGATTGGGTGTCTTCATTAAGCTCGTCACTTTCATTTTCTTGAGGATAAACATAAATGTCTTCTTTATCAAACTGAAAACCATCAATGGTTTCCTCATTGCAGCTGCTTGTGGCTTATCTTTCAAACTGAAATTTATCACATACCTCTTCATTTGCAGTTGATACACTGATGTTCTCAAGAGCATTTCCTAAATCAGAAAACTCCCTTGTCTCACTATGAATACTTGCATCAAAGCTACACTCAACACATGTAGGCTTGATTTGATCAATTGTATCACAACATTGCTAATCACATATCTCTTCTTCAAAGAGTAAATCCAACTGATATTCTTCTTTAGGTTCTTAGCTCAGAAGACTCAGCTGCTGATTTTCATTTGGGTATATTTCTTTTGTAAGTTGCTCAAAGATAACTTTCTCATCACTTGATGATGCATTCTTCTCATCTTTTACCTTCTCAAGTCTGCACTTGTCTGAAAACATCTGATCATTTGCATTCACACCACTGCTGATTTCATCAACATGCTTGCCCATAATTGAAGACAATTTATTTTGCAGATATTTATTCCTCTGTTTCTCCAAATTATCCAAAACTGTGTAGGTCATGTGCATGCTCAATATTTCAAAATCTTTTAACAATGCACTAGATCCTTCTTCATAAGCTTCAAAGTACATATGGATACAATCAGAAGTGCTAGGTCTGAAATTTCCTGGGATTAGTGAAAGAGCAACAAAAAATCTTTGACTGAAATCAATACTTGACTCTTCAGTTTGCTTTCTAATTTCCTTTAATATTGTGACCAAATCAGAAAGGTCTCTTGCAAACTCTTTTTTATAAGCAGCCACTAATTTATCCCAACAAAGAAATGGCTTCTCAGGAAAACTTAAATACCAATCCCGAGCTCTTGCTTCTAGGGATATGATAAAAAATCTCATCCACATATCTTGAGCTATGAATGAATGTTTCTCCATGAAGTTGGAAAAACTTTGAACATGTGCATCTCCTTGTAGACTTGAGCTGACATACTTTCAGTTTTGTAATCAACCCATGACAAATCTAATTGAGCATACAATGGGTCAAAGGAATTGACAACGGGTGTATTGAATTGGCAAGTAGATATAGTATGATTGTCTCTTGACTGAGCTTGTTGAAACATCTGGTTCCTTTCATCCATTTCTTTAAGTCCTCTTTCAAATACATTATTCCATTCAGGACTGAACCTAGGCTTATTAACTCTTGGGTTCTTACACTTTGGGGTATTAGATGCTTGAAGATTATTATACTTTTGACACTTCTTGACAAGCTGAATCAAAGTATTCACTGGTATAACTACTTTACCTTGATGATCCATGGATATTACAAATTAAGGCTCACTAATTGTGCATAATTACAACCATGACCAAATGATGGACAGTGGGGATAATTACTGGCATAATGATAACTTGGGATTGAATCATATGACAATGCAAATGGATGGAAAACCCTAAGATACACAAATACATTCTAAACATCCAAACTAGCAGATATTTGAGCACTAAACAAAATTGTTTCAATGGAACTGCAATTACATTCAATAGATCCAACAAATAGGAGTGTGCTAATTCAATTTTATAGTTCTTTCCCTCTGTTAGTGCTAATTCACCAAATAGGGAACCAAAGTTTCTTCTAAGAAGTTCAAATATGGTTTTCATACACAATATTCTTGAAAACCAAAGGTGAAGAATACCTGGAAATGTTGCAGATTTGGAACTTTCTTCAAATTTTCAACAAGTTCTATTAACAAAGTTACCACCTCTCTTCAAAGAGGACTGAACTTCAAGCAGTATGAAGTTCTTTCATAGATAAATGTTCTTTTGAGTTCCTTCCACCAGTAGAGCACCATAGATCATGGAATCTTCAAGTTCACTTCAACAATTCCTCCAGGTTTGAAATCCTTCAGTATTTGAACTAAATTCAAAATGGTAAATCATTTGACTCTATGCAATGAATCTTAAGGCTAGATTCTGTAATCAGAGTTTTCACAAATTCTCCCCATCATAGTCATTATTCTGTTGGTGTTTTAATTTTACCCATTAAGGCTTCATAATGCTCTAAGAGGTTTCCAAACTCTATATTCAAGAAATTACGAAGCTAATGACTAACTGACAAGATTCAGTCAAAGACTGAGATCTCCTACACTTTTGGCTCTGTGAAACCAAGGAGGGTTTTCCTATATGTGTTCATAAAATGCTTCATGTCTCAAGAACACTTCTATACACATATACATTCCTATTAATGCAATTAGACAACATCTACTCAGGTTTTGGCAAACCAAAGAATAAGAACAACTATCTAAAGTTAGGAAAGAAGACTTAGTATAAGGTTTGTATCTCAAGAGAGATAGAATTTGATTTTTAAAATGTTCGAATCTTGAACCTTTACACTTAGGGCTACTATCTCGCACTTCTAAAAAGGATCTGGAATGAACTATCCAGTGCCTCATCCAACCGGGCGGGAGTCACGTAAAACATAACCCTGATATTATGGAACTCATCATTATAATGCCTTACATTATTAGATTTTCCACTAATTAAAACAATACTCCTTAGTAAATCCTCAACACATTATCATAGACCTGTAATTCCTTTTCAATCATTTGATTAACTCATTAAGTTAAAGCTAAAAAACTAATTACACATCCAAATATACCATTGAAACTGAATGAAGAAACCATTCATAAATCTATTCATAATCCATGATATGTATACAGGAGAGAAATTATCTTAATTGTTTTGTAGATTTATTGATATTAGTTATTATAAAAGCATAGCATGCTTATTTTATACAAAACTCAACATGGAATGATTTTACATCTAGAACCTTCCAAAATACCACAATATAACCTTTTTGTACACAACCCAAGCCTCACGATACAAAAAATCTGACTCCCAACAATGAGCCATGAAATATCCTTTATAGAATAGGAGAGCAACAAGCATCAGGCTCCATTGTTCATTTCAAAATGAATTTCACTTTTACCAAATGAAATTTAAATTTCATAAAAATTCCTCATCATGAAAAAAATCATTGCAATATGCACAGAGGAACCAAAAATGGTTACACCGCTGTAACCAACAGAAAAAGACAAAAACACCGCCACCCACATGCACGTCCGCATCAAACATGAACCGCTATAACACCAAAAAGGGAAAAAAACATCGCCCCAACAACACCACTCATTTCCCAACACCTCGAGTAACCACATGACCCTGATACAAGCGACCGCTCTTAGTTCTCACTTCAGTAAGAAGTGAAACCAGTTCTTTACCCTTGCTTGTATCGACACTAGACCCAACAACATTACATGGTGCCACCGCAGTAATTGGAGAAACCGCAAGGACCTCCTCGTCCACTCTCATGAGTTCATTCAGGGCTATGAGGTAACTGCAGTAGTCCGAATCAGTTTCAGACCCCTCACCATCAAAGCCTGAAGAGAGCTTGACAGGTGACATGGAACATCTAGACCTCATCTCCACCCTTTGAGTGATTGTTCCAGAAGTACTAGAAACAATTTGTTTCTCCTTATGTTGCAAATTCGTTACACTAACCCGAGCGCTTCATCGTACCACTGACTTATCCATTGGGCTCGTGAGCTTTGAGCTCAGAAAGAAAACAATCACTTGCAAACAAACAAAACTCAAAATGCAATGATACTGATGAGAAAATTAGCAGGCATTTATAGAGCAAGCCGGTGCAGGGAATATTAATTGACCGAATTGTAGTACAAGCAAATGAGTGATTAATGGCTGGCATCACCACCACATAAAATTCTGAGCTCATGGAAAATGACGGACAACCCATCATTGCATTTTTAGGTGAATTCCGCTCACACACAAGGAAAATCAAGATGAGAACCACTAAAAAACTCGTGCCATTAATGAGAATAACTTGTAGAGCGCAAATAGTCCTCACATGGGTGAATTGTAAAGTTTGAATTCAGACCGTCGATATGAAAAATCTGGCATGTCAGATGACTCAGATTGAGTCAAAGGTCATTGAAGAATCCACATCATCAGTTGGGTAACCCAACAACCAATCACACCCCTCGCAGTAAAAAACCCACGACCGGGCAGTAGGCCCCATCCAGTCACCTTGTACTGTGGAGCCAAGCAACGTGTCACCAATTCGCACACCTCACAACATTTTTGAAAACATTAATCTGCTTGTGTGAGGCCTGCGAGGGATGGTCATCATTAATCCCTATCATTAAACATCTACCATTGAAATGACATCCATTTGTCATTGCTGGTGCATTGGGACAGACCCCAGTCCACCATACTCGATAGATGGTGGCATCTCACACACCTCACACCACTTTAGTGATGTCAGCAGGAAACCTTGTGAGGTCTGTGAGGAACAGTCCAGATCTGAACCCCGTAATCCGATGGCCCGCCAGACTGCATATGGAAAAGAATTATTTATGACAGAGGGGCCGGCCAGAGAATAGGAAAAGAATAACCCTTGAAAGCACAAAATTTTTAAGCCCACCCAAACCTAAAGAAAAGACCGATAGGTTGGGTGAAGGGGCCGATAACAACACTAAATACAAGGCTCAATCAGATGACTTAAGAGACCGGTGACCCCCAATAATAGGTCAATGCTAAAATATAACGTGAGGGTTTAAAAGGTACCAATCAATTTTATCATGGGTAACAAAAAAACCTAAACCCTAAGCATTAGATCCCCAACCATAAAAGGTAAACAGACATGCCCAACAAAATTTGAACAAATTTTAAAAGTCCCATCAAGTGGGGCATCGAAAAATCAAGAATTTTTAAATTTTTGATCTGAGCAATAGTTTTAATTAGAAAAGTGTCAATCTTTGAACCAACATAACAGGTACCTCACTTCAAAGAGGGGAAAAATGTAGACACTTGAAAATGTTCTGAAAGGTATTGAACACTTGAATCCCATATATTAACATCGTTTCGTCCTGAAATTCATCTTCTTTTTGCTTGATTAATTAAATAATCCCAGTTATTTAATTAAATGCCTCATTTTCATCTATTAATCTAATTAATCTAATTAGGTTAATTCATCCCCTCTCTCACACTAACATTTCACCTGGTTTAATTAAATAATGCAACTTATTTAATTTAAACCCTACTTCCTCTTATTTAATTAAATAACCCTAAACTATTTAATTAAATATCATATTTGCACCCCCACTTTTCATTAAATAAATCAATAATTTAATGGATATCCTCACATTCTTCATCTTGCACATTCAAATTTAGTTTTAATTACTAAATTCCTAATTTCCCCTCTCATCCACTTGCATAGGGAATATTTCAAAAGAATATTCTCCTATTTTCTTTCAAAATTGTGATGATTATTCCAAACAAACTTTGAAACAACCTTTTAAAGTTGTTGAAAAGTGTGTTTGTTTTCATGATTATCGGCCCTTGATCTTTTCTTGATCCATGTGATCTTTGATTATCATCAATTGATGAGAAACCTTGATCCATGGTTTTTCCTCCTTTCCATATTGATCATTGATAGATCAAATCGATCTGAGCCATTGATTCTTCATTTGCTTTCCTATAATTACATCACTATTTGGAGAGAAATGGGTCCATCTTTTGATAGAAAATTTATGCTATTGAAATTCATACTCACTTGCATCCATATTGAGCACTTTTATCATTTTAGTTTAGTATTCATCCATATTAGCTAAAGCATCCATTAATGGCTTCCATGTTAACTTAGTTTGCATCCATTTTAGCATAGTTTTTTAAAATGGATTTCATCTTTGAGCTTTGTTTAGATTTTGCATAGATTGCATCCATTTTATCAAGCATTTGAGCATTTAGAATACATCTTTATCATGTTAAACTAGATTCATATCATGTTTCATTTGTATCTCATCGATTTCGTCAGTTTTCTTCAATAAACCGATTGAAACAAGCTCATATCATCCAAGGGATTGGGAAATGGTCACCATTCCACATGAATGCGATACCAATCCCCTGATAGGATAAGATTCAAGGTCTTAGAATAGATTTCCATTATATTGTTTTGTTCTTCATGTTAGTTTAATTGGTTTTTCTTCTTCGTAATTTCAAATATCTTATTGGGATCATGGATTAGGGGATTAAATAGGCTTTAAATTCATTTGGATCTAGCATATTTAGTTCATACTATAATTATGGTCATAGGTAATGATCAATGAAGTGGGAAAGATGGTAATGTGAAGAAAGGGGGTGCAAAATTAAATGATGAAGAGGGTAGGGGATTGATGATGGAAATGATGGGGTAAATGGTAATGATCAATGAAGTAAAAAATGATAGATTTGAAAATTTTATTAGAATAAGCAGAGATCCTTGAGGGGTCAAAGTCAGAAGAATCAAGTTTTGTGGCTGGAAGAAGGTGCAGTTTTAGGAAATGAAGGTGTAGAATTTTTGAAAGAGGTGCATAAAGATGACATAGCATAGACGTAGAAGTTTTTGATGGAGGCGCAATAATTTAGTCACAAACATAGTTCTACAGTCCTAGGTGTTTTGGCAAGAGTTTTGAAAAACAATAAAACACATTGGCCAAGTTTGAAAGTTTTGCAGGGTATGGTCAATCCTTAGTCCTTTGGTTGATTCATCTTGTACTGGTTTTGCACAAAAAAGATACTTCAAGCACTTGTTTACAAATCCTAAGCTCAAGTAGGTTTATGGGCTAGTGTGGTCCCATGAACTTTGTTTTCTCCAAACTTGGAATCTCTTTTGACCCAAGGGCAGGAACAGCTAAGGAGGTACATGCAATTGAAGTCTTTGCGAGAGAACAATTAGGGGCCTCTTGGAATGGAAGGATAACCCAAATCACCCTCTCGTCGAAAAGCTATGTGTAGCTTATGCAACACTGAGGATTTCTATCTCACTCAAGGGAGCCTTATGATGGGAATCTATAGGGCATGATCCACATCCCTTGCATCACACTAGTCTATGTTCGATGGATCTTCTAAGCTACACAATGTTTTTCTTGGGTTTCCTCAATATACACAAAGGTATGTGAGGAACAACCATGAACACTAACCCATCACAAGCATGGGTTGAGAAATTCAATAAGGTATTGAAAGCTCGGACCAACCCTGCACTCTGAGCCTAGAATCACCCTAGACAATCAAAGCTTCACTAAAAATCACATGGTTAGAACTTAGATTGGGGTAAAAATTTAGTTCTCCCCCCTTTATATAACCTATCAGTAACATGTGGTTGAGATCATCCCCTAGGGTGATGAAATCCCTAGGCAAGCCTCCTAAAGAGAAAGGTATGCTAGGTGTTTTTGATCCCCAAGATCACATAAAGCGTGGGGGAAAGCATACACAAAAAACTAGGAACCTTATGTTTATCTAAAACACAAATCTAAACAAAATGAAGAAATGAAAAGATTTCTGACCCCCAAGATCACTCTAAGTGTGAGGGGAGAGCATACATCTATTGCACCCTTTCAAACATGACAAACAAGTTCATTAACCTTCTAATCTAACTTTAGTGCCTAATTTAGTGGAAAAACAAAAACCTTGGGCTAACTTCTTGCAAAACCACAAATTAGTAGCTTATTAGATTTGAATTGGATGATTGATCAATTGCACCACTTGTTAGCCCAAAAAATGATCAAAATCCAAAGCTGAATGGAAGTGCCATTTTATAGAAAATAGAAATAGAGGCACAAAAATATAGAATGATAGAATTTTAAAGTGAAAATAAAAGCGTTGAATTATGAAAAACTGTGCTTGCATTAGTTAAGACAAGTTAATGCAATTTTAACCTAAACATCGATGATGCTAACTATGTCTATTTAAAAGATGAAGAGTACTGATATTTCTTGAATGATTAATAATACTATTGGTGTAAATAAAGTCTTGTACCTAGTTAATTCATTATTAGGGGACTTAGGGGACTTATTTACATGTTAAGTTTACTTAGGTCCTAGCTGGAAGAAACCTTTCTAAAAGGTGTTAGTTGTCATTAGTTGTTATCTTATCTTTTGACTTGTAACACATGTGACCTAGATAGTTGTGATAAGTTGTCTCATATCATAAAATTAAGACACTTTTCATAATCTTATGTTATTTTAAGTCTCACCTTGGCTATATAACCAAGGGGTCTCTCATACATTGTACACATCAATTGAATCATATTCATATTCTCTCTTTGTGCTTTTCATTTGGCCTCTAGATCTTGGTAGGCTATCTCCATAGCCAATTCTAACATGGTATTAGAGTGGGTTGGGTGCCTTTGGTTAGCTATTTATTGAGAGATCTTGGTAAATATTAAAAAGTTGATTATGCTCTTCTCTTGTATTGAATGATGAACTATAGAATCAAAAAATATTGATAGAAATATCGAATTTTGGGGGGTTCATCTTTTTGGCTCTTTATTGTAGGTTCAAATCAAAGCTTGTTGGTGTAAATTTGAGCTCACCATTGATTTCAGGAGGTTCGAGAAAGTCAAAATTTCCTTTTGTTTCATCCAAATCAGATATCTGAGGCCAAATCTATGAGGGTTTGAAGCTAAGGATTAGTTGCCAAATCCAGAAGGTAGCTACAATTTTGGAGCATTTTGGGTTAAATCTGACCCTGCCATCGCATCCAAAAAGGCCAAAAACCCTAAGATTGATTGTCAAATCATCCAAATTGGAGAAGTTGTCCATCGAGGATTTTTTTTTGTACCCAGGGAGTCGTACATCCCCCTAGGTCATCATAATTGTAGTCGAGTATGATTTGTAATTTTTTTGTGCATTTTTTATAAATATTTTTCAAAACAATAAATTAAAAATCACAATTTTTTTTGGTAAACTTTTAAAAGTTTTTATTGTAAAAAAATAAAATAAAATAAAATAAAAAAGGATATGTAGACATTTTTCAATGCACAAACGTACTAGTAGTACGTGGTACCCTTGGTACCCGCTGGTACCGTGTGGGCGCCACATGGATACTGTTGGCCCCACACTACCCATGGGCATTTAAAAATCTGCCGGCCTTCATAAAAAATCTAGTAGGCAACATAAAAAATTCTGGCGACAATTTGAAGAATCCTGACCCACAGAGATACTCACCGAAGATTCCTAATTCTAGCTCGAAGATTCTGATTCCTTCAACATATTTCAACGACTAGTTAACCGGCACCACGATGTCCATATGAATGCCAAACTTAAGCTCTCAGTTTCAACATATTCTTTGTAGGGGTGAATAATTTTTTTGATGGCCGCACAAACATCAAATTTAATCGGGTGAAGTGCTAACATCAACCCCTTTTTTGAAAATTTAGCACCCCCTCTCATTTGTATTTTTCAGTTTGAAGGGTGATTTTCAAAAGACCATAACTCAATTATTTTGAATCCTTTTTTCGAGCAATTTTTATTTAATTTGGGCCAATTTTTTGTGCTCTACATAGTGGTCCAATCAATTTTTGGTTTTGGTGTTTTAGTGTTTTGTTTTTCTAGAAATCACAAATTTTCATCTAGGTCTTGTTGTTTCATCCTCATTTTGGGAACTTCAGGAGCTCATATCTTGCTCCTACAATAACATTTTTGGGTGCAGTTATTTTGAAAGTGCATAATTTTTTGTGTACTTTTCAGTGGTATGATCAGATTGATCTCATTTTGTACCAAAGATTGTACTTGATTTTGTGGCCTAATTTTAGCATTTGCATGTGCCAAGATCAAGACCACTTCACTATTTTTGACAAGTGCAATCTGTAATTGCACTAAGTATAAAGTGCCACAAATTAGATATTGTATACACCTAAAATTGGTCGGGAGCATCCGATTAATTAAATACAAATTATTTGATTAATTATCCTAATTTCCTCTACTATTCAAATAAATAGAAATATTTATTTATATAGTTCACGTTCAATTCACATTTAAATTCTTCTAATATTCATCTTAATTAAATAAACAAAATTAAATACTTTGTTTGATTTAATTATCATATCCCTATTTTATTCTATCACATCAATCTTAAATTAATTAAATAGAGATCAAAACACTTTATTGATTAAATGTTGTATTCTTCTATCTAATTTAATAAACAACTTCTATAGTTCATTTTATTAAATTATTTATCCCTCTTTTGCTAATTTAAATAAATCAAAATATTTGAATAAAGGCATAAGGAATATTCCATCTATATTTCCTCAAAAATGAATTAGATATCCTATGTCTAATTTATGTCTAAAATATGTCACAATTAATGCTTTGAAACTTCACGAGAAGTTTTGGAGACAAATTGGAGACCAATTCCAAAATCTTCTCTCAATCCTCCTCCATCAATCTTTCCTCTTCTCTTGCCTAGTGTTTTCATGGGTAGAGACAATCACCAAATTTCTCTCAATCTCCCCCATCTTTCACCATTCAATCCTCCAGATTGAATCCAAGCCTCTCAATGTCTTCGCTGTGCATTTCTATAGCCAGACATTCTATAAATACAACCTCATTGAACCAAGAAAAGGATCCAGATAATCTAACTTATGCACTCTTACTCTGCAGGAATTGAAGCATCAAGCATCCAGTATCTAGCAAATCAAGCTTTCACATCATGGTTGCCTCCTGTAGTTGCATTTATCTATTTCATGTCAATTCATGCTAGTTTAGCTTATTTATCATCTAGTATTATCTATTTAGCTCCATATCATTGCATTAACATCCATCTCATTCTTTGAATTGTCATTTTAACAATCATAGTGCACTCACGATATGAGAGCAATAGTGGTTTAATAAATCTTTGGGGATAGAGAACAATATGACGCTTTCAATAGATTATTGCTTTGATTTGATTCATTCAGCTTTGTCTTTGATATAATATCTTATTAAGAAGTGTGTTTTGTGCTTTACACCTTATCCACACTTACAATTTGGTGCCCACCGTGGGGCATTAACCCCAATTTTACAATTTTTCTGGAAAGTGTCACACAGGTTCCCAACATATTTTCTTTTAGTGCTTTCGTCAAATACTATAGCGCTTCCATGGAAAAATACAATGCTTCCATGCTTTGTTTCGGCACTTCCGTGTTACTACAACGCATCTGTCAAAAATTTCAGCGCTTTCAACTTTAGCACTTTTGTCACCTGTTTCAGCGCATCGGTGATTTAGAGCTTCCATGGCAAACTTCGGCGCTTTCATGTTTTCGCGCATCAGGTAAGAGTTATAGTGCTTCAGTGGACTGTTCCAACACTTTTGTAAAATCAGTCTGGATTCGACGCGGTCACGGCCAGATTTAATTTTTTTCACAATTGGACTAAAATTTATCAATCCTAGGATAGTCACTTCTGGTTTTCTAAAATTTATCAATCCTAGGATAGTCATTTCTTGGTTTCTAAAATATGTCAATCCTAGGGTGCCACTTTTTGTTTTCTTAAAAGAAAATTTATCAATCCTAGGATAGTCATCACATTTTTACAGTACAAGTTAAAAATAACAAACATGATTTCTGTGAAGCAACACCTTCACATAGATTAAAAAATTTCTTTTTGGGCTTAAAACATAACAAATTATATGTTGTGCTTGTGGTGATTAGGCTTATGCTCTCCCCTTAACTGGGTGACCAAAGCGCCAAATTTACTTTTACTTCATGCTATTTACGCTTTATTAAATTCTTTAGAAGGTCTGCCGTAGTGGGAAAAAGTACTCACCCTACGGGAACAACCTATGTGGGAACACCTGAAGCTAAGGATTCCAACCCACTATAATAAAAATGCAAGTTGTTGATGAAAGTCCAACTTGACGGTAGTGAGCAAGATAACCATCCCCAAAATCTTTGTTCTAAAGATTGGGAGGTCTCCTAAGGGAGTTTATCAATTGCCGCACCGCACAGAAGCCCTATCTACGAACCATAGAGTAGTATCTTGTCGAGTCAGTATCTATACATTGTCATACTCACGATGCAAGGGGAGGGAAGAATCTGCCCCCAAGACACTCACCATATAATTTCCACAAACCGTTTGCTCAGAGGACCAGAAATCCAACTCTAAGTACGCGCTTGGAAACGACAAAAACACGGGCGCCCTCTAGGGGGTGACAAGGCTGTGTGCGCCAACGCAATTCAAGATGTGGGCTGTGAGTATAATGATGACCTATTTGTCCTTAAGTGTAAGTCTATTTGATTTGTGTACAATTGTCAAAGCAACCCGTCAAAATCAATAAGAATCATTCGTGGTTCTTAAACATACATGATCTATTTGGTTAAAAAAATTATTCACAATTGCTTGCTGTGTTTTCACAAATTCATTAAAATCAGATTTAAGATCAACCTGAAAACAACAAAGTCAAGTTAGATCAAAAAATCCATGCTGTGAAAGTGGAAGTCCACCATGTTTGTCAAGAGAAAAGTCAAGATCACAAAACCCAAGAAACCTTTCAGTTATCGAGATAAATTAAGATGACAACGTTTTCTATATCAAAATCAGAAACTCTTTTTACAACATAGAAAATTCATCCACATATATCACAATTTTGCTAGGGGTCACACTTTAGATTATGCAGTAGAACCACTCTATTCATGAGCCTTCTTCCAAACAAGGGATCTCACTCAGTATCACAATCGTAGTCAGTGCATACATCCTTCTTAACTTCCACAATCCATAATACAATATGCCACAAGGCCAGATTAGATTTTACAATAGAGAGTCATAAAAGTCCTATTTTTAGTGCTCTGGAAACTTGTTTCAGCACTTCGAGTCACTATTTTAGCGCTTATGTGAAATAGCGCTTTCGAGCATTATTTTAGCGCTTATAGTCTATATTTTAGCACTTTTGTTAAACAACACTTTCATTATATTTTCCAGCACTTTCAGGCACTGTTTCAGCACTTCTGTCAAGATAGCGCTTCCATCAATTTCTGTAGCACTTTCATGCAATGTTTTAGCGCTTCTGTCAAGATAGCACTTCTGTCACCTGTTTCAGCGCTTCGGAACTTTGTTCTAGCGCTTCTGTGAAATAGCGCCTCTATCCTTTGTTTTAGCACTTTCAAAACAGAGAGTTCAAAAATTGTACTAATAAGTCAGTGTGTCATTTTATCCACAGTCTTTATCAGAACCAAGTTTCTTTTTATCAGAATCACTATCTAAAGACCGAAAACAAATAGGTTTATACAAATTTCCAATCTTATCAACTGAAACAAGATCTTGCAAATCACAAGTGTCAAAATCAAATACACAATTGATTACTACACTGAAGTTTCATCATCAGGATACTATCATCCTTTATCACGAAACCAAGTATAGTAATCAAATTTTTAACATAGTCTCATCAATAAGATTAGTCATCTTATTCGACTTTGTTAAAAGTTCAATTGACATTTTCCCAGCATAGAAGATCAACATTTCAGAAGAAAGGGTAAAAATTTGTATGCCAATCTTCACCAGGTCCCAAAAGTAGAGACTCTTAGAGTGAGAACTTGAAACATCCCAAACAATGATAGAAGAGAATGCTTGGAACAATCTGAACCAAAATGATAAGAATAAAATAACTCCAGAGGATATTCAAACAGCTCAACAAGATCCCAAGTTCCATAAATTTATGGAAAATATTTTAGAACAAGATATGGAAAAGTATCTTTTGATGTTGGTTGAATCAGGTGCCAAACTTCCCAAGGACTTCAACGTAAATCATTTGAAGGAAGCTCCTGGAACAAGTGAGACTGAAATACTACAACCTACATAAACAATAGATCCAGTTGCCACTTTAACATCTCAAATGCAACTGTTACAACAACAAATACAGGATATGACGAAAGGGAGTACCAAAAGATATGCGATACAGGACATTTGTCCTTATCCTTTTGACGCAATGGTCAGTCTGATACCTTTTCCTAGACACTGTGAAATCCCAAAGTACAATAAGTACAATGGAAGAACAGATCCGATAGATCATATCAGAGAATTCAAAACAATGAGTCTTGAGTTTTCCCAAGAGGAAACTTAATGAGATTATTCCCAAGGAGCTTGGGAGGATCATATATGGAGTGGTTTTCAAAACTACAACCAAGTATCATAACTTTTGAGGAACTAGTCAATAGGTTCATTTCCCAGTACTCCTTTAACATCCAACACGATGTTACAATAAAGGATCTTTATAACCTAAATAAAAACAAAGGGGAAACGTTCTTGTCTTTTCTACAAAGATGGCAACGATTGTTTGCTAGATATCCTCGATCCATTCCTGAGGAAGAAAATATGGAGTTGTTCATTGACAACTTGACAGAGGAAATGAGTTATAGGCTTGAATTGCAATGTCCTCCCACATTCGAAAAAGTAATAGAAAACGGTCTTAAAATTGAGGAAGCATTAGTCAAAAGAGGAGTATCAAACATTTCAACAATAAAATGAATAACACAAATAACTCCAATCAATACTCAAGCAGTGATAAGCCAAAATTTTGGCAAAAGAATCGAAACACATTTACAAATGAAACAACAAGTGATTCCCAAAATGTCAAACTAGTTTTTAACTTGACAACATCTACATCAAAGAATTAAAACAATGATCAAATTGTCAAGTCAAATGTCATACAAAACAATGAGATCATAAAAACACAGTCATATTAGAAACCATCAAATCGACGTAGGTTCACACCTTTAGACCAAATGATAGAAGTAGCAATGAAAGAATTAGTCACTAGTGGCCTTATCAATGCACGGGAAGCCTGATTCTGGGATCCAAAGGTCAAACCACCATGGTGGAATGACGCTGATTACTACAACTTCCATAATAACAAAGGCCACAAAAGCAACAATTGTATGGAGTTGAAACACGCAATACAAGATTTGATCGATAACAATAAAGCATATGTGGAAACACCCCAAAACAACAATGATCATTCAGCCTTCAAGGACCTTTTTCCAAACTATGACAAAGGAGCACCATCATCTTCAAACAACAAAGGAAAGAATGTCAACCATGTCTTTGACACAACAATCCTTTATCTATCTGGAATAGAGAGTGATCATACAGTTGGTCACAACATTGACGAACCCAAAATCAACAACACTACCCCTTTGGACTTGCTCCCGAGCATACCAAAATTTGATAATAAAATCAATGTCTTAAAAATTAGAGACCGTCAAGAACATCAACCAGAAAATGTAATGACTAGGGGGTAAGCCAAGGTCATGCTAAAAGGAGTTGGATCTACACATGCAGTTCCACCTCCATCTCATTATAACATCATCGATCAACTGCAAAACATTCCTGCTTAGATATCGATATTAGAACTCCTTAAAATATCACCATTGCATAAGGAGGTTCTAGAACAAGCTTTAGTTGCCACTATAGTACCAAAGAATCTAGATGTTTGTCAGTTCCAAGCTATGGTGGGACATTTGGCTACCCCACATTGTCTATCATTCTCTGAACATGATGATATCTCGCTAAACCATCCCCATAATATTGCACTCCATATTGAAGTCTTAATCCAAAATCATTGCATCAAGAGAGTCTTAATAGATGGGGGAGCTGGTCTGAACATTTACACTCTCAAGTTAATACATGCACTAGGATATTCAGATGATGCTATTGATGCTCGAAGAAAAATGGCTATCAAAGCATATGATGAGGAAGAAAGATCATCTAAAGGCTTGATTGTGCTACCCATTAAAGTGGGGCCAATGATGAAACATATAGCATGTCAAGTGTTGGAGAAAGAGTTAACATACAACATTCTCTTAGGACGACCATGGATCCATGAAATGCAGGCTGTACCTTCGACATATCATCAATGTTTGAAGTTTCCAATAAATGGACGAGAGGTGACTAGATCTACTAATTACAATTATCCTTAACATTGTGACACCCTTAGGATCTCTCAAGATACCTTTATACCACACAATAGGGAAGCATCATGTTCAAAATCATCCAAAGAAGAACAACGTCCAAGTATCACTACTAAGTGGGTAGAGAAGAAGGGTAAAGAAAAAGAAACAAGTGCTGTTGAAACTCAATCAACAGATAATCCAGATCAACAAACTTCTTTATCACAAAAATTCCAAGAGAAAGTCCAATTGACGAAAACAAGGGAATGGGAACATATTCTATGGAGCAATCGCTTAACCTATCACAGTTAATGCCATCTCCTAGGACATATGGTCAACCATCTATGATCAAATCTCAAACATCATTACTAGTCACGGCTCTTGACGAAAGGTTTGTCAAGAAAGGTACAATAGAGGATGAATCAGATAGCAAAGCGATCCTCGACTGGCTATACAAAGATGAGGAACCCTCTACATCAGATATCAATATCAAAAATGTCAATATTAACACTGATAAATATGGAAAAGGAAAAGCTATTTTAGAAAAAATGAGGTATGAAGGACAAGGACCAGTTGGATTAAGAAAGGATGGAATCATAGATCCTATTACACCCCTCACTCTCCACTCAAAGGAGAATCTAGGACTAGGATACTCTCATGAAGAAAAACAAGAACTGGAAAAGAAGGTTGTAGAAAGAATTCTCCAACTTAGAAATAGCTCTGAGACAGATTCAAATGAATATGAATGGGATTCATGTTTTGATGTATCTTTCAAAGATATTCATATTGATGTCATCCAACAATATACACCTATGCGTGAGGAGGGCCAAGGATCTGGGTCTAGACCAATCGTGGCAGCGTCACTAAATATCGATGATTCAAGTGGGGACGAACATACCTCGAGTGAGCTAGATGATCTTGAAGAAATTTCCATCATTGACCATGACGATACCATAAACAACTATGATGAAATGGTTGTCTGAACCCTTACATCCATCAACCCAAATGAATCCGATGACCTCATGCCATTAATCCATCTTGAACTCATTGACTGGGAACCCGTTGAACCTTTGACTATACCAATATTTACAGATGATGATGCCATCATAAATTTCCTCTATCATAGCAAACCTGGTACAAGTTCTATCAGTAATACTCATAACAAATCGACTTAGTAGGAGGGTGTCAAATCTTCCAATTGCAAAATTGAAAATAGGGAAAATAGATCTAATGGTAAAACCATTCTATGGTAGCATTAGATCTGGAAAAAAGAAAAAATAAAGAACGCATCTAACAATGAAAACCTTTTTGAGGCACTGAAGGATGGAAGATTTGACACTCTTTCGAAACATTATCATGAGCGATCATCAGTCCTAGTGGAACCAACACAATCTGTGAATACCAACACTAAAGAAAAGACAAGAATCCTACATCTGGCGGAATCCATGATAGATCAAAAAAGACCAGAATTCATCAAATTCTTTATAGAAAGAAGCATCAACTTCGCTTGGTCATATTCTGATATTCCAGGCTAAGACCCAAATCTTCTCATGCATCACTTGTCTTTGCCTGCAGGAATCAAGCCTGTCAAGAAAAAATTGAGAAAAATGCATCCTCATATCGCATTGATGGTAAAGATAGAGCTAAAGAAATTATTGGATGTTGGATTCATAAGGTCTATAGACTACACCAAGTGGATATCAAACATTGTGCCTATTTCAAAGCTGGACAATAGCATCAGAATATGTACAGATTTTAGGGACCTAAATAAAGCATGCCCGAAGGATGATTTTCCACTACCAAATATAGACATCATCGTGGACTTGACGGCAGGGCATGCCATATTGTCAATCATGGATGGTTTATCTGGGTACAATAAAATAAAAATAGCTCCAGAAGATTAGGAAAAGACGGCTTTTACATGTCCATGGGGAACCTTCTACTGGAACGTCATGCCATTTGGTCTAAAAAATGCAGGAGCCACTTATCAAAGGGAAATGATGACAATCTTCCATGATATGATGCACACCTTCATGGAGGATTATGTGGATGACATCTTGGAAAAATCTGGTACTAGGGAAGGACATCTGCATATCCTCGACAAAATCTTCACATGAATGGAGAAATTCAATGTTAGTTTACACCCCAAGAAGTGTGTCTTCAGGGCCACATCAGCAAATCTATTAGGGTACATTATCTCAGAAAAAGGAATTGAAGTGGATCTAGTGAAAGTCAAAGCAATTATGGAGATTCCACCTCCTAAGAATATCAGTCAACTGAGATCACTATAGGGAAGGCTCCAATCGATCAGAAGATTTATCTCCCAGCTAGCGGACAAAAGTCATCCTTTTAATCATCTATTGCATAAGAATATAGTTTTCAAGTGGGATGAGGGGTGTGAAAAAAATGTTCAATCAAATCAAACAGTATCTAATGTCACCACCCATTCTTATGCCACCAACAGAAGGAAGAACTTTGATATTATACATTGCTACGACAGATATCTCTTTGGGGGCACTATTAGCGCAAGAGGATTATGAAGGAAAAGAACATGCCATCTACTATATCATCCAGACTTTAAATGGATATAAAATCAATTACACTTTCATAGAGAAATCTTGCTTGATGGTGGTATTCGCTACTCAACAGCTGAGACACTATATGCTAACTCATACAATCAAACTAATAACAAAGATCGATTCTTTGAAATATCTACTCAGTAAAGGTGCCTTAACAGGTAGACTGGCAAAGTGGGTCATGCTATTAAGTGAATTTGAAATTCAGTATGTAGAGAGAAAGGCAATCAAGGGTCAGGCAATTGCTAAACAATTAGCAAAGGCTCCTTTACCAAATGACCGACCAATGACAATGGAGTTTCCAGATGCAGACATTCTGACAGTGATGCCCGAACAATGGGTTTTATATTTTGATGGATCATATACACAACGAGGGTCAGGAGCAGGAATTTTGTTCATTTCTCCACAAGGACACACCATTCCAAAATCATATAGATTAATGTTTCAGTGTACAAATAATGTGGCAGAATATGAAGCATTAATCATTGGGGTCAAAATAGCAATTCAATGGAAGATCACAGACTTACAGGTATATGGGGACTCTCAACTAGTTATTTATCAAGTAAATGACGAGTATCAAACAAAAGATGAAAAGTTGATGCCCTACAAGCAACAAATAGATAATCTAAAATAGTCCTTTGTCAGTATCAATTTTGATCAAATTCCAAGGGCGGAGAAAAAAGTTGCGGATGCTATGGCTACAATTGCTTCATTACTACAATTGCCTAAGAAGCGTGTTTGTTATGAGTTTATGGTAGAAAAAGTATCATGTCCTTCCCATAATAATCCACAATCTGCTACCATCTTCCATCTAGAAACCACTGAAACCTCCATATATGAAAAGACCTATGCTTACCTGAAAGATGATATTGTTCCTTCTGATCTATCCAGAAACCAAAAACGAAACTTCATCCGCCAATCCACACGACATACTTTAATCGCCGACATACTTTATCGTCGAGGTCTTGATGGTGATTTACTTCAATGTCTAGAACATGACGAATCTGAAACGACCCTATGTGAGGTTCACGAGGGTATTTGTGGTACTCACTCAAGTGGGATAACTCTAGCTAAGAAACTCGTCTGTTTGGGATATTATTGGCCATGCATGGAGAAAGAATCCTATTAGTTTGTTAAGAAATGTCAAAAGTGTCAGATTCACAGCAATCTGATTCATGCACCAGCACAAGAATTGCATCCCTTCACATCAACATGGCCTTTTTGTCAATGGGGCCTCAATCTGGTAGGAAAAATAAATCCATCTTCATCCAATGGACACAAGTTCATTATAACAGCTAAAGAATATTTCACAAAATGGATTGAAGCAGTGCCTCTTACAACCATCACTGGGAAGAAAATTTCCTCTTTCATCTTGAATTACATAATATGTTGGTATGGAATCCCTCAATCCATTATCACTGATAATGGATGACCTTTCAAGAATCAAGATGTCCAGGAGCTATGTGAAAAGTTTCATATCCAACATCGTTTTTCAACGCCATACTATCCTCAAGGGAATGGCCAAGCAAAGGCCTCAAACAAAACAATACTCAAAATTCTCAAAAAGATAGTTAACGATGTTGGACGTGATTGGCATGTTCAACTCAATTATGCATTATGGGCCTACAAAACAAGTATCAAAACACCAACAGGAGCTACACCATATGCCTTGGTATATGGGTCAGAAGCCATATTGCCCATCGAAGTAGAGATTCCATCCCTTCGTGTATCACTCAGAGGTATCATTTTAGATGAAGACTATAGGGTATCTAGACTATAGGAACTGGAGTTATTGGATGAGCGTCGTCAATAGGCTGTTAATCATCTAACGAATTATCAACAGAGGATGTCAAGAAGTTACAACCACAGGGTAAAACGGAGGGTCTTTCAGGTTGGTGACTTGGTACTAAAAGAAAACCCTAGGAATCAGAAAGATAGGGAGAAGAAAGGGAAATTTGAGCCTAACTGGCTTGGTCCTTTTGTCATCATATCAGTGTATGGATCAAGAGCATATCAACTATCAATGTCAGAAGGGGATTTGTTTGATGAACCTATCAATAGTATTCATCTCCAAAAATTCTATGCTTGAATCTCCTAGTACACGGGTCAAACTTCTAAAAATTGTTTCCTTGGTGAAAACCTGGCAAACAGGCATCTTGGCAATGCAAAAATACAAAAAGAAAGAAAAAGTAAAAAATAAAAAATAAAACACAAAAACACAAAGAGTGTAATCAAAACATATGGTGAAAACTTGGAAACAGGCGTCGTATGTGATTCTAAGATCAACTTTCCCATCTATTTTGATATATACCAGGATCATTAGTCTGGCAGTCAGTACCATTTGATATCATGTCATTAGTCTTGCCATCTTTGCATCCATATCAAAACCATTCTCAAATAGTCAAATCTCATTCCAAAGCTTGGGGGCAACATCTGGATATCACTAGGGGCAACAAAAACATCGATTTCACCAAAGGGCGAACAATAGTATAGCAGAAAAACCAAAAATAAAGATCAAAGTGCAACATCAATCATCGTCAGAAAGGCATCAACCATCCATATTATATCGAAAATCCAAAAACATGTCAAAAAAAGTTGTCTAAAAAAGAAAACTCCAAAAACATAGGTTTGTGTTAGTCAAACTACGTGGTCTCTGCATGAGTAACGTAGGCAAGGCTAATCTTTGATCAGCCCCCGAGACCCCTAGGATAGGTTAGTAGGTTAGGTCTTTGGTCAAAAATCTCGAAAATCCAAAAACATCACAAAATCAGGATGGATTATCTAAAATTTGAATAATGAATGAAACACTCTAAGAAAACAATAGACAAATTGTATTTTTGATTATCATTTCTTTGGAGTAACTCAATGATGTATTCAACTAGAGAAACAAGGAAGAAGAATGATGTTTTTATTATCTGTTGTTTGTAAGATTAATTAGTTAAATGTATGAATTGTCGGGGGATGTGCTATGCAAATGTATCATTGATGACATTCAGAATTCACACATTGAAATGATTAATTACTGCCTGTTTACGCAAGGAATGCTCAGGTCATCTCGGTTAAATCATACCTAGATGCTTGTGTTCATTTGCAATATCAAAAATCATGAAAGAAGTACTCAGGTCGTCATTGGTCTAACACATACCATTGACGCTTGTACTCACTTTCAACATTCAATAAAGCTCTATGATGACAAAAAGCACAAAAGTACTGTTAAAATGACTATCGTTTTGCATATAGTTGCATGTTAAAATTAAATTGCATTCATCATATTCATTATCTGCAGAGTATTTTTTGCATAAAGGATTCTAATCAATGATTATCTAATCTACAAATAAGATTGAGTATACTTGACATAATTCCAAAAATCATCAAAGCGCATGTAGGAGTCATCATCACATCATTTAGTTTCATCATTTCATCATTCATATATTTCATCATACATCAAATAAATTATGAATTAAATTGTACCATAAGTACATCATGTTCATTTTACCATAATAACATTCATTACGTTATCATCCATCAACATCATATGCATACATAATTTTCATCCATACATTTTATCACATACAAAATAAATGCAAGTCATGTCATTATTCGCATTACATCCATCCATTATCATTCATCATAAGATCATTATTTTTATCATCATCACATTTAACATAGAAAGCATTTATCCATCCATCCATACATTTTATTACATTTTGAACATCCAAATTAGACAATCATTTAGAAATTCATACATCACATCATATATCCATGTATCATTTATTCTACAAATTCATTTATCATAAAATCATCACATATTGCATAAAACATCACATAATAAATACATCCATTACATATAAATCATAAACCATCATAAAATCACATCAACTGCGTCTCATATATATATATCATCAGTGTCAAGTATACAATGAAGTCTAAGCATAAAGATACATCATCAAAAATGAGGTACATCGTAATATACATCATGTCTCAAAAAGACAAATTACAAGAGGCATCTACGATCTACTACTGCCATAATGTGTGGGCCCAACAGGACCTGTACCACCACCACCCCCTAAAGAACCAGGATCTCTGGGATCTTTGCATGGAGGTTGTGTCACCCCCTCACTCACTGTCCGTGTGTGCGTCCGTCCAGATCTTGATGGGGCATAGCTAACTCTACGATCAGCAGGCACTGCATCATGGTATCGACCTCTATAAAACTTTGCCTCTCGGCCAACCCACAAAACCTCCCTCATATAATCTCCTACTGAGGTACCATCGGCCACTCTCTAGAGGGTCTCCATTGTCTCTTGTGCCCTCTTGGCAATCTACCGAGAACTATCTCGCTCGACTGTCAAAGTGGCCACCTACATCTGTACAACTGCCAACTGTCCCTGAACCTACGCTAAAGCTTGAGCATGAGCCTACACCTGGGCCTGCATCTGAGTCTGGGTCTGAACGAGCAAACCTCGAGCCTGTACCAACTGCCCCTGCAATGTTTGGACCTGTGTCTGGAGACCAACAATCTACCTTTGATGGTCTACTGGTGGTAATGTCATTGCTTGCCTCTTGCAAGGCCTACTGGATGATGGACCACTACTGACTGGCCCTACACCTCTGTCTCCTCCACTATCACCATCGTTGTCATCACTGCTACTATCATCATCACCCCTCTCTATGCTACTACCTGATAGAGTACCACTCTCACTCTCTGCAGAACCCTCTACCACATCCTCCTCTACTGGTATGGTGTTGGCTCATCTGGAATGGTAATACGAGGATGTGGAACCAAGGCCAGGAAGGCAGCATACTCCTTTGTGATTGGTGCCTCTGTAATGTCTCTCCACATGTCCCAGGGTGATGGCTGCAATGCCCTATATCCCTCTACTAAAGCATCATAAGACAAACAGGGCCCCTAATTAGGTATATCACTCCATCGCCTAGCATAGTGTGCTACCCCCTATGGCATACACTACATGATGCCATAGTGTCTATATACTCGGTGAAGCAAAAATCTCTCTAACACAAAAGGTGTCCGGTCGATCAGATACATAGAATTGCAGAGGTATCCCAACACTGCATCATCCTAATCCCAATGCTCACAATCTAGGTATGGACGCCAGATAATAGTCTCTGTGTCATCAAAAACCCGCCTCCAGTGCTCTAACTTGCCCATCCGGGCCTGTGTAAGCTAACCTCTATATCTGAACACATAGGGTCTACCTACTGGTCTATTTTCCATTGGAAATGGCCAAGCAATAGAGAAATGCTCCCATGCCCACACTTGTAACAGGGTCATCCTTGCTGATAAGTTGCGTGCCCCTAGGTACACAACTGAGTGAAGATCATGATAAAGATGTGCCAACATGCACATCCCCCACACATATCTAGTACCGTGTACCATCATGCTCTCTAATGTCCTACCCCAACCCACGAGGAATCCATTTGACCTATGATCAGGGCAAAGGAAACCTCCAATAAATCCAACAAGAACTGCTGGTAGTGTTACATATGAATCGGTGATCCTCCTCCATTAGACACTCGAACCTTCAATATCCCGATCTTGGAAAACTCTGCGAAGAGCATCTCTACCACCAATCCCATGGGAATCATACGCTACAATCTCCCCCATGAACGGAATTCACAGAATCCGCCAAACATCCTCGGGTGTGACCATCATCTCGCCAGAGGATAGATGAAAGGTGTTGTGGTTGCTATGCCACCTCTCAGCCAAAGCAATCAACAAACCCCGATTAATCCTAATCTGGGGCATGTCAAGCAAACTAGTAAGGCCGCATCGACCTATAATCTAAAGCTCATTTGGTGTCAGATGAGGTATCAAATTTGTAGTCCAAGGAAATCTCTCTCGCATCTGGAGAGTACCCAAATCCTCCTATCATCATAATGAAAAATTCACAATCAATGTACTATGTCAAGAAATCAAACGTCATTCTACTATCAAGTCTATTCCAAAATTTGGTATGAATTTTCGATCAAAATTCATGGGCAAACATCAAACAAACCTCACCTATCATGAGGTTCATCAAACATTATCTAATCTCACCTATCATGAGATTTATTAGATATTGAATCATTTCCTCACCTATCATGAGGATCATCACAAATAGGATTTTCTTCTCGCCTATCATGAGAATTTAGTCTTGTTTAAATCATCAAACTTCAACATCAAGTTTGGATTATCAATCATACCAATCTAAAGAATGGATATGATCAGAAGTGACAAAATCAAGGTTACTTAAGTCAAAATCTTCAATTCTGACATGGAAGCGCTAAATCAGGCACCCAAAGCGCTAAATCTCAAAAGTGTTATTTCATCACTCTCATGCACTATAATAGGCATCTGAAGCGCTATTCTACTTTAAGCGTTATTTTACCGCATCGAAGTGCTAAAACAGTTCTTAAAAGTGCCGCTTTACCAGAAGCACTAGAACAGACCATGAAAGCACTAATCAACCAAATCAAAGCGCTAGAATTCTCAAAGTGCTAAAATATGGCATCATAACGCTAAAATTCAAATCCTAAGCACTATATCATCGAAAGTGCTACATTATCCTATGGAAGCACTAGAGAATTTAACGCAAGCGCTAAAACTCAAAGCACTAATCTACCTACTGAAAGCACTACACCGGAGTGAAAGTGCTACAACGCAGCTTGAAAGTGCTAAAATAGAGAAAAATGCCTAAACAAATAAAATGCATAAAAAACAAAAGTGCATGAAAAATGAGGAGGACAAGGGGTACATACCGGAGGTCCATATGCGGCTAGCCATCGGTGACATCGAACGCGCTCGAAACAGTGAGTGTGGTAAGGGATTGACATCCTGCTCCAATTGGTTGAAATGTCTCTATCAAAGGATTTCTAAACTCAAAAAGTGCAAATGACTTTGAAAATGACCTTTTGGACTATATATAACTTTTGAAAAGGGATTTTTGAGGGGTTTTATCATATTTTGATTAATTTTATCCATGAAATTAATTGAAATTCATCTCCTGGCTATATTTCTTCATCATTTTGTTGGGAGATAAATTATTTCATCATCGTATCTTCATCAAATCATCGGAAAATCATAAAAATTTCAAAAATTTCTAAAAATCATCAAATCATTAATTTATCTCTCGAGGGGGCATATTATCGACAATCATCTGAAAATCAATGTCTGGGGCATACAAAATTATTTTTCTTTATCATCGATCTTGGCAGTAGCATCAAAATTTTATTCTAAGCAACACATAAACACATCACTTCGAAGAGGGGAAAAATGTATACACCTAAAACTAGTCTGGAGCATCCGATTAATTAAATACAAATTATTTGATTAATTATCCTAATTTCCTCTACTATTCGAATAAATAGAAATAATTATTTATATAGTTCATGTTCAATTCACATTTAAATTCTTCTAATATTCATCTTAATTAAATAAACAAAATTAAATACTTTGTTTGATTTAATTATCATATCCCTATTTTATTCTATCACATCAATCTTAAATTAATTAAATAGAGATCAAAACACTTTATTGATTAAATGTTGTATTCTTCTGTCTAATTTAATAAACAACTTCTATAGTTCATTTTATTAAATTATTTATCCCTCTTTTGCTAATTTAAATAAATCAAAATATTTGAATAAAGGCATAAGGAATATTCCATCTATATTTCTTCAAAAATGAATTAGATATCCTATGTCAATTTATGTCTAAAATATGTCACAATTAATGCTTTGAAACTTCACGGGAAGTTTTGGAGACAAATTGGAGACCAATTCCAAAATCTTCTCTCAATCCTCCTCCATCAATCTTTCCTCTTCTCTTGCCTAGTGTTTTCATGGGTAGAGACAATCACCAAATTTCTCTCAATCTCCCCCATCTTTCACCATTCAATCCTCCAGATTGAATCCAAGCCTCTCAATGTCTTCGCTGTGCATTTCTACAGCCAGACATTCTATAAATACAACCTCATTGAACCAAGAAAAGGATCCAGATAATCTAACTTATGCACTCTTACTCTGCAGGAATTGAAGCATCAAGCATCCAGTATCTAGCAAATCAAGCTTTCACATCATGGCTGCCTCCTGTAGTTGCATTTATCTGTTTCATGTCAATTCATGCTAGTTTAGTTTATTTATCATCTAGTATTATCCATTTAGCTCCATATCATTGCATTAACATCCATCTCGTTCTTTGAATTTTCATTTTAACAATCATAGTGCACTCACGATCTGAGAGCAATAGTGGTTTAATAAATCTTTGGGGATAGAGAACAATATGATGCTTTTAGTAGATTATTGCTTTGATTTGATTCATTCAACGTTGTCTTTGATATAATTTCTTATTAAGAAGTGTGTTCTGTGGTTTACACCTTATCCACACTTACAAATATTTCTTGGGGGGTTTCATGATTGAGAAATTTGTGGGGTAATATTTTTCTTTTGTTGGATTATGCCTCTTGATTGGTCTATTGTTTGACTAAAATTGAGGAGTTTAATATCAACATAAAAAATCATCTTGATGTAATAAGGTTACATCAATGGAGCTTTAAGTATTGGAGAGATGGAATCCTCACACATTGTAGGTGGCTTAATATTTTAGCATATCATTATCAACTAGTTCCTAAACCTTCATCAAAATGGAAGAGAGTTGTGTATGACATGCAAACAAAACATATCTTGAGATTAATTGGTTGTAGTTGTGATATTGATACATAAATGGCCACTAATGGTATTGAGATCCCTCGTGACCTTATGACCAAACTTTGAGGGATGTATGGAGACTCGAATGAACCTCCATTCCCAGAGGATCTTGTTCCACTTACATATTTTTGACCTATTGATGACAAAATAGCTGAAACTCTTGCTCTTTGGGAAAGGTATGCTAGTTTTTATGACACAAAACATTCTCCTTCTCCTCCTACTGAGACATCTATTGAGACTTCAGTTTCTACAGCTCCTAATCCAGATTTAGAGGGTTCATCTTCTTCATCTATGAGTAAACATCTTAAGGCTAAGGAATCTTGTAATCTAGCACTGGAAGAATCATCTACTATTGTACTTGAGGATGCTTTGTAGAAGTTGATAAATCCAACTTCACAAGCCCGAAGAATCACCTGCATGCAATAACCTATCACGTGCAAAATATATTCAGAACCAAAGAAGATGTTCTGCAAGCCTCAAAGTAAAAATGCATTAAGAGAATCTAATAATTACAATGAGATCAATCCTTATGAAGGAGATCAAGAAACCCTAAAGTATAACCTAAAAGGGAAACCCTACTATGCACACTTAATAATTAATAAATAATTAATTATTAATGTGCCTAAGTTTAGCTTAAGTAACTAAAGTGATAAGTGATTTAATTAATTAACTAATATGATTAAATTAATTAAGTGAAATAACTTATTACTCTAACATGCTTGTGATTCCATAGTTTTGGTTCCTTGTGATTCAGTGTAGTAGGATATTCATTGTCTTTCAATTTTGGTTACTTATAATAGCTTCTTGATAGGTATTTCAGACTTGTTTGTGGAGTCTCATATTGTAGATTTGGGAGACATCATTGATGACATTCATCTTCTCTTTGATGGAGATGATCCTTCTTTAGTTGTTGTGAAGGAACACTTTGACTCTCTTGTTCATTCTCTACATGATCACTCTTCGTTGTTTGATGTGAGTGTGGATACTTTTGGAAAAAAATTGGAGGAGGCTTCTTTGTCTTCATAGGGGATATCATTGTCTTTGGATTGTATTCTACATTAATCTCTACTAGATTCTGGATTGTCTTCTTCAACAATGTGGCCTAGAATGGCTATTTAGAGTATGATAGTGTATAGGAGCGAATTTGCACCCCTTATGCAAATTCCCCTTTTACCCTTCCTTACTTTAGAAAACCAAATTTGAAGGATAAATTCCACATAAGCCCGCTGCCTTTGTTCCACTTGGTGCCTATTTTGAGCATCGATAGAAGAATAACTGTCGAGGACGCCCGCCCGGTGCATAGATGTCTGCATGGCATGCTTACATCCCTAGTAGATTCTTATGAATGGAGCCTACAGAGGCATTACTGTAGACATGGAAATATACAATTTGATATGACACACTGGATCCTGATTTACTAACACCATTTCATCCTGAATCATACTCTTAGCTTATCAACGCTTTTCATCTCTTAATTAGATAAATCATTATTTATTTAATTAAGTCTTTCTACTATGTTGATTAAATTAATCAATTTAATATCTCTGTTTATTTAAATAATTCATTCTAGTCTCTAAAGTATTCTTATTAAATTAAATAAATTAAACATTATTTGATTTAATCTAACATTATCCCTTTTAGTTAAATAAATCAAAATCATTTATTTAATTAAACCCTTCCTCTCAATTTGATTTAAATCAATGCATAAATTTAAGTCTAAATTGTCACATCTCCTAATTCTTCATTAAATTAATTAACCCTTGATTAATTTAATCTTAATCTATGTCGCATTCTCTAGAGGATGAAACTTGCACAATAAATCGATTATTTTGATTTATTAAATCTCTATTTTCCCTCACATGGCATAAAAGGGTAATATTCCCTCAAATTCAAATTCAAATTCAAGTGGGCTTGATCCGTCCAACAAGGAATTTAATGCCTCTTACATGTCCTTGGCCTTGAGCCAAGTGACATTAACTCCATTTATTTCTCCCTCCAATATGTCACATTCAAATTTTAAATTTGAATCTCATAGCATTTATCATGCACATTGACCAAAATGTGCTCATTCCTCAACCATTCACATCTTGACAAGTGACACTTGGCCATTGGATGTTGAATGATCCCACATTGCTTATTTCCACTCTCTCTTCCATTTTGGAAATCTATAAATGAGAGAATCTTCCTCTCATTCTATCATCCACAACTTGAGTAAACTTACTCTACTCAACTTCATCGTCAATGCAAGATCTTAACTAGGTTATTGTAGGTTTTCTCAAGAACTCATCTTGTTCTTCATCAACAAAGTGGATCAAATCTCCATGAAATCACAAAGCTTACAAAGGAGTTGGGAAAGGGCTGATTTTGACACATCAATTGGCACCAACTCCCCCATGGGATCATGAGTTTTCTTTGCTTAAATAGATTTGATTTAGTTTCTTGCATTGTTTTTCATTTTCTTTCTATTTAAGCTTTGTAAATGGACTTCATGGGGAATCCTTGTTTAACCTTGCATATTAATCTAATAATGTGTTTGTTTGTTGCTTATGTGTAGGTATGAAATTAGGGTTCACATTTTTGTGCTAGAAGGAGGGCAGATTTGAAGAAATTAACACATTTTTTGGGTTAAATTTCACTATTTTTTATGGTTTTAGTCTTTCCAGGTCAAACAATGTCGTTGGAAGGAATTGTGCCGCATTTGCGGTCTCTATTTTTCTAAATAAAGCCACTAACTTCACCAGAGCGCCGCTTGAAACTCAAATAGTGCCGCATTTACAAACAACGCCGCTCCAAACAACGCCGCATTTGCAAACAATGCCGCCTTTGATTTATTGTTTTTTTACCCAAACTTAAAATGGCCGTATCTCGGTCATTTTTTGGTCTTTTTCAGAACCTTTTTTTTTTTGAAATGGGGTAGAATTTCATAAGCTAACCAATGGTGTAGGTGTTTCTCAACTTTCATAGAGTTAAATATTTCAAACTTTCAACTAATGTCAAAACACCATGAAACTTGGTCTAAATTTTAGGGTTTATATGCTTAATCATTTATCTACCCCTCATATCTTCTTGTTTCTTGATTTCATCTAACAATTGAAGATTGTATTGCAGGTTTTAAAGGATCATGGAGCATGGAAATGAAAGAAAAAAATTATCACATGATTGTAACAAGTGTTTTTAAACACTTTGGGAGAACTTATAATCCCTTTCTAAGGATTTGTTTACTTTATGCTTTAGGAAACACTAATTTTCTTTTGGGCTCTAAAAAGAACTCTACAAATTTTCTTTCAATTTTGCAAACAAAGGGCTTAAAATTAACCTTAGAAACAATCTACTAGATTTGGTTTAAGGCTTAAAAATTGAACAAGGAAACTCTCACACTTCAAAGTTGGTGCTTTAAAAAGAACTCATTTTTTGCTTTGAGGATTAAAATGAACATGTGTATTTTGATGTTTTGTAATCCTTTTCACAAAGTAATATCATCTAAAATACATATGCACTTCTCTCGCACCTCACAATGATCTTGAGAATCAAAAGTCTTTTTATGATATTAAGTTGTCAAAAGGATTACCTCCACAGTTCATTTTGGGGTTAAAATTGAACAAAACATCTTGCGAGTATGAGTAGGCTTATTGTGTGTGTTCTCCCTTTGTTTCTAAACAAAGGTTGATCAAACTACGGATATGTTTACTCACTTTTTTTAATCTTAGCAGGCTTGCCTTGTGGGAAAATGTACTCACCCAAGGGAATGACCCAACCGGTAACACACTAAGGGCAAGTGTATTTCCAGCCGGGATATAAAAGTGGGTACTAGAACAAAAGCCAGTATCACACAGTTGGCTCTGACGAGAAGGGAAGCAATGGTCTCTCACCGTATGTGTCAATCTACACAAACAGAATGCCTGAATTAAAACCTCTTGTTTAGAAAAGGCCAAATCCTATCTATTTGTTGGTGCAAAAGGTCATGTCCTTTGAAGCCACCCCATGTTATACATGTGGTTTTGTTGTAGAGATAAAAAGCATGCCATGGGAGATTCATGGGTATTGATGCTTGATTGACCCAAGAAGTGAGTGCACTGTAAGGGGGAGCCTGTGTGGTCAAGCATCTAATCATCCACACTAAATATGTGCAGCTGGATTTGTCCAAGTGGGAACCCAACAAATACTATCTTTTCAGCCTAGGGTTGTGCATGTTATAGAGACACCTTGCTTGGTTCTAAAACGTTGAGAAACAAACATTCACAAGAGCTTTGAAATTTCAAACCCTTTGAGGAAAAAAATATCCTTTGACGAATCTAAGTTCTCTTGCTTGCCCTAGGGATTATATCCTTAGGGGTTTCTAAGTACTTAGGTTTAATCATCATTTGTTTTCACCAAAGTCAACACTAGGAAACCTTTGCCTTGATTTCCTTGATTTCCACATAATGAACTTTGTGGGATGAAAGAAAATTGAGACATTGGACATTTAGTTTGAAGCATAATCAAGAAAGTGTTTGTGGTAAAAAGAACCAAACCTAAGTAAGATAAAAGACAATTGAACCACACATATGCTTGGTCTCTTTTGGGTCATTGGGTTTTCATGCCAACATTAGGCTTTTGGTTTGAACCACTTTTAGGGAAAAACATGTTCTTCATTACCTTGGTCTTGTAAGCAGGTCCTCGTAGGGTCATCTAGGATCAAGTAAAAATTTCATCCATCCCTCAAACATCAATCGAATCACATCTCGCCAACAAACTCTTGGGAACTTTGAAAACACCACTTATGCTAGACTTTTAGGAAAAATCAACATCACCTTGTTTGACTTAATGCACCTAGTCAAATTATCAATCCTCTTGAACAAATTTGCCTCTAGGATAACTCAACTCCCCGAGGTCTACTAGTTAGCCAATTCATTCTCTTATGCGATTTTTCCCTAGGATAACACAACTTCCTAGGGTTTACAAGTTCACCATCATATTTGTTTGACTTAACACACTTAGTCAAACTATCCGCAATCAAAATCAAAATCAAAAGAAGTCCTAAAGTCTAGTGTTGATCCAAAATTCCTAAAAGTTTAAAACACCCATATCATTCACCCCTTTCATCCTTCATCTCATGATTGGTCCTAAACCCCTCAGAGGTCAACAAGGTCAAAACACAAGAGGAACATGGAATATAAACCTAATTCATCCATCATGAGTAATCCAATTCAACCAAACTATCCAAGCCTTACAATGCCAATTGATTTTCAAAACTTGCATTTGTATAATCCATACATGGGATCATTATCTCCTACAAACCTCAATGGTACAACAAATGTGAGTTTTCCCAATCTAAATTTTGGAACACCTTTCCCTTTGGTAGATTTAAATCAAAGTCAAAACTTACAAATCTATCAACTAAAAAATTAAGGCATTAGCCTTTCGAGCAATATCCCCTTCATAAATCAAAGCATCATATCAAATCTTCCTATTTTTCCATCGATATCGCAACAACAGATGGTAACCATCCAAGAAACCCCAACAATCAACACCATTCCCAATCCACCGCCACCACCTCCAAAACACAACATGGTTAATTCATTCTCCATCATGTTGCAAGCCGCTCAACAAGCTACCCGCCAAAAGGTGCTCCAAAACCAACAAGCTACACAACTAGCTCCTCAACAAGAATAGGCTCAAGCTCAAGCCCAACATCGGGCTCAATAGGCGCAAGCACAATTCCGGGCACTATTAAAAGCAATCCATCAATAAGTGTATCAACAAGTAGCACAACAACAAGCCCAACAAAAATCATTTTTGGCACAACAACAACACGACCAAAAAAAAGAATTGTTGGCCTAGTACAAAACACAAGCCTTACTCCCACAGCAGAGCTTGCAACAAACTCCCACCACAATTGTTGAAAATAAAAATCAAGATCTATCCATCGATGAAAACCTTGAAGATGTTTCCACCTCATCCGATGATCAAATCAACATACATCAAGATCCTTTTTTTAGTCATGATAAAGACCCCTACTACAAAGATCTATTTCAAGGAGTGTTAATGTTATTTGATCCTATTGAAATAATCCATGATCCATCAACCAATGATCATGTTGAAAATGTGTCTACATCACCTAACAAGTTAGAGAACATACCTCAAGAACTTATTCCAAAGCATGATCAACGACTATCACCAAGGTCTAGCAATGGTCCTTCCCAAGGCATATTGACATCCTTCAACCTCACGGTTGTGAACAGTGAAAGAATATTTCACTCAACATTTGATCCAAATCCACTTAAAAATCAAGAGGATATTGAGCCACTTCCCATGCCTAATAAGAATATCCAAGAACCCTTTATAAGCAATCCATTCTTTGAAAATGACCCATGTCAAGAACTTGATCCAAAGCATGTCGAAAGCAATTCCCAAATCATTCGAGATCAAGAATTTATGTCTCCAAGCTACTACAATGATATAATGGACACTCTACTATCTATACAAGATGTCACAAATAAGGATCATATCCATATAGAATATAATCCTCAATCTACCCATGAGATGCTTTCCTTGGATGGACACGTAGATAATCTTCATTCAAAACAGGAATCTCATACTCTTGATATCATTACCAAGGAACAGGAGTCTCCTACTCTTAACATTTGTGCATAAGACCAAGATGTAGAATTTGGAGACATAGCAAAAATAAACCATGAAGAAGGATTCTATAGAAGTCATGAATCAGAAACATCCTATGAAGTGAATCATGAGGAAGACTTTTATGTGGATAGTGAATCATCGACACTTCTTGAAGAAGCATTAAAATCTAATATTTCACAAGCTCAAACCAAAGATATCAATTAGGAATTCATCCCACATATGGAGGATCCTATCACTTATAAACTTGGATCACTTACCTTTCTTAGGGAAAGCTATCTCATCAATAAAGAAGCTGTCACCTTTGAAGATCCACCACAGAGCAGAGAAGGAGTAGAACCTTGTCTCCAAGGTAGATCATATCCTATTGCAAATAAAATGTTTCAACAGATGAATTGTCAAGGCAGAGGATTAGGCCTACATGAATAGGGTATCTTGGAATTAGTGCAGATTATTGGCAATCCTAAGCATCAAGGTCTTGGTTATTCGATAATTAAGGGATCTAAACATGTAAGGGATACCTCTATAAAATTGGGGGCAACTTCATCTCAAGCAAACGCTGACATAAGGGGCACGAAAAATCCTTATGATGAAACCAATGCCAATACTACAACCAGCCACATCATGAATCTTCATCCACCCATTAGCCCATCCACAAATTGGGACCAACGTCAAAAGAAAGATTTGAGTCAAAGCACGAAGAACGTCATCAAAGAAAAAGAAGTATTGAAGCATGGAGGACAAATCAAATACAAGTGGATACCAAAAAGAACAAAGAAAGATGATCCCTATCATACTCCATTAGTCAAAGAAACTATGGAGAAAAATTAAAAGGGGGCAAGTATCCATCATAGATGTCCACAAAAGTGAAAACAAGCTTCTCAAGCAACATACAAAGTGTATCAAGCAGTTGGTCCTAATTCCATGCACACTTCCATATCCACCCATCATTGCTCATCTTCCCAAGTTTGGAGAGTCAAAGGTTCCAAACTATCAACCAATCCATATTTTATTCCTAAACACACTCCATCCATGCCTCCATGAATGATATCCAATCCTCACATTGACCATGTATTGGCAGTAACCCTTCATCATAAGGATTCAGAAGGCACTCTATCACGATGTGCACACAAAGACAGAGTTGACTCCAGTATCAACAAAGCAGATCAGGAATCTCAAAAGTTGCATTCAAGTGCAGGTATCTTGGCAAGGCAACTTCTTCAAATAGGATATCGATGGCACATTATGACAGAAGCATCTACATCAGCACTATTAGGTGGTTCAGCATGAGCATAAAATCTCTTGAAAAATACAATAAAATATAAAATATAAAAAATCCAAAAAAAATAAAAATCAGAAAGATGATTGAAAACAATAAAGAAAAAAATCATCCTCTAGTGAAAACCACTTTGGTGGTGCTTTAGACAAGTACATTGCTAGACACTGGGGGCAGATATTTGCATCTTGCTTTGGGAATAAATCTTGATATATATCCTCCAACTTACGTGGTGATCCGAACATTGTAAAGACATAAAATCAAATTGGTTAAAGCATTTGTGAGCCAAAAATACAAATCACTAGCCCATGGCATAGTTTGACAAGACGATGTTCCTTATCAAGCTTTATCTTTCATCGAACATCAATCTAAACCATCAATATCTATTGCATCATCAAAACATTTTTTTTTCCTAATCAAGCTTCATCAATCTTGATAAATCGAATCCAATCAATTATCACCTTGTTTGACTTAACACACTTAGTCAAACCACCCTCTTCTGTACGTGTTTACTCTAGGATAACACAACTTCCTAGAGTTTACAAGTGCATCATCATCTTATTTGACTTAACACACTTAGTCAAATTATCCAATCCATCATCAACTTGTTTGACTTAACACACTTAGTCAAACCACCCTCTTTTGTACGAGTTTACTCTAGGATAACACAACTTCCTAGAGTTTACAAGTGCATTATCACTTTTGTTTGACTTAACACACTTAGTCAAACTATCAATCCATCAATCCAATCGATCAACATTAAGCTTGGTTTTCAACAAAATCCCAAAACACAACACTGATATCATCATGCATATCCACATCCAAATAATACAACATAAAAAACAACTCAGAAAACATTCAAAAACATTCATCATTGAGTCTTGTCAATCTCCCACCTTTCCCAAACTATGTTGTCTTTGAGCTTGAACGTAGGCAAGGTTGATCTTTGATCATCCCCTAAGACATTTTAGGTCAGTCCTTTAGGCGTCTGTCACAATGACAATCTGTTTTCCCATATTCTCCACATTTTAGGTCAGTCCTTTAGGCGTCTGTCAGAATGGCAATCTATTTTCCCATCTATTTCACAATTTAGGTCAGTCCTTTAGGCGTCTATCGCAATGGTAATCTATTTTCCCATCTATTTCACAATTTCGGCCAGTCCTTTAGGCATCCATCATAATGGCAATCCATTTTCCCATCTTTTTCACATTTTAGGTCAGTCCTTTAGGTGTTTGTCGTAATGGAAATCCGTTTGCCCATCTATTTCACATTTTAGGTCAGTCCTTAGGCATCCATCACAATGGCAATCTGTTTTCCCATCTATCTCATCAGTAGTCAAGTCAATTTTCATCTGAACTACATCGTCTCTGAGCCTAAATGTAGGCAAGGCCATCCTTGATTGGCCCCCGAGACACAAAATCCAAAAGCATTCATAAAATCTCAAAAATCCAAAAACATTGAAAATTTCAAAAATACCAAAAACAACCTCAAAACATTTCAAAAAACCCAAAATGGTGCACCCATCTCATCTCAATTTCACCTGTGACTTTCATCATTCCTAATAAATCAATCATCATCGTCACCCTTTGGTGAGTCAGTCGGAAGCAAGTCTAGCAGGTCCAAAAGTGAACACCCTAATCGTCAAAGTCTCAAAAATCTAAATCGGTAAGCAAGCAAGTTGGTCAACTCAGAGTATCAATAGCTTATCATCCAATCAGTCTCACCAAAACCCCGATCACAACATGTCCTAGGATATATCCTTCCCACGATCGACATAAGCAACAGGTACCCCCCAATAGTTTAGCCTTGGCTAGCAGTACGAAGAACATCAGCTTGTCTATTTACTTTTTCATTGGTCTTTGTGACTTATCTTATTTTGCGCTCATTTCAAGGACCTCTCGATGATTCCTAAACAAAACAGGTTTAGAGAGAAAGGAATGGGGCAATGATCATTATCTTTTTTATTTGCTGCGCTTGTGGGATACACTTGTAAAATAACTTAGCCATGCGTCCTTTGTTTGGTTTGTAGGGAGGATGTTTTAGGTATCTTGTTGACCACATAGGAAGGCTTGCTTTTCTATGTTTTGGCTCGAGATGTTTAGAATGTCTAAACTACATCCTGAATGAAGTTTGTATGCTAAGTGTGAACAAGAATACTCCTATCTGATTGTCGAGTCAAAGTCCATCACACTAGGTACAACACCATCCTGGTTCTTTATACCTTGATGCATCCTACCTACCTGTGTTATCAAACATAAAGTAATTGGCCCTTTGAGAATCCCAACTCTTGGTAAGAAAATCATCATCATCATCATCGTTAATAATGTGAACTTGTGTGGATCCTCCTTCCATCCATCTTATTATTCTTATCCTTCTATCTTTACTAACATTTCTATCCAAGTATCAGGTAGGTGTGAGATCTCAAAATATACACGAGACTACCCATGACTGATGACTATCTATACATCATTAGAATTGTCTACATCAAAGAATTATCTTTCATCCTCTGATCAAGAGAACCACTCCTCTCGCATTTTATCGCGATCTCGATCGGAAAATCAAACATTTCTGCTCGATCTCTCGAGGGGGAAATATACCAGCATAATCCTTCCACTGGGGCAATAGTGGGGCATTCAAAAAATCAGATTTTTTTTTAACTTTGATCACAATAGATTATTCTTTGAACCAATGCAACAAGTACATTGCTTCAAAGAGGGGCAAAATGTAGACATGGAAAATATACAATTCGATCCGACACACTGGATCCTAATTTACTAACACCATTTCTTCCTGAATCACACTCTCAGCTTATCATCATCTTCTGTCTCTTAATTAGATAAATCATTATTTATTTACTTAGTTCTTTCTCCTCTGTTGATTAAATTAATCAAGTTTAATTTAATTAACCCTAAAATCCCCTTTAAAATAAATAATTCATTTTATTTAAATCCCTAAATTTTTCTCATTATATTGAATAAATTAAACCTTATTTAATTTAATCTAACATTATCCCCTTTAGTTAAATAAATCAAAACATTTATTTAATTAAACCCTTCCTCTCAATTTGATTTAAATCAATGCATAAATTTAAGTCTAAATTGTCACATCTCCTAATTCTTCATTAAATTAATTAACCCATGATTAATTTAATCTTAATCTATGTCACATTCTCTAAAGAATGCAACTTGCACAATAAATCAATTACTTTGATTTATTAAATCTCTATTTTCCCTCACATGGCATAAAAGGGGAATATTCCCTAAAATTTGAATTCAAATTCAAGTGGTTTTGGTCCTTCCAACAAGGCATTTAATGCCTCTTACATGTCCTTGGACTTGAGCCAAGTGACATTAACTCCATTTCTTTCTCCCTCCAACATGTCACACTCAAATTTCAAATTTTAATCTCATAGCATTTATCATGCACATTGACCAAAATGTGCTCATTCCTCAACCATTCACATCTTGACAAGTGGCACTTGGCCATTGGATGTTGAGTGATCTCACATTGCTTATTTCCACTCTCTCTTCCATTTTGGAAATCTATAAATGAGAGACTCTTCCTCTAATTCTATCATCCACAACTTGAGTAAACTTACTCTACTCAACTTCATCATCAACACAAGATCTTAACTAGGTTATTGCAGGTTTTCTCAAAAACTCATCTTGTTCTTCATCAACAAAGTGGATCAAATCTCCATGAAATCACAAAGCTTACAAAGGAGTTGGGAAAGGGCTGATTTTGACACATCAATTGGAACCAACTCCCCATGGGATCATTAATTTGCTTTGCTTAAATAGATTTGATTTAGTTTCTTGCATTGTTCTTCATTTTCTTTATATTTAAGCTTTGTAAATGGATTTCATGGGGAATCCTTGTTTAACCTTGCATATTGATCTAATAATGTGTTTGTTTGTTGCTTATGTGTAGGTATGAAATTAGGGTTCACAGTTACACTTCCCTTTGAAAGTTGACTTGTAACGCCCTCTTCAGCTAACCAACCTGAATATGGTTGTTTTCTTCACTCTCTCCTTCACATCCACTATTCATTCATTCATTATCTCTCTAGATAATCTCTCCAATCATTCTATCATTCACTAAAAGCATTCAAGCATCATTCTTACACTCTATAGCAGAAATTTCATCACTCCAACTCAGTAGAGCAAGTGTAGAACAACACAATTGTAGCAGAGGCTTGAGTTCCTCTCATTCTCTACCCCATTATCCTTGAGCACTCTTGGTGGACATGGTAAGACTTCTACTCATCTCCTCTATTATTTGGTTGAGTAAGCACATTACTATTTTGTAGTGTTTTAGTGTTCTTTTCTTTATCCCTTCTTTATCATATTAATTCTATATCATTACAAACTTGGCTATCTATGGGGGTGGAAACACCAAAATGGGGGTCTGACTGAGGTAGACCCCTATACAACCCACCAACAATTTTCCTCTTTGTTGTGTGTAGGTGGATGTGCTTCAGGGAGCTAGCTGGAAAACAAGCTTTTATGTGAGATCATTCTTGTCACCCTAGCATTAATATATTTGTTTTATCATATCCGCTTATATGTTTCTTACTCCATAGTGTTATTTTGTTCCCTTAGAAACCATTAACTAGGCTGTTAGATCATTTTCTAGTGGTTAGACCTTGTCTTTCTAGTTCTCTGGCCGTACAAATGCCCAATGTACTTGAGAGATGCTAGCGCACTGCGCTGCCATCCCAAAATTGTGATTTTGTCCTCTGACATAGAGCTATCTGAGACATAGAGTTGATCCTAAAAACTGAGTCACCTAGTCCCCTCTCAAATCTCAGGTCTGTAGAGTGATCGAAGGACCTTATAGTCTTCATCATTATCATCCTGCATCTCCTAACACTCCATTAATCTGAGGTAAGTTAGGGCATCTTGTTGCTCTCGACCCTCTGTGATATGGGGCTTTGACGTGGTTGGTCCCCCTCTCTTACATTTTTGGTGAGCCCGACATGAACCAACGTCTACTCATTTGTTGGTGTTTGATATTTTCCCCTTGTACCCTCTAATTGTGGTACCCCTGTGTTTTGTGAAGGTTTATGAGCATCACAACCTAGTCCACAACCTCCGGGTATATTGTTAGGAGAATTATATGACACCTTCTGATGGAGAAGATGAAGGTCACTTCTAATTTCTCTACAGGTCTCTTTTCTGGTTCTACGATTGGCCTGACCACTCAGGAGCAGGTATTATAGGGTGAGTCAAGATTCTTTGATGAAACTGACCATGCCCCTACTCCTCCTACGTCACCTACATCATCTTCCATAGATGAGCATGAAGCTATCCACATCCCTTCTGAATATGTCGCTAGTCTAAGCAAGGGGTTGGGTGCTTTGGAAAACCACCTGGAAAAGAACCCCAAGCTAGCTAGGGCTGCTAAAGTTATTAGCAAAATGAAGTATATGGTAGGAAAAGACCGAATAGGAATAGAGCTCCTGGCTAGTCTCACTAGTCTGACCGAAGCATGTGCCCCTTCGAACCATATAAGCATGATACAAGGTGGCCCCTTCGAAGAACATGAGATATAGTTAGGAGTGTTGATGCCTCCCACATCTATGTACATGGCCAACACAGTCCCTTCGATCGGTATCCCTGCTACCTTTTAAAGTTCTGAAACTGTGAAATTAAACAAAAACCCTTTGGGTTTTCACCTCATCCCTCCTATCATCCCTAATGGTGGAGGGTTTGGCGGGATGATTAATGGTAGCTTAGATGGCGGAGGTGGCACTGGATGAAGTGGTTCTGATGGAGGTCATGGTGGTGGTTTTGGAAGTGGCAGTGGCTCTGGTAGAGGTCACATTGGTGGTGGTGCCATCGATGAGAGATTCAGTTGTAGTCATGACGATGGTCTTGGTGGTGGCTCTCGTGGTCATTCCACTGGTCCTATATCTTCTAACAACCTGATTTTGATCACCCTTCTTCAGAATATGGGGAAGATGCAAAACCAGCTAGTGAACCTTTCCCAAGATTTTGCCTAGCCTATCTTCTAGCCCTTCTTTTGACATAGTCCATTGTTGATAGCAATCCTAAACCTTCCTTTCCCGCAAGGGAAGGAGATTCCTAAATTTGAGAAATATTGTGGTAAAGGGGACCCATAAACACATGTGTCTGCCTTTAATGCCTTGTGTACAAACTTCTTCCATCATGATGCATTGATGGAAAAACTATTCCCTTGATCTCTCAAGAACACAACACTCGAGTGGTACTGTTCCTTGCCTGACAATTCCATCTTTACGTTCGATCAACTTGTGAACTAGTTCCTACAATAGTTTCAAGCCAATATCAGACCTAAGATGACCTTCTCTGACCTTGTCTGATGTAAACAAGGGGATAATGAGAAGATTACCAATTTTATAGCATGATATCAGGCATTCTTTTCACAAATCTCATACCTGTTACCAGACTCCATGTGCAGAAGGTGTTCATAGGGAACTTACAAAGGCCTTGGAAAGAGAATTTTTCCCTTATGAAATACCCTTCTTTCAAACATTTGTGTGCGGTCCTATGGGAATATCAAAAAATGGTGGTTCAGTTCAAAGGACCTTCCTCGTTCTCCCATCCTAAAGGGAAGTCCATTGTGTTGGCCTCTAGAAAAGGAAAAGATGTTGTGAATGTAGTAGCCGCTGTGGATGAAAATGGCCTCAGACACAACTGAAATTTCACAAAGTTATTAGAATATTATTCCTCCATCTTACAAAAGTTGTTGAAGGATAAGACTGTTAACTTGCCAAGTCCCAAGCCCATTAGGGAACCTTACTCTAACTAGTATGAAGAAAACACCTATTGTCAATACCATTGAGTTAACAAACATGATACCGAATGTTGCATGCGCCTGCATCACGAGATACAGGATCACATCGAGGACGATACTATTCATCTCAATGGAAGCAAACAAAATACAAAAAAACTAGTGGCGAAAGCTATTAGTGAATTATAGATATACATGGACCCATTTTCATCACATTCTACTAACATGATTATCGGTCCCTCTGATTTTGTTACTCAACCTAAAGCATATGTTAACATGGTTACAATTAATCCTCATATTGCAACCAGTTTGTTGGATATAACATTCACTTTGCAAGATGTACCGACAAAAAAAAACCTTCCCCGCTATACATTCCTACTTGCCTCATTGGCAACACTGTGACATGGGTCTTAGTCGACCCCATGAGTAGAGTGAATGTCATCATAGAGGAGACTCTATTTTTAAATTCCTTGCAAAAGGAAGAATATGAAAAAATGAAGTCCATCATCTGTATGCATGATGGCCTTGCTCTTAAACCATATGGCTTGATAACCCTGTTCATCCTAGTTCGACCTAGGAATGTAGAAACAGTTTTTGATGTTATTCCTGAGTTGGACCTATTTTCGGTGAAGCTAGGTATACCATGGCTAGCTTCCATGAATGGGATCACCTCTGTAATTCATAAATGTTTAAATTTTTCCCATGAAGGTGTCATGCACATAGTGCCTAACACTGGATACTAGCCTGTGGTGTCTCATGGGGGATATTCGTTGGATCACTTTTGGTCTACTCCAATTGGTCCCCTTCCTTCGAGAATGGAACTAATTTATAAGAACTATGTAAAGTATAAAATTGGGGGCAAGGGACAACCGAAACTGACCCTTCCCATAGTAGAATAGCCAGCTGCCTCCTCTTCCTAGAAGGGAAAGGAGAAGCTTGCTCTTTATCAGGCTGCCTCGTCCACTCCTCTTTCTTGGGAGGAGTATTGGATGAGTAAGCTTGTTCTTTATCCATTGAGCCCGATGTTGCTTGCTTGGCGTAGACCCAAGATCAAGATATCGGATCTCCCTACCAAGCCACCTAGACCTTGGTACTACTTGTATGATAGGTAGAAAGCCCTTCGTGGGGAATCCTATATGTCCCAACCTCTGCGGCCTCCTACCACCTCTGTTTCTAAAGTAGTGCATGGGAAGAGGCTCGCTACCGAGGCGTTGGAGCTGACTCCCCCTACTATTTTTGAACATGCTCCTCTTTCTCCTATACAAGAGTCTGTCCCTCCACTAGAAATAGCTATGGAGGACACTCCTATGGTTGAGTAGGAGCCTCCACTCCTTCATAACCTCCAAATTCTAGTTCTAAGAGTCATAGAAACCGCCTTGCGCATGAGTGCAAGCACTGGTGAAAGGATCTCTTGGATAAGTAGGCCACCTCATAGAGGAAGGAAGAAGAGATGAATGCTCATGTATCAGGGCCTCCAGTCATGTCCTCCTCTCTCCTCCCCTTTGTTTCCATCCAAACCATCTTTTTATCACTTCCGGCTTCCACTACAAGTGCACATACGCTTGACCCCAAAAAGGTGTAGTTGTTCATCACTCCTTCAATGGAGCCACCTTTATTAGCATCCATTCCAGATAACCCACCTTTCCCAAAGCCCATATATATGATTAACACTTTAGTCACATTTGGTGTGGTTCTTTCCTCCTCTTCCCTTGTCCTTGTTGCCTCTTCTATGGGGAGTTCACCTCCTCCTATGAAGAAGAATGTAGAGAGTGGTCCCTCTAACAACAGAGGACGTAAGAGGAGCCCACCTTCTCTGAAAGGTGGCACCATGTTGAGATGTTCTATCTTAGTAACGAAACCAATCCTGACTTCCCTTGAGTTAGTCATCACTCTCGAATCGCTCGGTGAGATTAGTAGTGAACCTCAGGCACAATCTCCTCTGTCCTTTGAGGTGAAACATGGAACTCCTATTAAGTGCATGTTTAATTTAGTGGATAAATTTTTGATCTTGTCAATGATCTTTGTGAAGTCATTGACCTTAGACTCACAAGTGTTGAGTGACAAAGACCTTGGAGGTCTATCTTCCTTAGCCCTTGTTGCGGGAGGGTTGGAAGCTCCTCCCCTTAACATTTCACCACTACAAGGCTATCCTTCTTCCCCCTATAATGATCTAGAGTGGGAAGCGGATGACCTCCTAGTAGATCAGTGTTAGGGGGAGGCCTCTTCTTTATCTTTATATTAGATGTGTGTATGTGTTGTGATGTGTTTCCACCGTAACTGTGCTATATGTACCTGGATGGCCCTCGTCACCCCTATTAATTCTTGGATACAGGAATGGTTTTTGTTTTATAAACCTTACTCTAATTGTATCATCATTATTCCATGTTTGTGAATGAATTTTGGAAAATTGGGGATGATGCAAAGCATTGGGAGCATTTAGGCTTCCTTGCATGTTGACCCAATTTTTTATTTTTACTTTTTCTTCTCGTGCATTCCTCACATGGCTTGATATAGTAAGGGGGTTGATGACAGTTCATTTATATACTATTATTATACTTACATATATATTTATGAGCAGTTCTGACCCCGAAATATCAGGCTACCCCTGTGCCCTTTATTTGCATTCTCCTTGCTTTGCCTTTATCCTTCTCTCTTCTTTGCTTGAGTTGTCCCTCTCATGTGTGACAACGCCACCTCTACATCGCTTTCATCTTTAGAAAATGCATTCATTTCCAATGAATATTTTCTCAAGATTCTTCACACACTTCTTTGTTAGAATTGCATTCTCAACTTGAAAATCTAATGAAACAAGCTTCCTTCATCATGGGTTCGTAAAAAAAGGACTTGGAAACCTTCCTCCGAAGTGGGAACAACTTTGATCTTCCCCTCACACGAGGGAATATTCTTCCTTTCAAATTCCTTGATGAAGTGTACATCTTTCAGAAGGATTCCTTGATGATGAATCGATTCGAGAAAGAAGACACTAGCTTTCAAACAATGCATCCCTTGAGTGGACCCCTTTCTTTTCATGTCGGGTTCCCAAGGGACCCCTTCAAATTTTTTTTATCTCAAATGAGCTCTATTGCATCTAGCTTGGGGGTAGCCCGACTAGACCTCGCTTTCAAATAGTGTGTCCCTTGAGTGGACCCCTCTTCCTTTTGAAGGGTTCTTGAGGGACCCCTTTGAAAGTCTTCCAACCTATCAATGGTCTGCATGAATTTCCACTTACTTGCCTATGTGGCCGCTTCTTGACATGTTCTATCTTTAGGTAAACATGTCGCTTCATGGGGACGCCCATGAAGCCACTTTTTGACTCCGTGGAGTTCACTTTTCTTGGTTTCCTTCATGTGGGATTTCTTGTAGGATACCTTCCTTGCAGGTCTGCGGGTCTGTAAGGCACTTTTATCAGTTTCCTTCATGTGAGAGTTCTTGGAGGATACCTTCCTTGCAGGTTTATGAGTCTATAAGGCTCTTTTCTTTATTTCCTTCATGTGAGAGTTCTTGGAGGATACCTTCCTTGTGGGTCTATGGGTCTGTAAGGCACTTTTCTCGGTTTCCTTCATGTGAGAGTTCTTGGGGGATACCTTCCTTGCAGGTGTGCAGGTCTATAAGGCACTTTCTTTGTTCAACTTCATATTTTTGCGGAGCTATGAATTCCTTTGCATGTTCTGCAATCTCGGGTTCTCCAAATCACGGTATGCTTCCTCGACTGTTCAGGTATACATCTCTAACCCTACTACTTCTTCGACCTACTTTACCAAAGCAATCATCAGTATTCATGCTCGCTAAAGTGGGGGTAAAATGTATAGGAGCAAATTTGCACCCCTTACACAAATTCCCATTTTACCCTTCCTCACTTTAGAAAACCAAATCTGAAGGTTAAATTCCACATAAGCCCATTGCTTTCATTCCACTTGGCACCTGTTTTGAGTGTTGGTAGAAGAATAAATGTTGGGGACACCCATGCATCATGTAGATGTCCATGTGGTGTGCTTACATCCTTGGAAGATTCCTATGACTAGAGCTTGCAGAGGTGTTACACTTCCCATTGGAAGTTAACTTGCAACGCCCTCTTTGATCGATCAACTCGAATATGGCCATTTTCTTCACTCTCCTTTAAATCCACTATTCATTCATTCATTTCACCTCTAGATGATCTCTCTCAACAATATCTCCAAGCATTCTAGCATTCACTACAAGCATTCAAGCAATATTCTTACACTCCATAGCAGCAATTCCATCACTCCATCAACTCAGTAGAGTAAGTGTAGAACAACACCATTGCAGTAGAGGATTGAGTTCCTCTTATTCTCTCCCCCACTAGCCTTGAGTGCTCTTGGTGGAGGCGTTAAGATTTCTTCTCCTCTCCTCTGTTTTTTGGTTGAGTAAGCACATTACTGTTTTGTAGTGTTTTAGTGTTCTTTGCTTTATCCCTTCTTTATCGTATTATTTCTATATCTTGCAAACTTGGCTGTCCCTAGAGGTGGAAACACCAAAATGGGGGTCTAACCGAGGTATACCTCTATATAGCCCCCCAACAATTTTCCTCTTTGTTGTGTTCAGGTGGATGTGCTTCAGGGAGCTAGATGGAAAACAAGATTTTATGTGAGATCATTCTTGTCACCCTAGCGTTAATATACTTGTTTTACCATATCCGCTTATATGTTTCTTACTCCATAGTGTTATTTTGTTCCCTTAGAAACCATTAACTAGGTTGTTAGTTAATTTTCTAGTGGTTAGGCCTTGTCTTTCTAGTCCTTTGGTTGTACGGACACTAGTGCACCTGAGAGACACTAGCACACCGTGCTGTCATTCGAGAATCATGCTTCTATACTCCAGCAAAGAGCTATCTGAGACACATAGTTGATCCTAAAAACTAAATCACCTAGTCCCCTCTCAAATCTCAGGTCTGTAGAGTGATCGAAGGACCTTATAGTCTTCATCATTCTCATCCTGCATCTCCTAACACTCCCTTAAGCTATGGTAAGTTAGGGCATCTTACTGCTCTTGGCCCTCCGTGACTTGAGGCCTTGACATGGTTGGTCATCCTCTCTTTACAAACAATTTTCAGCATCGACATGGAGACACTTGAGCATTATTTAGAGATATCATACATCATCCATCTTCCTTCATCTTCCTTTTATAAATGGGAAGAACTCTTGCATACATTCATGGTTTTCTTTCTTCCTAAGGAGAGGAATGTTGTTCAAAGAGATTGGATCATCTTCAGTATTCAATGTCGAGCTTCTAACGTTGCAAGAGACTCACCATTGAGGGAGGGCTGCATTGTCTCTCTTCTTCTTATCTCTTATGGGGGGTTCATTTTCCTCACATGGGGTTTTGGCCTTCTCATGCATCATTGAGAGCATTTCATTATTGTATTTCATCTCTCTTTTGGGGAGGATTTTTGTCCCACTGGGTTTTCTCCTTTTCTCCATTTGTGAGATATTTCTTTGCATATGTATATGGGCACCTAGCATGTCATCGTAGCCAGGACCCATCTTTGTGTCATTTTCATAATAATCATATAATCCCTAAGTTGCACTTAATGGGGGTGTCCGTGTAAATAAAGTCTTGTACCTAGTTAATTCATTACTAGGGGACTTAGGGGACTTATTTATGTATGTTAAGTTTACTTAGGTCCTAGGAAGGAATCTTTCTAGAAGGTGTTAGTTGTCATTAGTTGTTATCTTATCTTTTGACTTGTAACACATGTGACCTAAGTAGTTGTGATAATTTGTCTCATATCATAAGATTAAGACACTTGTCATAATCTTATGTTATCTTATGTCCGACCTTGGCTATGTAACTAAGGGGTCTCTCATACATAGTACACATCAATTGAATCATATTCATATTCTCTCTTTGTGATTTCTATTTGGCCTCTAGATCTTGGTAGAGTATCTCCATATCCAATTATAAAAAATACAAAAGCAAAAAAATTATTGAAATGACACCAAATAGATTAAATTAACTAGTATAAGTTGGAAGTGTTGAACTATGCAAAAACGACGCCTGTATTTATAGAACTAGTTGATACAATTCCAGGTTATATTTCAATTTTGTATTAACTATTTTTACCTAAAAAATAAATTATTGCTAATTTATCGATTGATGGATTGTGCAAAAATAGATGTTAAGATATGATTAAATAAACAAAACTATTCTAGCTAAAAAAAGAGAACTAATTTATAAAATGAATGCATAGCAGGTCACTACACAAGCGTTATTAGTCGTAGTAGAGGTGCCACAACGCAGGTGCCAAAAGTTTCAATGTAGGCATTGAAAGTCTCAGCGTAGGCACCAAAAATCAAAGCTTAGCAAAAAACGGAAGTTGTCTAAGAGACCAAACTAAAATGTATGTTCTTTATCCTTTTAAGGTTAATTTCTAAGACCCAAAACAAAGATGTGAATGTGTAAACTAGAGAAGTTGTTTATCCTAGATAAATTTTTTATTGATTTTAGATTGTGGGTTTGTTTTATATTTGCCTTAATATGGTAGTTCTAGTTGCAAGAATGAAAGAGAAAAATAGATCTAATATCTACAAATAGCTATTAAACCAGAGTAAAAAGTCTAATAGAAAGCTGAATATAACCCTAAAAAGTGAAAATGACCTTGAAAAAACCAAAGGTGTTTAGAAAAATAACAAGGCAAGTAGTAGCACATGCGGGCGTTGAGATCATGGATGCAGGCACTACAAGTGTGAACATAGGCGTGACAAGTTTATGCATAGGCATGAAAATTCATAACAGAAGTGTAGAAAGTCATCTCAAAAGTGCGATTTCATAGAGCTTGAATCTTGCACACTTAAAAATTCACAAACTTCACACAAAAATATTAGTAGGGATGTGGGTCCCACCAGGTGTGCCAAATGTAGAGGGGGTTAGTTTATCATCTAAAACATAAAAACATGAATCAAATAAGCATGAAAATATAACACAAAGTTATACCTTTGATGATCCTCCAAGATTGAGCTCAAGATGCACCCAAGTGTTGATGGATTTGGTCCAAGGATGAATGTGGATTGCTCACAATTGCACCCATAACAATGGCCAATTTCAAGATGATCAAATGAGGGAATTTTGCCTCAATTTATAGAAATTGGGAGGGAGAAATGGAGGTCTAGGATTGATTGTTAATGGAGGGCTAGGATTGATTAGGGATGTGAGGTTTGGATCGAGGTGGTGGCTAATTAGCATTATGACAAGTGTCACAATTGAGTGTGAGAGAAGAGGTGAGGTGTTATCACACATGTGTGAGCACACCTTGGGATGAAACGTCATTTAATTTTGGAGGCCAGGTGTAAGATAGTGGAGGTAGGTGGTATTTATCTCATTAATGAGACAATATTAGGGGTTGTGTAGGAATTTTAAATTAGGAATAATGGTAATGATGGGGGTTAGGGTAATTAATCATGGATTAATTAGCTTAATGGGGTAGGTTGAATCAACAAACCATAGGTTTATTAACTAGGCTAGAGTTAAAAGTTGGAGAATGGGATAATGAGGGTTAGTAGGTTAATTAATTAACTCAATTGAGATTAGGGGAGTAGAGGATTTTGATGGGATCAATTAAATAATAAAATCATTTAATTGATTGGAGGAATAATAGTAGGAGAGATGATATAATTAATTAAATAAAATATTTGATTAATTATAAGAATAAAATGGATTAATTAATTAAATAATATATATTTAATTAATTAAAAGAAGAGGAATGGATAAATTAACTAAATCATTCTATTTAATTAATTAAGAGGAAATGATGTCAGATTTAGGGTGACTACAGGGAGAATGTTAGGTTAGGTGACATTTACCTTGCAAAATTATGTCATTTTTATATCTTCATGTTTTTTGGAAAGTGTCTTAGGGGTCATGAGAGATGCATTCAATATTGACATATATTAATTATATTTTGAAGAGTTAATGTTGGTGGATACTACACATCACTAGAGGAAAAAATTGTCTCTCTTAGATATTCACATTGGGAATGTGAAAGGTCTTGAGTGGGGTGCCAAGTTTAGATGGAAACAGGTGTCCATTGGTCCTCTATTAGGAAGTTGAATAGTCATCAGAGTATATTGAATGTTAGAAGATGAAGAGGCTATAGGTTAGGTGCCCATGTTGAAGCCTTTTCAAATTAATTAATTTATTATCATGAATCTTGGTTTTCCAAGGAAGGGGCATGGGTTTTTCAAGTGGTTTTAGCACCTCTTGTTTCAATTTACCATTATAGTTTTACCTCCCACAAGTTCTATAAATTGGATCATTGAGATGGTAGTTGTATCTTGTATTATTTGTGGGTGTATGGGAGTGTACAAATTGTAGGATATCAAAAAGGAAGTGTATTGTGGTGTATCTCTCTTGTGAAGATAAATAATATACTTGCACTCTTTTCTCATGTGGAGTTTTTTCCTGAAAGGTTTTCTCCATGTAAATATGGTATCATATTTGTTTGCTAATTTTTATATTATGGAAAATGTGTAATCACATACATATAATCAGATTTGAATTCACATACATAAGTTATTATTTTAGCTTAGTTTCACCTTGTTTTCAATAGACATCCAAAACTATGAAAGGTTGACAACACAATATTTTTTTGACAAAGTGTAAAGCGAGTGTAGAGAATTCAAGGATAGATGGAAGAAGGCATCCAAATAGGGAATGAAAAATTCTAACTTTGACATAAGATTTAGGATTTATTTGTACTTCAATCTTTGGGGATTGAGGATGCTAAAGGAGGTATGATTTATAGGAAACTTTGATAATTTTAAAGGATGAAAAACTTAACACAACCAATTTTAGAAAGATTAAAGTAGGGAATTGGAATTGGTATGGGTGGTATTAAGGTAGGAGACCTCAAAATTATGACACTAACAAAAGCATAAAATGCTAAGAAAAATGTTAGGAAGAGCCTAGAATTAGAATTTTATAGATGTTTTTCATTTTTAGACACTCAAGGGACCTATTGACATTTTATGCCCCCTTATAGACCATTAGTTATAGCCAATTTGAGAGATCCTATCCTAAATAGGCCATATTAAATTATATATGTGATTGTTGCATGAGTGTCTCCTTGTTCATTTTTGGTCAATTACCCAAGTTGAAAACCCAAAAAATTGATTGTTGTAAATTTTGGGGCATCAAACTTTTATTGATACTCTTACCTTTATGTCTTTCTTATCGGCCTTAGTTACCCACTTGCAAGCCTTATGATAATCACTTGAGTGTTTCTTTTGTTGGTTCATCAAGCTATTGGTGGTTTTGTTATTTTCATGCATCTCCAAGATCCTTTCCTTCACCTTCCTAACCCCCAACTCCCAATGTTCACTACTTGAAATTTTCCTATTTTAGAGTTTTGAGGTTTTCCTTACCCATCTACCAAGGTATGTCCCCTTACTATAGTATTACAAATCTCAACACCCTAATAAAACCTCTTGTCTAAGTGTTTTTTTCATAGTTTTGAGGTTTCAAAACCCTTCCATCCCCGATTCCTCGATCTCCCCATCCTTGATGACATCATGTTGATTGCATCATCTCTTCATCTCCTTGATGACATCATGTTGATATCATCCCCAAATTCACACCCATCAATGATGTCATGATGATATCATCATTGGGGATCAAAATTTTGGCATCCCTCTTCCCCTCCTTCTCATTGGTAGGTAATCAGGTGGTAGCTTGATGACCTAATTTTTGACAGGGGTATGTGAAGAAGGAATTATGGAGGCCGTAGGATATTTTATGTCCCTATATCATTGGAATGATGGTAAGCATGGGTACGATGGTTTGATACTCCATCAACAAGTCCAAAAAGCATCTAAAACAACTACAAAATATCATTAATTCTTACCAATACCTACAACCACCAATTTTTGATTCAAGTGAGCTCATGAGGGTGATTTAAATTTATTTTGGCATAAATTTAGGATGAAAGATGACACCCGCACCTTAATTATTACTTGCAAGAACCTTTTTTTTAGAGTGTCATCTCTAGGTCACATTTTCCAATGTATTTCTTGAGTAGTTTTCCTCCTCTCTGCAATCAAACCCATGAGTAATCAATGCTTAGGCATGGTTAGGGTTAGAGGAATGTATTATCATGTTTATGGGTCAACCATATCAAATTTATAGAGGACACTTATTTTCATTTCGCTAGTGGGGTTTGTAGCTAGGGTTTCCTACATCCTTCTAACATCTTACATGCCTTCTTTCAGGGATATTGTCTATTTATTTAAACCTCATTTGTAAGGATTTCCTTTTTATTTCAGATTAGATTCTTGTAATTTATTCTTTTTCAATAATTATAACTAGCTTTACGGATTTAAATAATTGCAAATTTTATTTCACCTCTTCTCACTTCTAACATATTGTGTAAATTTTCTTACATCTATGTTTGAATGAAATTTTACTACTTTTTAGGTATTGTATGTTGTGTAAAATTTGTTTGTAGGGACTATCTATGGATATCTTCTTTCCTCTTAGTTCTTGTAAAATTATTTACCTCCATATCTATTTGTATGAGTTAGTAGAATAGGGACCTATGTGAATCTTTTCATAAATCTTCTATAGATTCCTTGTGTTGTTGTAAGTAGAGGGAGGAACTAATCTAAATCTTGGTGCATCACCCTTTCATTTCATATATTTATCTCTCACTTTTCCCTTGAAAGTTGCTAGATTATGGATGGTATGTAGGGTGTTGGTGTTTCCTACTGATTGTTCAGGTTTCTCTAAGGATTAGCTAAATCCTATACTCAATAACCCTAGGTTAGTGGCCAACAAACAAGAGTTATATTTTATACTTGTTCTCTACACTTTAGGATTTGCAAAACCAAGGTGGGTTCCCCTACATACAACATTATTTGAGATACAACCATACTTGCAATGATTTCAAACATATAATTATCTTCACACTAATATTATAAAAGGTGAGATTGATTAGCTAAATATTCTTTGAAACCCTCTATTGCTCCATATTTTGCTGGTGTGAAATGAGCATACATATGAAATAAATAATAGTAAACTTAAATTTTTAATTGTTTGTATTTGATTCTGCTTAGTTTTTAGCCTTGCAAATCAACCTAGCCAGTGTCTTATCCATTTATTGACTTAACTAAAACCCCTTTTAATCTACTCCTTGAATAGAAGCCAAAAAATAGACATTCATAACAACAAATGTGAAATGAGAACCATGAATAATCCTTGATTATTGAAATTCAAAAGAAAATGTGTTACAATATGGAGACAAAAATAGTTTGACATTTAATTTGAGAGAAACAATAATTGTTCAAATTTTCTATTGTTATTACAGAGGAAAATTATATCATCCCTTTTTTGAAACTTTGATAGACTTGTACAAGACCTAATTTTATACAAAGGATACAAAAAATAAAGATTCAAAATTCTTAAAATGAGGCTCAAAATTCCCTTTTATAGATACAAGGGAAGCAACAAGCAAAAATATTGAACCACCTCTAAAGTCACAAAAGATAAAATATTAGGTGGTGACACTATATTAAAGTACAAAAAAATTTATACAATCATAGAGAGACCACTGAAAAAGTTGTTGGGAGCCTCTGAGGTAGTTACTCTGGTGTATAGATCTGATTTCCTAAAAAATGTTCCTTGCAAGTGATAGGACATATCTAACATTCCATTCCTGACATGCCCATGCAACATTTATGTGTGATTGGTGAGAATCTATTGAAATGCAGCTTAAAATTTTGCACCAACTCTTTTCTTGCTTTTATCACTGCTATTCTAATATGTCCTAGTATAGTACAAAATAATTCAAAAATGCTTTAACCTGAACATACTCTTTAAAATGTACAATTACCACTCATACTTAGCACAACACTTTGACAACTTACACCCAAATGTTGTCATCAAAATTAAATATCTTCCTGATTAGTTCCATTTGTGATATTTACACCTTGAGAGGAAATAAGATCAAAATTTTAGGGACATCTAAGAATTTTTGGATATTCTCAATGTCATGTCATCACATGAGTTAGGAACTTTGATTTAATTTGGAATTAGATGACAAAAATATGATTTAAAGTTTAGAAAATTGATTATACTTTTTATCCCATGTTATATATGTCCTTTCTGATGGCCATTTAAAATGAATAATTTGGTCAACATTATGCCTAAAATGTAAATACTGTGCATCCAGGATTGTATTGGTTTCTTTGCAAAAATCCTCCAAACCTTGCTCTGTTGCAATCAACTTATCTAGAGAAGTATTTAGAAAACTAATTTCAACCTTGTTGTCATCACAAATCAAAATGAAAGAGTAGGGGATAGTGCTCTAAAACTTTCTTTCCATTCATCAGAAGTCTTCATCTCCCCATTTTCCTTCATAATATAAGGTATAATCTTTATTTCAATGTTTTCAAAATGCTTGAGCTTAGTTTTTTCTCTTTGTGTCAACTTAGCCATATATTCCTTCACCTCTCCTACCAGCTTTGCCATGTTGAGTGTAGGAAAAATGTCACCTAGTACATTATTTTCATGTGCAGATCCTTTGTACATACCTTGAAAATCTATAATTCTAGAAGTCCATTTATTTATAATACTCCTAATTCTATCTTGATCACTAGCCAGCATAGTAATAGTATCCTTGATGTTGGTATAATCCCTATAGGATTCTTCTAATCTCCCCAAAAAATTTGACATTACATGTCCTAGAACATTTAATACAACATGAATCATTTCCTCATGTTGAATATTTTGAGCATTTTGTATCTGTTCCTCCAACTCTTTGACCTTTTCTTTAAGCTCTTCATTTTCTCTTATCAAATTTTCTATAATTCCTATTGATGAAGAACTTATTTCCTACATATTAGTTTGGGGAGGTGTTGCTTAAGACTCCCAAATCTTCAATTTATTGTATTTTGTAGTGAGTGCTACATGATCCTTCAGTAGTTTATCATACTCACTCTACAACTTCTTTGTTGTCACTTCACTAAACTTAGCAGTATCTACCACCAATGAAGTAGCTACAAGGGCTAAGATATCTAATGCTATTTTTATTACCAATCCTCCCCTGATATCTTGCATTGCTTCTGCAACTTGTGGCTTATTAGTATTAGGAGAAATGGCTCATATTGCTAGGGTTTCCTACTTAGGGTTGAACCCAAACCCTAAAAATATCAGTTCTACTTTCTCCTCAGAAGAGAAAACCTCTTCATCCTGCCTTCTTATAGTGTCAAAGTCTATTGTTGATGCAATATCCCACTCAAGGAGAAATAGCAACCCAATTTCCCTTATCAGTTTCCTACCCTCTTTAGGGGTTATATTCTTAACATCAAAGTTGTTTTCACTAAGAACCTTCTTAGTTCCCTCCTCATATTGAGAAGTAGGTACACCTTCCTTCATTTTAATTAGCCTCTTATGAAATTCATCCCTCTTGGGCTTGAACTCCTTTGTCTTAATGAATTCATCATTAGAGATGAATTGTGTGCATGCCATGGCCCTTATATCATTTTCTTTCTCCCTACCCATTGTAACATTTATGCCTAATATTCCTTGAGGCAATATTATAACATTTTATTTGGGGGGAGAAGGAATCTCTTGATTCACTTCCTCTTTATTTACTTGGATTTCTTCCTCCTCAATTGGGTTAGGAGGGTAAAAAACCAAGGATGGTTGATCAACTCTTCTTTTCTTATGAGGTTGTTCCCTTGGAGGGGAATCTGTAATAGTCATTAAGGAGGGGACAATGGCCCCTATGGAGGAAAGGGTGGTATTTTATGTGGTGGAGTAGGATCCCTTATCATAGGTCCCTTGGGCCTCCTAACAAAAGAATACACTAAAGGATTTTTATTTGGCTGGTATGTTGGCCTTTCCTCCAAAACCGGGGATTTCCCAATTATTCTATCAATATTATCTAGGACCGTTTGGATCCTAGCAATACGATCCCTTGTTTTTGCATAAGCACCCTAATAATATGGGTTCCTTTTGATTTTTGTATATTTTTCCTTTCTGAAAGCAACCCATCTTATTCTCCAGTCATTTGCCTCATTATCATCATTATAATTTCTCAAGAATTCACCAAAATAAATTAATGATGGAATGCTAATCTCTTTATGCTTAGCCTAACCTAATTGACAAATTCATTTGGATTGAAGGATCTTAAATTTTCTTGAACTATTCTATAAGCTTACAACATCAGATATAACAATTCTAATCCCTCATGATTATAAAATAAAAAAAGGTTGTATAAAATGGAAAGAAATATCCCTTCTTTTGTCCTTTCAAGTGGGCCTTATTGGACTTAATGATTTTACAGATTATCTCCATAAATGCTATTTTGAAAGACACATATCTTGGTAATACATGAGGGCCCACATGACACCCATATATCCTTATCATAGTGGAGTCATTATGGAGATACCAATCTCCCCAATTGTGTGGCATGTACAACTTTGGCATTCATACTTTAGGTCTTAGGAAATACAAAATTTACTTTTGCAATTTGATCTCACCAAATACCAAGTGTGAAAATACCTTTTGGACAAAATGATTTTCAAAAGTCACAAAACTAGATGCATCACAATGCATATCCCATACATGGGCCCAACATTGAACTAGAAGGCAGTTTCCTATATCATCTTTTACATTAACCTGTAAGGCCTTATCCCATGTTGTTCTTCTTACATATAAAAAAAATGGCACAAGAGAGAGTACCACCTAAAATTTATCACTTTGTTATTCCTCTAACTCTCAACCAGTTGTTTGTGGATTATGTTTGCTATGAAGGTGGAAAAATCAAATTTAGTGTTAACCATTGGGTTCTAAATAGTAGCAACCATATACATGAGAGGTATTGATATTCTAGTTTGGGCATCACCCCCAAGACTTGGCACAATGCACAATATTTCTTTATGAAATAATCTTCAAATGTATCCACATTAAAAGGCTCCATTTAATTAGCATAGATTCTTATAGATCTCCTGTCAAAACCTTTCAATCTGTTACTCGGAATCCATTGTACCCTATAGCTACTTCTATCTTTCTAGTAATTTTTCTTAAATTGGTCAAAGTTTATGACCTTATTGGCTGCTAGCTCCAGACCAAAAAGCTTAGATATGAAGGCTTTGTTAAGGTGAATTAATTCTCCTCCATTTACCACCCTAAAAACCCTAAAATTCTCATCATAGTGGCTAGTGATTTTCCTAATAAAGGCCACATTTATGTGTTGCAAGAATGGAGAAAGGATTGAAGTGTTGTCATTGATGTCAATTGGTTATCTACTAGTTGCTATTGGTTGTATATATTGAGGATATTGAGAAAATTGTATAAAAGAAATTTTACAAGTATTTAGTTGTTGCTTCAATATTTTCCTCTATGTTCATGTGGTTCTGATATGTTTGTTATGGTTGTTGAAGGTTTCTATATCCAGATTTTTGGCTGTTAGTTCATTGAGAAGTTTGAGTTGTGTTCACCAGTTGTGAAATATGCTTTTCCGTTTTTTGGTTAAGGTCCGAGATCAGAAATGTTGCTGGTCTAAATTTCTCTTTGATGAAGTCTTTTGACTTGTGGTTTTAGAGTTAAGATGTTTTGGTTGCATTGAAGATATTTTTGGTTTCTGGAAGTTTCAAGTTGAATTGTTCTATGTGTTTTACACTGGTTTGACTAACCTTTTGTTAAGCACTATCTTGAAAGTTAATGAAGCTTGTTGGATCTATTTTGGGTCCAATGAAGCGTGTGTTTGTGTTTCCCTCATTCTAATTCCACCCTAGGATTCTTGGCACCGACTTAATTTGAATTTGAAATTGGATGGACAACTTTGGATCTTTTTCAAGGTTGGAGATAGTATAAATATAGGATGAGCTAGTAATGAAAAATATACAAGATGAAAGAATGAAGATAAGTGAAAGAGTATATGTGACATTGATGCGATTTAGAAAGTGTGTGTGTGATATGTGTGTGGTAGATCAGTGGGAAGCTTAATGCTGAGTTTCCAGATGTAGTGAGTAGAAGGAAAACTCTATCATTCATGCAAGTTGATCAAGTAACTGTGGTGAAATCCTTTGTTGCATTGGGATTGCAGTCTCTCTCTATCAAGTCTTCTTTGTCTTCTTTGTATCTTTGTGGTAGTGAGCCCTCCAGTTTGTAGCCTTGTTGGACAATGAGTCCTTGTTTCAGGCAGCGAGCCTTCTTGCAATCAGTTTTGATATTCTCTATAGTGTGAGTTAATCCTCACCGTGGTTTTTTCCTCATTGGGTTTTCCACATAAATATGGTGTTATTGTGTTGGATTTGAGTTTTTGCATTGGAATTTGATGATTAATCATTTAAGAAATTTTAAGTATTAGTTTCAGTGATTGAATTAAAGGTTAAAATCTATGACAACTAATTTACCCCCATCTCATTTTTCCTATTCAACAACTGGTATCAGAGCTTAACAACTTGAGGAAGGTTCAGGATGGCTAGCAAGATCATCTTTTATTATATGAGGTTTCATGGAAATAATTATGGTATCTGGAAAGTTTTGATAGAAGAATATCTGGAGTATTGCAGATATGATGTGGAGAAAGCTTACAAGAATCCTTACACTCCTCCTGCTAATGGTCCAAGTACACCTGAAGAAATCAAATTACATGAAGCAAAAAATAAGGAAAAGTTCATCTTGAAGAATAGTCTTGTACATTCTGAGTTGATTAAGGTTCAAAATTTAAAGACAACAAAGGAAGTTTGGGATGCTTTAGAAAGAGCACATGATGGTGATGAAATAGTTAAAGAGGAAAAATTAAAAAATTTGGAAACACATTTTGATCTTATACATATATTTGAAGATGAAAATGTTAAAGCTTATGTTCAAAGATTAGATGAGGTAGTGTTTGGAATGCAATCTCTTGGCACTACTATAGATGAAACTAGGCTTGTAAAGAAGATTCTTAGAACTCTTCTTGGTGCTTATAGTGAGAAGGTGAGTTTTATTGAGAAGACTATAGATTATAAGACTTGTACTAGGATCATTTGTTAGGATTTTTGACATATTATAAAAAGAGGAAGCCGAGTCTAAGAAATGGAGGCAAATAAGAGATTGCTTTTAAAGCTACAAAAGCTGAAGATCCAGATGAAGAGATATTTGATGAAATAGAAGATAACTTTATGAGAAGAATGAGAAAAGGTTCTAGTAAGTATGAAGGTAAGTTTCCCTTTAAATGCTTTAGTTGTGGAGAAATAGGTCATTATGCTGGAAAGTGTTTGAAAAGAGCTAAAAGGAATAAACAAAGATATGAGAAAGAAAGGAAAGAAGATTAATATGGCTTACTATGTGAGTGAGAATGCTAGTATTTTAGATGAAGATTCAGAATATGAAGATCTAGATGACAATGAATTCTTGTTCTTGGCGATTAAGGTTGAACCTACTTCTACTAATTTAGAAAAAATAGGTAAAGGAAAGCCCTCCAAATAAGGAGACGGAGAAAAATAAAGGTACAATTATCTCTGTCGTACATGCTAAACAATAAAATAATTTTTGGGTAGTTGATAGTGGTTATTCACATCACATGACTGGTGATAAGAGTAAGTTTGTTAAGCTTGAGAAATATGATGGAGGTTTGGTTATGTTTGGAGATGATACTGGTGCTAAAATCTGTGGGATAGGTTCAATAAGTTTTGATGGTAAGCATCATACTAATGATGTTTGCTATGTAAAGGGATTAAGGCATAATTTTTTGAGAGTTGGTCAAATGTGTAGAAAAGGATATGATCTTGTGTTTAAGGATGAGAAATGTGAGATTCAGAAAGGATCTAGACATTGATTGCTACATGAAAAATATCTGAAGGGAATATTTATCAAATTAAGGGTGTTGATGGATGATGCTTTATGACTCAAATAAATGAAAGTTGGTTATGGAATAGGATAATGTGTCACATGAATTTTGATAACTTGGAAATGATTAGTGTTGTTCAAGATGTGAGGTATTTACCAAGAATTACAAAACTTGTTAATGCTATTTGCAAGAATTGTTAGTTTGGGAAGCAAGCAAGAAATCATTATAGATCAAAGGAACAATCTACTACTGGACTAGACTGGATTTAGTTCATACAGATCTCTGTGGTCCTATGAGAGTGCAAAGTCTACTTGGTGAAAGGTACTTTATGCTTTTAATTGATGATTATTCTAAATTACATGGGTTACATTTCTTAGAGAGAAATCAGATGCATTAGATAGATTCAAGGAATTCAAGGCTATGATTGAAAATGAAGTGAATTTAAGGATAAAATACTTAAGATCTAACAGAGGTGGAGAATTCACCTCCCATGAGTTCAATATGTTTTGTGAAGTGCATGGAATAAATAGATAATTATTTGCTTTGAGAACTCCTCAGCAGAATGGGGTTGTTGAAAGGAAAAATAGAATAGTTCAAAAGGCTACTAGATCAATGATTATGGAAGTCGGTTTACCCAAATTTTACTAGAAAGAAGCTATTCATACTATTATTTATGTATCCAATCGAGTTCAAGCAAGAGAAAATAGTACAAAGACTCTCTATGAGCTATGGCACAGAAGAATTCTTATAGTTAAATATTTCAAGGTATTCATAAGAAAATGTTATATCATAAGAGATGAGGAAACTTTGGGTAAGTTTGATGCAAGAAGTGATGAAGGCATATTTCTTGGGTATTCTACTAAAATCAAGACATACAAATGTTTCAATAAAAGAGTGAGAAAAATTGTAGAGAGCTTGAATGTGAAGGTTGATGAGACAATAAAAAATTCTATTGATGGATATTTGTCTAATGAACATGATTGTGTAAGAATAGAAGAAATTGTGGAAGAACAGGATAAAGATGAGCAAGAGAAGTTGGATTAATAGGATGAAAGAGAAGAAGATACTTCGATGATGTCCCCTAGGACACATATTATGTACAGAGGAATCATTCATAAAATTAGATTATTGGATACAAGACAAAAGACATGTTAACCAAAAGTAAAGTTGTTACTGAAGTAAATTTGTGTCTATTCTCTAAGATTGAGCTGAAGACAGTAAATGAAGCATGTAAATATGAACATTGGAAGGAAGTAATGAAATAATAGCTTTTGCAGATTGAGAAGAATCGTACTTGGGAACTAGCCCCAAGACCAATAGACAAAAATATCATTGGATCAAAATGGGTATTTAGAAATAAGTTGGATGAGAATGAAGAAGTTGTCAGAAACAAAGTGAGGCTTGTGTGTAAAGTCTACTCACAAGTAGAAGGTATATATTTTTAGGAGACTTTTCCCCGGTAGAAAGAATGGAATCTATAAGGATGTTCTTGGCATTGGCTGCTTATAAAGATTTCAAAGTCTATTAGATTGATGTCAAGTCAAAATTTCTGAATGGTGAGCTGGAAGAAGAAGTTTACATGGAACAACCGAAAGGATTTTAGTTAACAAATCAACCGGATATGGTGTGTAGATTGAAGAAAGATTTATATGGATTGAAGCAAGCTCCTAGAGCTTGGTATGCAAGGTTAGACATGTATTTGATTTAGCAAGGATTTAACAAAGGTATGACAGACAATAATTCATACTTTAAGATTGATAATGATAAAATCTTGATTGTAGTTGTGTATGTTGATGATTTTATATTTGGAGGAAATTAAAAGATGTACAAGATGTTTATAGACGATATGCAAAAAGAATTTGAAATGTCTATGTTTGGGGAGATGAATTTATTTCTTGGGCTATAGATTAATCAAACAAAGAAAGGAATTTTCATTTCACAGTCTATGTGAGAGAGATGTTGAAGAAGTTTGGGATGGATGGTTCCAAACTGGTATGTACTCCTATGATGAATGGTTTAAAATTGGGTAAGGATGATGATTCACCTAAGGCTGATCAGAGAAAGTATATATCTATGAGTGGAGGATTATTGTATATGGTTGCTACTAGATCGAATATTATGCATGTGGTTTTTCTGGTGACTAGATTTCAAGAAGATACGATGGAAACACATGTTTCTGCAATTAAAAGAATATTCAAATATTTGAATGGAACTTTGGATTATGAATTGTGGTATCCTAAAGATACCGACTTTACACTTAGTGCCTATACAGATGCAAATTGGGTTGGATGTGTAGATGACAAAAAGAGTACAAGTGGTGGTGCATTCTTTCTTGGATGCAGATTGGTGGCATGGCTAAGTAGGAAGAAAGATTCAGTCTCCATGTCTATTGTTGAAGCTGAGCATATTTATTTTGCATCTTGGTGTACACAAGTTCTATAGATGAAACATAAATTAAAAGATCTCACAGTGCTATATGATGATACCATTTCTATCTTTTGTGATAATACAAGTGCAATTAACATTTCAAGGAATCCTATAATGCACTTGAGGATGGAGCATATATCTATTAGATATCATTTCTTGAGAGAGAAGTTCATGGAGAATGAAGTAAAACTTGAGTATGTTCAGACAAAGGATTAAATTGCTGATATTTTCATGAAGGCTCTTCCTAAAATACTTTTGAGTATCTCCAGGAGAAGTTAGGGGTTATTTCCCCTCCTTTCATAAACTAAGATGCATATGAATATGCGTCATTCTGGTGGATTCATGTTTCTATCTTTTTGGATTGATGTTTTGGTGGCTACCTCTCAGGGGGGGCAGGTAGTTTCAAGTGTTGTCATTGTGAGTATTCTATTTTCATGTCAAAGGAAGATTCAATGAACATATCTTTTTTTCCTTTTCCATTGATGTCAAAGGGGGAGAGAAAGCATGTGAAAAGGAAATAAAGCTAATAAGAGAAAGCAAGTAATGAGAAAGATGATCTTCTGAGGGGGAGAAGCAAAAAGAAAAATCTTCAGAAGTATATTTAGAACTGGTATGGTGTCTTTGATGATTTTCACATCATGTGTTGCCATCAATGACAAAGGGGGAGATTGTTGCAAGAATGGAGAAAGGATTGAAGGTGTTTTCATTGATGTCAATTGGTCAACTAGTTATCTACTAGTTGTTGGCTATATATGTTGAGGATATTAAGAAAATTGTATAAAAGAAAGTTTACAGGTATTCAGTTGTTGCTCCAATATTTGCCCCTATGTTTGTGTAGTTCAGATATGTTGGTTATGGTTGTTGAAGGTTGCTATATTTAAAAATTTTGGTTGTTAGTTCATTCAGAAGTTCAAGTTGTGTTCACCAGTTTTGAACTATGCTTTTCTATGTTCTAATTAAGGTTTGGGAGAAATGTTACTGGTCCAGATTTCTCTTTGATGAAGTCTTTTGACTTGCAGTTCTAGAGTTAAGATGTTTTGGTTGCATTGAATATATTTTTGGGTTTTGGAAGTTTCGAGCTTAATTTTTCTATGTGTTTTACACTAGTTTGGTCAATCTTGTGTTAAGCACTATCTTCAAAGTTAATGAAGCGTGTTGGATCTATTTTGGGTCTCGATGAAGCGTGTGTTTGGGTTTCCCTCATTCTAATTCCACCCTAGGATGTTTGGTGCTGACCTAATTTGAATTTGAAAATGGATGGCCATCTTTGGATCTTTTTCAAGGTTGGAGATAATATAAATACAGGATGAGCTAATAATGAAAAATGTACAAGATGAAAGAAGGAAGATAAGTGAAAGAGTAGATGTGACATTGATGCTATTCAGAAAGTGTGTGTGATATATGTGTGGTAGATCAATGCGAAGCTTAATGTTGAGTTTCTGGATGCAGTGAGAAAAAGGAAAACTCTAGCATTCATGCAAGTTGATCAAGTAACTATGGTGGAATCCTTTGTTGCATTATAGTCTCTCTGTAACAAGTCTTCTTTCTCTTCTTTGTATCTCTATGGTAGTGAGTCCTCCATGTTGTATCCTTGTTGGACAGTGAGTCCTCATTTTAAGCAGTGAGCCTTATCTTAGGTAGTGAGCCTTGTTTTAGGCAGTGAGCCTTTTTGTAATCAGTTTTGATATCCTCTATAGTGTGAGTTAATCCTCATCATGATTTCTCCCTCATTAGGTTTTCCATGTAAATCTGGTGTTTTTGTGTTGGATTTGAGTTTCTTCTTTGGCATTTGATGATTAATCATTTAAGTAGTTTTAAGTATTATTTTCGTGATTGAATTAAAGGTTAAAATATGTGACATCTAATTCACCCCCTCTCTTAGTTTTCCTATTCAACATTATGAATACATTAGGGACAACTAATTTCCCTAAGTCATACATCCAAACATAAGAAATGGGGACCTTGGAAGCCCTTTTCTCATACCAATGTGTGAACAAACTCCATCTAGTCAAAGGAAGCTTGATATCTCTGCATTCCTTTGTACTGTCAACCATACCAACTACCTCACTAGGGCCATGGGGATGAATAGCCTTTCTCACAGAACCAGGAAGTTGGACAATGAGGTCTTCATTAAATGGTCTCTTTGAGGTAGAGGGTTGATCTTTCGATTGACTCATGGTTACAAATTAGGTTTAAACTAGGGTCTTCTATGTATGACACTAAATTTTGATGTCTTTTGGACAATGAAAAGAATACACAAATTTAAATTATAAACCCTAGGACTTTAAGTTTGGTGAATTTATTAGATAGAGAAGTACTTACTTGTCCTTCACCTTTTGGAAACCTTAGTATGTTGCAAAAAAATTGGAGCTCTACAAATTTGTTCTCCAAGTCTAATGAATGTGAAGTGAAATGGCTACCAGGTTTAATTGCAACATTTATGGAAGAAGTCATAAATATTGAGAAAAAATTAATCATTTTTACCGTTAATTCTCATTCGCATGAGAGGAGTTCATCCAACTATCTATCTACTAGGTTTGAATGTGAACCGTCGATCTTTTGATGAAAGTACAAGATTGACAATAAGTAATGAATCAATCTATTTGAAAATTTATGCTGTCAGATTTTCAACCAACAAAATTAATCCACATAAGATCACTTTACATGTCATACAATTATTCATGTGGCACCTTTACACAATTTCATAACTTGGTAATAAACTTTTCATGAAGAGCATGCTAATTCACAGAATCCTTAGACAACCTACCACTTGCCACTATTTTGTGGCTCACATATAAAACCTTCTTAAAATATCCTACATACCCTAGAATTATTTTAAAATCATGAAACCTGTCCTCTTCCTATGGTTCCGTGGACTATTATTTCTTTAATAAAATATTCCATGTAGAAGCATGGAAAAGGGCACAACAAATAGTAGGGACCATATATAAGGCACATGCATACTTAAGTGACTAATTAGGAAATTATAGAATCCATTTCTTAAGTGAGCACTAGAAAATGAAAAAGGGGGGATGGTGAACATAAATAACATAAGCCTTAAGGTTGTCACTTGAAGGATATGCAACCATAGTTACAAGTCAACAACAAAACATAAGAAAAGTGCAAGGGTTTTAGGAGCCCTAATGCATAATTTTTACACATAGGAGAAGAGTGATGAAAGATGGATCATCTACCATGATTGGTCAAGTCTTAGCTTCCTAGGCATCCCAAAGAGCTAGAAATAAAGTTACAAGTTAAAATCCTATGTTACAATCAAATCAGATTATTGGTAAGGGTAATAAGATACACGATGATTAATATTAGGTCAATAAACAAACATGAGCATACCTTTATATTACAAAGGTCCCTTTAAAAGTTAGTCATGCCCCTTTCAATATTGTTGATTAGATGAAGAAATATAACCTAAATCTTACCATTGGGGAAGCCTTGTCCATCCTAGATCAAATAAATTTGCTTCAAGAAGTATTAGAAGGACTTAATTAGCCAATTAGTACTTTGGAAAATGAATTAAAAATAGCTCCAATCAACCTCATTTAGCCAAAGGAAGAGGGAAATAAAAATAAAACCAATAAGCCATATCCCTTCTACACATATTTAATTTTTGGAAATCATTTAGTCTACAACTATATGGTAGATTTAGGGGCTAGTAGCTCTATTATGCCAAAAAATGTAGCTAATGTCCTTGGTATTAAATATGAGCAATTTTTGAGGGATTTGCAAAATTGGATGACACTGCTATTAAGACAATGGGGGTTATTAAGGACTTAAAATTAACCTTGCATGCATTCCCTGGATGCATAGTTTTATAAAATATCTTAGCCATAGACCTTCCTAATTTATTTTCCATTTGTCTATCTATGGATCTCACAACCAAAATAGGAGGCAACCTATCTTTTTATTGGTCCCATATACTATTTAAAACAAGGTATGGTACAAAGGTGACCATAAAGGTAGAGCCCATCTCTAAAAAGTGACATTGAACTATACATCCCAACCCCATAAACATGAATTAGATATTGCATGATCTAGAGGGAGATATCATCGCTCATGTAATTCCAGCCCATATAAAGGTATCCCTAATTGTTTACATGATGAATGGGGAGATTCCTTCCAATTATATCCATACAATGAGACAAAAGAAACTAGATTGGGTACTTATTTCATACATAAACAAAATACTCCCATCCCTAATCTCATGAAGCCTCAAGAGGAAACTAAAGGTATATGGAAAATATTTTTTGATGGCTCAAGAAATAGAAATGGTTTTAGTGTTAGTGTCTCCTAATAGTGAAAAATATAACTTCTCTTTTATACTTCAATTTATTTTCACTAACAATGTAGTTGAATATGAAGCTTTGGTCCTAGGTCTCCAAATTGCACAAAAAAGGGAATCAAAGTGTTGCAAGTTTTTGGTGACAATGAGCTGGTTATCCATCAATTTAGGGCTCAAATCACAACCAATAACAACTTTCTTAAGGAATACCCACATAGATTTTGGTACCTGATTGAGGGATTTGAAGCATTTGGAATCCAAACCATCCCTATATGACAAAAAACCATATTGATAGGCTTGCAATAGTTGGGGAATAATTTTATATACCAACCAATGTTAGAAAACTATAACTCATGGTAAGTCCTACTATCCTAGATGACTAGGAAAATTGGCAGGTGTTTAAAAATGACCAATAGATTTTTACCTTCTTACAAGAGGAGACATAGTTCTCTACCAAAAATCAATCCAAGCTATAGGAGTAATATGGAGATAAAATCATGCAGTTGAACACCAATAAATTGTTAGAATTGTGAAAAACCACAAAACCACGAGCCACAGGATCAAACAATGAACAAAGACACCTTCCATGCAAGAGATTTGCAAACAATATATGTGCAATATTCCTCAACAAGAAAAAGCTACATAAGAACCTCAAGAAACTTCAAGGAAAATAAAAGTACTCAAAGGTTGAGAGTTTGAGAGTAAATCTCTAGAGTGATAATACAATGATGGTTAAGTGCTATATAGGAGAAACCCTAATAATTGTTCACTTTAGTCAACAAAAAATCACTTAGTTAACTGGATAAAGAACTCCCAAGTTTATCTTAAGTGCATGAGAATAAATTAGACTAATAATCGATTAAATAAATTAATCATTAGCTAATTCACATGATTACACTAACACCACCCCTTAAGATGAACTTAGGGAGTAGCTAAAAAACCTTAAAGAGAATGCATGATGGGTCTCGCCAAACAAGGCCTAGTAAGGTACCCGTGTACAAAGAAAAGATCTCTCAAAACTAGAGAAAAGGAGAAAGCCATAGTGGGAGAAAAATCCTCTCCAAAAGAGAGAAAGATGAAAGAAAGAATGAAAAATCCTCCAAATCAAGGTGAGAAGGACTAAGAAGCCTCCAACCAAACAATTTTATGAAAAAGAGGAACATGTAGAACATCACTAAAGCATGAAGAATTTGTAGACTGCTATCGAACGATGACTAATATAGTGCTAAAATGAATAACCTCCAGAAAAAAGGAAAGCAAGAGTTTCCATATGGTAAATGACCCATCTCATTGAAATGCATGTAACTAGCCACTGATGTGCATTGCATCTAAAAGTACATAGGAACAATAACTTGATACATTATAGATCACTCCAATGTGAAACCAAGGAAGCATCAACACAACTAGTAGAAAACCCCCCATAATTTCGACAAGGGAGAGCCATGATAGGTATACTGAAACTGTGTGAAACCAAGAAGTAGATGTAGGAGAAACAACTTCCAAATAAAAGGGTGTGCAAACTAAGGCACGCATGCATGAGGCAAGAATCACTAGGATTCACTGCTGTCATGCAAGGGACACTCACTTGACAAAGGTGTGATGGAAAACCAAAGGAAAACGTTGACCCCCCATGGCACTTTATATTATAGTGTGAATACAAAATGCACAACAGGATGTGCAAAATCCCCAAATAGATATACACCAAAATGGTACTTGATCTCAGTGCGTCTATAAAAGAGAATGTGCATGAAAAGATTTCTACAATGCCCAAATGTGACATAATACTAGAAATACATTTAGAATAGCCAAAAATGAGTCATCCCATGCAAACAACAAGTTCCCAAGAGATAAAACTTCCAAGTAATTAACAAGAGTGCAAAAACACAAAAACTTGAATAAAATGTACCTGAAGAGAAATCTAGAAAACAATTATGGATATATGTGAAGAGCTCTGAAAGACAGTTCCAACATTGCTAGAATAATAAAAAATAGAGAAATTGGTCAAAATATACGAGCTCAAGACTGAAAACAACACTTCTAACTTCAATAGGTTATATAGAATGGACCAATATAAAAAATAAGTGATGAGACCCACACTACTAGAAAGTTGTTGGAACTAACTTTTCGATGATATCTTGTTTGCCCAATTCTGATACTCAAGCAAACATTTATGCCCAATTTCTCAATTTTGCCTATTTTGCAAAAAAAAAAATTTAATCCCCCAAGGGTTGGGCACTAGTTGCCCATATGACCCTGGGGTGGCGATTTCTTTTTTCTTTTAAAAAAAGAAAAAAGTAAAAAAAAACAAAAAACAAAAAAGAAAAAAGAAAAAAGAGCAAAAAAAAACAAAACAACAAAGAAGGTTTCAAATTTTCTCTTGTAACCCTATTTGAAGAAAAAACCTCATAAATCAAGAAGGGGTTTGATGAATCCACACTCTAATACCATGTTAAAATTGTGAAAAAACACAAAACCACGAGCCATAGGTTCAAACAGTGAACAAAGACACCTTCCATGCAAGAGATCTGCAAGTTCAATATGTGCGATATTCTTTAAAAAGAAAAATCTACAGAAGAACCTCAAGAAACTTCAAGGAAAACAAAAGTCCTCAAAGTTAGAGAGTTCGAGAGTAAATCTCTAGAGTGATAATACAATGAGGGTTGAGTGCTATATAGGAGAAACCCTAATATTTGTTCACTTTAGTTAACATAAAAGCACTTAGTTAATTAGATAAAGAACTCCTAAGTTTAGCTTAAGTGCATGTGAATAAATTAAACTAATAATCAATTAAAGATTAATTAATCATTATTTAATGCATGATTACTCTAACATAAATTACCAAAGGTTCTCATAAACCTATAAGGATTTTTCAAATTAGATGACTAGTTTGGAAATAAGAAGATGAACCTAGTTGTACTAAGATGGGTGACTACAAGCAGGTGACTATAGTAGAGGGAAAATAATTGAAATTGGGAAAAGTATGCTCCAGATATGAACAAAAACCTTTATAATATTTTCCATTCTTATGATGATGTGGTTGCATGAACCTATGAGGACCTAAAAGGATTTGACCCTAGCTTGGCCCATCATAACATTGAGTTAGACCATAATGTAAAACTTGTTAGGCAAAATCAAAGGCTACTCAACTCCATAATCAATACCTTGAATAGGAAAGAATTGTCCTAACTTATAGAAGCAAATATTATCTTCCCCATCAAGCATTCCTCTTGGGTGGTGAAATTGGTCCTTGTAAGGAAGAATAATGGGGAAATCAAGTTGTGTGTAAACTTTAGAGACCTCAATAAGCCCCCTCTCAAAAACCATTATCCCCCCCTCTATCAAGAAGATCTTGAAAAAGGTGAATGGTTTAGAAATGTTTTCTTTCTTGGAAGGGTACTCAAGTTACAACTAGATCCTATTCCAAGAGTTAGACCAACATGAGACTATATTTACCACCAAATGGGGTACCTTTTCTTATCAAATAATTCCTTTTGGATTGACTAATGTTGGTGCAACCTTCAAAAGGGTGATGAAAATGGATTTTAAGGGTGTACTAGAAAAGTTTGTGTTTATCTACCTTGATGAAATAATAGTTTTTTCAAAGCATGCATTTGATCACTTTGAAAATCTTGAGTAGCTCTTCAAGAAGTCCATAGAATAATATAGTGTATCCCTAAACCCAAAAATGTGTGTTCACCATAGATTAAGGAAAATTACTTGGACACAATTTCTAAAGAGGGACTTTTCATTGATCCAAAGAAAGTGGAGGCCATCTTGTCTATTCCCCTCCATATTCATAAGAAATCCATGAAAATCTTCATAGAAATAATTAATTTCGTGAGGAGGTTCATCCCAAATCTTGTTGAATTGGTAAATCCCCTCACTTCCATGTTCAAAAGGAACATTATGTTTAGTTGGGAAAATGATGGGAAGGCCAACTTTGAAACCACCAAGTAATCAATTACTTAGGCTCCTTTTATTTCCAACCCAAACTATAAAAAATATTCATCATATACACCTTCAGAGGGATTTAGTATGGAAAAGAATTCATGTCCTATATACCTTCGAAGGATTCAGACATATTATATTTCCTAACATAGCTAAACAATGACAACTTGGCACAACCAATAGCCTTTTTTAGTGAAGGTACCAAAGACTACGAGTTAAAGTATGACTATGTAGAGAAACAAGTCCTTTCCATTTTTAGAGCACTAGATATTCTCAAGAGCATGCTCTCTAACAATAAGACCTAATTGATGGTTATTCATGCATGTGTTAAGGAATTTCTCCTGAGCAAGGAAATTAATGAGAAAAGAGTTGGGTGGTTCACCAAAGTCATAGAGTATGATGTGGACATCAAAATCACTAATATTGTAAGGGGAAATGAGATATATGAGCAACTTGAATCAATTTTTGAGGCCTAAGAAGATGTTTCCATTTCATTACAAAAAGATCTAATAGCTAATCTTTTTATCCAAAGTAGTTGGGTACATGATATAAATACCTTTTTACAGGAAGGTAGGTATTATCCAAGTCTAGATAGGGAAAAGAGAAGATATTTCAAATTATAGTCCATTCCCTTTATCTTGGTGGATGATGTATTGTTCAAAAAAGACCTCAATGGAATTCTGTTAAGGTGCATTGAGAAAGATCCAGCTAAAAAGGTGTTGGAATTGAATTCCATGATGGCCCATTAGGTGGTCATTTCTCTCCAGGGACCATTACTACTAAGATAATGAGGTTTAGTTATTATTGGTCAGATTTATTCAATAATTCTCACAAATGGGTGAGGAATTACAAAAAATGTTCCTTCTTTTCTAGGAAGAAAAGATTAGTTTCCCTCCCTCTTCATCCCATTCAAATAGATCAACCTTTTTGTCAATGGGGTTTAAAACTCATTGGTATGATCAACCTACCATCTAGTGTTGGACAAAAATAGGTGCTGACAACTAAAAATTATTTCACCAAATGGACAAAGGTAGTTGCACTTTTAAGGAAGATACTAATGCTTTAATCCTTGACTTCCTAGAATGGATTATGAATAGATTTGGTGTCCTCTCCACCATTATCTCTAATAATTCCAAGGTCTTTATTTGAACTCAAATTATTTAATAGGAATTCATTCATGGTGTGTATTTGGAAACCTCATCAAATTATTATCCTTATGGTAAAGGCTTAGCTAAGTATACCAACAATAACTTGATTAGAATAATTAAGAAGACAATTGAGGATAATTAGAGATCTTGGCATGCTAGGCTTAAGATGACCCTTTAGGCTGAAATGATCACTCCAAACAAAGTTATTGAAAACTCCCCTTTTATTCTAGTTTATGGGAGGGAAGCAATGCTTCCATTATCACTTGATTTTCCTCTCTTGAATTAGCCCAACAACTATAAATATTAGAAAATGATGTAATGAAATTAAGGTTGGGTAAGCTGATGGAATTGGAAGAAACCAAGAAGATAGAAATGCATACCCTTGAGACTCAAAATCATAGGTCAAGAGGAATTTTGACAAGAAGGTTATCAATAGAGTGTTCAAAGAGGGAGACTTGGTGTTGAAGTGGGATGCAGAAAAAGCCAAGGTTGGAAGGCATACATAGTTTAATGCTATTTTTTGGTCCATAAATTATAACTAGCTGCAAGGAGGCTAATCCATTTCATATTTCCAAGTTGGATGGTGAATTTATTTCCATCACAATTAATGGGATACACCTCAAGCCCTTATTTTGAGGTTTTTTAAAATCCTTTACATATTAGTTAAGTTGATGTTTTTTCTTTGTGAGAAGCATTGTTGCACACCATATTCTTAGTAGGAGAATATATTATTTAGACTATTTTTCTTTCCTCCAAGCACGTAGTTTGCACATGTTGTTGTCCTAGTTTTTTTGTGTTTTGAGTCATATTTCTTAGTTTTTTGTAGGGCCTCTATGAATTTAGCCCATTGGATTCATAAGGCTACTAGAACCATGATTAATAGGCAATCATCCCATAGAGGTCACATGTTGTTCTCCTAGTTTTATTGTGTTTTGAGGCATGTTGCTTAGTTTTTTGTAGGGCCTTTGTGACTTTATTCCCATTGGATTGACAAGGCTACTAGAAATATGATTAGTAGGAAATCATCCCACATAGGTTGAACCAAAATGTTGAAATTTTATGTCCCCTTATGGACCATTAGTTATAATTGATCAATGAGATCCTAAATGGGCCATCTATTTTAAAATGTGTCTTTGATGGTTTCATTAGTGTTCCCTTGTTCATTTTTGGTCAATTACCCAAGTTGAAAATCCAAATAGTTGACTAAGTGTCATAAATTTTAGGGCATCAGACTTTCACTAATATCCTTACCTTTGAATTTCTTCCTTATCAGCTCCAATTCCCCACCTACAAGCCTTGTAAAAATCACTCGAGTGTTGATATTTTTGGCCCATTGGGCTATTAGTGGTTCCCTTATTTTCATGCCTCCCCAATGTCATTTCCTTCACCTTCTTGACTCTCGACTCCTGATGTTCACTACTTGAAAATTTCCTAAGTATTTTAGAGTTTCAAGGTTTTTCTTACCCATCTACCAAGTTAGGTTCCATTCCTCTAGTATTCTTGACCTTTACACCCTAACAAAACCCTTTATCTAAGTGTTGCTTTTGAAATTTTAAGGTTTCATAGCCCTTCCAACCTTCCCTTCCATCCTTAATTTCCCAAATATGCACCCATCCTTTATGAAATCATGTTGACATAATCTTCCCTTCATCTCCATGATGACATAATCTCAACATAATCCTTGTATTCACCCCCCTTAGTGACAACATGTTGATGTCATCATTTCCTAACATCAACATCAAGGATCAAATTTTTGGCATCCCTCTTCCCCTCCTTATTGATAGGTAGTCAAGTGTTAGCTCAATGGCCGAATTTATAACAAAGGTAAGTGAAGAAGGTATTATCAAGGTGTTGGGAGATTTTATGCTCCTCAAATATTGGTATGATGGTAAGTGTGGGCTTGACAGCTTAATACTCTATTGATAATCTTGAAAAGCATCCAAAATAACCAAAAAATTCCATTAAAGCTCACTAATGATTGCAACCACTACTTTTCAATTTCAAGGAGCTTACAAGGGGATTCACATTCTTTTGGCATAGATTCAGGAAGAAATATGGTGTCCATACCTCATTTATTTCTTTCAAGTTCATTTTTGTCAAAGTGCCATATCCAAGTCGCATTTTGTAGTGGATTTCTCAAACATTTTTCCTCCTTTCTACACTCAAACCCATGAAGTATCAATTCTCAAGCATGGTAAAGGTCAGATGAATATTTCATCACATCTCTAGGTCACCTAGATCATACTTTTAGAGGACACTTGTCTACTTTTCAGTGGTGGGGTTTACAACTAGGGTTTCCTACACCTTCCTTTAGGGATATAGTCTATTTGAACCTCATTTGTAAGGAGTTCCTTTTTATTTCAATCTAGAGACTTGTAGTTTATTAATTTTTTATAATTATAAGTGTCTTTGTACCATTAAATCAATGAAATTTGTATTTTACCTCTTATCACTTCTAACATATTGTGTAAATCTTCTTACCCCTATGTTTTAATGAATGTTTACTACTTTCTAAGTATGTACAATATGTGATTTAATTGTTTGTAGGAGACTATTAGTGGATCTCTTCTTCCATCTTAGTTCTTGCCAAATTATTTACCTCCATATCTATTTTTAGGAGGTAGTAGAATGGAGACATGTGTGAGTCTTTCTAGAAATATTTTATCAATGGAACGCATATAAATCTTGGTGAATCACCTTTTTATTTCCTAAATTTTTCGATACCTTTTCCCTTGCATGTTGTTAAATTAGGGTTAGTCTATAGAGTTAATATGTGTTGGGTTGGGTCAACACTTTGTATCTAGGTTTAGAAAGAAGTTGTCCTTCTCTAGAGGTTTGATATCAACAACAAGGTTCCACACCTTGAGATCATTCCCATTGTGTCATTGGAATGTTGAACTAGTTTCAATAGGGTGCATTTCATGTGTGACAGTAGGATCCATTCAAGATGTCTTAGATTGATTGTAAATTATGGTCAAAGAGGCATCAAATGACAAAAATTAATATGAATACTAAGGTCTTAGATTCTTTGGAATGACATTAGCCTTTGTAATGACATTAGCCTTTGTAATGGTCTTTCCATTAATAAAAAATCTATTTAGTGGTCTAGTATATTCTACTTTGTTAGGACCACCCTCTAACCAGGACTCATTGGGTCCGTGCATTAAGGTTTAAAAAAAAGGATATTTAAAGATCCTTATAGATATTTTTCTAAAGTGACCCATTTTTTAAACCCAGCCTAGAGCTAAAGTGAAGTTTTATTTATCTAATTAGGCTCATGAAACTTTTGAAGTGGTGCTTGATCCTATACCTCCATATATTATTCATAAAATTAGAATTTAGTCCTTCAAACAATGGTGAAAATATTAGAAGTGGTACAATGATACACCATTTTTAATTATAAGCCTAACAAACCTTCTAGTCATAAAGAGTCCAATATGTATTAGAGAGCCTACAAGGGATCACACTAACACATTATTGAAGGGTTTGATCAAACTCAAAAGAAGGCACTTGAGCTTGAAAAACCCATTGATAATGGAAAAACAATCTAGAACATATCGTGAAGATGAGAGACAACTTATTGGCTTTATTTAATATACTTTATTATTTAATAGATTGGCAAGTCCAAAGGGATTGAAAAACTCCTTGAAAACTTTATCCATAATTTTCAGCTAATGCAATTAGTTCTTAATTTGAGCTCTCCAAGATTTATACTATAAAAGATTTACTTATATTGGTGAAGACAAGAACATATAATTGTAGAGTAGGAAAGAACGAAAAAATATCCAACGTAGTAGTGACATGACATAGCTTCAAGGTAGTGGCTTAGTATGAGTGATGATGGAACAAAGCCAACTAACAACCATAAATTAAAAAAATCAAGTAATTTGTTTGATCAATGTCATTACACCATTAAAGAAAACCAAATCCATGAGAAGGATGTAGCTTAAGATTCTAAACACATTGAATATGAGCCAATGCAGTATTATGACTCAACAATGATGTGTTAATGTAAAATTGTGTTTGGGTGCTTTAGGCATCATACTTTTCCACTCAATAAAAACTAGATTGGAAAGTGATAAGAAATGAAAACATTTTTAAATAGCGTTACTAGTAATTGACAACAATTGGAAAATGAAAATATAGGTTGTCTTGACAACATGTACCCTTGTCATTATGTTTAAGAATTATTTGTATACTTGACCATAAATTTGTCAACATACACCAAGAGAAATTAGAGTGACAACAACTAACATTTAGAAAAAGAAAAGATCCAATTTATTGCACATGTAATACCAAGCCTCTCTTTTGATCATTTTCCATCAAATAGGTAGATGACCACAATTATTTGATGTTAGCTCAACCATATTAAAATATCCATACACGAGCCAATAGGCCATGGGAAGAGACTCCAAAATCCATCACCAAAGAAGAGATATTTCATTAACATCATAAAAATATAAATATTAACAACCCTTAGATAATTATTATTAATATTAAAGAGGACCCACAAAACACAACTAGTAGGGGTCACATCTATATAAGCCATTATGTGCTTCTACTGTGTACATGAAATGAAAGTGGAAAATCCCCCATAATCTGGCTCACGGTTATATGCAAAAAATAACATTTTGATCATATAACATGACAAGTAATATAAATCATGAAACCTACCATTTTAAACTACTATAAATAAAAGACATCAAGTTTGGGAAATATTTGTTGAACATCCTAGACATGATACTTTTTTCTCTTAGGGTTAGTACAAATCCAAAATTCCATGAAATAAAATTATAAAAGAGGGGAATCGAGGCATGTGTTGTCAAACATAAATAATGAAACAATAGAAAAACATAAATAATGAAACAACAAAAGGACTTTCTTCTCTCTTATTAATAAATAATAAACAACATACATATTTATAGATACAAAAGACTTCAACAGTCTTCTTATAAATATACTAAATAAGTTGAAAGCTAAGTGGAAAAGTTGACAACAAATTGGACACCTCTACAATAATTATTGACACCTTTTCAATATTTGATGACACATAAACTGTGTGAGTGTAATTGTGTTATGACTTATTCTAAACACGCTAACAGTTCATTGATACACTTGTTTATGTTGGAGTGTATATTCCAACACCCCATCTTAACGCTACAACACTAAATTGACTAATAACATAAAATAAAATAATAGAAAATATATTATGCTTGAAAGTTCTTTGAAAATAGTTCTTGAACTAGTAAGACTTCTTCAAGTTAATCTCTATTATAGGTATAGTCACCTAGCTATAATCCAAGTTCTCAGCATAATTGGACACTATTTGCACATGAAGTGTCTCATTACCCTCGTAAAGGTATGATGTTGAACTTCCAAATTTTGGATCTCCCTTGAACTATTGGACATTAATCCTCACATGCATGTGTAATTAACCCAATCAGGTATATTTTTTCTAATCCACAAGCACCTCAAACTATTGAAAATTTATTTATCCTCTACTGCATCCCTCCTTGTCTTCAAAGTGTTGGACTTTTCAAAATAGGACAAGTGCCTCATATTCAATAAAGTCATCATCACTATCAATCTCTAATGGTTCTTCAACAATGACTATATTTATTGTTTTTTTAAGTTTCCCCCTTTGAGTAGGTCACTTGCAAGAATTTTACAATTAATTGGTGTATGACCTATTTTTCTACGAGAGTAACACTCAATTCTCACTCTTACCTAGCATTCTCTTTTCTATCCTTTTCTTTGAGTATAATGCAAGCTCTTATCAAATATCTCCTCTCGAATCTCCTATAATTGTTTTGTTTTCTTCAACTACTAACATTGAAGTCATGTCATCTAAAGTTTGTGAAAGCATTTGATTGAGAATAAAAATATCATTGCTATATTTTGAAAGAAAACCATTTAACAAGATGGATTTAACATCCTCTTTATCTACCACAACATTGATTTTTGCTAGTTGTTTAATGAGAGATGTCAAATTGTTTATGTGGTTAGATATAATAATTTCATCAGACATCGAATCTAAATAATTGCAGCTTCAAAAAGAACTTTACATTTGTTTTTTTTGCTCCAAACAACTGATTTAATTCATCTTGAATTTCTTTAGATGATTTTTCCATATCAACATGATGTGGTTCTAAATCTAAAAGAGCAAGGCCAATAATGGACTTGGCTTTTTCATCTCCACTTTCCCACTCAATCTTCCTTTTAGCATTTGTAGGTACAACTTATGTGCCATTCAATATACCCCATAAATTTTTGTTCATCAATTGCATTTTTATTTTCACCTTTCATGTGTGAAAATTATGGCCATAAATTTTTCTAGAGGTGTTTCCAGTTTTAAAAAATACTGTGACAAAAAATTAAAAAAATTGTATGTGAGAAAAATACGTTTGTGAATGTTGTTTGGTCTTGCAAAGAATAGGAGCCCCTAACTGATACATATCTTCCTTTAAAGACTACAACGGATTTGCACCATCAACAATTTGCCTCTTCTCTTCTCAATTGACTACATAAACTTGACTATGAAGATAATTTTTTCTATGATACCAAAATAAAAATAATGAAACAACAAAAAATCACATAATGAAACAACATAAGAACTTGCTTTTCTCTTATTAATAAATAGTATAAATATATATTTATAGATATAAATGACTTCATCAACCTTTATATATATTTATAGATACAAATGCTTCATCAATCTTCCTATAAAGCTACTAGGTAAGTTGACAACCAATAGAAATTGTTGACAACAAACTAAACACCTCTACAATCATCATTGACACAATCTGTATGAATATAATTGTGTTATGACTTGTTGGAACGTATATTCCAGCCTGGGGCATACTGAAACAGTGGAGCTGCCTGTTCATATGTTCATGATCTATGCATATTCAGTACAGATGTTTGATTACTGAATTTATTGAAGTTACATGGGCATGGGCTGTCACTGTCTGTAATGTGCGCTCTGATCAACACAACGGATGTTTACTTTGAGTTTCGGGCAACTGTTTGGTTTCTGCGCATTCTTCCTCCCCAACTTTCCCTCTCCATGCCCATGCTTCTATTAAGCCTTTGAAGTTGTTCTGCCCATTGCTGCTTTGCAACATCTCTCACACTCACATTCCTCTTATTCAACAACATTATTTGGGGATTAAAATGTAGGTTAAAATTATAGTCAGCCCTAAGCATGGGATCAGATAGAGTCTCGTAGGCTTCCTGCACCTGAAGGAACATCCTGCAGGATTCTTCTCTTTGTGCAGGTGGGCAAACATCTGGATGGTAAACTCTAACCTTCTCTCTATAAGCTTTCTTCAATTCATCCAATTCCACGCTCTGAGACACAGACAATACATCATACAATGTCATGGCAGGTGAAGAGTCCCCATCCAATGTATTTTTCAGAGCCCTGATGGTAAGTTGTGCCCTTTGCAGCTTTGTCCTCCTTAATGAATAACTAGTGTGTTTTGCAGAGAGGGGATGATTGCATGAGTGAATACAAGCATGGAGATCTGGTAAGGAATGAGCATGAAATGATAGCTTGGCCATATTGTGGGTGATGAAGATAACAACCCAAATATTACTACAGCAACTTAATTGGAGGAAAGCCAACTACTGCCCATACAAGCAAGAAGGATTACATGCTTATATAACCCATAAATCTGCAACTTTTAGTGAATGAAAGACGATATTTTGACTGTAATCTCGATTCAAATCTTCATCTCAGGACAAAAAATTGAATCCTTTCTATGACATTTTGGATCATATGTTGACCATCGTTAAGATATTTTCATAAATGGTTTATTCTAACTTATTTTATTTTCCAGAGCTGTTCCAATTCGGTCGATATATTCAAGAAATCTAAAGATCTTGAACATATAAATATGAGAGCGATTAGCAGGGAATGCAGATCCCATGGGCAATTTTCTTTGTTGTTTTGGATAAGTCATGCCCGTTAGTTTTGGAGTCAATGTATTTACATAACCAGATTATAGCTTTGATTATATAGTCAATGGAGTCATCTTTCAATGTGATCCAACCTTACATAGATGGTGATATTATATTGAATACGTTGTCGTAGGTGAAGTTGATTGCACCAAATGAAAGAGTAGGACTCCTGAAAAATCCGCTTTCTGGTCATTTCAGACTAAGTCAAGCCATGAAATCCCAATGGTTACCCTCCCTCAATTTTCAGATACATCCAAATCTGACAATACCATGGTCAGACATTATTATTAATATTTTATGTTTATTTACATTTAACTCACCTCATTTAAAAAATCTGAAATGGACATTTTAACAGTTTTGATCACCACAATTAAGCCATCCGCTTCAACACAAATTGAGGAATCATCGATAGATTTTTGGTTAAATTTGTCAGAGTTTTCTGTGAAGTTCAATGTTGATATAATTTTTCATAAATTCTTTATAAAATAATACAAACCATTTCTTTATAAAAAAAATTGATTTTAAAGACAATATAAAATTGTTATATAAATTTTTATATTAAATAATAGAAATTATTTATTTATCAAAATTTGATTTTTTTTAAATATGAAAATTATGTTTATATAAACTATATTAATTTGTTATGTTAAAACTTTAAAAAAGAAAAAAGAAAATGTACCAATATTTATATGTAGTCAAACATAACATTCCTTCTAAACACCATTTATTTTAGATGGATAAATTGTATAACTTACCAATTAAATACATTAAGCACTATGAGAAAACTTCCTATATAATAATTTATATGGACTGTGATACTATATATTTATTTCTAGTCAAAGCAGTTTGGAGTGTACACATAATATGAATCATTAAAATATTTTAGACTAATTATAGACTAGTCCTTATAGACTAGTTCCATTCTTGAGTTTTTATTTCACATTATTAAATATTATTGTAATAGTGAATTTCTTTTATTTATGTTATTTCTTATTTAATTTTGTATCTATTTTGCAGAAATGTCTTGATATATGTTCATATTGATAAATTGTGATTTTTTAAAAAAGTTGAACTCACTATGTTGCCCTTTACCTATCTCTATACCTACATATTCTCATATACATATCCCCTATACATACATATTTTGATACATTTGTCTTATCCAAGCATTTATTATACTTATTTGTATACCTACCCCAATATAAACAACCTTTCTAAATTTCAAATTTTAATTTAGGTAACCCACCCTCTTTATTTTGCTTAAAATTTGATATAATGTAATAGTATTTAAAGATGTTTAATTGCATTCATTGTACACCTCTCATCTCTCAAGCATCCTCTCCCATCATAGAGAATTAGAGGATCAAATAAATATCAAAATATTTGGTCTTGGTATACTAAAGGGAGTAAGAAATCTATATACATAATTCTAGGGGCCTTGCTTGTTGCCTTCAAGCTCTTTTAACATCTTTCTAAGGGTTGACTTAGGAGAGCATATATCTTTCTGACACAATAAACACCCTTTCCCAGTGTTTTTGAATATTGAAAAACCTTCAAATATCAAAAAAAGTGTAGAGTGGAAGATCATCCAATTGAATAATATAGTAGAATTCCATATTTCATATGGTCAAATCTAGATGAGCAAATGAGGAATTTATAATAAACAACTTGACCAAAAACCATAGCATTGTTCTATAATAGATAAAAAAAAATATAGCATATGTTATGAGGTATTCCATTGATAGAGAGATCATATTTTCCTAGGAAAATACTAGTTTGATTCTAAAATCTTCATCATAGATAATCATTTTTTGGTCATAGAGATAATTGCCTCTCTCTATTGCATTTAGTTTTCTTAGCTTAAATATGTAATATTAGAATACATTAATCCAAAATTGTCTCCAAATATATCTATGCTAATTTATGCTTATTTGCATACATCTTATTGGTTTATCCTAAATCACACTTAAGGAAAGTTTATTTTCCTTTACATCTAAGTATCAATACATACAAACATTGTGTTTAATGTAGTATATCTCTTAGAAATTATGAAATGTGGAAGACAATCACAATAAAAGCGAAATAAATAAATTTAAATATTTATGTCATTTCCCATTTAGTTTTGGGTCCATTTTGAGATATTCTCTTAATTACATAGCAACATGTGGCACACTTATGTGCTGATTATGAGTGTTTCCTCAATCCCTATCCATTATCATTTACTTTCATCCATGTGCACTTCAATATATTTGGGCCTATCTAAGCCCTATATGTACTTATTTACACATATTTGCCTCATCTATCAGCTACCACTTTCACATATCCATTCTCAATCCTTATAGTAGACATTCCTTATCTTGTATCATTAATACAATGCACAAGAGCAATCTCACATGGTGTAGATTTGACCTCAAATTTAAATTGCTAACCCCCACCCTTTTTTATTAGTTGTTGGATGTTGACTTGGTACATGCTTGTGGAACAATTGTTTATGTGTTATTATTTAACAAAATTATTTAAATTGTGATGTATTTGATAATCAATTATAGGATGATAATTCTTTGGGATATCAACACTAGAACCACTATAAATAATACTATGTGTGTCATGATTTGAAATTAGATCACTTACACACTTGGTGTATTCAAACACTTTCTCAAGAATGTAAAGCTAATAGTTCAATTGGCTACATAAACTTGGCTATGAAGATTGTTTTCGCTTTGATACCAAAACAAAAATAATGAAACCAAAAAAAGATACATGATGAAACAACATAAAGTCTTGCTTTTCTCTTATTAATAAGTACTAAATAACATATATATTTATAGATACAAGTGACTTATTGACAACAAACTAGACATCTCTACAATCATTATTGACACCCTTTTAATATTTGAATATAATTATGTTATGACTTATTCTACATTCACTAATAATTCATTGATAAAGTTGTTTATGTTGAAACATATATTCTAACATCATCTTCATCAAATTCATAGAGAGTTCCATAATTAACTTTCAAGAAATCCTCCTCTATAAATGTCATATATTTAAAACTTAAACCCAAACAAATTTCTTCTTTCTTATTTCACATAAACTCAGCTTCCTCTCTCTTACAACCTAGGGGAGAGGATCTAGTAGTTGTGCACCCTAACTTCGCGCTTCTCAAAATCCTATGTGGAAATTTCAAATCACTCCCAATTTTTTACAGCAGCTTACTTGGCAAATCTCCTGCTTATAACTTTCATTTTAGGGCCACATCATCAAATATGATGCCACATTAACATGCTTTTTGTCAAGGTGTCCAAAAAGGCCCAAAAAAAAGTGAGACCAATACTTGTGCATTCACGTCATGGGTAGTTGAGCGCTTATGTGGCATCACATGATTGGTTGCCTTTTAGATCAAACGAATATATTTTGTTTAATTATGGGTAGTCAAGTCACAACTATTGGACATTATATAAACAACTAAGTTATCACAACTATTGGACATTATATAAACAACTACTATCACAACTATCGAAACATGCTCAACTACTGAATAATAGAACAAAGTGGCCAAATAACTATGATGAGGTGTGCTTGCCGCCTATGACAACTCCCCCATAAAAGAAGTTTGAAACTACAAACTCATGATTTTAATATTTGATTGCTATTTTTATAATAAATAAAAACTTTTAAAAACTACAAATATAATATAAAAAACAATGCCACAAATGTTCCGGAATAGTGAAGATTAACCATTACAAGTTGCAAATCATTTAACCACAGTAATTTTTTTCCTGACAATTTTTTATTAAAAATCTGCACCTGGCAACGTTTCTTTCGGAAATCCAACATCCATGAAGAAAAATGAATTAGGCAAATTCTAACCTAGATTTCCAACATGAGTGAAGGTAACAGCGCAGGAGGAATTCTGTACTAAGCTCTGCATGTAAAAGGCTTCTTCTGTCTACTAAAAATAACATAACATATAAAGCTGAGGCATACTGAAACAGTGGAGCCGCCTGTTCATAAGTTCATGATCTATGTATATCCAGTACAGATGTTTAACAAATTAATTTATTGAAGTTACATGGGCTGTCACTGTCTGTAATGTGCGCTATGATCAACACACCGGATGTTTACTTTGAGTTTCGGGCAACTGTTTGGTTTCTGCGCATTCTTCCTCCCCAACTTTCCCTCTCCATGCCCATGCTTCTATTAATCCTTTGAAGTTGTTCTGCCCATTGCTGCTTGGCAGCATCTCTCACACTCACATTCCTCTTATTCAACAACATTATTTGGGGATTAAAACGCAGATTAAAATCATAGTCAGCCCTAAGCATGGGATCGGACAGAGTCTCGTAGGCTTCCTGCACCTGTAGGAACATCTTGCTGGATTCTTCTCTATGTGCAGGTGGGCAAACATCTGGATGGTAAACTCTAACCTTCTCTCTATAAGCTTTCTTCAATTCATCCAATTCCACGCTCTGAGACACAGACAATAAATCATACAGTGTCATGGCAGGTGAAGAGGCCCCCTCTAATGTATTGTTCAGAGCCCTGATGGTAAGCTGTGCCCTTTGCAGCTTTGTCCTCCTTAATGAATAAGGAGTGTGTTTTGCAGAGAGGGGATGACTGCATGACTGAATACAAGCATGGAGATCTGGTAAGGAATGAACATGAAATGATAGCTTGGCCATATTGTGGGTGATGAAGATAACAACCTAAATATTACTAGCCCAAGTTAATTGGAGGAAAGCCAACTACTGCCCATACAAGCAAGAACGATTAGATGCTTATATAACTCATAAATCTGCAACCTTTAGTGAATGAAAGATGATATTTTGACTGTAATCTCGATTCAAATCTTCATCTCAGGACAAAAAAATTGAATCCTTTCTATGACATTTTGGATTATATGTTGACCATCTTTAAGACATTTTCATAAATGGTTTATTCTAACTTATTTTATTTTCCTGAGCTGTTCCAATTCGGTCGATATATTCAAGAAATCTAAAGATCTTGAACATATAAATATGAGAGCGATTAGCAAGGAATGTAGATCCCATGGGCAATTTTCTTTGTTGTTTTGGATAAGTCATGCCCGTTAGTTTTGGAGTCAATGTATTTATATAAACAGATTATAGTTTTGTTTATATAGTCAATGGAGTCATCTTTCAATGTGATCCAACCTTACATAGATGGTGATATTATATTGAATTTGTTGTCGTAGGTGAAGTTGATCGCACCAAATGAAAGAGTTGGACTCCAGAAAAATCCGCTTTCTGGTCATGTCAGACTAAGTCAAGCCATGCAACTTCTTGAAACCCAATGGTTACCCTACCTCAATTTTCATATGCATCCAAATCTGGTAATACCATTGTCGGACATTATTATCAATATTTTATGTTTATTTAGAATTAACTCACAACCCCATTAAAAAATCTGAAATTTTCATTTTTACGGTTTTGATCCCCACAGTTAAAGCCATCTGCTTCAACACAAAATGAGAAAGTATTGATAGCTTTTTGGTTAAATGTTTCAGAGTTTGGTTAAGTGTGTATTTTCTTTTCATTTCTGTAAAGTTCAAAATATTCAATGTTACATAATTTTTCATATTTTAATATAAAATATTTATTTATTCAAAATTTGAACTCTTTTTAAAAATATAATATAGAGTATTTATTTATCAAAATTTTAAAATTATTTTGAAAAATATAGAAATGGTGTATATAATTTATATCAAATTTGTTATATTAAAATCTGTTTTGGAAAAACATAAAATATATCAATATTTATGTACATAATCAAAATAATGTTCATTCTAAATACTATTTATGATAGGTTGATAAAATATATAACTTATCAATAAAATACCTTAAACACAATGATAAAACTTCCTAAATAACAATGTAATTTATATGGACTGCCATACTATATATTTTTCTATAGTCAAAGTGGTTTGGGGTTTGCAAAGAGTATGAATCATAAAAAAAATTTCAAACTAACTATAGATTAATCCTTATGGACTAGTTTCTCTCTTAAATTTTTCATTTCATATTATTAAATATTGTAGTAATAATGAAATTTTTTATATTTATGTTATTTCTTATTTACTTTTGTATCTATTTTGAGAAAATATCTTGATATGTGTACACATTGATAAATTATGAATTTTGTGTAAAGTTGGGCTCATTATCTTGCCCTTCACCTATCCCTATACATGCATGTTCTCACATGCATAGCCCCTATACATACATACTTTGATATGTTTACCTTATCTAAGAATTTATTATACTTAAATTTGTATACTTGCCATAGTATAATCACTAGCCCCTTGTATTTGTCATCTATCTTTATAAAATTCAAATTTAAATTTGGCTAACTCACCATCATTATTTTTCCACCCTGTGTCAAGGAAAACTTTAGTGGCGAATCTTTGCCAATTGGCGAATTCTAGGAATCAGGCAAGTCGAAATTGGTGAATTAATCGTACCCAGCAGGGTGTCCAAATCGCCCAGATTTTATGAACTATCAGTCCAATGCATGTTCATTCGCCAACGATTTTTTTTATGAGGCATGTTTAGGCAATAAATTCGCCATTATAGACTACGCATTTCCAATGGACCAATTAATATTTTCGCCTGGAATCCCAAGAGCATGTCATAAAACACCTACACATTCGCCAATACTATTAAAACAACATTATATGAGGACCCATTTTGTCAATTAAAATTTACAAATAGTTGCTTGTGAAGACCCATTTCACCAATTAAGATTTATAAATAGTTGCTTATGAGGACCTATTTTGCCAATAACATTTAAAAATAATTACATTTAAGGACACATTTTGACTTGAAAATTACAAAGTATCATTGTATAAGCACGCGAGATTCACCAAATTTTTAACATACCATTTAAAAATCCTGTGGAATTCGCCAACTATGGATTGATATCAATACAATTGAAATTGTCATTTATTCTTACACATTTTATTTGGTTTTGAGGTTCTACTTCTCAATTCAGAAGTCAGTGAAAGCCAAAAACTCAAACTTAAAGGTGAGTGATCATTTCTTCATACTGTTATTAGTTATAATAATAAGATTTCTTTATTTGTTTTCCATTCTTGCTTTAGTCTTAAAGATGATTTTGAGTAGGGAATGGGATCTATATTCTTTGTCAGTATGTCCTTAAACAAGAAGATAGTTTTTTCCAACTTTAATTCTAAGTGAGAGATCAATATGTTTAGCAGCAAAGGTAAGACTCCTTAGGGTAATGAAGAGACTGGGAGGCCATCAAAACGCCCAAAACGTAGAGGTACCATACAGTCTTACTTTGGAATTGGCAAAGATTTTGATCCATTAGATCAAGATGGAGCTACATCATCAACTCTTCCACCAAATATTATTGAAGAAGGCATTCACAATACCTCACCGCCAGAGGATGGTCAAGGTGAGATTGTCATTCAGTTAAATCAAAATGTATCAAATGAGGATGGCAATACCACAGAAGATGTTCCAAGGGATACCCTGGTTAGCCAAAATGAGATAATTGACTTGGATGAGGATGATGTTGGTAGCAAGAAAAGAAAAGGAAAATCAAAATTGGGGCGCGAGTGGGAAATGCTAAGGAATTTTTAACTTGGTTCGTTGTCGAAGTACCCATTCATTGTACCAGTGGGGGTAGCAAACGAAAATGATAGTGAAAGTGCAATAGAGGTCATATGTACAATTTGTAGTTGGAAATGTGGAAGAGACAAGAAGTTGCAGCTAAAGCCTGACACTATAAAAAAGCATATCGATAAAGTTTATGAAAAACAAATCATAGACGGAAAGGAACAATCAGTCGTACGATGGAAATCAAAGGAAAAATGTCTTCATGTTAAGTATGTCGCGGATTATGAAGAGAATAACCATAGAATGTCGAAGGTTGATAAATGTCAAGGTACACTTGAGGCTCATTTTGGAAAAGCAATGACAACAACAAATCTGTCAAAAATTGTTCAGATGAGTGTTGTTTTTCATATTTTGTCTAGAGGGCGTCCTATGACAGACTACCCAGAATATTTTGATTTATTATCCTATTTGAGTGTTCCTCACTTTCCCTTCTCACATTGGTCAGTAAACGCTAGATGGGAATGGGAAAATTGTCTTGCTGCAATGGAAAAGGAAGATTTAAAGGAGAAAGTAAATGCTGGAAAAGCAATGAAAAAGCAAACATTGGAAAAGCAATGACCAAGCAAATGCTGGAAGATTTAATGGAGAAATTAAACGCTAGAAAAGCAATGACAACAACAAATCTATCAAAAATTGTTCAGATGAACTTGTTGTTTTTCATATTTTGTCCAGAGGGTGTCCTATGACAGAATACCCAAAAAAATTTGATTTATTATCTTATTTGAGTGTTCCTCACTTTCCCTTCTCACATTGGTCAGTAAATGCTGGATGGGAACGGGCAAACTGTCTTGCTACAATGGAAAAGGAAGATTTAAAGGAGAAAGTAAAAGAGTGAAATTTCATTGCATTATCTTTAGATGAAGTTACTATGGTAGACAATACTTCTTGGGTCTATATACATTTGTATACTGTAGAACAACATGTTCACCAAGCTCATCTTCTTTGTGTTCATAAAATGAAGGATAGTTCAACATCGCAAAATCTATTTGAACCACTCAAGAAATCTTTGAATGAAATTGCAGGCATGGATGAGTTGAAAATTGCCAAAAAGTTGGTGTGTGTAGGAGTTGATGGAGCTGCAGTAATGCAAGTTACTGGGTCTCCTATGACAAACTACCCATAATATTTTGATTTATTATCTTGGTTGAGTGTTCCTCACTTTCCTTTCTCACATTGGTCAGTAAACGCTGGATGGGAATGGGCAAACTGTCTTGCTGCAATGGAAAAGGAAGATTTAAAGGAGAAAGTAAAAGAGTGAAATTTCATTGCATTATCTTTAGATGAAGTTACTGTGGTAGACAATACTTCTTGGGTCTGTATACATTTGTATACTATAGAACAACATGTTCACCAAGCTCATCTTTTTGTGTTCATAAAATGAAGGATAGTTCAACATCGCAAAATCTATTTGAACCACTCAAGAAATCTTTGAATGAAATTGCAAGCATGGATGAGTTGAAAATTGCCAAAAAGTTGGTGTGTGTAGGAGTTGATGGAGCTGCAGTAATGCAAGGTCAAAGCAGCGATGTTTGCACAAAGTTACAAACTACTTGTGCACCATACATGCTTGGCATTCACTACATGGCCCACAAAATGAATTTAGAATTCAAAATTGTGAGCAAGTTTCCTATAGTATCAAAAGTTGAAAATCTAGTTCACAAGATCCACGCATATTTCTATCGAAGTCCCAAACGTTTCCAAGAATTTGAACATTTTGTTGAGGGAATAACACTAGGAAACAAGCTTCTCAAGGATGTTGATACTAGATTGATCTTCATACATGGACCAACGCAACGAGTTCTTTCAGAATATCAATCCTCGATTGGAGTGATGTACGAGCATCACAACATAGTAGACAAAGCTCCCGACCTCTTACATAGGTTAAGCGATATAGAGACACTCTTGACTTTAGCTAGTCTTCTCCCCATGTTGGATGAGATGAACAATCTTGTGAAGAAAGCCCAAGACAAAACTATGTATATTTATGAATATGCCAATCTACTTAAACTTACATGCTTGGCCCTCGATCATCTATATCTAGATCTAACACAAGAAGGCGCAAATTATTTCATGTGGCGGAATATTACTGATTTGAATAATCCTGATAATTATTTACAGTTTAATGCAAGTGGGCACTTATGTATCTATGTACATGGATATGAGATACCAATGTACCATTGAAGACATCCAGGCGCTCTAGTAGAGAAGTAGTTGTTAACGAGGAAGATTTTAACAGCATTTTTAAATCTATTAGTGATAATTTGAAGGAAATTGCAAAATCTCTTTCCTCAGAGATTCATGAAAGATTCCATCGACATGAAATACTTGAAGCCATGGGTATTGTGTATCCTCAATTCTGGGTAAACCGAGATAACCCAAAATATTTTCATGATCAAGTAAAAATATTGATCGATCAGTTTTCAAAAAGGTAACATACAATGAGTAGACAATAGAAGTAATTTTAAATGAAAATAAGCTTAGAAAACAATGTAGGAGTTTTACAACAGCTATGAGGGACCAGTATAAATCCATGGGTAAGGAGAAGGCCTTTGAACTGAGATCAATAAAAAAGGTTTGGACAAGCTTAGGTCATAGTGAAATATAAATATTGTGTGGTTCGATATCAGAATATTTCAAACTTGTTGATTTATGTCAAACAATGATATTGGGGTCGATGGAGGATGAGAGAGTTTTCAGTACATTGGGGTTTTTGAAATCAAAGTTAAGAAACAAACTGGACAAGAATTTGGAAAATTGCCTGAGGATGAAAGGAACTGTGTATAATGTCAAAAAAAATCATTTTCAAAGGGAACTCGCAATTTGGAGGTCCACATGTGAAAGAAGAGGGACCGGGTTGTGCAACACAGACACTCCAATTCCAAGTGCTAGTATTGGTGGCACTAACAGTGGTAGTGGGACTGGGACAGATGACAATGACATTGAATTTGACACAAATCACACAATGAATGTTGAATTTGAGACACATGCCCAATAAAATGAAGAGAAAACTCAGAATCAAGATGACTCTTTTACTCTATCTCAAGATGAGCGTCGATTTGAGGACCCTGACTCTGTTTGGGAAATGGAAGAGAATTAGCAGGTTTTAGGTATTTTTACTGCACTTCATGAATTAGTTTCCATTGTTCCAAAGTCCAAACTGTAGTTGATGATATTTTATATTGTATTCAATGAACATTGAAATTGTGAATCATTGCACTTCATGATATCTTATTTTATATTGCACTGCATGAATCATATTCCAAACTGTAGTTGATGATATTTTATATTGTATTCAATGAACATTGAAATTGTGAATCATTGCACTTCGTGATATCTTATTTTATATTGCACTACATGAATCATATTCCAAACTGTAGTTGATGATATTTTATATTGTATTGAAATAAATTGTGAATCATTGCACTTCATGATATTTTATTTTATATTGCACTTCATGAATCATATTCCAAACTATAGTTGATGATATTTTATATTGTATTCCATCATCCATGAAATTGTGATATTAAAATTTAAATTTGATCTCTTAAAAGGAAATTTATTTTTTCTTTACAAAGAAACTAGCCTCCACCCCACTTATCTTCCACATATCAATAATCACAAAAATATACCACACTTTGATTTTATGAACAATGCAAATTATAGAAATTTGTGTGACAAGATCCATATTATAGCCTACATTGCATCCATAAACAAATTTGAAATCCCGTAGTGAGGCAATCCTTCCCCCATTCCTAAAAAAATTCAATACCATCAGCCTAACAATGCTTCATCGGTGGAACCCCCGTCATAGTCCTGTCGATGGCCCAATGAAAATAGCTCACAACCTAGTATCGACTGTGTAACAATACTCTATCGAGCTGACTCCTAAGGTGCTCTCCCTGATATACCGATAGATTCAACAAAAGTAAGCACATCGGTGGAACGAATGATTGCACTCTCCTAATGGCCTGATATAACCATGAATTATCAAATGTATAAAGTATATTAGGGAACTAGGGTGCATCAGGGAAACATTATATGGCATCCCACCGATAGAACGAAGGAAAGATGTCCATCGATGGAGAGGGTGGCTATCAGTGAAATACTGATGTGACATCCTGGGGCATCGTCGACTTCGAGATATTTGAAATAAATGTTCTTCTATGATGACAAGACTAAAAGACGGTCGACGAATGGTGCATTTATGAACTAGAATTGAAGTGAATTATATCACAAGTTGATCGCATAGTTGTTAGAAAATCCTGGAAGATTTCGCTAAGGGTAGAAGCAAAAAGGAAAAACTTGGAGTTCTTACGCAACAAAGACCAGTGGAGGCAACTCGGTGAGAAAGTCATGAAAGGGCAAACATTGCTGACATATAACAAGTTGGTAGATTCACATAATGGATATCATAACCGGCTTAGGGAAGATTTCAACTGCTTTGATTCAGTCTCGACACTTCATAATGACATTGGAAATCTATGAGACTATGATGATTGGAAGGAAGAGCTTGTTGTTATTCTAACTATTGTGTTACAAGAAATCAATGACGAGGATATGGTTTTACAAAACACTCATAAGCAGCTCAAAAAAATAATTTATATGGAATATGATATGAAAGAGGTGATCTCTAACGTGGACACCTATGCTCAATAGGAGTACATCCATCACCTCTCTACAATCAATCTATTTATTAGGCAAATTGTAGATGTGTCAGATGCAACGAGACAACCATCAGAGTAAGAATGCCAACTGATAGCATGATGAGCACCCTATCATGGAGTAGAAGCTTTGAACAGATCTTAGATGGTCATAGGCTTATCCTTGGAGATTAATAGATCAGTACATTCACCTAGGGCATTGTTTTATTTGAGTTATGTTTAGTTATCAAATGCCATGACTTATTGTAATGAGTTTGTAGCTTGTTGCCTCCCATATATAAGAGAGATCAAGACCCCAATAGGAGATCATCACATCATTTTTAGTTAGAATTTAAAGTAGAAAATAGTAAGAAAATAGATTGCACCAATTCGCCCATCCATCTCATATCATTAACTATTGTTATAATGCATATCATTTGAATATCAATACAATGGAGAAGGTTAAGCATAATTATTGATTTCCTTTCGAGTGTTCAACTGTTGTGGATTCATATGCTTATATGTCATTAACTTATTTGGTTGTCTCCAAAGCGGTTGTTTATGTTATTCAAATTGAGTGTGTGGAAGTACATTTAATTTATCTGTACATTGAATTCTTCAGGAATAGGGTTGTGACCATGGGGTTTTAGATTTATTTATGGATATTATCAAGTGGTAATGTGGACCACAAAATGGATCTAGTCACAAAAATCTCTGCAATTTGTGCTAATCATAAAATAAAATGTAGTGTATTTTTGCAGTATGTGGGATGTGGGTGAGGTATAAGTTGGTGGATACCGAGCAGGATTTTTAGTCCCAACAGAACAAAAGATAATAGTTCAACATCCATAACTTAGAATCTCTACCAAGAAGTAAATATAATGAGCTAACATCTCAACATCCATAACTTGGAAGCTCTACCAAGAAGTAAATATAATGAGCTAACAGTTCATCACCTTATAGTTCATATTTTAATTTTGTTAAAAGTAAAACTTGAACATGTACTCAGTGATTCATCAGTATCACTCAACTCAATGCTTAATAACATTTTAACAATAGTATTAGTAGCATATACAACAATGAACATCAAAAATCATTTAATGTGTATCTTGTATTTGAAACCACATACTTTTTCTTCAAAAGTAAAATAAATAATATAGATAATTGAACATCATCACATTATTGAAGTCTGAATTTGAGATCTTTTATTAATTTTCACATGAATGAGTACATATAGGCATTGGCAATGAAAAATCACAACTCTGCACAGAGCTAAGTTGGAACTTGGAAACTCATATTATCAAAGATTCAAAAATCATGTCACCGTATCACCTTTTCTAGCAACTTCCACTCTTCAGGTGGTGGAATTTCCATTTGTTCTAACTGATTTTGTTTGACTTGAAGTTTTGTTAACATTTCATGATTATAATTGGAAGTGGAACCTGTCTTGAATTCTTCAGTCAATTTTGCATTCAAGGTTATCAGTGTTTTGATGGAATCTAAATAGTTCACCACATCTGGGTTCTAAGGAAACTGGTCCAAATCAACTTCCTTGCACCCTCCATCTTCTTTATGAAATCATCCTTTCCATTGAATCGGTCATTTGTGTCAAAATCCTCTGGAAAACCAAGCTCTATGAAGTTCCTTACCTTTTCATCCACCACCTTCATCTTGTCTGTAGCCAAATGCAAATATTCCTTTGTTCCACGCATTCTCAAACACTTTCAATGATAGATGGCAACTTCATTGAGGTAGCAATCCGATTAGTAATCCATTTTGATTTCAAATCATTGTCAATGGCTTTGTAGACTGTTTGTAGAACTTGAATTGCAGATTTCTCTAATTCCAACACATTTTTGTTGTCCACTATATATTTGTTGAGCTTCTTATAATGTTATCTAATAACATCGATCAATTGAAACATGTCACACAAATGATCAAACCTCTGCATTATTTCATCCCAGATCTTTTGTTTCAAATTCCTTATTGTATCTCTACAAAATGTAGATAACTTATTTTGACAAGAGTTAATTTCTTCTTTTGCTTCCATCAGCTCTGTCTCCAATCTTTCATTTATTTTTCTCTGTTTCTCCAAATTTTTGTTCCCACTGTGCATTTCCATTCGTAATGCTTGTTCTTAATTTTTTTGAAGTGGATTTTTCCTCATAAATTTTCTTGTTTCTCTCATCTAGCCTTAGCTTCAGGTCATTCAATTCTCTCTCATTTGGTTTATCCTCTTTGCTTGTTGATGTAGAGGCAGATTTTTTTATTCTTTTTTCTAATTCATTGTTCTTGTTATCTACTGCTTTCCTCTTTGCTTTCTCATTTGCTAGGTATGCCTATAAGTTTTCTATTTGGGTTTGCAACCTTTTCTTCTATCTTGATTTAGCAATGATGTGTACACCAATTCATTGTTCTTCTTTGATACATTAATTTTGTCAGTATTTTTTAGGCTAAAAAAATCCAATTGAAAATTGGTCACTTGGTATTCAGAGTGATCTGTCTGATTTTTTGGTTTGTTTTGAACTGTGGGAACAACAATTGTGTACTCCATGATTTATTTATTTGTGTCAAATGTGGGTAATACCATAGTTGTTGCAGGCTCTAAAGTTACAACAGACACACTCTCCATCAGTTGCTTCTTTTCTATTTTAAATACAAGTCTAATTTATTTTTAAACTCTTCAATGAAATCATAACTTGGGGACGTAGGAACAATGGAATGCTTGAATGGTGAAAGGATACAAGTACTTGTAGTTTCTAATGATGTCACAACCACACTAACTTGCAATGGGGGTGTTCCTGGAAATAACTCTTTTGTGGTGGATCCACTGATAGTGTGACTTGGACCTATTAAAATCCTTTGCCTCTTTTGTATTCCTTGATCACTTGGTGTTTTTGTGGTATCTTGTATTGTTTTCCTCATGTGTAATTTTTTGTTGTAGCACATGTTGACCACTACTAGTACTACTACCCATACCATCGCCACTAGAGGTAGTGCCAGTTGCACTAAGCTCTCCACCATGGGCATGTCCTAGTTGTGATTGTATTTGACCATGAGGATGAGGATTAGAAGTTCTAACAAATTGAATTCTTTTGGCTCTACTTGTATTCCCTTGGTCTATTGTATTTGTATTAGCTCCAAGGCCAGATTTATCAACTGGTTTTCTATGTTGTACATCTATTACTACAGGAAATCCTTGTCCTTGGGACCCCAAACCACCACCTTAATAACCCATTTTTTAGCTATGACTACTCCTAAAGTATATGCTTTGATATGGCTTTATTCTACTTCTTCCCTATCATCATTAGATTCATCATCACTTTCTTTGTTTCCATGTTCATTAGGATGCTCTATATTCTAGAATTTGCTAAACTCTTTATCTTCTTCATTATCTCCATACTCTGCGAGAGCTCTTGGATCACCTAGCTCCTTCCTCATAGACAAAAGGCAGTAATTTTTTATTGTGACCAATTTTTATTTGTAACTTCCTTCTCTAGAGAACTTGGAATTTTTACTCTATTAGATGGTTTATCACTTTTTTCATAAAAAATGTTGTATGTCTTGATTGTCTTTTGGTGCAATGCCATAATTTCTGTTGACAATTGTTCAAAAGAAATACCATTCTCAGTAGCTCACTTTTCTCCATTGCTATTTTGACCTCATCCCAAGAATCCTTGTTTCTCAAGTTTTCAAGCAAGAGTTTACTTTGATGTTGAATTATACTTGCAACATTCTTATTAGCCACAATCATTGATTTAATGATGTCACATGGATCATACTGCCAGTGATAGATAGCATCAAAATCAAAAAAAATCAAAAGATTATGTGCCACACTAAATGCTTTTCTCTCGAATGTGAACCCTCCACATGAAAAAGGTAAAGAAGGAAATAAGGTCTTCTTTTGTTCACTGAGAAAATGTAGTTCATCAGCACTCTACACCTGCCTTACATATTCCAATGCAAAAACCCTTTATGTCACATGTATTGGAAGTTTGTATGGTTGTACTCCCAATCCATAAAATCTTAGCATAGTATATTCTTCCATTAAGTACTAATCAGCCAATTGTATTTATTTTCCTAGTTGAATACAGTTTCTACATGACATAGGCAATCTAGGCATTGGAGTATTTGTAATTGCTTGATGCAATGGAGCCAAAAATTAGTCTACAAAATGACTATAGTTCCTTCGAGAATCATGCATCCTTATCTCAATGGTCCATTCATATACTAGAGCCATTTTCTTTTCCTCGGCATTACTATAGGGCTGAATCTAAAGCTTGTTGGTTGGAAACATTCCTATAAATTCGAATAGAAAAAGATAGCACAAGTAGCTTGTGAACCTAAATGTCTTGGTGGAACCTGCTTTAATCATTAAAAAAAAATTATGCATGGATTCTACAATGTGCTAAATAAAATTATATTTGACATGTTGAACACCATGGGCAATTTTCTTTGTTATTTTGGATAAGTCATGCCCATTAGTTTTGGAGTCAATGTATTTATATAAACAGATTATAGTTTTGTTTATATAGTCAATGAAGTCATCTTTCACTGTGATCCAACCTTACATGGATGGTGATATTCTATTGAATTTGTTCTCGTAGGTGAAGTTGATCGCACCAAATGAAAGAGTAGGACTCCAGAAAAATCTGCTTTCTAGTCATGTCAGACTAAGTCAAGCCATGCAACTTCTTGAGACCCAATGGTTACCCTCCCTCAATTTTCATATGCATCCAAATCTAGTAATACTATTGTCAGACATTATTATCAATATTTTATGTTTATTTAGAATTAATTCACAACCCCATTAAAAAATCTGAAATTTTCATTTTTACGGTTTTGATCCCCACAGTTAAAGCCATCTGCTTCAACACAAAATGAGAAAGTATTGATAGCTTTTTGGTTAAATTTTTCAAAGTTTTTGTGAAGTTCAAGAGTTCATTATTGATATAATTTTTCATAATTTTTTTATATAAAATAATACAAAATATTTATTTATCAAAAATTTGATTTAAAAAAAAATATATAAAATCTTATGATATTGCTATCACGATTCAACCGTGTAGTTTTATGAGTCAAACTCGGGTATGTGTAGGATCATGATGGGCCAGAAAGTGGCAATATGTAAGTGATATGATGCCCATGTGGCTGATGACTTTTTTTTTACCCAAAATTGATGAAACGAAAAGGGTTTTTAAAGGTGATTCCCAAATTTCCACCAATATAAATTATGCTTTAATTTGAATTTAATAAATAATTATTATTCATTTTCTATTTAAATTACGACTAAAGTCTTGATTGATAGGTTGATTGAAAAACATCTATAATTTTCAAACGATATCACATTTTTTGAATCTGAAACATGCATCACATTCTATGCTTCGTATACTATAGGATTAAAAATAAAGAATTGAATTTCATGAAGTTTTGACAAAATTAAGGTGGTTAGACATTCGAGTTTTTATATTTTATAAAATTCGTAATTAATTATTTACTTGGAAAAAAATTACAAAAAAATATGCATCACATAGGGACATGAGTCCTCTACTTATATCTAAAATATTATTATTTTATTATGTTTAGGGTGGTTAGACAAACACCCACTTCTCATTTTTTCCCAAAAATTAAGTACTACTGCATTGAAATTTCAAATTTTCACCAAATAGATTTATTATTTTTTTAAATAAATATAGTAGTTTAGAAACTAAATTCAATTTGCTACAGATTCTATTCTTACATATTTTTGAAATAATATAGATAACTTATTCAAATTTTTACGTCAAGTTGCCTAACTTTGATTTTTTGGATTTTCATTGCCACTTAAGGGCCTATTTTTTCCATGATGATCCTGCACATACCCACTCATTGATCCATGTTTCACAAGTAGTGGTTCACAAGAACCCATCTCTCATGATAATTAATGGTCCACTTAGCACTCATTGCATATAGGTAATGCTCACAGAGGTGAAGCACTAGGCCTTCCTGAGAGGTCACCCATCCCAGTACTACTCTAGCTCAAGCATGCTTAACCATAGAGTTTTCCCTAAGGTTAAGCCCACTTAGCTTGCAACCCAATTTGGAAAACCTTCAACAAGTGTTGTGCCTTATGAACCATTCATTATAGAGCCCCTTTAGCTCATCAATTGATAAGTAGGAGGCATTTTCCATAGCGTGTCAAATTATGATATTGCTATCAAGATTCAACTCTGTAGTTTTATGAGTTAAACTCATTGACCCATGTTTCATGAGTAGCGGTTCACAAGAACCCATCTCTCATGATAATTAATGGTCCACTTAGCACTTATTGCATCTAGGCGATGCTCACAAAGGTGAAGCACTAGACCTTCCTGAGAGGTCACCTATCCCTATACTACTTCAGCTCAAGCGCGCTTAACCACAGAGTTTTCCCCAAGGTTAATACCACTTAGCTTGCAAACCCATTTGGAAAACCTTCAGCAAGTGTTGTGCCTTATGAACCATTCATTATACAGCCCCTTTAGCTCATCAATTGTTAAGTAGGAGGTATTTTCCACAACATGTCAAATTATGATATTGCTATCAGAATTCAACCATGTAGTTTTACGAGTCAAACTCATTGACCCATGTTTCATGAGTAGTGGTTCACAAGAACCCATCTCTCATGATAATGAATGGTCCACTTAGCACTCAGTGCATCTAGGTGATGGTCACAGAGGTGATGGGCCTTCTCGGGAGGTCACCCATCCCAGTACTACTCCATCTCAAGCGCGCTTAACCGTAGATTTTTCCCCAAGGTTAAGCCCACTTAGCTTGCAATGCCATTTGGAAAACCTTCAGCAAGTGTTGTGCCTTATGAACCATTCGTTATAGAGCCCCTTCAACTCATCAATCAAGATAAGTAGGAGGTATTTTCCATAGCGTGTCTAATTATGATATTGCTATCTGGATTCAACCGTGTAGTTTTACGATTCAAACTATATTCTTCAAAACCATGGGTACACAAAACCATTTACCCCAACATTCATTTTTTGCTACTAAGTTTCCCAAAAAAAATCTCATGTGCAACCCACACATAAAATATCTAACCAATGTTACATACAACTTTACAAGTGGACCCAAATAAATATTTAATATGGCTAAACACATCTCCTAATGACACACCAGGGAAATAAATATTTATTTTACATGATTAAAATAATTCTTTCTTGTGCAAGGTGTGCAACACCCTATTCTTGATTATGAAAACCCTAATTATTTTGAAGGTCGATCTCATACAAAGGTCATATTTGAGCTTCATTGGATGGAAACTCTAGTTACATTGTATTGATTCAATTTACTATTGCCATTAGTAAAAATATTTTTTGTAGTTACTAATATTGCAAAACTATTTGAATATAATACAACCATTAATGTGATTGGATAAAGGTCTAGATTTCATATGTTACTTACTATTCATTATAATAAGAAGATGAGTTATCTTTGTTTATTTTTGTTCAAAATGTAATGATATTTTTGGTGCACAAACAATAGTTTTAAATTTGATTTATCTAAGATTTGATTGAATGCTAGGTATAATAATGTTGCTAATCAAATAATAAGTGTTTGTGGAAGGTTTGGATTTGAATTTGCATTATTGTTTTCGATGGGAACATTGCAAAATCTACCCTTGTGCCAATAGTTTCTTTGTAGTTTCCTTTGACTCAATCTTCAATCAAAATGTTGTTCTTGAGTGACAATCATGGTTTTGGGGCAAGCATGCTCTCTTGCCAAAATTTTTGGTTTCATCTTTTAATCATCTCTTCAAATCCATGAATATTCTACTAGTTTGGATTCACCTCTTAAATCTTCCTCTTCACTTCTAGTGTAAATATTGTTATGTTGGTACTAAGAACTAAGCGGGTCATTCTGTTAAGGTGGATCAAGCAACTAAATTTTCTCACACCACCTATGCTCAAATTTGGGCAAAATTGGACCTATCCAAGACCCTCCCAACAAAAGTCGTCTTGCAAGTGGATGATCAATCTTGAAGTCAAATTATGGATTATGAAGGTATCCACTTTAGTTGTTGCTACTACTTTGTTATAGAACATTTGGCGACTGATTTCCCTCACCTTAAGGTCTCAAGATCTTCCTCAGGAAGAACAATCTACATGAACATCTTACTATGTATGTGGTTGATGATGGTTATCCCTCCAAGACTTTTGTGCATTTAACTATTGATGTGTTGCAAGTCCCCTCTCCCCCCATGGTGCCTAATTCTCATGTTGCTTCTCTTTTGGACCTAATTTTTCTCTCTATGGATGATGCTAGCATGCCTCCTTTAGTTTGTGTCATGACTTACACTTGGTTGATTACCTCGATTATGCACTTTTTTCTTTGTCTTGTCATAGATCGAGGTTTTGATGAAGGTTTACCCTCCCCCTTCTCTTGTTTCAATGGATATAGATAATGAGGTTTCCTAGACTATGGTCCACATAATGAAGAAAGGTATTTCAAAACATGTATCTCAATCACAAGCCAAGGTCAGGGGTGTGAAAATTTATAGGTCCAAGTATGATATTATTTATTCTTTTCGTCATTATCTGTTTTAAGAAGTTTTATTGCAGCTGTTTTGTTATTCTGATGTTGTGTTCCGATTATTTCTCTTTCAATAACTTTTATTAAAAAGGTTGGAGGCCTTTCAGAAAACCCATTTACCAATAAAAAATATTATAATAATATTACAATATTTTCAAAATAAAAATATATAAAACTACAAACTCATTATTTTTATATTTAAGTGCTATTTATTTTTAATGATACACAAAAATATTTAAAGAAATGTGCCCCGAAAATTGATAAGGAGCCTATTTAACTTGGAAATCGTTTGAACACGAAATACAAAATTTGTTTAAAAATTTATTATGCAAGTGTCTGTAATATGTATTGTGGTCGACACATGAGCTGTTTACATGGAGGCTTGGGCCACTGTTTGGTTTCTGAAGCGACGCATTCTTCCTCCCCAACTGTCCCTCTCCATGCCCATGCTTCTGCTAATCCTTTGAAGTTGTTCTGCCCATTGCTGCTTCGCACCATCCCTCACACTCACATTCCTCTTATTCAACAACATTATTTGGGGATTAAAATGCAGGTTAAAATCATAGTCAGCCCTAAGCATGGGATCAGACAGCGTCTCGTAGGCTTCCTGCACCTGAAGGAATATCCTGCAGGATTCTTCTCTTTGAACAGGTGGGCAAACATCTGGATGGTAAACTCTCACCTTCTCTCTATAAGCTTTCTTCAATTCATCCAATTCCACACTCTGAGACACAGACAATACATCATACAGTGTCATGGCAGGTGAAGAGGTCCCCTCCAATGTATTGTTCAGAGCTCTGATGGTAAGCTGTGCCCTTTGCAGCTTTGTCCTCCTTAATGAATAACTAGTATGTTTTGCAGGGAGGGAAGGATTGCATGAGTGAACACATGCATGGAGACCTGGTAAGGAATGAGTATGAAATGATAGCTTGGCCATATTGTTTGGTGATGAAGATAACCACCCAAATATTAGTAGCCCAAGTTAATTGGAGGAAAGCCAACTACTGCCCATACAAGCAAGAAGGATTACATGCTTATATAAATCATAAATTTTCAGCCTTTAGTGAAATGAAAGATTACATTTTGATTGTATTCTAAATTCGAAGCTTCATCTCAGGACAAATAATTGAACTTTTTTTTGGCATTTTGGATTATTTGTTCACCATCATTAAGACATTTTTCATACATCGTTTATTTTAACTTATTGTCTTTTCCTGAGCGTAAGGATCTTGACCATATAAATACAACCATTAGAAAGGAATCAGAGATCCCATGGGCAACTACTTTTGCTGTTTTGGGTAAGTCATATCCTTTAGTTTTTGATTCAATGTATTAATATAATTAGATTATATATTTGTTTATACAGTCAATGGAGTTATCTTTCAATATATGGAGTTTGTTCTCATAGATACTATCAAATCTGATAATCCCAAGGTCAGATATTATTATTAATATTTATGTCTATTTAGAGATAACTCACAACCCCATTAAAGAATCTGAAATGTTTAACTTTTACTGTATTCATCCCCACAATTAAGCCATTTGCTTCGACACAAAAAAAGGAAGTATTAATAGATTTTTGGATAAATGTGTCAAGTTTGTCTTTCTCTTTTCTTTTTTAATTTATGTGAAGTTAAAAAAATAAATCAATGTTAATATAATTTTTTATATAAAATATTTATTTATCAAAAATTTGAAGTATTTTTAGAAATAGAAAATTATCATATATAATTTTTTATACAAAATAATATAAAAATTTATTCATTAAAATATAGAGTTTTTTGTTTATATGATTTATATCAAATTTGTTATATTAAAATCTATTTTAAAAATAGAAAATGTATTAATATTTATCTATGTAGTCAAATATAATATTCTTTCTCAATATTATTTATCTTAGGTTGATAAATTATATAACTTATGGATAAAATGCCTTAAGCATGATGAAGAATGTCCTAGATAACAATGAAATTTATATGGGCTATGCAATACTATATATTTATCTCTACCCAACATGGGTTGGGGTGTGCCAATAGTATGAATCATTAAGCTATTTCAAACTGATTAAAGATTATTTCTAATATAACCACTAGCCCCTTGAATTTGCCATCTACCTTTTTAAAATTCAAATTTATAATTTGACTAATTCTTCCTCTTTATTTTCTCATCCTAAGTTGACTAAGTACACATTTTGTAAAATTTGATACAGTGTCCTAGTATTTAAAGATGTTTAATTTCATTCAATTCACACCTCTCATCTCTCAAGCATCCTCTATCATCATAGAGAATTAGATTATTGAATCAATAATGAAACATTTGGTTTAGGTAAACTAAAAGGAGTAAAAAATATGTATGCATTATTCTATGACCATTTCTTCTTGTCTTAGAAATCTTTCCATATAATTTGCAGGGGTTAACTTATAAGAAAACTCCTTTTGACACAATGACAACCCTTTCTAGGTGTTTCTAAATATTAAAAAATAGAGTAGAGTGTAAGATCATCCAATCAGACGATATACTAGAATTCCATATTTCATATGGTCAAATCTAGATTAGAAAATGAGGAATTTATGATTGGAAAACTGGCCCAAATTCATATCATTGATCTATAATAGATAACAAAATCTAGCATAGGTTATGAGGCATTCCATTGATAGAGAGGTCACATTTTCCTAAGAAAATACCAATTTGATTCTAAGATCTTTAGCAAAGGCAATCATTCTTTGTTCATATAGATAATTACCCTTATCCATTGTATTTACTTTTCTTAGCTTAACATGTGAAACATATAACAATAGGTTCATCAATAGGAAAGGGGGGAAATGAGATTTGTGATGGACCTATTTCTCTTATTTCATTAGGAAATGAGATTCAAACAATGAAATGACTGTTAACCAAAAGGTGAGTCAAATCAAGGTATGAATCTGCAATTTTCCCTTTTGTGCAAGGATGGGGGTATGAGTCATACAACACTTTGGGGAGAAAGATTAAAAATAACAAAAAAAATCCAAATTATGATCTATAAAGTGCATCTAGAACATTAAAACCAATTCTGATGGAATCAATAGTCAAATTGTAGATCTGAGAATGGGAAAGTGAAGTGTACTAGTCACCAAAAGTATCTTTTCAAAGCTTACTGAGGACTCATTCGCCCTATGGCGAATGGGTCCTGGCTATGGCTCTTGAAAATTAGTTTATGGGTTTTGTTCTGTTGTGTCTGCACTTCCAAATTCTCGAAGCTTGCAATCGAAAAGTTAAAAATAAATTATGTAGGTTAATTTTTGTGAATTTGCAAGAATGATGACAACTTTGACAAATTTTTAATTTTTGTTCTTCAATAGATCTTTCACCTAAAATCTGTAATCACACATCAAGAGGGAAAAATGTTGTTTGTTAGGTGAATGGGGGTTTGCCTTGGTCAAACCCCGTTTTAGTAATTAAACCTTGAAATGAAATGAAATAGAATGAAGGAATGATGAATGAACAAGTAATGTCACAACTCACCAAACCTTATTTGAACCTTGGAATATGGATCTGCAACTTGCATGAAATGGCTTCAATGGATGTGGATCTTAATTTTGAAACTTGATTTGAAAAAATGCCTTTGAATGCTTAAATGGTTCTTGAACACTACATCAACATATTAGCTCAAATAACATACATGATACAAGGAAGTTTTGACATGATAATAGGATCTTGAATGTTGCAATAGTATTCTTCAAATCTACCCTTGAATTCCTTAAAAATGCTCACTTGAATGCTCTAGGTGCTCGTGAAAAATTTCTAGGTGAAACATAATGAAATGACCTCTTATTTATATATATGTTAACATTAATTCTTGAAATTAAAATAACACAAGCCAGTTCATGTGAATATGATGTGGGTAAAGGGGGCAGAGGATTTGATATTATAACAAAGCAGCAAACAAAAATTACAATAGTAAAAGAAACAAATGCAAATGCATATAAGTGTTGCTCATAACACAACAGAAAATAGACACAATCATATTTATATTTTAGCTTGAAAATTATAGCAAAGCTTTGATGCTCTGTCTTCTTCCTTACACCTTGCTACCTATTGTAGAGTTGTGTTGCTCTTCTTTTTGCTTCTTGCATATTACCCAAAATGACAATCAAAATGACAATAAAACTAAAAGGCTACGGTGGACAAAAAGGAGAATAAAATATTACTATTTTTACAACCCACAAAGAGTGTGAGAGTAAATAGGCAGTTAATGCATATTATTCAAAATCTCTTGAAATCTTCACAAAAATAATTCTTATTAAATTGTCATTAATGTTGATAAAGATGTTGAGCTAGAGAGGACAGGTACGATGAGCAAGTTGAGATTATATTTCTGACACTCTCGCTTAATCTCAACTAGCTGACATTCTGCTCAAAAAACTTTTGGAGCATCCACCTTCATGCCCAACATACTTCTCAAAAAAATTTGGTGCATCCATCTTCTTCACAAAAAGTTTTGGCGCATCCACCTTCATTTCTAGAATTCAGCTCAAAGTTTCTAGCGCATCCACACTAGCATAATTTTTTTTGGAGCATTCATCTTCAACACAAACACCCAAACAACTTCTCAAGTATTCAAATGCATCTTTTGCCAATGGTTTAGTGAGAATATTAGCAAATTGATCTTCTGATCTACAAAACTCTAAACATATTTCTTTGTTATTCACTAACTCTCTTATAAAATGGTATCTAGTGTCTATGTGCTTGCTTCTTTTATGAAAAATGTGATTTTTAAACAATGCAATGGCTGAGTTATTATCACAGTAAATCTTTGTTGCTTCATCTTGTTCATGAATCAACTCAGCTAGCATTCTTCTCATCCATACGGCTTGACATGTTGCTGTTGTGGCTGCCACATACTCCGCTTCTGCTGAAGAAAGTGTGACAATGGGTTATTTCTTTGAAGCCCAAGATACAACTCCTATTCCAAAATTAAAGGAATAACCAGAAGTACATTTCCTATCATTAATTATACCAGCACAATCATTGTCCATGTATCCAATGAGTTTGAAGTCATCTACAGTTGAATATAAAATTCCATAGTTCTTAGTTCCACATACGTACCTCAATATCCTTTTTCCAGCTTGCCAATGAGAGTCTTTTGGAGACTCCATAAACCTTGAGATAAGGCTCACACCATACATGATGTTAGGCCTTGTGGCAATCAAGTACATGAGACTGCCAACCAGCCTTTTAAACAATCTAGGATCAACTAATGAACCATCATCTTCCTTGCTTAACTTTAGTCCTATCACAACTGGTGTAGGGGCTGGTTTGCAATTCAGCATATTAAATATTTTCAATACATCACTTGCATACTTTGACTAAGAAATAAAAATACCATCTGTTGATTGCTTAACTTCTATTCCCAAAAAATATTTCATGACCAAGATCAGTCATCTCAAACTCTTTCATCATAGCTACCTTAAAGAGACTTATAGAAAGGACTCTCATAAAGATCAAATCATCTACATAAAGGCAAACTATCAAAATTTTACCTTCTTCATCCATCTTGATATATAAAGAAGGCTCACTGTTGCACCTACTAAAACCATTTTTAATTAAATAATAATCAATTTGACTATACCATGCTCTAGGAGCTTGCTTGACTCCATAGAGCACCTTTTTCAGCTTGTATACCTTTCCTTCATGACCTGCAATTTCATATCCTTTTTTTTTCTTGACATAAAATTCCTCTTCAATAAAACCATTTAAAAATGCAGATTTTACATCCATTTGAAAAACTAGCCACTTCTTTTGGGCTGCTATGGCCAAAATAGTTCTTACCATATCCAATCGAGCTACAGGTGCAAATTTTTCATTGTAGTCAATACCAAGTTGTTGATTGAAACCTCTAGCAACCAACCTTGCCTTATGCTTCATCACATTTCCATCCATTCCATACTTTGTTTTATAAATCCATTTTACACTTATAACATCCTTTCCTTGCGGGTGATCCACCAACTCCCAAGTATTATTCCTTTCAATAGCTTTAATTTCTTCATCCACAGCTTCAGCCCATGCTTCATCCTTTATTGCTTCATAAAAAAACATTAGATCAACAGCTTCTGAAAATAAAGCAAAAACAAAAAAAGAATTTGATGTTTCAACATTAAAATCAACTTCATAAAAAAATATTGGATCAGTGGCTTCTAAAAATAAACCAAAAATAGAAAAAGAATTTGATGTTTCAACATTAAAATCAACCTCATATATATCTCTTAAACTCCTTGTTTTTCACTGCAATAAACTTTCCAATGTAGGATCTGATGAGCTGCTTCTATCAATTGAATTTGATGGACTTTCTGATGATGTTATGGTCGGTGTTCTTTGTGGAGTTTGTTGTGTGGGTGAAAATTTCTTATTTCTTGAAAGTCTTGTTGTAGAATGAGGTACACTTGTGCTACAACTTGTGTTGCATGTCTGGGAGTGGAAGGAGGTATTGCTTGAGGAATACCTTGTTTTTCTATCACTTCATCAGTCATATCATCATGTTAATTAGCTGCTGCTATACTTATTATTATTTTTACACTTTCATCCCATGCTTCATTCTCCACAAATTGCACATCTTTGTTGATTATAACTTTTCTTGTATTTGGATTAAACAACTTGTAAGCTTTTGTATCTTCTGAATACCCAAAAAAAATACATTTCTCACCTTTGTTATCCAATTTTCTTCTCATCTCTTCAAGCACATGAGCATATGGAACCCAACCAAAAACTTTGAAGTGAGAAACATTATGCTTTCTACCACTCCAAGCCTCTTGAGGAATCACATTCCTTACACTTGTAGTTGGACATCTATTCAAAATATAAACAACAGTTGCTACTGCTTCAGCCCCGTATTCATTTGGTAAATGCTTTGACTTCAACATACTCCTTGCCATATCCATGATAGTTCTATTTCTTCTTTCAGCCACACCATTTTGTTGAGGTGTGTAGCGGGCTGTAATTTTTTTATGAATACCATGTGTTGTCTGAAAAAATTTAGAAAATCATTAGAACTATACTCATCGCCTCTATCAGTTCTTAATATTTTGATGTAGTAACCACTTTGCTTCTCTACAAGATCCTTGAACTGCTGAAAGACTCCAAATACATCAGATTTATGCCTCAAAAATTAGACCCATGTCTTCCTTGTATAGTCATCAATGAAAGTTAGAAAATATGTGTGACCTCCAATGGAAGTATTTTGCATCAATCCACATATATCAGAGTGAATAATCTCAAGTGGTTTACACGCTCTTTTTGATTTTCCAACAGGGAAGGTCTCTCTATGTTGTTTACCCAAGATGCGCGCTTCACATACTCTTTATGTTTTTGAATCAATGGCAATCCCTTAACCATATTATTTCTATGCAACAAATTCAGACCTCCAAAGTTTAAATGGACGAATCTCAGATGCTATAATCTAGCTTCATTCTTAACTACTGATTGAAAAGCTATTTGAACAATTACATTATCATTTTGTTCATCTTTAGTTCCAATTTCTTCCTTTTCAGAGCAAACTTGTTCTATTCCGGAGCAACCTTGTTCAATTCCGGAGCAACCTTGTTCTTTTCTGGAGCAACTTTGAGAGGCGTCTTGAGAATTCTCAACCTTAAATGCTGCTCCAACTTGTGTATTTTATGTTATATGATGAGCTTTAGCTGCATTAATTTTGATATCAGGTTCCAACCTCAATGGGGACATTCTATTTTTCATCATTTGTACCTCTACTATCAGCTAAGTACTAGGATATTTATCAAGAATAACACATGCATTATTCTTCATATAAATTCTATATCCTTTTTGCACTAATTGACCAATACTCATCAGATTATGTTTCAGAACAACATAAAAAACATCATGAATGACTTTTTTCTCCCCCTTTTTAGTTAAAATATCAATGGTCCCTTTCCCCATAACATTCACTTGATTATTGTTCCCAAGAGTGACATTTAAAGTGACTAATTTATCCAAGCTAGAAAATAACTCTAGATTTATAGACATGCGATTGCTACAGCCAGAATCCAAATGCCAAATATCATTTGGACTCTCTTGAACCATATTGCATTCAACTGGTGATTTTGTAGAAATTGCTTCAGCAATCTTTGTGCATGCAATAAACATAGAATTTTTTGTAGAATTTTCTAGGGGATTTTGATTTTGTCTTCCTTGATCACGTTGTTTCTTCCTGCACTCAAAAGAGTAATGACCATACTTTTTGCAGTAATGACATTGAACATGTGACTTATCTTGTCTTTGACCAGCTAAATGATTATGAGAGTGTTCATTGTTATGTCCTCTTCCACCTTGATTTGTAGGACTGCTGCCACGTCCTCTAAATGTGTTTCTTCCTCTACCCCTAGGAGTGAATCTACCTTTACCTCTTCCACAACTTATTGAGCCTGAGATGAGAAAGCATTCCCAATGGAAGTGCGTGATCTGTTCAGCCTATATTCATGATTTATCAAAGATGCATGCAATTCATCCATTGTCATCTGGGTTAAATCCTTAGTTTCCTCTATAGCAACAACTAAAGGATAAAATTTAGTAGGCAAAACCCTTAACATTTTTTCAACTATTCTTGTCTCATCTATTGTTTCCCCATGTGATTTTATTTGATTCACAATCCCAACAGCACGTGTAAAAAATGATTCCATAGAATCAGAATTTTTCATACTTATGTTCTCAAAATCTCTTCTAAGTAATTGGAGTTTTGCAATTTTAGCTTTGTCCTTACCTTGATAGGTTGTTTGCAGTGTATCCCATGCCTCCTTTGCTTGTGTTTCTACTATAACTCTTGGTAGTATGCTTTCATGCATTGCTTGATGAATATAGAAAAGGGCTTTTCCATCCTTCTTTCTTTTCTCTTTCAAGAGATCTTTCTCTGCCTGTGTGAGTGCATTATAAACTACTTGGTCTGCTAGTTCTGCATAACCATTCTCAACTATCTCCCAGACATCTTGAGACCGAAATAGGGATTTCATGGTCAATGACCAATGCTCATAATTTTTGCCTATGAAAATAGGGTTTTGCAGACTAGACAAAGAAGCACTAGACATGGAAGTTGTGGAAGCCATTAATGGCTATCAAACATAAAATAAGTAGACCCAAAAAAGAGAGACTAGGGGTTTGAACCAATAGCTTTCTAATACTAGATGTGGGTAAAGGGGGTAGAGGATTTGATATTATAATAGAGCAGCAAATAGAAATTACAGCAGCAAAATAAACAATTGGAAATGTATATAAGTGTTGCTCATAACACAGATTTAAACACAACAAAAAATAGACACAATCAGATTTATATTTCATCTGGAAAATTACAGCAGAGCTTTAATGCTCTGTCTTCTTCCTTACACCTTACTACCTATTGCAGAGATACGCTGCTCTTCTTTATGTTTCTTGCATATTACCCAAAATGACAATCAAAACAACAATAAAACTAAAAGGCTACGATGGACAAAAAAGAGGATAAAATATTACTATTTTTACAACCCACAAAGTGTGTGAGAGTAAACAGGAAGTTAATGCATATTATTCCAAATCTCCTAAAATCTTCACAAAAAGCATTCTTATTAAATTGTCATTAATATTGATAAAGATGCTAAGCTGGAGAGGATAGGTATGATGAGAAAGTTAAGATTATATTTCTGATAGAATATGTACATTTGAAATCATTGAAAAACCACCAAAAACATATTTGAAATTTAGGTCCTAGGCCTAAGTGAGGACCCATTCGCCCTTGGGAAAATGGGTCCTAGGTCACTTACCTAGGACACACATTCTCCAATGTTAAGTGTTATGTTAAGGCATTGATGAATGTCAGGTTTCCTCTTCGAAAGTTGCAATTAATTAGTCTTAGATTTGAATTAAACGGGCCAATTAAGGAATAATAACCTCAATTAATTAATAAAGCCCTAGATTAGTGTGAAAGTGTAAAGGTACACCTTACAACACCACAAATAAGGCACATAAGTCCATTTTAATTAAAAGGCCCTAAAATTAATGTGAATATGTAAAATACATATTACAACACTAAATTAAGGCATAATTTAATCCTTTTATTTAATATAATTATTTCCCAAGTTAAGTGTGAAAAAGGGATACTTTTTCCTACACTATTTAATTTAGCCCCCACTTTAGTGAGAGGATGATCCCGTATCAAACTCACACTAAAGTAGACATTCAAGATACTTATGTATGCAACAATGACAAAGGTAATGGACATCATACACCATGAAGACCTAGGAAAATAAAAAGAGGGTGGATCAAGCTACGATCGTCCCAATGTGATGTGGAACACAACTGCTTGTCTAGGGAAGGTGTAGGATCAAGCTACGACTGTCCTAACATGATGTGGAACATAGTTGTTTGTCCTTCACGATCACAAGTAGAACTCGATGTCCATTATGCAAATGGCATGCATGCGTGCTCACTCTAGGCTAATGGAACCTCAGGCCGTCCATTAGGTGATCCTCTAGGGACACTTAGCTTGGTGAGAAAGTCATGCCTTTATGTCGGCTCTCATTATACTTACCATACTAAAGCTATCCCTCTGACAAATCTGATAGGGTGCCACACACGTTTCGGTTTTGAGCTTCACAAGGTTAACAAGTTGTATTATGCTAAACACTTATGAGAATTATATATGGTTTGTTCAAAGGGATCTTGCTTAGTTCGTGTAAGGTCTTCTTCTTAGGGATCATCATTCCTAATGTCTCCAAGAGAGGACGAGTCCAAGAATAAGAGAATTTCAACTTAGGGAATGTAGTGTGTCGCATCGCCACTAAGAGGAAATTCATACGTTAAGAAATATCACACTCTCAGAGGACACCAAACCCAATGACACCACCAAGAAAAGGATGCATCAAAAGAACTAAGAAAATCACACAAAGAATGCAGGGACACCAATGTATGCCCCCAATTTAAAGGAATTGCTAACACCATTGTTGTGAGCAATAACTTTAAAGTAGAAGAAGACATGAGAGCTTACTCAAAAATACCTATGCCACGTCATATGTTTCCAAATGAAGTTGCATCATGTATAGAGGAAGGGGTTGCCCCCAAAAACACATAAGGGGTGTGGGGTTAGTATAGCTTTGCTACAATGTTGTTATAGAGCTCGAAAATGTCATCATTCCCCAAATACTCTCATAATTGGAAGAATAACACATAGAGAGTGAAATCAAAGAAAAATATTTTGGGTCAACATGGAAGAGACCTAAATGTCTCGATGTCTTGTGTCATCCCCAAAAAAAAACACAAGACAAGCGAAAAGATAAATGTTTACGACATAGAGAAGAATGTAGGAACAAATAGAGAAATGCACATGAAGAGAGATACATCAAACGAAACAACACGGGGGATCACATTACACACATGCAATCACACAAAGAAACATGCAAAATAAAATAAAGCAAAATATTAGTAAGGCACGTGCGAGTCAACCTATACCAGGTCGTCCACATCTCAATCTTGTTCAATATATGTGGAAGGAGGACAACTAGCCAAAGGGACAATAGCAAGTGCCAAAACTAAGACAAGGCTATCTAATGCCCCCATTAAGTGCAGGACAAGGATGAGCCGAGATGAGTGATGAGAATGAGCTCCTTGTGATAAAGAGAATGATTTGCAATGAATGTTAAACATGCAATAGTGAGAATACTGGGATACTACAACTATTACATGGCAAGGAGAAAAGTGCATGCTTTAAGTAAAGATGGATCTATTAGGGATCTAAATTTCTCCAATATTCCCTTTAAAATATGGAAATTATCGGTGTGATGTCCAAAGAATCTATGATAAGAAAAATATGGTATATTTTGATAAGTTTGATATTCAGCTAGATTTTCAGGTTTAGGTGGCAATTCAATTAGTTTTTAATGCAGAAGGGTGTAAAAGATATTCTCAGTCTTGGAAATTTGTAATAGATCATAGGAAGTGGCAGGAGTGTCATACAACTTTTGCAGTTGAAGTCTTTGATGTGCATGTAGTTTTGGTTTCTTTTTCTTTGGTTTGATTACTATGTTGTCATCACTTTCTTCTTCAAACTGCAAACCCTTTCCTTTTCAAAAAAGGATGTGTTAGGAGTAGTAAAGTGCTCAAAATATGTGCTTTCTTTTCTCTTATGCATGGAAGATGTGTGGAAGGTGGTTGAGGGGGAGGAAAATTCTTATTAATGATATGGTCTACGACATAAAATATATTCCTAGTTCATGCTTAAGCATCATTCGTATGTTCCCTATGAGAGGAATGCCATTAGCAACAATAGGAGCGGTTCTCAAGAAGTTTTGCAAAACTTTTAATTCTTCATCTAGCCTCCTTATGTTTTCTTGCGAGACATGATCAACATCATGCACATTGTTTGTAGGAAGGGAAGTCATTGGAAATGAGATATGATGGCTATGATCCATAGAGGATTGATTATCAACACTATTAGTAAAAGAGTTAGAGAACCCAAGATCCACGACAAATTGTGTATTGTGAGATGACATGAGTCTCGAACTATGTCTCACAATAGTATTTCTAATAGGACACCAAGTTGTAAAGCTCATACAAGATTTCACAACCTTAGTGTACACACCCAAAATGGAAAGAGGGTAAAGTGCAATGCAATGACCTAGAATGCAATATGTAAATGCAATTTTAAGATTTTAAACAAGGTATTTTTTTCATTACACAATGCAAAAATCTAAAAATGATGTCTTGTAAATACAATTTTGAAATCACACAATGCAGTAAATTTATTAAATTAATTTCAATATGATCAATTTCACTTAACAAAAAATCTATAAACTGAAAACAACAAAATGAAATGCAGAAATAAATATTTTAATGCCCAAAAAATCAGGAAATGACCCTGATCAAGGACTCATTCACCTTAGGGCGAATGGGTCCTAGGTTAGGGTTTTTTTTTTTAAATTATAAATTTTTGAGATGATTCAATGATTTCTAGATTCTGATCAGTAAAAGAAAGTTATAGTTTGATTTTTCTATGAATGCAAGTACAAAATGTGATAAAATGACAAACTAGGAGACCTAATTTGATATGCAAATTTTTTTTTTCAATTTTCAAATACAATAAAGTATGATGTAATGCTATATAAATGATATGCAAAATGACTAATTTTTTTGTATTTTTTCAGATTTCAAAGAATGCAAAAATGCAATCCTAAAACCCTAAATGAAATGCAAAATAAATGCAAACTAGACACCCTAAATGAGACTTAATTCAATGAAATGAAATACAAATGAATGCAAGATCTAAATCTAGGATGTAAATGGACTCCAAAATTAGAAAATTGCAATGATCAAGCTTAGGTTTACCAAAATGAAACATATAACAATAGGGTTTTATCTAAATGAAATGACGGAAATGGGGTTTGTGATGGACCTATTTCTCTTATTTCATTAGGAAATGAGATCCAACAATGAAATGACTGTCAACCAAAAGGTGAGTCAAATCAAGGTATGAATCTGCAAATTTCCATTTTATTCAAGGACGGGGGTATGATTCAAACAACACTTTGGGGAGAAATATTAAAAATAGAAAAACAACTCCAAATTGTGATCTATAAAGTGCATCTAGAAGATTAAACTCATTTATGATGGAACCAATAGTCAAATTACAGATCTGAGAATGGGAAAGTGAAGTGTACAAGTCAGCAAAAGTGCCTTTTTGAAGCTTAATGAGGACTCATTCGCCCTATTGTGAATGGGTCCTAGCTAGGGCTCCTAAAAATTAGTTTTTGGGTTTTTTTTGTTGTGTTTGCACTCCTAGATTCTCAAAGCTCATAGCCAAAAAGTCAGAAATAAATTCTATAGGTCAATTTATGTGAATTTTCAAGACTGATGACAACTTTGACCACTTTGCAATTTTTGTTCTTCAATAGATCTTTCACCTAAAATCTACAATGACACATCAAGATGGAAAATGTTGCTTATTAGGTGAATGGGGGTTTTCCTTGGTCAAACCCCATTTTGGTAATTAAACCTTGAAATGAAATGAAATAGCATGAAGAAATGATGAATGAAAAAGTAATGTCACAACTCACCAAACCTTATTTGAACCTTGGAATATGGATCTCCAACTTGCATGAAATGGTTTCAATGGATGTGGACCTTGATTTTGAAACTTGATTTGAAATAATGCCTTTGAATGCTTGAATGGATCTTGAAAACTACATCAACATATTAGCTCAAATAACATGCATGATACAAGGAAGCTGACATGATAATAGGATCTTGAATGTTGCAATAATATTCCTCAAATATGCCCTTGAATGCCTTGAAAAATCTCTTGAAATGCTCTTGATAATGCTCACTTGAATGCTCTACGTGCTCATGAATATTTTTTAGGTGAAACATAGTGAAATGACCTCTTATTTATACATATGTTAACATTAATTCCCAAAATTTAAATAACACAAGTTGACATGTGAATACACATTTGAAATCATTGAAAAACCGCCAAAAACATATTTGAAATTTAGGTCCTAGGCCTAAGTGAGTGTGTCGCAAAAAAATGTGTCCTTGACATTTTCCACTCATTTGGGCCTTTCCTATGGATTTTTCCCTGATTTTGCCTAGATTTAATGTTGTAATGTGGCCAACACATTCACATTAAGCCTTGAATGCTTGTAAATTAGCAAAAACCTAATGATGTCTTATAAAGGTGTTGTGAAGTGTTGTAACCCACTTTCACACTTTTCTAGGACTGCACTATTATAATTCACCTAAATGACCTCTTACCAAGCCTTATTTCAAAGTGTTTTAAGGTGTTGTAACAAAATCTCACACTTTCCTAGGCTTGTCATCAATAAATTGACCCTTTCTTATGTTAAAATGACCCCTTAATGCACTTATAGGCCTTACTTAAGTGTGTTTCGAAAGACAATCTCGTTAAACAAAATTAATGTCACACTTTAATTCCCGACAAATAGGAAATTTTCCCTAGTGGTACCAAGTCGACACCTTGGGTGACTTAGTCCAATCAGGCTTAAAAATCAAAATTATTTTAATATTTTGGCAGGATATTGTCTTCTAAACCCTAAGGTCGGCCTGTGATGAGGTATTTTCAGGAAATTAGGACATATCATGTATAAATAAAGGGTTTTCTCCTCATTTTCACCTCTCCTCATTCTCTCATGATCAAACAATCTATCTTCCTCAACAATTCAAGCATTCAAGCACTCTAAGCACTTCAAGCATCAATCTATTGGAGTTGATTACTTGCATATCTTCAGACTTCTTCATCAAGGGTTTGGTGAGTTGTTGTACTTACATGTTGTTCAATCATATTTCCCTTTATATTTCATTTCATTATCTAGGGTTTGATTACCAAAATGGGGTTTGACTAAGGAAAATCCCTATTCTCTAACCCTAACCCTTTTTCCCCTCTTTGCATGTGTGTTTTGCAGGTTTTGCATGTAGATTTGTCAAAGAGTAAGGTGCTAAAAGGTGTCAAATTTCCATCAACATCATTCAAAGTCAACAAACCCTAAAAAGAGCTTGAAAACAACTTATCGGTTAACATCTGAAGATTCGGATCCAAATTTCTGTCAGAAATAGGAGTACAAGTTGATAGCTATAGATTCCAGTCTCGAGATTCTCGAAAGTTACAAGTGAACTAAGTCACCATCATTGAAAAATTAGTCCCACTGCTAGGCTTGAAAAGTGATCTCTGTAGTTTTGGACACCCATTTCCTCAAAACTTGTTCCAGAAAAGTCTCCCCAAAACAAGACTAAGTCTCCCAGCTTGGCGTAAGTGTCCCAATGGCCTTCAATAGAAAAATATGGAAGATTCCAAAACTCCTCTTCATCACACTACAGTTTCCAGGTGCACCCCTTCTATTGCATTAAGTTTCGTTATAGTTTGCTTGCATTTTAGGTCATTCTTAGGTCATTTTACATAATGTTTTCAATACTTTTGCATTTCATTAGTTTGCATTCAATAGTTAGTTTCATTTATTAGATTTTTGCATTTAGATACATTTCAATCACACACATTTCAAATACATTATCGCTAATCTTGAATGAACCCTCAGATTTTGGGTGTGAAAGAACTCTCTCCTTTTAGGTGAAAACCCTAGAAGTGCTAGAGAACTTCTTTTCCCCTTAAAATTTTGTGATTCAATGAGGACCCATTCACCCTTGGGTGAATGGGTCCTAGGTCACTTACCTAGAACACACATTCTCCAATGTTAAGTGTTATGTTAAGGCATTGATGAATGTTGGGTTTCCTCTTCAGAAATTGTAATTAATTAGGCTTGGATTTGAATTAAATGGGTCAATTAAGGCATAATTAACCTCAATTAATTAATAAAGCCCTAGATTAGTGTGAAAGTGTAAAGGTACACCTTACAATACCATAAATAAGGCACAATTAAGTCCATTTTAATTAAAAGGCCCTAAACTTAATGTGAATATGTAAAATGCATATTACAACACTAAATTAAGGCATAATTTAATCCATTTATTTAATATTATTTCCCAAATTAAGTGTGAAAAGGGATACCTTTTCCTACACTACAACATGTAATATTATAATACAATAATCCATAATTGTCTCCAATTATATCTATACTAATCTATGCTTATTTGCATGCATCTTATTGGTTTAACGTAGATCACACTTAAGGAAAGTTTTTTTTACATTTAAGTATAAATACATATAAACATTGTGTCTAATGTAGTATATCTCTTAGAAATTATAAAATATGGAAGACAATCACAATAGAAGTATAATAGTGAATGTACATATTCATGACAATTCCCATTTACTTTTGGGCCTATTTTGATAGATTCTCTTAATATAATTGCATAGCAACATGTGGCACACTTTTGTATCAATTATGACTCCTTCCCCAATTGCTATCCATTATCATTCACTCTCATCCATATGCAATTCTATACTTTTGGGCTTATTCAAGACATAATGAGTAAGTATTAATGAAGTTTTAGCTAAAAATGTTATTGTTTGTGTTATTTTTTAAAATTTTGTGAGGTTCAAAAATTTTAGTTTTTGACTAAAAAAGCATGGTTAGGGCTATGATCCCATACACAACATTAGTTCAAAGTATAAACATAACTAGGCCTATCCTCCAAATGAGAAACAACACAAAATTAAAATCAATAGTTCAAACCATAACCAAGCCTACATGCCAACTGAGAAAAAATACTTAAACATGAAACAGTCTAGCACTAAAAGTCCAGAAATAGATTTAAAAAAAAGAATGAGATGGAACGCAGGCCTACTAGAGATAGGAACGTAGGCCCCAAAATAGGAAACAACAAGAAACCAAACTAATCATTTTGATAACTAATTAAATTCTATTCCTTTTTCAATTGTTCCAGATTATTTTTCCACGAGTCCTCTCCTTCGCTAGCATTATCCTTAATTGGCATGTCCACATCCTGAGTGGCTTCCATTTTATGTTTCATTTTCCTTACCTTTGACAACCTAGACACCATACCAAAAATTTCCCTGTTCATAATATCATGGGTAATAAAGATCAAACTATTAAAGGTATTATCCATCCTGTTTACTTTTTCCTGTAGAGAATTGATCTGGAACTTATAATTTTGAAGGGTTCTATCCTCCAGCTCCCCTTCATCCTTAGAGCTTACCATTACCTTCAACTTCTCTTTTTCATGGCCCTTTCCCATATGTTTGACATCCTCCTCATCTTCCTTAGAGTCATTAACCTCTTCTTGCTCATTAAAATTCTCTTTTGGCTCCTCTTCCATACTAGTCATATCATCACTCGGGTCCTCCCCTAACACCACTTCCAATTATTTTTGGCTTAGGTCTAAAGGATCTTCTTTTGTTGGGATATATTCTTCATTGGATGACTCCTCCTCTTGTTCTTCAAAAGAAATCATTTTTCCTTTAACATTCTGACTTGCTAGTTTATCTGACCTCCTTTCTGCTAAATACCACTACTAAAATATTCAACCAGTCCTTCCTCCCCTTCATTTGGAATTTCAATACTAACCTTCTTAATAGTCTTAAAATCATCTGGCTCCTGGACTTTACGTTTAGACCTAAAGACTTTAACCAAAGATTTAGTAGCTTGATAGGGGGCAAGATTGTTCGTCCCCAACAATGGGGTTTTTAGAAGTAGAGGGCTTAGCATGGGGTTTCTTAAATTGAGAGGGATGGGTAGACTTAACTATTTCCTCAGAAAATTCAAGCACATCATCATTATCAGGGGAAGCATCCTTAAATAGAGCAACAGGATTCTAGGTGCCCAATTTTGACTTCTTTCTAGTGCTAGGGTTATAATGGAGCAAACTAGGATGCTTGTTTAGGGGTTCAATTTGTAAAGGCCTCACAAAGTTCATGGGGCCTAGAAGAGGGGTAAGGGAAAAGATGTAATTGTAGTGTCTTAGAATCAAGCCCTGATGCAATGGCGGATAAGTCCCTTTAGCCTTGCATTGTTATAGTGAAGAGAGCAAGAGAAAGGGAATGTTGATTTTCTCCTTTTTCCTAATATGATTTAAAAATGGGAAATGGTAGCCATGAATAGTAGTGTATCTACCCTCTAATGTAAAGTATTTCATAATGTGGATGCTTACCAGGCCATAAGGCAACAATTTAAGTTTCTCGCGGTCATAACCATTCTAACACCTTTTTAGTTTCTCATCCCCTTCTAGAAAGCTAGCAGTGAAACATTGATAATTTCCATTACTAACTTTGTAAACCTTTAATCCTCGACACTCCAAGCCCATTGCTTTAGCAATTAACTTTGGGGTAATCTCAAATCTTATGCTCCCTATCTTAACTTTGGGGTAATATTATACACCCCATTTTACTCCTATGTCATGCTTATGCTTACATTGTATATATTTCCTCCTCTATGCCTCTTTCCCAATATATTACCTCTATCCCTCATATTAATCATATTTACATATGTACCTACACTAGTAAACCAAACCTTCTCCTAATACTATTCAGTCCTCCACCCTAAATGCATTATGTAAAAATTAGATCGAGAAGAGAGAAAATTCATGACTAAATAAACATGAGAATGGAAAATATAACGTTGCTAGACATACACTATTATTGTATGAGATTTTTATACATTCATTACCTATGAGTATTATGACACTTATATTTGAAATTTATGATTGAAATGGTGGCCTTGAGACACACTTGAGATCTTTTATTGTAGCATGTGTAGATTTATATTATGAGGATATACTATTGGCTAATATAATTCCAAGGAATCTAAATGATAATGTCATTGAGTGGTTCTTTTCATTACCTTATAGGTCTATTAAAATATAAATGATGATTTTATCAAAGTATTTTTGAAACATTTTTAAGTCATTATGAGCCTAAAATTTACTGTTTCTGACCTATTTGAATATTCCCAAGGACCAAATGCACATATTAATGATTATGCCACAAGATTATAGTCTTTATGCCTTAAATTACTTACTTATGTGACCTATATTTCATAATATATTTATTGAGGTATTACTCAAACCAATTTTAAATAATGTTTATCTCAATAGGTTTGCATCTTTTTTTGGATCTTTGTGAACATGTGAATTTTTTTGAATCCATGTTATTAGAAATTTTTTCTTTAAATATAGGTCATAAACTCCAAATGCTTCATCATATCCTTTGAAATATCAAAATTCAAAGAAAAATTGAAAGGGAAATGATATAATGGAATTTTTTTATCAACTAGTTAGTTACTTTTACATCTCCATATTTTAATAAAAAATATCCCAAAAATTTTACAATGTTAAATGAATAAGGTTGGATGATGTGTTAAAAAGTTAATTGAATGATAATTTAATTAATTTTCTTCCTATCGATTCATTGGATCACAATAAATCACCTCCTAAAAGTTATAATGATCAAGCATTTTTCAACTTCCGAAATTTAAAATAGTATACTTTACAACTATATATGGTTCTAAATAATAAAGTAAAATATCTCATAGATAAAAACATGATCCATGCAGAAGTTTTTGATTAAGGGTAAAGCAAGTTTTGATGGGGCCCTAAAACCCAGTGCAAACAGTTTTGAAGGGTTCCACAACCCTATACAAGGCAAGAAAGTTGCAAAGAGAAAAAAAGCAGCAAATCATCGATAGCCAAACAACAACAGCCATCAGAGATCAACAAGAAAACTCAAGATGCAAAAAACTAACAAGTAACGAAGGGACCTTAAACCCAAAAAACTAGGTTTTGATGGTAGTAACCACCTGAAATAGTTAGGAAACAATGCAGCCATGATACAACAAAAGATCTGCTCAGTAACAACAACACTGAGCCCATCAAATCTAAACTCCCCACCTCAATAGGGAAGCTAGAGAGAACAATAAAACATTAATAACCATCCACCTCCTTGCTGCTCCATCCCACTTGAAAATCCAACCCAATCTCCTCCTCAACAGGAGAGGGCTCCCCTCTAATGGAGAGGAAGAAATAGAAAGCCTTACCACCAAAGCCAACACTCTCCTACACACACGAGTTCCACCTCAATAGAAAAAAGCAATAAATAAAAGAAAAAATTTCCAAGTCTATAGCAACCAACTCTACCTCAAAAGGAGAGGTCTCCACCTCAAGAGGAATAGTCTTTACCTCCATAGACGACACCATCTGTAGAACCTGAAAGAAAGAAAGAACTTTAATAGAAATTACAGTTACATCCTCCTTTGGCAAGGTAAGATACTAGAGCTTGAAAGAAGATACAACCATCAACATTAAACACAACCAAGTTTGAGCCTTCGAAATAAACCTTTGTAATAGCTCAACCACAACAACATACCCCTTAAACAAAATGAACAATTGGGTCAAAAGATAGAACAAAGAGTTCAACCCAGCCAACAACCAACAACCTCTACCATGGAAAAATTCCACCACCAACCAACCAAGAACCAAGGTCTTCGATAATATACTGGTAGCCACCAAAAAAACACAAGCAACCATCAGCAACAGGTTTGCACTAGCCATCTACATGTCCTCAACACCAAAGAAAAATCCATAAAAATAAGCTGACCCCACCAATGGGTACCCTCCAAACCAACAACAAATTGCCTCACCTTCGCTAGAGAAAAGGAAGTAGCTACAAAAAAAACCATCCCATGAGCCCACAACACCATCAACATCTTCATTGTCATCAGCTTTAGAGGCATCCTCTGAAACACCTAAACAAACAGCCAAAAAAACATGAGGAAGCCAACTAGCAACATCATCCACACATCCAACCAAAACCTAGCCACACAGAGAACCCAACAACCAGTCATTGGCAAAGTAGTCGAAATATAATAGCTTGGAATCCATGAAATACAACAAAGAGATCCCAAGATGGCAAGGGGAAACCAAGCAGAGAAGATACAAGGAAAAAGCCAGAACAAGAAGCACACCACCCACCCCAACACATCGGTCAGAGCTAAAAATAGACCATTCCAAAGACAAAACCCCGACAAGGGACCCAAATCACACACCAAAAAGGATTTCTTGCAGCCCAAAAGCAACCCAAGTAGCCAACAAAACCTGAGGAAGAAAACTAGCAGCATCAATGCAACCAGCCGCAACCCAACACCACAAAGAACCTAGTAGCCAACCAGAGATAAAGTAGTTGAAAACCCACAGATTTCCATCTACGTCAAGCAATAGAGAGAGCCTAGGGGGAAAGGGGGAACAATGCAGAGAAAAAATAGTGAAAAGGTCGACACAAGAAGCACACCATCCACCCCAACACATCGGTCAGAGCTAAAGATATACCAATCCACGAACAAAACTATCATAAAGGGCCCAAATAACCCACCAACAAGGGTAACCCGCAGCCCAAAAGAAACACAAGCAACCACCAAAATGTGAGGAATCCAAACAACAATCCCACCCATGAAACTAGCCACAACCCAGCAACATAGAAAACACAAAAGCTAGCCAATGTCAAAGCAATTGAAACCAATAAGCCAACAAGTTGCATCGAGTAAGAAAAAAATCCTAGGAGGGCAAGGGGAAACAAAGCAGAGAAGAGTCAGGGACAAGGACAAAACAAGAAGCACACCATCCACCCCAACAAGCCAGTCAGAGCTAAAGAAAGACCATTCCACTGACAAAACCCTCACAAGGGTCCCAAAGCACACACCAAGGCTTTCTCGCAACCCAAAAGTAGCATAAGTAGCCAACAAAAAGTGGAGAAGCAAACCAACATCACTAGCTGCAACCCAGCAACAAAGAGACCCCAACTGCCTACCGACGACAAAGCAACTGAAAACTAGAAGCCAGCCATTCGCGTCATCATTATCAAGTTCAAACTCACCAACTCCATCTCCCTTCGAAGAATTCAAACCCCCACTCCCACCACTCTTCCCGCTCTCCATAGTTCTCCCCCAGTGATTAGATTTTTGAATGTGCATGATCCATGCATAAATTACAATGATAATGAAAATCCTTTATTTGCACTTGCAAATAGATATTCGGGATTTTATACTAATCCATTTCCTAATCATACAATGATATTGATGCACATAATAGGATGGTACATGAAGATAATGATATTATGAATGATTGTAATTTGAATCTAAAGATGTATCACATTTACATTCTTTTATTGGAGTGATTGAAACTAAGACTGTATCTTCTTCTTATTCTAAATGAGGAGATCCCACAAAATAGCCATAATGGCCTATTGCATATTTTTGGGAGAATAGAAGATACATTCATTAATGATATACTTATAGATCCTAGTAAGCAATACAACATATGTATGGAATATTTTGAGTTAGAAAATTATATAGAACTAGCATATTACAAACATTTAAGAGAATCATCAAAGATGCCTAATTTAGGGTATTGATCTATAATTTGAGTTGTTCCATGGCACTTCCAATAATAGTTCAACCTAAGGAAATACTTTTCTTATGGAAGGTTACAAAAACTTCTAATATGTTTTCTATTTGTTTGGAAAACCTTTGTTGGAATAGTTGGGAGTTGTCCCTTTGGTTGTACATATATATGCCATTTTTCATGAAAATAGAACTATCTAGATTAATAAAGATTCTTATCAATATCTTGCATAGTTGAACCATTTTACTTTAGAAACTATCAAATAATCTCTAAATGGAAGTGACAGAGATCTTTATGTTTTATATCAAATCAAAATTTTCATACAAAACTTGTAGGCTAACTTTCACTTCTTGTCTATGTCAAGTTTTTATCTCTAAACACACTTCTATTTAACAAATCTTGAAAATTCATCTACACCATTTTCACTATCTAGAAAGGAAAAATATTTCCTATAGCTCTATTCATTACCTATTCCTTCATAACCTCTACCTCTTTTAATATCATGATATCCTTATTAACAATATTTTACATCACCTTCTTCTCTAGAGCTATTAATTCTAAATTCCATGCACTAGTAACCCTCATAACATTTCTAAGTTCCCCTACAATTGGATTCTCTTTTTTGTAGCCTAAACATATTACATGAGAGTATAACTATAGATGATGAGTCAATGAGGTCTACAAAATATTTAAATTACATATTTAAGGTGTGATTATCTATATTTTATATCCTATTTGGTGGCCTTCTCCTTGTCCATCTTTTGAATAATTCAATCAATTCAAAATTTTGTAGTTTTCTCATCTCTTCCCTTAATTGTTTATCCAAAGAAATTGTTATCAATAAAAATAAGAGAGCTACATTTCTATATATAACAAGTCTAATAAAAAATATTATAAAATAGAAAACTATAATTTTGAGCTATAGAATAGAAAAACTTAATTTATGAGATGTTGAGGTCATTTCCCCCTAAACTCTTCTAGATCATATTGCATTATTTATTGTGTGTACTTGATATGTAGATCTCTTCAATATCTATAGTTTAAAATAAGGTCCACACAAATTCCTAAATCAAAATTTATGGCCTTTGAAAGTTGGGCCTTCATATTGTAAATATAAGAACATGTATCTATGAGTTGTAAGAGAAATTACACTTGTTAAAATAACTTATTATTCATGTTATGAAATTTCATAAGGAATATTGAAATAGATATAATGGAGCCAAAATGGAGTGCCCATATTGTGAGTGGATTATGAAAAATTTATTTAGGGTCTAAGGAATATACATTATTCTCATGTTATGGACTCATCTTGGGATTTAGGTGCTAAATTTTTAGCTATGAATTTGGGTGCCATATTTTTTAGAGTTTGAGGTAATAATTCTACAATTACCATTTTATGGTTTTATAATATTGCTTCTTCAATTTATTGGGTAATTGAGATGGAGATTTATATAGTGAGTTTTATAGGTATTTTTATTCTACTAAAATTACTCCAAATTTCTTGTTGGTTTATATTCATGTAAAAACTTAATCTCTACAAGTGTATAATAACCAATGATTACTATAAAAAAAAATTGAAGTGATATTTTTCTCTTGAAAGGGTTTTCCCCACATAAATGACTATGTTTTTGATAACAGAAGCAGGGGAAAGGGCCCCTAAACCCAACCAAAAAATGAAACCAAGCCTACTGGCCAGCAGAACTACCTCTGCAAAACAACAGGGGCAAAAAAAAAGACCAACACCCTACAACAGAATCGCCACCCAACCAACATGAAACAACAAGGACCAAAACCAACCATCAATAGATGACCAAAAATATAGAGCCTAGACCTAAAAGTTGAGGGGATTGCAAGCCCAGAGAGTACCAAAGCCCAAAAACCAAAAAAGAGACACTAAAGACCCAAATTAATTTTTGGGATTTCAAATTAGGTTCCATTCTTCAACCAATTGCTCCATGTCCTCGTTGTATTGCTCCATTGTACCAGTAGTTCTCTCATCTAGTTGCACCTCCTCAGCTTAAGAGAGGCTCATATTTTTGTGGCCTTTCCTTACCTTGGTCGCACCATTCATAGTGCCAAAAATAGCCCTCTACATGATTCCTATTGTAATAGACGTTAACTTATTGAAAGCCTTGTCCATCTTGTCCACTTTATCCTATAGCTCCCAAAATTAAGTGAGATAGAAATCAAAGGGCCTATCTTTATCCTGCACATCCTTTTCCAAGTTTTCCATGTCCTACTCTTCCACATCTTTCATAACTTTCATAACCTCCACCAAAGTGGAAAAATGCAAATGTGGAAAATGGCGATGGTAGGTGTTTTTTTTCTACCTTTAAAGAATGCTTTTGTAAAGGATCAGGTGGAACTTGATTATTTCTCTGATTTCCTTGTAGGGGCTTCCCATTATTCCAGTTAGTATTGTAGGGATAGTCCTGCAACCTGGGGGGCCTTTCATTTCTTTGAAAATGAGGCTTGTCATTTTTTGCTTGCTTTTGTAGCAGGGTAAGGACTTGATCTATCTTCTCATCAGAAGTTGTGGGTTTACTAACCTTCTCGGTTTGATTCCTTGTGTCTTTAGGAGCGTTGGGATCCTCTTTTCTCCCCACTTTACCAGAAGCTCTTCTATTATTTTCAATATTCATCGCCATCTTATATGCCTGCCTCAAATTCTGAGGGTCTTTATCTCTCAATAAATAACACATTTTAGCATCATAGGCATTACAATAAATGACTAAACATGCACTTTCATTAGGCCTTAAGTATGTAGGAACTCTTGTCATAGCTTTCTGGAAACGAGCATTAAACTCAGTAACTAGTTCATTATGCCCCTTGGTAATATTATTGAAATCATTCAATTTAAATCTTGGTTCAATCTAATCCCCATACTGTTTCCTGAAAACTCTGCAAAAATCATCTCTAGAATCAATACTAGCATTAGGTAACCCTCTATACCAATCTCTAGCATCTTCGACCAATGATTGCATAAAGTATTTCATTGCTACATCATCATCCCATAACTCAAAATCTTCAACAAAACGTTGAAAAGCTTTTAAATGGTCTTCCCCACTAAAAGCATTATTACTAGTGAATTTTGGGAGATGTTTTCGTGCATTATCTGGGACTAGATTTGGGTACCCCCGAATATTACCAAAACACAGTTGTTTGTATTGATCAACCTGGGGTGTTCGTCCACCACATCCATTTCTGGAGGTGCTTTGTTGCTCAATATCTTTCTTATCATCCCCCCCTTTATCCTTCTCGCTACTACCCTGCTTTCTAGCCTTGCCAGTGCTTCCCTCTTCATTCTCCTCAATTTCTTTTTCAAATTTATTAAACCCTTCACGTTCATCTTCCTCTGAGTCTTCAACCACCTATTGGTCATTACCATCCATCTCTTCATCCTCATCACTACTAGCAGGGTCCTCAAAGAGGTCAACCCCCAAAACCACAAACAGATCCTTTTTCCTCACATTAATGGTGGCTAGAGCCTCTTCTTTTGGGTCATCACCAGGTTCTTCGAAGCTAATTTTTTACCCTTGTTCGATTGGCCCGCAAGCCTTGCCGACCTTCTTTCCCCCTTTCCACTGCTAGAATCGTTTGTTTTGCCTTGTTCTTCTTCATCTCTAATCTCAATAGTTACTTTTTTAGCAGTTTTGGGTTCAACACTGTCAAAACCCTTTCTCTTAGCTCCTAAGGGGTTCCTCAGAGGGTTAGAGCTTCTCTCATTCCCTTTCATATTTTGAATAGTAGGGTCCCCTTTGGTAAGGAGACATTTAATGGAGGATTATTTCATAACAGAGGGAACAAGAGTTTTTTTGGGAGGTCTAACAGAGGAAGTGCCCTCATCAAGAGTATTGACTTGAGAAGGATAGGGGACGAGATTCAGTAGATTCACTTTGGTGACATTAGCATTGGGATTATTAGTAGGGCTTGACAGGGGAGTGATAGCTAAGGCATAATTATAGAGGCACTGAATCAAACCCTGGTGAAGGGGAGGTGAAGCTCCCTTCACTTTGCATTGTTTGAGGGAAGATAATAGAAAGAAAGGAATATTAATTTTTTCATTTCTATGAATATGGAAAGGAAAGGGAAAGTGGTACATATATTATTTTTGTGTTTATTTCCTCCTAATTGTATGATTAGTCTCATTTTTACAGATCTTGCTCTTATACATTAGTCTAGGAATCATATACCACACCTCTGATTCCTTTCAAGGGATGGAAAATATATCTGTGAAGTAAAAACTAAGACACAAGAGTTAGGTAGAAGCTCTATAATATTTTATTTTATTTATCATTAGAATTTTTTTACCTCTCCATTTTAAAAAAAAAATTGATATTAACTTGTGATTTTGAATTCCTAAATTATACATTTAAAAAAGTTAAATGATATTAAGTGTGAATAAATTCTTAGATTGTACTTTCTAGATTTTAAAATAATTTTGTATCTTAAATAATTTAAATCCAATTAATATACCAATTAGTATTTATAATCTTTAATAATAATATTTCATAATACTTCTTATTTTTAATTGATGGTATTTAAATAAATCTATAATTAGAGATTAATTAATAAAAAAATTAACTATACTTAGGTATGATAAAGTGTATAAATTGATATTATATTAAGAAATTAAATATATAGAAATAGGGGTTCAAAGTTTTTGGAATAATGAAATTAGAATTGATGGTAATGTAGATTCCATTTACTTGTGTACCAAAAATAATTTGAATATGGTGATTATTTAAAATTCTATAGGGATTGGATAGATAAAAGGCTAAAAATAATGATAGTTTCTGAAAATGTCGAAAACTTCAACATTGTTGAAGGTTAATCCCCTTTCCCATGCTGCTTAAGTGTATTTTTCACTTAAAATTAAGCATTAAGTGTCCCCATGAATTTTTTTATTTATGGGAATAAGATAATTTGGAATCTTTTTCTATTTTCTTGAAACATAATAGGTTGTGCAAAAATTGGAGGCTGAAAATAAGCAGCTCCTTCAAATGGAAAAAAAATGCCATGTGACTCCACAAATTACTTTGGCTCCTTTTTTATATTTAAGCAAAAAAATAAATAGTCATAGAACCACCAGCTCCACAAAATACTCCTTAAAATGTTAAGCAGTGGTTGCTAGCCAAAATAAGCTAAGGGTGGGGTCTCATGGAGGCATTTCAGGATCTATTTTTAAGGCGCAGGAGGTCTCATGAAGTTAAAAAAAAATTGTCCTAGGATTAATTGGAATCTTTTCCTGAAGAATAGCAGCTCCTACAGTTTAGGGTTGTAGATTTGAGGGGGTGAAAATAGCGTGGGGCTAGAGATTGCTCCTACAGTTTAGGATTTTTATTTATCATTTGTCAATCAATTCAAATTTTAGATTCCCACCAGAATAAAATTGAAAGAAAAATGATATATGTTTATTTGTTTTTATCTATAATTTTTTATCTTTGTTTTTGTCTTGTTTCTAACCCTAGTATGAGCTCCCATGCCTCACAAAATCACACAACAGATAAAAACTAGTAGCTGCAGCTCCCTAGACATCTGTCCATCATCCCGGGCAGTAGCAATCTTCCTCTAAAACTCACGATCTATGTGTACTTAGACAATCAGCAACTTAAACCTCTGTTTATACTACCATGCCTTTTTAAATTGACAAATGCTACTATGTAAAAAAAATTGAGATGATATTTTAAACTGAACTGCCTTATTAAATTCATGGGGTCACCAGCTTTAAAATCTTCCTAAAAATTCTCAGCAGCACCCGCTGAAATTTTTCAGGAAACCCCCCTCCACGGGACCCCACCTTAAGCACCAGCATGAAAACCTGCCCTAACTTCCCTAAGGTTTCTATGTAGGATGTTGGAACGAATGGCACTGGCTCCCCTGTGGCCACCATGGGACCGAGGTTTGCAATACGAAGGTTGTATATGGTCTAGGATCACGGTCTGTAGCTAGGGTTTCATTGCGAGCTTAGATGCATCTTTCGATGTGGCTTCCATTGGAGCCACTATGGAGGGATATTTTGGTGTGCCGACAGTCAAAGCTAAGGGCGAGCAAGGTTCCAAAGGCTTTCCTGGTGTTACGGATTCCAATGCCATGTTTGAAACCAATGCTTCTTATGACAGTTTGGGAGACACGGTGTCACCTTTTCCTCCTTTAGACATTCCATCTCTGCTAGACAGTGGAGGAAATACTAATGGATTCGGGCATGTAGGGCTAGGTTCCACACCGGCGAAGGATAAAATGAAATTTGATGAGGCGTTGGGTGTTTTACCTCCGGGGCAAGGGTCGACAAAAAACAAAAGCCTCATTTGTGGAGGCGGTGAAGACTGGTTTTTTCTCCCCACTAGGATCAATGCAAAAACCAAAGATTCTCACGGGAAATAGACGAATTTCTCAATTCTCCGGTAAACCCTTCTCTCCGAATTTTGATGTTACTTTGACAAAGGAGCTGCACGAAAATAAAGAATTTTTTGCAGAGTATTGTTTAATTGGAAGGTTCAACAATCTTTGGCCCAGCCTTTCAGATCTTCATGACTGGATATCAAAATCTTGGCTTCCTCTTATGGATGGAAATCTGGAAATTTACCCTAGCGCAAGTGGTTTCTTCACTGTGGTTTTCGATTATAAGAGGGACAAAAACTCCATTCTCAATCATGTTTAGCTATGGGATGAGAGCTTTTTGCAGTTGAAATCTTGGCATCCAGATTTTGACTTGTCAATTGAATCATTTTTAGTTTTACTGATCTAGTTTTGTCTTCCAAATCTCCCCCTTCACTACTGGTTCGAATCATGTTTTTCAGCAATTGGGAACTTTTGGGAAACTTTGTAGTCACAAACAACTCCAAAAATTTTACCCATACAACTTATGCCAGGATTTTAGTGGAATTGGACATCTCCAAGGGTCTTCATGCAGAAATTATCTTAAGAGCTAATGGTTTAAGTTGGAAACAATCTTTGGATTGCGAAGGTATAATTTTTAGGTGTAGGAGATGTTATCAAATCAGGCATATTGCAGTAGAATGCACAACAGTTAAGTTTCAATCAAATCGGAAGGCTTCTTGGTGGAAAGATTCTTCCCCCAAGCATTATTCTATGGTGAATTCTCCCAAGAAAAATATCTCCTCTTCAAATTTGGATCCCAAGAAGCATGAAGACTCTCCAAAGAATGTCACCAGTAGGATGAATGAAGAGAATATTGATGTGTTTCCTTCAGAACTAAAGAGTGAATAAAATGTGCCTCATTCAAGCGACTCTTCTTATTTAGATTGTGATGTAGGCAGCAAAGCTTTGGATAATGCTGCTCCTTTAGCTAAACAAACTACAGGTTATACAATATCTAAAGCTCCACCTCAAGATCTTAAGGATTCTTATGCTGGGGATGGAGAAAATGAATGGAAAACAATACGGAAAAAGAAAAGGAATGCCAACAAATGTGCGAATGTTGACAATAGTTTGCAGCAACGATCCCATACCAATTCTAGTTCAGAAGAACAAAAAAAATGAGGGTGGTAATAAAAGGAATGCAGTGCAGGGAAAAGAAAATAACATCCTCAAAATGGAGGAAATAGAGAAGAAAGTGCTGGCGATCAGACTTTGAAACTGCAAACAGATTTGTAGGTTCTGCATTTGTTTAAATGTCCATGTGTTGGTAGGCTTTATAGTTTGCAATCCACAACATTGTTTAATCTGTTGTAGGTTTGGTTCCTATAGTGATATCGGGAACAAGTAGGTTGAGAGCTAAAATGATCTTGCATGGTCATGGCTGAATAAATTAGATGTAATTTTAAATCTATGGGGAGGAAATCTCTTAGATGTGATTTCTACTGGTTAGGGCCAGGTTAAATTTTCGCAACAATATTAAACTCACCTCTTACGTACCAAAAAAAAATTCTATAAGAGATTGCAATTAATTATGATAAATGAATCAATTCCTCATCATACATATCTATTTTATAAACCACAAATCTAATATGACAGAGAGTAGACTTCCTCTCTACTTCATTGGATTCCCCACTCTTTGAAGACTATTAAAAACTCGCGATATTTAAAAATACCTTGAAAAATTTATCAAATCATAAAGGCTATGTTCTTGTAGGTCAACCCCTTGACTAGATTAGCTTTATAATCACAACAAATATTAGTAGACAATAAGCAAACATGTATGAGATAACATAAAATTCTCATTCCTTTTAAAACTTCATATCAAAATGTTCCTAATTACCCGTTGTAAATGAAAATGATTATTCAATAATGACGTAATGTGTTTAAATACTAAGATATAATGAATCATCTTACATGTGTGTACCAATTCATTGTCCAATATATATAAGGAAAGGGTGGGAGTTTGTCATTTGAATTTGAATATTTTTGGTTTTAAGTCAAGTCCATGTGTGTAAAATTGATTTCATATACCATGGAAATAACTTGGGCCAAAGGACAATGAATCAAAGGAATATAGAAAAATGTATAAAAAACTTTATTAATAAATGATTAAAATATGTGAGAATAAACATATTTAAGGGGATAAAGACAAATATATAAGATTTTTTCATATCAGAAGTAAAATGATAATGAATACAAATTGAAGAAAGAACAAAACTTAGCATAAAAGAGTGTCATTTGCAATTTTATAATATATCAAGATATTCTCTCAAAATAAAATGAAAATTGTGAGACTAGAATACCCCTCAATCATTGACTCTTAATCCAAGAGTTCCAACAACAACAAAAAAATACCAACTTCACCATTGCAACAATAACTCAATATTTTAAAAATAAAAGGATTTAAAAAAATAAGATATATAAAACTACACACTCATTATTTTAATATTTAATTACTATTTATTTTCTTAACGATAAATCAAATTTTAAGAATTTAATGTCACAAATGTCCCTTGAAAAGTGAAGAGGAACCAGTGAAGGTGGAAATCATTTGAACACGGTAATTTTGTTTCTGACTATTTTTAAGTAAAAATATGCATTGACAGTAAGTCCAAAATTGATTATGAAAAATTAATTAAAGCATTGCATACACACTTTGCATTTGTAAATTTCAACCCACAAGGTAACAGTGTAAAAGGAAATTTATACTAAACTCTGTCACCGGAATGCTTCTTCTGTCTCCTAAAAATATTCAGAGCTCTTATGTCTGATTGTAAGAGATAAACTTCTGAATGACACTCAGAAGTTCATTATTGGTCAATTCTAAAAATATAACTTATAAAGTTAGGCATACTGAAACAGTGAAACAGCATGTTCATATGTTTATGATCTATGTCAGCCTACTACATGTCTTAAAGTCCATGGGCATGGGCTGCCACTGTTTGGCGCATTCTTCCTCCCCAGCTGTCCCTCTCAACGCGCATGCTTCTGTTAAGCCTTTGAAGTTGTTCCGCCCATTGTTGCTTGGTAGCATCCCTCACACTCCCATTCCTCTTGTTCAACAACATTATTTGGGGATTGAAATGCAGGTTAAAGTCATAGTCAGCCCTAAGCATGGGATCAGATAGAGTCTCATAGGCTTCCTGCACCTGAACAAACATCTTGCTGGATTCTTCTCTTTCAGCAGGTGGGCAAACATCTGGATGGTAAACTCTAACCTTCTCTCTATAAGCTTTCTTCAATCCATCCAATTCCACGCTTTCAGACACAGACAATACATCATACAGTGTCATGGCAGATGAAGAGACCCCATCCAGTGTATTGTTCAGAGCCTTGATGGTAAGCTGTGCCCTTTGCAGCTTTGTCCCCCTTAATGAATAACTAGTGTGTTTTGCAGAGAGGGGATGATTGCATGAGTGAATACAAGCATGGAGATCTGGTAAGGAATGAGCATGAAATGATAGCTTGGCCATCTTGTGGGTGATGAATATAACAACCCAAATATTACTACACCAACTTAATTGGAGGAAAGCCAACTACTGCTCATACAAGCAAGAAGGATTATATGCTTATATAACTCATAAATCTGCACTCTTTAGTGAATTGAAAGATGGCATTTTTGGCTGTAATCTCGATTCAACTCTTCGTCTTGGTCCAAATAATTGAATCTTTGTTAATGACATTGTAGACTATATGTTCACAATCATTAAGACATTTCCATACATGGTTTATTTTAATTTATTGTCTTTTCCTTAGCTGTTCCAATTCGGTCGATATATTCAAGAAATCTAAAGATCTTGAACATATAAATATGAGAGCAATTAACACGGAAAGTGAGACCACATGGACAATTTTCTTTGTTGTTTTGGATAAATCATATCAGTTAGATTATACCTTTTGTTTTTATAGTCAATGTGAGCCAACCTTACATAGCTGCTGATACCATAATTGTAGAAGTTAAATTGTTTTTTTTTTTTTTAATTATTAATATTAATATTATTTTCAATGCATTTTCTATTGAGTATAATATTTTGCGTGAATATAGTAGTGAGTGGAAAGTGAAGAGACAATTAAAGTCAATTAATGTCTTCAATGACATTAAATAAGTTGAGAATAAAAATTAATATAAAAATAATTCAGTGTGGAATGAGTCTTCAATGAAATTAAGTGAGAGTAAGGTGAAAGACTATTCACTAAATTTGTGAACTAATTCAAATGTACTTCATTAAAATTTAATATCATTGTTTACTGTTTTTTTTTTTTTATAAAAGTACATATCTCAAGATTTAGATATACCAAAACTAAAATTTAATATTTGTTTTAATATATCATCCTATAAAAAAAAATAGATATGTCACAACTTGACTTAGACTAAGTAGAAATTACAAGATGTATGGGTAGATGAGAACATGTGAATTGGATGTTTGAGTTTCATTACCCTTGCATAATTGAAGAGGCTAAAGTCCAAAGTAGTTGTGAAGTTTTAGTGGTGATTGTGATTGTAAGTTTCACTTCACAAAGTGATTATGTATGCCCAATTTCAAAGCATGAAAGTCATTTCAAAAAAAGTTTGAATTAGAATACTCTTTTTTTATTTTCTTCTTTATTGGAATTCGCTTACTTTAAAAAAAATCAAGAAAATAAGAAATAATAAGCAATTCAAATACTTGAAGATGACATTCTACAAAACAATACATCTGACTTATCTATGCTTCATGTTGCATACATTCCTACTATAAACATCTAAAAATGTCTTGATCACATCGCGCATCTAATTTTGATTATTAATACCATTTTTATCCCAATTCACCCTACTTTCATTTATTTAATTAAATAATATCAATTATTTAATTAAATTTGTCATTTTCTCCTATTAATCAAATAATCAATGTTATTTGATTAATTCACCCCCTTCATGCTAATTTTCGTCTTAATTGAAATTAAATAATGTAAATTATTTAATTAAATTTCCTAATTTCCACTTTGGTTAAATGATTTCTAATTGTTTAATTAAATCTCTAAATTCTCTCCACTTGCACAATTAAATAATTTTTTAATTATTTAATTGACTAATTTCTTCTAATTCCTCCAATCATTGAAAGAATATTCTTCCAATTTGAATTCAAATATTTCCCTCTACATGGAAATATCTCCCACATGCTTTTAAAATCATGTGATTGCATTTGTCTCAAGAAATTTGAGCCCTTGATTAATATCACTGATCCATGTCATCAATCAATTTCATCCTTTGATTTTATCATTACTCCGTGTCATTTCCTCTCATTCAATTCTATCCTTTGATTAGCCAATTTGATCTAAACCACCGATTCCTTCAAAAAGTCTATAAATACTATTCATTTTACAAGAATTTCTATTCATTTCAAAAAAAGTTTGAATTAGAATACTCTTTTTTTATTTTCTTCTTTATTGGAATTCGCTTACTTTAAAAAAAATCAAGAAAATAAGAAATAATAAGCAATTCAAATACTTGAAGATGACATTCTACAAAACAATACATCTGACTTATCTATGCTTCATGTTGCATACATTCCTACTATAAACATCTAAAAATGTATTGATCACATCGCACATCTAATTTTGATTATTAATACCATTTTTATCCCAATTCACCCTACTTTCATTTATTTAATTAAATAATATCAATTATTTAATTAAATTTGTCATTTTCTCCTATTAATCAAATAATCAATGTTATTTGATTAATTCACCCCCTTCATGCTAATTTTCATCTTAATTGAAATTAAATAATGTAAATTATTTAATTAAATGTCCTAATTTCCACTTTTGTTAAATGATTTCTATTTGTTTAATTAAATCTCTAAATTCTCTCCACTTGCACAATTAAATAATTTCTTAATTATTTAATTGACTAATTTCTTCTAATTCCTCCAATCATTGAAAGAATATTCTTCCAATTTGAATTCAAATATTTCCCTCCACATAGAAATATCTCCCACATGCTTTTAAAATCATGTGATTGCATTTGTCTCAAGAAATTTGAGCCCTTGATTAATATCACTGATCCATGTCATCAATCAATTTCATCCTTTGATTTTATCATTACTCCATGTCATTTCCTCTCATTCAATTCTATCCTTTGATTAGCCAGTTTGATCTAAACCACCGATTCCTTCAAAAAGTCTATAAATACTATTCATTTTACAAGAATTTCTATTCATTTCAAAAAAAGTTTGAATTAGAATACTCTTTTTTTATTTTCTTCTTTATTGGAATTCGCTTACTTTAAAAAAAATCAAGAAAATAAGAAATAATAAGCAATTCAAATACTTGAAGATGACATTCTACAAAACAATGCATTTGACTTATCTATGCTTCATGTTGCATACATTCCTACTATAAACATCTAAAAATGTCTTGATCACATCGCGCATCTAATTTTGATTATTAATACCATTTTTATCCCAATTCACCCTACTTTCATTTATTTAATTAAATAATATCAATTATTTAATTAAATTTGTCATTTTCTCCTATTAATCAAATAATCAATGTTATTTGATTAATTCACCCCCTTCATGCTAATTTTCATCTTAATTGAAATTAAATAATGTAGATTATTTAATTAAATGTCCTAATTTCCACTTTGGTTAAATGATTTCTAACTGTTTAATTAAATCTCTAAATTCTCACCACTTGCACAATTAAATAATTTCTTAATTATTTAATTGACTAATTTCTTCTAATTCCTCCAATCATTGAAAGATATTCTTCCAATTTGAATTCAAATATTTCCCTCCACATGGAAATATCTCCCACATGCTTTTAAAATCATGTGATTGCATTTGTCTCAAGAAATTTGAGCCCTTGATTAATATCACTGATCCATGTCATCAATTAATTTCATCCTTTGATTTTATCATTACTCCATGTCATTTCCTCTCATTCAATTCTATCCTTTGATTAGCCAATTTCATCTAAACCACTGATTCCTTCAAAAAGTCTATATATACTATTCATTTTACAAGAATTTCTATTCACAAGTATTTGAGCAACTATACTATATTGAATTTTACATCCATATTTGTGATCAATTACCATTTGTATCACCATTACTACCATTTCATCAATTTCATCAAGCTTTGCATCATTCAACATGGATTAGGCTTCGGACTTACCACTCCACATCATATCCAACACTAATCCCCCAATGAGTTGAGGTTTGCATGCTAATTAGGATTTCAATTTGATTTACTTTGTAATTTCATGTTCTTAATTGAGGTTTTGATTAGTATTTGTAAACAATTTCATTGGAATATAGCTTAATTAGGTTAATTGCTTTGTTTCTTAGTTGATTCTTAGCCTAATTGACTTGATTAATCTTCCATGTGTTGGAAAAACAAGGATAGACAACTAAGAGGAGGGGTGAATCAGTTTTTACAGAATTTAAACTTATTCAACCTTAATCAACCTTTAATCTTAGATATGATAAGTAACATTGAAAGCATAAATCAACAACACATCAGAAACACATAAACACCAAGATTTTTATACGTGGAAAATCTATTAGGGGAAAAACCACGATGGATGTTAGTCCACAAGATTATACCCTGTTAGAAGTATAATGAAAAACTGAATAAGGAATGCACATGCATCCAGGCACACTGCCTAAAGCTCACTGCCTTACATGAAACAATCAGATTCAATCCATTTGATGAGGTTGAATTGAGAAATTAACTTCTACAAAAGCTTGATGATAGTTTCGATTAGGCATAGAAACACTTCTTCACACTTCGCTCAATCTTCTTCACACTCTGCTCTAAAATCAAATGATTTGATCTTTATTCGCACATACACTTCACATACATTCACCAAGCATACACCCACACACACACTTCAAAATGAAGAAAAAATCTCTCTTATATATCCGCTACATGATTTTACATCAACAACTCTGTCGGCCATAAATAAAAGAATAAATTAAAACTATCGGCCCAATTCATGAACAAATCTCAATGCACACCAATCTAGGTCAATCACAACATAATGAAGACCTAAATCAACATCATCGAACACACCAAACAATAAAATATTAATCCATAAGGATCTGCAACACGCTACCACCATCATGTCGGCCAAGAACATGAAAACCTCAAACACAAAAAGGAAAATCTCTGATCACAAGCACACTGATCAATGCGGACGTACCATAATTATAGAGCACAATCTAGAAACATCACTGAACATCACAGTAGCATACACAACAACTCAATTTACCAAAATTGAATTCTCTTCTTCCAGAAACACCAGCTACAATAACAAAATAACTGTAGGAATTCAAAAACTCATAACTCGCTCCAATCTTGATGTGTACCACTAAAACTTCCATGAAACATACTAGATAGGCTCAACAAGAAACCCTTTAATGTGTGACCTCTGATTATCAATGTACACAACTTTCCACCATTCAGATCTTCATAGCTTCACAGACTGCCTGCAACATATTTATTCTAATTTTTTGAATATCCTCGACATATATAGCTTTCAAAATCATCAATGCTAATAGTGTTGACATCAATGACAACCACATATTAGCAACACAACCACAACATCCAACAATCTCCCCCTTTGGCATTAATGGCAACACACGATGTGAAAAATACCATCAACACAACTAACTCTTCACATAGTACTATTCTCCATCTTTGTTCTACACTTCTCCCCCTTAGATTTTATAAAGTTTTTCATATTACACTTCTCCCCCTTTGACATCAATGGAAAAAGTACACAAGCTCTGAACTACATATCATCTGAATCATCTAACTACTCCCCTTAAGTAGCAGCCACCACAACATCAATCTGAAACAAGATCTGATTGTAAGTGCATGGATTGATGCAAAAACTTGCATCTTAGTTCAGATTAGGAGGGGAAATCACCCCTAACCTGCCTCTGAGATACTCAAAAGTATCCTTAGACAACGATTTAGTAAATATATCTGCAATGTGCTCCTTAGTGGGCACATATTCCAATCTGACTTCTTTATCACTCACTTTGTCTCTCAAAAAGTGATACTTGATAGATATGTGTTTTGTCTTTGAATGTAACACTAGATTCTTGGAAATGTTTATGGCACTTGAATTGTCACAAAATATAGCAATAGGCTCATTATACTCAATTCTGATCTCTCGGCATCTATTTCATCCATAATACTTGAGTGCAATTGTTTGTAGCAACAATATATTCAGCCTTAGTAGTAGATAAGGAAATGGAATTCTACTTTTTACTTAGCCAAGACACCAACTTCTTCCCTAGGAAGAATGCACCACCACTTGTACTTTTCCTATCATCTACATCTCCTGCCCAATCTGCATCTATAAAGGTATTAAGAGTAAGATCATCATCCTTAGGATACCAAAGACCAAAATCAACTGTTCCTTTCAAGTATCTAAAAATTATCTTTATTGTAGTCACATGTGATTCCTTTGCATCAACTTGATATCTAGCAACCATGCACACAACATTCATAATGTTTGGTCTGGTCTGAGTCAAATATAGTAATCCACCAATCATTGACTTGTACCTTATTTGATTAGCCTTAGGAGAATCATCATTCTATGTTAACTTACATCTGGTTACCATGGGTGTACCAACTGGTTTTGAGTCTTCCATGCCAAACTTTTTCAATAACTCTTTTACATATTTGGACAGTTGAGATATGAAAATTCCATCATCTAACTAAGTTATTTGCAATCCTAAAAAGAATTTTGGCTCTCCTATCATTGACATCTCAAATTCACTTTTCATTTCATCAACAAACTTCATGCATAAGTCATCATCACCTTCAAAAATAATGTCATCAACAAAGACTTCAATAATCAACTCTTTATCCTGATCCATCTTGAAATACAAATTGTTGTCAACAGTACCTTTATTGATTCGAAGCTTCAACAAGTATTTATCCATTCTAGCATACCAGGCTCTAGGGGCTTGTTTGAGTCCATATACTGATTTCTTCAATCGACAAACCATGTATTTTTCATCAGTCAGTTGAAATCCATCTCGTTGCTCAACATAAACTTCTTCTTCTAAGTCATCATTCGAGAATACTAACTTTACATCCATTTGATAGACTTTATAATTCTTGAAAGTAGCATAAGCAAGAAATAATCTTACATCTTCAATTCTAGCAACAGAAGAAAATGTCTCTTCAAAATCAATACCTTCCATCTGTGAGTATCCTTTACATACCAACCTTTTTTTATTTCTAACTACTTCACCTTGCTCATTCAGCTTATTCTGAAAGACCCATTTGGTACCAATTACATTTTTATCCCGAGGTCTAGGAACAAAAGTCCATGTATTATTTTTCTCTATCTGCATCAGTTCTTCCTTCATTGCTTCCATCCAATATTCATCTTTACATGCTTCATTAACATTACTAGGCTTAGTTTTGGAAATCAAGCAATATTCTTCTACAATTCTTCTTCTAGTCTACACACCTTTGTTCTTGTCTCCTATATTTTGATTCTTAGAGTGATTTAGCTTTACATACCTTGAAACTTTTGGTTCTTTTATTCTTTGTTCTGCACTTCCACTAGCCTCTTCTTCATGATTCTCTTGATTCACTAGAACAATTTGAACTTGATTTTGTGTCTACGCATTCTTTCCATTCTCAGTACTATCTTGTTGCCCATCTGAATCATATCCATGGTATCTGGATGATCTAGCAATGTCTTCATCAACTCTGACATTTTCACTTTCGACCATTTTCTTCAATCTTCTATTGTAGCACTGGTATGCCTTGCTCTTAGAGAGTAACCCAGAAAGATTCCTTAATCCCTTCTAGCATCAAACTTGCCAATATCTTCATCTCTCTTAATATAACATCTACTTCCATAGATTTTGAAATACTTAACAATTTAGGCTTGTAACCAAACCATAGCTCAAAAGGAATCTTACCTGATTTACCATTAACATTTACCTAGTTCATAGTGTATACAACAGTGCTTATGGCTTCTCTCCAGTAGATATGAGGAACATTATCTTCCAACATCATAGTTCTAGCAGCATCCAAAATTGTTTTGTTCTTCCTTTCAACAACTTCATTTTTTTGAGGGGTCCGAGGAGCAGATAATTGTCTTTTGATTCCATGATCTTCATGAAATGAATTGAACTCTCGAGAAGTGAATTCACCACCTCTATCTACTCTTAAGTATTTGACCTTCAAACCTGTTTCATTTTTTGCCAAAGCTTTGAAAGATTTGAACTTTTCTAGAGCTTCATGTTTTCCTCTCAAGAAAGCAACCCATATCATCCTAGAGTAATCATCAATAATCAACATAAAGTACCTTTCTCGTTGTAGAATTTTGATTTTGGATGGACCACATAGATTAGTATGAACTAACTCCAATACTCCATTTGAATGATGTTGTTTTCTCTGAAAGGAAGTTCTTGTCTACTTTCCCATCTGACATTCCTTGCATATAATGTTAGTAGGCTTCACTAACTTAGGTAGATCTTTGATTGCTTGAGTGGAGCTTACTTTGATAATGTTATCAAAATTCACATGACACAACCTCCTATTCCATAACCAACTTACATCAACTTGAGCAATAAAGCAACTTTCACTAGCAGTACTTAAGTGAAAAATATTACCTCTTGTCTTTGTACCTGAAGTAATTAAATTTCCAGAGCTTCCCAATATCCTACACTTGCCATTTTTGAACTAAAGATTTTTTCCCTTGTCTACCATCTATCCAACACTCAACAAATTATGCTTCAATCCTTTGACATAAAGAACATCATCAATATTACATTTACCACCAAGAGAAATAATGCCTCTGCCACAAATCGTGTACCAACATTGTTATCTCCAAATCTTACAACACCATCATCATACTTTTACAAGCTTAGAAACTTTCTTTTGTCACCAATCATATGATTTGAGCATCCGTTGTCAATCAAACATTCATCTTTTTCATCAATTTTGGCTGCAAGAGCTTTCTCAATATTTTGATTGTTAGCAGATTTAGTGGACTCCGTACCATTTTCTTTAATAGCAATGAATACCCATCCATCTTAATTTCCAGTTTCTTTATCAGATTCATCATCAGTAACACCTTCTTTAGCATAATAATATTTCTTTTGAAATCTAGACTTGTTAGGTTTATACTTAGAAACTCTTTCAAGACACCTTGATGCAAAATGACCTATCTTACTGCAAGAGAAAAATTCAATATGCATATTTCCTTTATACTTACCATGTCCTATGGATTCTCTTTTCACAATCGATACTTCCAACTCTTCTAGCTCTCTTTCTTCATCTTCAATCTATCTCATCTCATCTTCATATCTAAATGTCTTTCTGGAACTTTCTCTTAGATCATATCTCTATTGGATTTTTCTGGATACAGTAGCTTTAAATGTAGATTTTGTCTTAGGAGTAGACTCACCAAATTCACTCAACTCAATGGCAGCAAGTTTACCAATCAACATGTCTCTTGTCATATTTTTTACTATCTTGAGTTCTTCAATATCATGAGCTTTTGTTTTGTAAGAAGCGGGCACTGATTTGAGCACTTTCGCCACAATCTCATCTTCTTCCATAACTCCACCAACACACCTGATACCCATCACTAGTTCATTTACCTTCTACATGAAAGCAACAATGTTTTCATCTTCACTCATCTTCAAGTTCTCCCACTTGCCTTTCAAACTTGTTAGCTTAGAAATCTTCACTTGTACATCTCCTTCATACAATGTCTCCAATTTCTTCTAGATCTCATGTGTTGTCTTCAAACCTATCACATTTGTCATCTCTAAATTTGTCAAAGCACTTAGCAGTGCTTTTGTAGCCCTGATATTATTTTCAACTCCTTTGATCTCATTAGGAGTAGCGGGACCATTCTGAGGAATATTATATTTGTTCTTTGTAATCTTTCAAAAGGGTTCACCAATGCACTTCAAATGACACTCCATTCTGACCTTCCACAGAGAGTAATTTGTACCATCGAATATGAGACTATCCTTCTTGTATGATGCCATCTCGGATCACCTCAAGCTATTAAACTTATTCAAAGGAACCAGCTTTGATACCAATTGTTTGCAAAACAAGGATAGACAACTAAGAGGGGGGTGAATCAGTTGTTATAGAATTTAAACTTATTCACCCTTAATCAACATTTAATCTTAGATCTAATAATTAACAGTGAAAGCATAAATCAACAACACATTAGAAACACATAAACACCAAGTTTTTATATGTGGAAACCCTGTTAGGGGAAAAACCACGGTGGATGTTAGTCCACAAGATTATACTATGTTAGAAGTATAATGAAAAAATGAATAAGGAATTCACATGCATTTAGGCACACTGCCTAGAGCTCACTGCCTTACATAAAACAATTAGATTAAATCCATCTGATGAGGTTGAACTGAGAAATTAGCTTCTACAAAAGCCTGATGATAGTTTTGGTTAGGCATAGAAACACTTCTTCACACTTCGCTCAATCTTCTTCACACTTTTCTCTGAAATCAAATGATCTGATCTTTATTCGCACATACACTTTGCGTACATTCACTGAGCATACACCACATGCACACTTCAAAATTAAGAAACAATCACTCTTATATATCTGCTACATGATTTTACATCAACAACTTTGTCAACCACAAATAAAAGAATAAATTATAACTGTCGGCCCAATTCATGAACAAATCTTAATGCACACAAATCTAGGTTAGTCACAACATAATGAAGACCTAAATCAACATCCTCGAACACACCAAATAATAAAATATTAATCCATAAGGATCCGCAACACGCTACCACCATCATGTTAGCCAAGAACATGAAAACCTCACAAACACAAAGGAAAATCTTTGATCACGAGCACACCGATCAATGCAGACGTACCACAATTATAGAGCATGATCTAGAAACATCATTGAACATCATAGTAGCATACACAACAACTCAATTTACCATAATTGCATTCTCTTCTTCCAAAAACATCTACTACAGTAACAAAATAACTATAGGAACTCAGAAACTCATAACTCGCTCCAATCTTGATGCATACCATTGAAACTTCCAGAAAACATACTAGATAGGCTCAACAAGAAACTCTTTAATGCACGACCTCTTATTATCAACGTACACAACTTTCCACCATTCAGATCTTCATAGCTTCACAGACTGTCTTCAACATATTTATTCTAATTTTCTCAATATCCTCAATATATACAGCCTTCAAAATCATCAATGCTAATAGTGTTGACAATGACAACCACATATCAACAAAAAAACCACAACATCCAACAATCTCCCCCTTTGGCATTAATGGAAATACATGATGTGAAAAATACTATCAACACAACTAACTCTTCACACAGTACTCTTCTCCCTCTTTGTTCTACACTTCTCTGAATTAGTTAACTTTGTTTGATTTTTTTTGGACATCATAGGTTCAAAGAAGTAGATTGATTCCTTTTCCATCATAGACCGACGCACATACAAATGGTGACACCTTTGCATGTTAAGGGCTCTCACCTTTGCAAATAGCGACATATTTTCCTAACACTTTATTTGATTTTTTGTTTGCAGGTTGATAGGTCAACACGACACATTTGTCAAATACTAATGCCTTTGTAGGTTCAATATCATGATGCATTTATTTGACAAAGTTATGCCTTTTCCAAAATAGAGTGACGCCTTTGTAGGTAAACTAGAAAGCATAATTTTTTAGGGTTAATTCGAGTTTAATTTTCATTTTCACCTAACTCTAGCCTGTTTTTTGTTGTTTTTCTACTAGTTTATGAGGCTAACAATTGCAGGAAAATTATGGAGCATGGACTAAGTCTAAAAATGCTTATTAACACTTGTCAAAGGAATCAAGCATGACTCAAATTTCAAAGTGTTTCTTAACACTTATGTGAAGGATAACCTTAGAGAAATTTCATTTTAATGCTTTACACTAGCCTCACACTTAGCTTTGGCATTACAAAATTGAATCCCACAACTCTCACTTTTGGATTTTGGGTTTAAAATGACCACATTTATCATTAGGTTTAAAAATAACCACAACTTTCACCTTTTATACACAGTTAAAAATGAGCCACACATATGTTTTGGTAAACCTAAAATGAAATTTGTATTCATTGTCTTTCATGATTGGTAAGTTGGATGTGTATCCTCTCCCCTTGCACCTAGTGTGATCTTGGGTGAAGAGAAACATATTGAACTTGCACTTTTTTCATTGTAACCCTAAGGTAGTTGCTACATATCCTCTCCCCTCATGCCTAGTGCAATCTTGGGTAAAGAGAATTAGTAACTCCTTCCTTTTTTTCTTTTGAGTAGGAGACCTACCTTGAGATACATCCTCATAAAGAACTCAAGGGTTCGACCTCAAGTGGAAATTTTGGGTGCACTATACAATTTTGTTGAGAATGAAAGTTGTAGGTCAATATATGCATGTAGCACTCCAAAAATTTTCTAGGGAACTATAACTTTTTCATTTTTTTTAGGAGATGTCCAAGAGGTTGGTGGTATTCACCAATTTTCTACCCAATAGAACATATTTGTTTTAGAGGCCTAAGAATTTCAAACATCTTCTTTTAGTGGTACTGGTGCAATGGAATAACATCATTCCATGAAGTTACTCACCATGTACCAAGCATAATTAAAGTGAAAAAACCCCTTGCAAGGAAATTTTCCTTCCAAGGTAAGATGTGTTTCATGTACACACGCATAATCTAGTCACCCATTTTATGTGTGGTATTTATAGTGTGGGCCCACTTTGAGAAGATAAACCCGATCTTACAAATACTAAATATGTTGTATTTTATGGCATGTTTTTATGTTGCGACCTTGTGACACCAATTAGTATGTTCATGTGGAAGAAGAACATGCAAAAATGATCAAACACCTAATTGAGTCAGTTTACATGCTATATATTGTGTTTTGTAAAAGTCAAACATCAAAAAAATTATGTCATCTCATATTTTTAAGATCTTCTGAGCATATCAACACTTTTTCTTGAAAGTGTGACACCTAAATGAACAAAATCGATGTTGTTTTTTTATAAAAATGGTTCTTTTGTTTGCACATCGATGACTTTGCACATATCAACATATTTTCCAAGGGAAATTGAAATTTGTATTGCGACGCCTTTGTTTGGATAGTCCATTGCTTCTACCAAATAGTGACGCTTTTGCAAATATTGACGCCTTTGTAGAAAGCAAAGCAACACCTTTGCCAGAAATTCAAAACTACAACCTTCAAAATATGATCTAATTTTGTCTTTTGGTTCAAAAACATCAAACTGGTTCAAACTGAAAAAAAACCAATCTTGGATCACTTATAACACTCACAACAACAAACAAAGTTTGTGCTTTTCAACATCTTGATCTTCTTAAAAATGCCTTCTATTTTTTCAATTAGGATCAACAACAAACATCAAAAAAATAAACCATCAAACACAACTTGAAATTTTGACACAAATCTCTTAGACTTATGTTTTTCACAACATCAACTAGTTTAGCTCTATGTTTAGAAACAAACTATTTCTAAGCATTTAGTTGGATTAGTATACATATTTTTGAACAAACTCACCTTGGATTCACAAGTCTACTCTTAAGCTTTACAAAGTTCACAAACATCAATATCAAAACACATCAATCAAAAACTTGAGTCTAGATTATTGTCAAACTTGAGGCTTTTACACCATTTACACATTCACAAGGTCATCAAAAATTGGTATTAAACCTATTAGAGGTTCTTTATGGGAAAAATTTGAGGCAAACAAGGAATTTCAAGAATATCATTAACATCAAACATCTCCTAGGGTATCTACACAACTTGTATGGTTACAACTAGGTTTCAACACAAAATAAAAATGGAAGTAAATCCTAGCTTTCAAAACATGCCTACCACTACAAGTGCAAATCCAAGTGGTTCAATTGTTCCCATTTCTACCAATTCTGCTACCAATATTAGTGTTAGTGATCAACCTTTTGGAATGCCACAAGCAACTTCTCAAGGAAAATAAAATCCTTTATCAAAGAGGATCAAAAACTCAATGCAATAATCTTAAGGTGAGAAAGTTGTTATAGAGGATATCACAAACAAAAAATATGAATTCAATCCTAATGAAATCTTAGAAATGAAACAAGACCAAGATTTTATTAAAGTAGTAGAGGCAACTTTATAACTGAAAACCCTAGTCAATACATATTGATACAAGTGCACAACAAGGTGCTAAACTACCCCCAATTTTGACATAAATCAACTTAGAGAACAACCAACAACATCAAATATCGGAACAACAAATTTTCAACAAGAAAATGACCCTTTGGTACATCATGTTATTAAAAAAATACATAATCCCTCTTCAAATGTACTAGGTCAGTCCATGGTTACATCTCAAGGGATAGATCAAACAAACTTCACAAATTAATACATCAATCCCTTATACAATACTCAAAATCTAGGGAATCACACAAATTTGGGCATTCCAAATACAAAAATTCCACCTACTTTCAACACCAACATTCCACTTACATTCAATGTTCAAAATTTCCACACACATGTCTCTCGTATTAAAAATCATCGAAGTTAAAATCAAACAAATCCTCGTCAACAATAAGTGACACAACCTCAAGGCCAACAAATGTCACAACAAACTCAAGGTCCTCAACATCAAGGTCTTCAACAAAATATGTCTCAACCTCAAGGTCATCAACAACCTCAAGGTTCTTAACAACCCCAAGGTCATCAAATGTCTCAACCTCAAAGTTCTCAAGAATACCAAATGTCACAACAACAAGTACCTCAACGACCTCAAGGGTCTCAACATCAAAATAAAAACTCACCACTACCAAATCAGCAATACCAAGCTTACCTACATCAAGGTCAATGTCAAAGAATCCTTCCACCACAACAAACCTCAATCATCCGCTCACAACACCATCTCACAAAATTTAAAAATACCCAATATCAACAACCACCGACACAAAATCAAAGCCAACCTTTGTAGCGTCAATAATATACCACATTACAACAATTGTAACATCATCAACAATAATTGATGTCACAAAAAAAATGAAACAATCATCACACATCAATTTTCAACAACCAAATCCATCACAACAAAACATGATCCCTCAAAATAAATGTGGATCTTACAATGCATCCCCTCAACATCAAGGAAATTATCAAATGGGTCCTACACTTCAAGGAAATTATCAAATGGGTCCTACACCTCAAGGAAATTATTAAATGGGTCCTACACCTCAAGGGAATTATAAAATGGGTCCTACATCTCAAGGGATTTATCAAATTGGTACTATACCTCAAGGAAATATGCAATACTAAAATAGTCCTCTCTCAAGGTAATCATCAATTTCAAGTGGGTTTATTTGACATGAATATTCCTCCTTACCATGATCCAAATTTACATATTGGTGCTTCACCACTGAAAATCCTCCATTGGATATATGTTCACAAATATAAACACTAACACAAAAAAATCATGATATTCAAATAGGAAAGACTAAAAAGTCCTATACAGTCCAAGATCTATGCCCATACCCATTTGATCAAAACATTACAATGATATTGTTTCCTCCAAATTTTGAGATACCTAAATTTGAAAAATACAAGGGATGTGGAAATCAAGAGGAAAATATTAGATAATTCTACGTTTCATGCATGGAAGTATCGTACAATGATTCATACCATATGCATCTCTTCCCAAGAAGTTTGGGAGGGCAAGCCATAGAGTGGTTTTCACACTTACCCCAAGGAATCAAAATATTTCAAGAGATTGTAGATCAATTTTTAGCACACTTCTCCTACAACATTGACATAGACGTAACCTTGGAGGAGGTTAACACTCTTAAATAGATCAAAGCAGAAGATTTCACATCATTATTGCAAAAATAAAGACATAAGGAAAGCAAGTGTAAATAGCCAATATCTGAGAAAAAACACTTGTAAAACTTATTGCGGGAATCTTAGACATTGATTTGGCCTTTCAACTAAGAATTTGATGTGTAATGGAATTTGAAGAACTCATATCCAAAGGCATTAACATTGAAAGGGCCCTCATCATAAAGGGAGCAATGCAGATTTACAAAAAAATAACCAACTGTCTAGTTCTACTGACAAACCTCAATTTTTTGCCAAAAATAAGAACATTACTAATGACAGAGTGGTGGATGCAAAGGTTGTTATCAAGGAACCATTGGACCCACATACCATGAAAACACACAAAAGAATGTTCAAAACAAAAATCCTTTGTGAGTACCACCACCAAGACAAAATAATGCTCCTCGGCAACAATTCACTCCCTTATGGGAACCTATCGAAATGATATTAAAGAAGTTGATTCAATCAAAACACATTGAACTTCCTAATTATTGCGCTTATCCTAAACCTAAAGTAAAACCATTTTGGTACAATGACAAGGATTTTTTCCAATACCATCGCACAAAAGGTCATAAAAAAATTGTATCAAACTCAAACATCTCATCCAAGACCTTATTGATCAAGGAGAAGTCAATGTTAATCAAAAAATAGGAAATGAAGATAGGAATCTATACAAATCCAATGACTGTTCATGGGAAGTATCAAGATTCTGAAAAGACACCAAGCTATCACAATATATTTATCGTGTCTACGATAACGCAATAAGGCATATCCATGGTACTCATTATTCACAAGATGAGGAATCAAACATGTATCAAGACATTTTTCTAATGCATAATCAAGATCAAATGATAGTATATAACAATGTTTCATATCAAAATGACATTAAATATGTCTTAGATTGTAACATAGTTCTCCTAATATGACTTCATGATTGGCCATATTGAAGAAGTTCCAAAGAAACAAGAAACTTCCATCACCTCCTTTGAACCCATTAAGACTAGCAAAGAGTCTTGCTATGTTACACCATCTACCCAAGATTCATGTTAAGAAAATAATCCTGAGTATGATGTAAGTTGTTCTGAATAGTTTAAAGATCAAGATATCCTATCTTCACAATATTATCCTGATCTCCATACTATTTTCCAATTAGTAAGTACTAGTTTCTCTAACATAAGTCAAGATGGAGAGCTCACTTCCCCAAAATATTATCATGATTTAATGAACATTTTCCAATCCATCCAAGACTTCAAGAATGATGACCATACTCATATACCAACTCCTACCCATGAGAGACTTCCTTATGATGGACATGTAGATGATCTTAATCCAAAACAAGAGTCTCCTACTCTTGAAATTCCCTTACATGATCAAATGATGATAGAATTTCAAGGTGGTAGTCTAGAAGATGATGCTTACATTGAATGTGAATCATAATAATCTATTAAAGAACAATCAAAATCCACATCTATTATTCCTTGTAAGGATTCCCAACAGAGAAGAGAAGAAGGGGTAACATCATGTGTTCAATATAAATATTGTAATGCTCTGCCACGTAACCCTAGAGTAAGATGCAACTACTACGAAAGTGTAATAATTTTTTTTCAAAGTGCAATTAATAACATGAATAGTGCACTACACTAACGCCTACATCCTCTAAGGTACGCGACTAAGCTTACAACTGAATCCCATAACATATAAAAGTAACTCATTCATAGAATATAAATTATTACTCATGAATTAAAGAACATACATTCAAAGCATTAAATTACATCTCATAAGATAAAAGTACATAAAAGATCCATAGATTTCATTCATTCCAAATAATATTTACAACACTCATTCCCAGAATGAGAAAGATCATTCAATAAGAATACAATTACAAGAACCCTCCTTGAATACAATTGAAGAGTGATACATATACAAAGTGTCCAATTGATACAATAAATCATAAGAATAGAACATAACAACTAGTACACATGAGCTCTCCAACTGGAAGATCCTGCCATCATGAACATAAGAAGGGAAGCCAACGGAGTAAGGTGCACATTCCACCCAACCAAGTGGTACCCGAAGGCCCACCCCCCATGCTAGGAGATAGTAACAAGGCTTCCTCGACAAAACCAACATCCTCTAGACACGAGCTATCACATGACTGAATTAACCAATGCGAAATCAATTATCTTAGGTAGAGACAAGATAACAATCTTGCCATTCCAGGCCTTCTCATCTCATCTCAAGTCTAAACAAGCCCTTGATACCATGAGCGGGGCATAATTATTCTTGTTAAGTGTTAAAACTACCCTTTCCCATAATACATTTATTTTCATTTTTACTGGATTACCTAACTCCCAAATGAGTTACCCTAGCACCAATTTGTGTGTCTGCCCCAATTGAAATCCACTCCCTTATAGACAACACATGGAAAAAATCCACAACCCAAGGGTAAACTAGTGCACACATACAAATATTAATTCCCAATCCAAAAATAAAAGTCATCACATCCCCGTTCGTGGTAATCGGGTGATTAACGGAATACAACTATATGCACTACCCAAGGGAAATCAAAGGTCTGACAATAAAATATAACAACCCCAAATATTAAAATACCTCATCTGGAAGACTTACAAAATAACTACTAACACTTTTAACCAATTTCCCCCAAAACAAGAATAGAAGAAATCACATTCAAAAGGGCAATAAAGACAGGAAATAATTCTACCATTAGGATTTCCTAAATCCAATTTCCCTTTAGTGAAATACAGTAATATATTGCCCAAATAAACTAATTTAATAAAATCTCTTTCACGGACAGTAGATGAAATCTAATCTATCTGTTATTTCAATTCCTCAATTACTTTTAATTTAAAATATTAGTTTCTTCTATAACATATTTCTATTATAATATCATCAAATTGTGCATTTAACATGCACCCATAATAAATAAATCTATATATAGAAATATATAAAATATACACACAATTATATATATACTATTATATTTATATATTATTTAAATATTAAAACTAATCGTAATAATCATAGCAAATAAAATATATATATATACCCATAAGTATATATACATAAATATATATATAAATATATATTTATATATTTACACTTATGTATACATAATAAATAGTATATATATTTAATATATATATAAACTAAATAAAATCAATTCGCAATATTCAAGGGACGGACGGACGAAAATTGTTTTGGTTGCCTTTACGTGGCAGCGCCGAAGCAACCCAAGGGTCGTCGACTACTACACAGTCGGCTCCCATGGTGGGGGGCACCAACTACTTACACAACGTTGGCTCCCTTCCCATGGGGGACAGTTGTGGGCAGTCATTGCTCCCCATGAATTAAAAACATAACTTCATTCTATTGGCCTTTAAACCTGTGAATTCCTCAATAATTTGCATACGAACATCCGGATTTCCAATATGGTTATTTCCAATCTGGTTTTCAAAAAGGAAAATTTACAAAGAACTCCATAAATACAGGTATATATATATTTATATATATATATGTATATATGTATATATCAATATATATATATATATATATATATATATATATATATATAAATTTTATCAGAACGATTGCTCCAGTTGGGCAATTAATTTTCAAAATATATTCTACAGGAAGATACACAAATTTTATAGAGAAATACAATTTCTTCTAGTGGTTTACATTTTCCTTCCAAAGGTTTTTCATTTTCCTTCCAGATAACCAAATCTAATAAGAAGAGGAGCAATAATTTTCTACAGATAACATTTACAAAAATTTCCGAGAGGTTTTCTACAAAATTCTACAGAGAAATTTAATTCCATCCCAATAGAAGTTTTCTAGTTTCCTAATATTTTCCTTAAATTGCATTCTCCATTGTTTAAAACCAATCCCTATAGGAATTTCCAAAGCTTCCTCGACAATTTATAATTTCAAAACAAATAAAAACTTAAACAATTTCTACAAAAGCTTTCACGGTAAGTTCTAGACACGACATTCTTTCAATTTTATAAAAAAAACAACTCCAAAAGCTTCTAATCTTGTACAGGCAATCTTTTCTAGAATCAACAAATTAATCTTATAACCTTTCCAAATTGAAATAAAATAAAATAATTAAGGAACCTAAATTCCAAACGCTTGAGGAGATGAAGATTGATGTAGAGCTTCTTCCACAAAATGAAGCTTCCTCCAGAAAAACAAAGCTTCTTCCCAAAAATAGAACAAATCTTCTTCCAAAAAACCAACACAAATCCAGAGCCAAAGTATTTTTCCCGAGATTGTCCTTCCCAAAAAATATTCAACAACCAGATTCAACAACCCCTACTAATTTTTAACAATCTCTACAAAAATATCTTCCCCTCTTCCATGAAGTAACCTCTTACCTCTCTTTGTTACAACAATTATTCTCTCTGTGAAATAATTTTCCCAACAACCGTAATTAAAATTTCCGAACACATGTCAAAAACAAATAACTTCTCAATCAATTAACAACTAATCCCTCTAGATATTTTCTAGATATTAATGCATTTTAATAATTCAACTTACATAGTATTTTCTAATTTAAATAAAATCTAACTAATTTAATGAATTAATTAAATAAATTTAATTAGAAGATTAAATCATTTTACCAAATTAATTAATTAAATTAAAAACAAAGCTTCTAATAGTATAAACAAGATTAATTAAATAATCATTTAAAACATCTATTTCCCTTAAACTTACCTTGCAACATAAATAACAACAAGGCAAAAATGGACAACATGATAACAAAACATGACCAACTAAAATTGACGACACACTATGAATAGGGTTGTGGCTTGGCAAGGGAAACCCGGTTACTATCTCCAAATCAACAATAACATTTGGAAATGGACTCGCTCAAACCTGTGAATCCAAGTGGAGTCAATGTCCTGTACCTATAAACCTGCAATCAAAGCATATGTCGAGCATGCATAAATATATCATAAGCATCCACATCGTGAAGAGAGAATTGCGGAATCGTAGGGCGCTCACAAGTGAGTGATGCAATCTCGTTCCCTTTACCAATACAATGTCACATCAAATTGATGAATCTAAAACATCAATAAACTACCCCTGAGCATATAACATTATTAACTCAAATAACAACTATGTTAATCAGAAAGCATGTCATAAACATTAAACATCAAAATAATGTTCTCACACATCATAATATAAAAACCAATGTCACTTCAAAGTTAGTGATAAAATAATAACATAGTGTCATGGTCTATCAAAGTCAAGGTACTGTCAGAAAACATAAGCATATCAAAGAAACACACTGTCTGAACATATGAGAAAAATGGAGGGGTGCTACAAATATTATTCAGCGATAGTATTTTAGAAAATGCATTATCAAGGCAAAGGATTAGGTCTACATACATATAATATATTGGAATTAGTAAAGACAATCAACATTTATAAACAAAAAGGTATTGATTATTTAGTGGTTGAATAATCCAATCATGTCAGCAATACCTCCACAATATTGGGGGCAACTTTAGCTACTGCAAATATCAACATGCCTGGAGCATGGAGAGTCCTTATGATAAAACTGTTACCAATGCTACAACTACTCATAGCATGAATCATCATTCTCACATCTTTCCACTCTCTAATTGGGACCAATAGAAAGAGAAGGATTTACATCAAAGAAAAGAGAAAGTATTTGAAACACAATAATCGGTTAGGAAAAATGGACAAGCAAAATTCAAATGGATCCCAAAGAAAAATAAAGAAAATCATCTCTATCAAAATCCATTAGTAAAAAAAACTATGGGGAAAAATAAAAAAGGGAATTTCATCCATCAAATATGTCCACCAATGCAAAAGAAGGCTTTAAGAGTGGCATATAATGTGTATTAAGAATTTGGTCCTAATTCCACTTGTAATTTCACATCCACCTTTTATTGCTCATCATCCCAAGTTTGGATATTCAAAGGCTTCAAACCATCAACTGATACATTTACCTCTCATATTTCTCCTCATATTCTACCATCTACTTTGACATCCATAATATCCTAATCTTGCATTGGTTGTGTCTTGGCAGCTATGCTTTACCATAAGGACTCTAAGGGCACTCTATCATGATGTGTGTATCTAGATGAGGTTAACTTTGGTCTTGAAAAGGGAAATAAATATTCTCAGGGGTTACATACAAGTTCTTGTATCTTGGAAAAAAAACTCCTCTAGGAAGGATACAGTTGGCACATCATGACAGCAACATCTACATCAACACCACCAGGTGGTTTGGCATAAAACTTCGAAAAAAAATATGAAAAAATAAAGAAAATAGTAAAGAAAAAAATGATCCTCTAGTGAAAACCACTTTGGTAGCCCAGTTGAGCAAGTACCATGATGAAAACTTGGAAAATAAGTGCCATGAGTAGAATCAAGCATCTACACACACTATTTCAAGTGGAAGCATCGCATCCCCTACATAATAAATTCAACATTCCATCCAATCCTCCACCCATCCATTCCATTTTCATCTCGATATGCAAGATTTTCTTGATCTTGACAAAGGTTTGATGTACATCTTAATATTTCTCATGGCATAATTTTGACATGGTCTTTACCATTGATCCCCTTTTATCTCATGAAGTCCCATAGCCTGTATCTAGTGTTATCGTGATGACCCTACCAAAAGATAAATCTTTCACATCCTTCATATTCTTACACTTTTATTATCTGGATTTGTGCATTCACTCATGATATATCAAACATTGCTAGACACTAGGGGTAGATACTTGCATCTTTCTTTCAAATAACTCTTGATCCATGTCCAATGTCTCATAATGTGATATCAACATCATGACTTAGGTATCATTTGTGAAAAATATGAAAACATTCATAACATTTCAAAAATCCAAAAACATCAAAACATTTGTAAAGTTTCAAATCCAAAAACATCAAAACATTTGTAAAGTTTTAAAATCCCAAAATAATTCAAAACATCTCAAAATCACAAAACATCCAAATCAAGTCAAAATTCCTAAAAGGTCAAAAACATCAAAATAAAAAACAAGTATATTGTCAAACTATATTGCCTCTGCATGTGTACGTGGGAAAGGTCTTCATTGATGATCCATCGAGGCCTAGGTCAATCCTTTAGGAGTCCATCATAATAAACTATCAATCCATCAATGTTCATATTTCATAATAAATTGTCTTGTCAAAGTCAATTGAACATGTTGTCTTTGTAGATGTACGTAGGCAAGGCCATCTTCGATGACTCCTCGAGGCATTAGGTCAGTCTCCCTTAGGTCATGTTCTCTTGGTCTAACCTTGGAAACCCCAAAAACATTTGAAAAACTTGAAAATAAAAACATTTAGAAAACATTCAAAACCCAAAAAGAGCCTCAAATAACTTTAAAACTCAAAACATTCAAATAATCTCAAAATATCAAAACAACCTCAAAACATGTCAAAAACTCAAAAACATTGAAAAACAAAACCACCCATCCCATTTCACTTCCACCCATAATAGACTTTCCCCATAATAAATTGATTGTCACCTCCAACCTTTTGGTAACACAAATGGAAATAGGTACAACAAATCAGTGAAACACAAAGAATCCTAAGTCATGATCATGATAAAAAATGTTAGTCAACATCATTTCAACAGCCTATCAAATAACTATCTACCAATCCTCATCCAATGCATGTCTTATGGATATATCTTTCCTACAATAAACATTCGTTTTAAATATCATCTAAAAATAACATCCTTTGGAAAGAGATATGAATAACATTGATTGTTTGTTCATTTTGATCATTTTTATGATTTATCTTATTCATCCATTCCAATGGTCTCTCAATGATGTCTAAAAAGTTATTTAGAGAGAAAGGAATGGGGCATTGATCATTTCTTTCATTTTTTGTGCTTGTTAGATGTTTTTGTAATATGACCTTGGCGAATACTTGCCTTGTGTGTGATGGGATAGTCTCAAGTAAAACAATGGCTAGGACATATTAGGTTCTTCATACCTTTTGTGTATTAGTCTCCTTACTTTAACAACTTTATTCTTTAACATGATCAAACAAAGTTTTCATATGTGAGGTATGAACAAGGATACTCCTATTTATTTGCAGAGTCAAATTCCATGCATTAGATACAACGCCATCCTAGATTTCAATACCTTGGTGCATTGTGTATATTTTCTATATCAAAAATAAGGAGTGATATGATGAATTAAATCTAATATGAGAAGCAAATTTGTATCATCTATACTATCTCATCACATATCCAATAAAGTCTCGAATAATCATATATTTGTTGGAGTTTTGAATCAATCTCAATAATGAAGGCTAATCAATATACATCTCATTCTTATACTTCTATCCATGCTAACATTTCTAACATGGTATCATGACATACAAAAATAATATAAATGAATCCATCATGCATCCACAAACTATCAACATGTACATCTCATATCATACATCCTACATAATCATCACATATCATGAGAAAGAGACATAAAAAGTAAATCATCCATTGTGTTATATTACATTTTACATACATATCCATATCCATAACCATATCACATGACATCATATCATAAGTGTAATAATTCACATCATAAGCATAAAAAAGGAAACATCCATCATATAAGCATCTCATGTATACATCTCCATCTATCCATGATATATCCATAATGCATCCGTACACACATCACATAAGCATAAGCATGAAATAAGACATCATAATATAAATTCTGCATCTGATCATCTCATATATATCATAAAAATGACTGTCATGATACATATCAAATATATACATGAGGCTATCAAAAGAGCCAATGAATGAATATATATTAATAATCAGGGCTATATAAAAAAATTCTACATCTATACATGGGGGCTATCCTCAGATCCCCTAATCCTCTCGATGTGGTGTTTGGTGTCCAACTAATAGACCTGCTCTACCCGACTAGCCAACTGAGGGACCACCTGCTAAACTACTAAGTGCTAAGGGACTCTTGTGTGAGTAATCTAACTACCACCTATGGGGAGGAACTTATGAATAGTAGATCATCTTGTAGTAAAAATCCTTAGCCATGGCTTATCCATATAGACCTGTTGTGACCATGGTACCCTATCCCCGAGAGGAGGTCTCAAGCTACTACCTACGAGTAGTCTCCTAGGCTAGTTGTATCTCTAATTTTTTCCTCTCCTGGTCTCACTCCTGTCTAAAGGTGTCACACTCCTAATGAGTGGAATCTCTCTCCTAAATCATAGTATCTCTCTCAGGTCACACCTGGTCTTGCTCGGTCATCCTTTGGTCTCTCTCCTACGCTACTACCTATAGATGTGGATCAGGAGGTGCAACTAGTCCAATCTATGGTTGTTGTCACATGAGGGGTGGTGGACCATGAGGTGGTGGTCCTGGTGGCTGCTATGGTACCTGTCATGGTACTTTCCCTAGCACTTGTCCTTTGCTCTCCCACCTCTGCGTCTACCTCAACCCCCTCCATGTACTCTGTTTAGGTCTTTCAATCTAACTAGTTGATGCTATACAAACTAGACATCATAACCTAGAGTAGTGTCAGGATCATCTGACCTACCTATGTAAACTCATGGAAAAGGAACCAACTGTTAAAAATCATCAATCACAACCTATATTTGTATTTGAGGACCCCACTCCATAATCTCTCTATATGTGCAAGCATTCACATCCCAGTATCCCTCTCTCGAAGTGTCCTACTGCTCTCCAAATTGACAAGCAACACGGTGAGGTAGGTATATCTCCATGATATGAATGTTACAACATTGGAGCCAACAGGTATGTTTGCAATACAAGAGATGTGTAACATTGTCATCCTAGGCATGTGCCTATATCCATGGCCACCAACATAATTGAGTCATGCCATCTATAATTTGTCTCTAGTATGCTATATCTCTAGATGCCTACATACCGATAGAATGTTGGATCCTCCTCATTAATATCTCTTAATGCAATAATTAGATGGAGCACCACAATGTGCTCCCAAGCCCAAATATGCAGTAGAGTGACTCTTGTATAGATGCTCGTGTCGTCCTTATACACCACTTGGTGCATGTCATGATATAAAGTAGCAACTCATGGTCCCCAAGCATAGACATAGACATCCTCCATGATCTTATCAAGCACCAAGCCCCATCCTGGGTTGAACCCACTTTGTTGATCTGGCATAAGGACTCCCATGATGAGATCTCCAATGACCAGGGAGAGATCACTTGAGACTCCAATGTAGCATCATAAATCTATTTTCCCTCCCTCTATTAGAAGATCCTTGACTCCCAAAATAGTGTACATGGCCTCAAGCCCAAGGTCTACATCATAGACAATCATCTCATTATAGATCAGTACTCTCAAAATCCTCCACACGTCCTCCATAGTAACTATAGCCTTGCCTATGGGAACATGGAACAATGAGGTCTCTGAGTGTCAATGCTCGACAAGTACTATAATCATGGCCAAATGAGTCCAAATCTCCGACATGTAAGCAATATGATACAATACAATCACACTGAGAAGCATGACATCAAACTCATCCAACTTGACTATCTACTCTAGAATCTAAGGTATGTGCTCTTGTAAAAGCAGTAGATAGAAGAACTCTTGCACACACAATATGCATAATGTCAATTTTTCTAAAAAATCAAAATAATTTTAAGTCATAACCCCTAAAAATGCAAATATGAGCCTTTATTGCAAAGGTGTCGCTCTATCAACTTAGAAAAAACATCGCTATTTTGCAATAGCATCACCAAAATGTAAAGGCATTGCTAAAAATGCAAACATGTCGCCAAAATGCAAAAATGAGCCTTTGAAATTCATGCATAAGCATCTCTATTTTCTAATGCAACTACATTACCAAAATCAAAACCATTGAGGTATTTTGAAACTCCAACAACTATGCATGTGAGTGGCACCTTAATGTAAAGGCATCGTTATATTCTACAAAGGTGTCATGTCGAGTTCCAGAAGCATCGTCCAAATAGTGACACCTTTGTTTGCCCTAATCTAGCCTACATTTTTATATCTCATACATGCAAGGAAAGTTTTTTATCATACATATCAGTGGTCCTGCATTTGTTGGCTACTAAAAATCACAAACTCGATCCATAAGATGTGGAGGAAGTACATGGTGTGCCATAGTATCAGGTGATCTACTACAACTCTCATGGAATCTCTCTAATCTCTCACAAAATTCTCAAACCAAAGTATGCAAATGAGCTTTAAATTGACCCAAATTAATATTATATCTACATTTCCAAACCTAGGGTTTCAACCCCGTATCTCCATTTTCTTGCAATGCAGCTTGCCATCGTCATTCTATCAAGGTCATAGGATTTGTTCTTCATCCTCTTTGGAGCTGAACCACTCTTGTATCTTTGTCATGAGATTGACCTGAAAGTTAGTTTTTCACTCAATCTCGCAAGGGGCAGCAAACCAACATTCTATCATCCATTAGGGCACAATGAGGCATCTAGAAAAAGTAGAAGTTTTTTTATTTTTTGACTTGAGTAGTATTAGCTTGAGTAGCATCAGTTCTTCGAACCAATGCAACAAGTACCTCACCAAAAAGAAGGAAAAAATATAGACATCTAAAAATTTCTTGATCACATCACACACCCGATTTCAATTATTAACACCATTTCTATCTTGATTCACCCTATTTTCATCAATTATTTAATTAAATTCAGCATTTTCTCCTATTAATCGAATAATTAATGTTATTTGATTAATTCACCCCCTTCACACTAATTTTCATCTCATTTGATTAAATAATGCAAATTATTTAGTTAAATATCCTAATTTCCACTTTGCTTAAATGATTTCTAATTGTTTAATTAAATCTCTAAATTCCCTCCACTTGCATAATTAAATAATTATTTAATTATATAATTGACTAATTTCTTTTAATTCCTCCAATCATTGAAATAATATTCTTATAGAATATTCCTCCAATTTAAATTCAAATTATTCCCTCCACATGGAAATATCTCTCGCATGCTCCTAAAATCATGGGATTGCATTTTTCTTAAGCAATTTGAACCCTTGATAAATATCATTGATCCATGTCATTTCCTCTCATTCAATTTTATCCTTTGATTATCCAATTTGATCTAAACCATTGATTCCTTCAAAAAGTCTATAAATAGTATTTATTTTACATGAATTTCTTTCACAAGCATTTGAGCAACTACACTATACTAAATTTTGCATCCACCTTTGAGATTAGTTACCATTTGTGTCACCATTGCTACCATTTCATCAATTTCAGCAAGTTTTGCATCATTCGACATGGAATAGGCTTGGGACTAAGCACTCCACATAAAATCCAACACTAATCTCCCAATGAGATGAGGTTTGCATGTTAATTAAGATTTCAATTTTATTTACTTTATCATTTCATGTTCTTTATTGAACCATTGATTAGTATTTGTAAACAATTTCATTGGAATATGGCTTAATTAGGTTAATTTCTTTGTTTCTTAATTGATTCCTAACCTAATTGACTTGATTAATCTTCCATGTTTACAACTACCAAGGAAGTTGCAACAATAATATTGGACAAAAGTCTAAGTTCTTTATTTTTCCTTCAATAGATATAATACTGTGTTCTAAAAGTGCTATGGGAATGTGCACAAAAATGGTGTACAAAAAAGTGGCTAATACACAAAAAATAAAGAAAACACAAACATGTTATTATAAAAATCATGAAATGCACTCGCATTATAGCTTGGTAATACCAAACCATAATGCAATAATATTTTGTGGCTTGCATAATGCACTTGCATTATGATTTATTTTTTAAAATTACAAACTCGAGCCCACATTTTAGACCATACCCTCAAGTTGTAGCTAGCCCTCTTCACCTTCTATTGTCTAAAACATTATCGTTATTTGGATATTTAACAAGGATCTTTACAATTCCATGCCCTATAAGTTTAGAGTCAAATTTGATTTAAATTTGATGAATTTCATATTTTTGAAAAATTATTTATAGCATATCATATAAACCCTAATCAAGAGCCAAATTTTGATGATGAAATGCATGAAGATAACCTACATTACTTGAGTCTCCTCCAACATTTTCAACAAACCATGGAAAAAACCAAGAGGATTTGGTAGAGCATTTGTAACAAAATAAACTTCAAATTATAAAGTATAGTTTAAAATTGAAGGCTTCAAAATCAAACCCCTACCGTAGATCACTTGCTTCATCATTGGAAGAAATGATGATCAATGTTGACATAGTGACAAGTTAAATAAATCAATGGAAAATTTATAAAGATTCATGTCATGAATTTTATATGAAAAAATTATCATATGATGAAGTGAAAAGGAGAGACATAACAAAAGAATAAATAAGTTCTCTTTTTATGGATCCTAGAACCAATGCACCCCTTTTTGTGACTTCAAGGATATTTCCAATTTGGCGCTCGCCAAATGCCTATTTTGGGCATAAAAGTTAAAGTGGCTCCTTTTTGTGTCACATCTTTCTACATATATCCTAAGGGATATCAATAAGGAAGAAAAGAAAAGTGGAAAGGAAAATTAGTTTATTGAACGCATGAAGAAGGTGAATAAGGAGGTGAGAATCCACCTAGATAAGATAAATGAAAAATACAAAAAAAGTTGAAAAAACCAAAAGACACAAATATCTTGCAATAGGAGGTAAAGTGATGATATGTAGGTCAAAAAGGAGTAGTGATACCTTTAATAAATCCCCATCAAAAAGGATAAAATCTTGGAAAATATTTCATTTTTTGGGGAAAAAATTATTAATTTCTATAGTTGAATCTTTCCTTTTTTGGAAAAAAAAAATGATTTTATTGGAAATTTTTTACATCAGTATTTTTTTGTAGAAAATATTGGTGAATCTTAAAAGATAATAATAAAATACATTGATTATAATGGTGAATCCTTCTAGTATAAAAAAATCTTATTGAAAAGTAGGGGCCCGAGGGTGGAAATTATCGATGGGTTTAAGGGGTAGACTATGATATTTACTTTTCATCATTGATTTAAAATATAATCTAATGACTATTGTTGTATTTCATGAGGTAAAATATACCTATGATTTATAATTCTCATGGGACCTAAAATTGATTTTGGATCATTGATCTTAGAAGATCAATGATCCAAAAGCTATTTTGGGCCCCATAAGCATTATAGATCATAGGTACATTTTATCTCACATAATACAACTAGGACCATTAAATTATATTGTAAATCAATTGGAAATTAAATATTAGAAATACAACCTTAAATCAACTAATAATTATGATATTCTATTGATGAATTAATATAGATTTCTACTATAACCTGCAAAATTTATAGGCAAGTCTAACCTAATCATGTATCAAATGTTGTGGTGAATTTTTGAGTTAAAAAATATAATAAAATAAATGCTTTGGTGATTTAAATAAGACTAAAATAAAAATAAATAAAAATGTAGCAATTCAAGTCATGTTACAGCTCAAACTATTAGCCAATTGGAAAATATTAGCCACTAAGAAAATCATTGAAAAGGAGATATTTTTAGTTGGATCATATAAAAAGATAAAAATAAAGAAGATATAACATTGGTGAAACATAAAAATGTGGTGGAACACCCTAATTTTAGTTTCCAAAACCTAAGGTTAATTCCAACATTTCTAGGATTTCATTAGGATGGAAATCAACAAGGTACATAGATTAACTTTCAATCTCCAAGGTGAGTCAATCCGACTTGGATCTAATCCTTTTGAGTCTCAGTAATGAATTTGAAATGATTTAGAATGATTAAACTAATGGAACTATATGACCTAATATGTAAAATGTAGATTCCTGAAGATAAGCATAGTGTAACAACACTTTGTAGGCAGACCTAGGAGATATCAGAGAGCATGTACCTGTCACCAAAAGCTCATTTAGACATGTGTACGACTGATTCTCCCCTAAGAGAATGAGTCCTTGTTAGGGATTTCAAAAACACTTTTTATAGTCCTCAAGTGTTGGATCTAAGATGTTTTCCAGTTACAAATCCATCAAAATGTTCGAAATGAATTTTGCAACTTAGTTTTCGTGTCTTGACAAGAATGATGAAAACAAATACAACGATGAAAAATTTCTCGTCAATATCGCTTCAATCCTTCTTCAACCTATAACCTTCACTTTCAAAGGATGAGAAATTTTGGGCCATTTTAGGGGCTTGCCTCGATCAAACCCCTTGAATAGTGTTTCCACTTTCATAATGGCAATATCAATGATAAAAAATATTGAATGGAAAGGAAGGAAATGATGAATGAACAATTGTTGCAACTCACCACCCTTCAATTGCTTCCTTGAAAGACTGAAGAAATACACATCATTTCAAGGGAATTGGATTTTGATTGCTTGATTTTATTGAATGCTTAAAAATATGAACTATATGTAGACACCTAAAAATGACTTAGGCTTGCAAGCAATATTTTACCACCTTTTGCCCTAGCATAATTATGACATTTTAATTATGTTTCTAACCCACATTCAACTATTAATTAAATAATTCATGACTATTTAATTAATTCATAATCTTTCATTCTTCATGATTATTAAATAAATAAATCTTATTTATTTAATTTAATATGTCACTAATTGTCAAAGTCTTATAATAATTAAATAAAGTCATCAATTTATTTAATTAATCCTTATCATTAATGTCCTCCTGATTATTAAATGAATATATTTAAAATATATTTATTTAATGTGTCACTAATTCCTAAATCCTCTTAATTAAATAGATTTGCTAATTTATTTAATTAATAAACCACTTCTTCTAAATTAAATAATTATTTAATTATTGTATGTGACACTTCTATATTTTTAAATAAAGAAAATCATTTAAAAATATCTCACATACTTAACTGATTCTTCATTTAGTAATTAATTTCAAAAATCAATTACTAATTACCTCACAAAATCTTCTATTTTGAATTAATTTAATTCAAAAAGGAAATATTCTTCTACAAATCAAGTAATTTTCAAAATTATTGATTTTCTAAAATCCTATCCTCTTGTCTTCTGATTTTTACTGATTTCATCTCAACTATCACATTCAGTCTTGATTTAAGTCATTTAATTAAATCTTATTCACACATGTGGGTATTTTGCCCTAACCCTAATTGAGAGTTGCCTTATTGAATCTTGACCTTTGATTCTAGGGTATTCCTCAATCTCTCATCTTGTCCGTCCGTTCAAGATTGCATTTTCTATAAAATGACAATCTTGATCTCATTTTCGGATCCAGGAATCATTATTATAGATCAATCATTGCTTAATTTATTATTTTGGCATTCTCATTCTCACACATTAGGCTTATAATATTACTATTTGCATAATAGGATTAAATTTCTATTTGCATGTTAGTTTATATTTACAATCCTTCAAAGGCTTTTGTTAAGGCTAGGCATTAGAAAAGTTGCTCACAAAGAAATCTGAGGGCAATCCATCATTGCAACAACAGCTTAAGGAGGTACAATGGAAGGAATCATGGAATAGAGAAGATTGGTGAGATCATTCTGTTTCACATTATTCTCTTTTATATTCTTATGTATTTCATTGTTGATGTTTAAACTAACTTGCAGGTACAACTAATTGTTTGAATCTTATCTTGCAGGATTTTTAGATCATTACACTATAATGCTTGTTAGCCTTCACAAGACAACATTCAAACACACATAGACTTTGGCATGATGTTAGGATCTTGATTTCTACTGATAATGAATGATAATGCTACTCTTGGATGCTCTTGACAATAATATTTTCTCTTGAATTTCTCATTTATGCCACTTAGATTTCAAATTATAAAAAGGCTATGTATTTATAGGTGTTTATCCAATTTCCCAAAAAATAGATTCCAAAAGCCAACACTTACAATTTGAATTTTGCATGTTAAATTGTCGTCAAAAAAATATTTTAAAATAGGTCCTAGAGCTCATAAAGGGGACCCATTCACCCATGGGAAAATGGGTCCTAGCCTATATCTCTAGGACACACATGATCCAAGAGAATTTAATTACTAAATTTATTTATTTAATGTTGACCTTCCCCTCTCAAAAAATGGTAATAATAAGGCTTTGAAATGCATAATTTGGTAAATTAGAAGCTTAATTAAGTCCATTAATTAAGTGACCCAAACATAGTGTGAAATTGCAAAGGTATACAATTTTCTACACTACAATGGGAAATGCATATAAAGTGGATTTTTGAAAGACCTTGACATATCTCTATTAGTCAAGAATGTAGACCTATACATGTATCATGAGGTATATTTAGAGAGGAGCAATAGGAAGGACTGAGGGAAAAAAAATACTACCACAACCAAAGGAATACATTGAGGAAATACTAGATAATAGAGTTGGGAAAAGTATGAGGAATATTTAGTGAAATAGAGATGAAGGACAAAAGAAGACTCAAGTTGAATTTGTAGGGTCAAGGTGAACCAACAAGCTTTCCCTCTAGTTTTTTTATGCAAGAGCATCCTTTGGGAAGCAAATAATTCTCACATCACTAGAGTTAACTTAATTAGTTAGCTTGTATTTTTAGTTCACCACTTAGTTATGAACATATCACTATATTTTAATGCCTTTCAAAATTGAGTCTTGTGATTCTAGTAAAATATTCAAGAGGAGTGTTTGGATATCATATCCACATTTGAGGATGATTAGATTCATGTAATAACTAAATTTGGTTTGTGAACCTATATCAAACTAGCAAACCATCATAATTATAGAGTTACTATTGGAGCCAAAGAATTTGAATTTTATGACAATCAAGAAAGACATAAGAAGAATTATTGGGCTCAAGAGAGTAAACATTGACCTCTCTGCACTCTAAACCTGCTTACCTTGACATTACTAAATTTGGCCAAGCGGCCATCCTCCCTAGTTTTTTGTGCAAAAGCAACGGGTCCAATGAACCTTGCTTGCCCATCATATCCTTCTTAGCTAGCCGTAATCACCTTAAGATCCACATTAATGACATTGCTAAGTTTATGATAGGCAAATTTTCTTTTCATGTGTGTGATCTGCACACTGTCGTGATTAACCAATGATGCCTTATTTGCCTAAATATCTATCATGTGAAGAAAGCCTATTGCTTAGCCAGTTTTTCTAACATTTTACTCTTGCAAGTTCTCTGGTTTCCTGTGCAGGTAAATATCATGAGTGGTGATCGTGTTCGGATTGAGCCTGATAATTGCAGAGAATTTCGTAAAAATCCATTGGTGTGGCATATTTGTGTCAAGGGTGGCCTAGCTCCCCTCATGGAGAATCTCGTGGGCCATGACCCTAAGTTGTCTGGCCAATTCACAAATTCCTCAAAGGATCAAAGGGTTACATTGGGTGGTATATCTTTTGAAGTTAGTGAAGAGGTGATTGTGCAAGCTACTAGGATGCAGTGCATCAGGAAAAATATCTAAAGCATAGTCAGACTCAAGATAATGACAAAATGAAATCCTTTTTCATGGGGAGTGAGGAGCCAGTCCACAACTAGTCGGGCTTCGAATGGGAGGCCCTTTCGCAACCTTGGGACCAAGTGTGTTTGGCCCTCATGAAGTATGGAATGCTTGAAGGTATATTTAAAACCTACTTTTTCTACCACTTCCCTTTGTTGAATCATCTTAGGCACAAAATTATGCTTAGTTTTTCATTTTTTCTACTTGTGGACTTGGAGAATTCGGTTGAAAAATGTAAAGAAATGGCTAGCCTTAACCCGAATGATATTCCTCTCTGCCTCTCCATCAAGGGCTTATCATGAGGCTCTACCATTTTCATCTAGCTTTATGTCCTCCTAGGGTCATTTCTGCTATCCAAGTTGAAGAGATTGAACCCCTTGTTGTTGATAATATCTCCCCTGCTAAATCTAACAGCCCTTCTCAAAAACACAATTTGGGTACTGTTGAAAACCCCAAACCCAAACATGTTGCTGAAAAACTTAAAGGTGGTGCGGGTAATGCATAGACGAGCGTCGCAGCTAGCCTATGTGAGCTCAAGGCCACTCCAGCCAAGTCTACTTATAGAGCCACCCCAAATAAAAAGGGAAAATACAACAAAAAAGGTTTATTGCAGCTTATGGTGAAAGAGAGTAGAGGGAAGAATGTTGTGGGGAAGGACTCCAAAGGTGATATGGTTGTGGAGGCTATGGTTATGATAGGTGGGGAGACCACTTTTTGAAGGTCTGGGAGATTGGCAAAAAATAATAAAAAAAGGCAAATTGTTGTGGACTCGGAGGAGGAGCAGACGGATAGTAAGGATTATAAGGAGGAGGAAATGACTGAGGAGGAAGAGGAAGAAAATGTGGAGGGGCCCCATACTATCCTTGACAACAACAATGTGTCGAAAGAGACCTCAGCCTCTCAGTCTTCGCACCCGCTGGAAGCTGAGCTTGGTGAGGACCTGAAGACCATTGATGAAGGTGAGGAGCTTTGTGCACTGAAAAAGAAGATGGAAAAGTTGGACAAAATATTCAGAGGACTGACCCACTTCACTATGAAGCTGGTTCATTTCATCACTAGCACTCTGTCTGCAGTGATTAAAGATGAGTTGGAGGGAAATAATGCTCAGGAGAATCAAGATTGGGTCGGGGGTGATGTCATGGACCTCCTGTTCAAAAATTGGGACAATGCCAGTTAGTTGTTGTCTAGGTTTGTGTTTTGTGTTTCTGTTGTCAATCTGTGATTGAAGCACTATTTTTTTGTTGTTTATGTTCTTTTTGGCTTAGTTTTTTGGTATATCCTAGACTTATTCTTTTTTGGCCCATGAGGGTCGTTATGTAAGGGTACAACACCCTATAAATGTTGCTTACTTTATCAAAAACATTGGTCTCCGCATATTTTTATCTAATTTTTAGCTTTGTTTGAGAATTATCACTCACTAATCGACTACACATTTCAATGATTTTTAAATTTCACACCACCTTGCAACTATTCCAAATCATTAAGGAGGTTGGATATTGATATATATGGGTTACCATGATCATTCACAACTATCATAGATAGTGAGAGGATTTTTTTAAGATAAGAGTGTAGGTATGAGATGCTTATGAGAAGGATGGTTCTAATGGATTTCAAGCTCAATGGTATTATATATGGCAATTGGTATTGGGTAACTTGGACTAGAATATATGTCAACATGCTATATTGTAACTTGTTTGAGAAATTAATAAAAATTATGAGGAATATTTTGGAGGATGGGTTTTACTACGATATATCATGTGTCTTTGTTATGATTTTTTATTATTATTATTTTTGGATACATGGTTCCAGGGTAGTCCCTCATTGGACCCTCCTACCATAACTACATCAATTAGGCTAGAGAAATTCTATGAAATCAATGTTTGGGGGATTCAACAAGACTACTTGTAGACTATTGTGTTTTTCTATCTTGGTGGAAATTAAATTATCTATAGATAAGTATCGAACTTCACATAGTGAGATGAATTACATGGTTTGAGTAATTAATTTTAGTTCCATTAGTCCAACTTGATGTATACTATGGTATATGGTAGACCAAAAACTACACAAATAATGGGAGTCCTTAATCAATTCATAGCTAATCCTTAATGTGTTCATTAGGATGTAGTTAAAACAGGGTCTTCAAATATTTTTTGAGTATCTCCAAGTACTATACTTGTTAAATCACGGTGATTCTATATGGGATCATCACTCAATGAATATTCATGGACTTATGAATTCAAATTGGGAAGATGATATTGATAATAGGATATCCATTGGTTGTTACATTTTCACTTTATTAGGTGGTGGTATCAAGTCGATGAGAAAGAAGTAGGTTGTGGTTGATTTGTTCACTATAGAAGCTATATATATGTAAAATACTCACGCTTTTAAATAATCCATCTATCTTAAGAGTTTATGTTTATATATAGGACTACATGAAAAATCTATTACATTTCAATTTAATAATGAAGGTGTCATATGTCTAGTAAAGAACTTAACTATTCATGTAATGAATACCCATATTGATGTCCAATGCAATTTTTTTATGACATGCTAGAGTATGGGAGGACGAGGTTAGAGAAACTTGACATTTTAAAAAATTTGTTGATGCATTGACAAATCCATTGAACACAATTAAGTTTACAAAGTATTTTGAGACTATGGGCATCACAACCTCTGGCAATTTGTTGATAGTGTCAATACACACTTTTATTTTGTAAGGTATTCAACAAGTAGGAGAATATCAAGAAATATTTCTCAACCATACATACTAATGTAAGAATACAAAAAATATATAATTTTGGGCTATAGAATATAAAACTTAATTTATCAGCTATCAATTTTCCCTAAACCTTTTTGGATGATTTTGCATTAGTTCTTGAATGTACAAGATATAGAGAAATTCAATCCTATAGTTTTAAAAAAGGGTCCCCATTAGTTTCCAAGATCAAAATGTATGGCCTTTGTAAGTTGGGCCTCCACATTGAAAATGTAAGAACATTTATGAGCTATAAGAGGGATTACACTTAAAACAACTTATGTTACATGTTATGACATGTCATAAGGCATCTTTAAATATTGATAATGGAGCAAAAATAGAGTTTCCATGTTGGTGAGTGGATTATAAAAATATTATGGCATGTCTAAGGAATATTATATCTTCATGTTATGGACTCGTCTTGGGATTTAGGTGGTAAATTTTTAACTATGGATTTGGGTACCACATTTTTTAATAGTTTTAGCTATTGGTTTCTTAATTACCATTTTATGGTTTTATATGTTGCTTCTTCAATTTATTAGTTACTTAAGATGGAGGTTTATATAGAGGATTTATATAGGCACTTTTATGCTACCAAACTTACTCTTGATTAATTTTTGGTTATATTCATGTAAAAATTTAGACTCTACTAGTGTATTATAACCATTGATTATTGAATAATACATTGAATTTCTTTGAACTGAGATTTTTCTCTTGTAAGTGTTTTCCCCATATAAATCACTATATTTTGGTATATTATTTTTATGTTTATTTATTTCTAATTGTATGATTAATCTCATCTTTATACATACCTTCTTTTATATATTAGTGTAGGAAGCATATTTCACAACTCTACTTCATTTCAAGAGGGATGGAAAACATATCTAAGTGACAACTAAGACATGGGAATTAGGTAGAAGCTCTACAAAATAATTTTATTTTATTCATCATTAGAAATATTTTACCTCTCAAAAACTATTTTCTAAATTTAAAATTAACTCGTGACTATGAATTCCTAAACTATACAATTGAAAAGTTAAATGATATTACTTTAAGTTCTTAGATTATACTTTCTAGATTTTAAAATAATTTTGTATTTTAACTAATTAATTTCAATTAACACAACACTTAGTATTTATAATTTTTAATAATAATATTTCATGTGGTATTTCTTATTTAATATTTAATGGATAAAATTTAATTTAATTTAAGATATTTAATTAAATCTATATAATTAGAAAAAAATGATTAAAAAATTAATTAATTATAGTTAGGTATATGATGAATTGTGTAAATTAATATTACATTAAGAAATTAAATATATGGAAGTATGGGTTCAATGTTTTTGGAATAATGATGAAAATTAAAATTGATGTATTGTAGATTTCATTTACTTGTGTAGAAAAAATAATTTGGATATGGTGACTATTTAAAATTCTATATATAATTGCATTGAATTATGATAAATGAATCAATCCAGCATCATATATATCTGTTTATAAACCACAAATATAATCTGGCATAGTGTAGATGCATACTCTTTAATTCATTGGATTCCCTACTCTTTGATGAATATTAAAAACTTGTGATATTTAAAAATTCTTTGGATAAACGTCAAATCATAAAGACTAGGTTCCTGTAGGTCACCCCCCTTGATTAGATTAACTTAATAGTCACAACAAAGATTAGTAGACAATAAGCAAACATGCATGAGATCTAAATATTTATTCTAATATAATATTCTCATTTTTTTTCAAACTTCAAATCAAAATGTTCCTAATTTAGGCTTCTTGTAAATGAAAATAATTATCCAATGATGATTTAATGTTTAAATACTAAGACACAATGAATCATCGCACATGTGTCTACCAATTCAATGTCCAATGTCTATAATGAAATGGTGGGCGTTTGCCATTTGAATTTTAAAATTTTGATTTTAAGTCAAGTCCATGTGCAAAATTGATTCCATATGAATAAAGGGAATGTAGGAAAATTTATGAATTATTTTATTAATAAATGATTAAAATATGTGAGAATAAACATATATAAGGGGATAAAGACAAACATATAAGAATTTTTCATATCAGGACTAAAATGATGATGAATACAAATTGAAGAAAGAACAAAACTTAGCATAAAAGAGTTTCATTTGCAATTTTATAATATATCAAGATATTCTCTCAAAATAAAATGAAAAATAAATGCAAATTGTGAGACTAGAATACCCCTCAGTCATTGACTCTTAATCCAAGAGTTCCAACAACAACAAAAAAAATACCAACTTCACCATTGCAACAATAACTTGATATTTTAAAAATAAAAATATTTTAAAAAATAAGATATATAAAACTACACACTCATTATTTTAATATTTAATTACTATTTCTTTTCTTAATGATAAATCAAATTTTAAGAATTTAATGTCACAAATGTCCCTTGAAAAGTGAAGAGGAACCAGTGAAGGTAGAAATCATTTGAACACAGTAATTTTGTTTCTGACCATTGACAGTAAGTCCAAAATTCATTATGAAAAATTAATTAAAGCATTGCGTACACACTTTGCATTTGTAAATTTCAACCCACAAGGTAACAGTGTAAAAGGAAATTTATACTAAACTCTGTCACCGGAATGCTTCTTCTGTCTCCTAAAAATATTCAGAGCTCTTATGTCTGATTGTAAGAGATAAACTTCTGAATGACACTCAGAAGTTCATTATTGGTCAATTCTAAAAATATAACTTATAAAGTTAGGCATACTGAAACAGTGAAACAGCATGTTCATATGTTTATGATCTATGTCAGCCTACTGCATGTCTTAAAGTCCATGGGCATGGGCTGCCACTGTTTGGCGCATTCTTCCTCCCCAGCTGTCCCTCTCAACGCGCATGCTTCTGTTAAGCCTTTGAAGTTGTTCCGCCCATTGTTGCTTGGTAGCATCCCTCACACTCCCATTCCTCTTGTTCAACAACATTATTTGGGGATTGAAATGCAGGTTAAAGTCATAGTCAGCCCTAAGCATGGGATCAGATAGAGTCTCATAGGCTTCCTGCACCTGAACAAACATCTTGCTGGATTCTTCTCTTTCAGCAGGTGGGCAAACATCTGGATGGTAAACTCTGACCTTCTCTCTATAAGCTTTCTTCAATTCATCCAATTCTACACTCTGAGACACAGACAATACATCATACAATGTCATGGCAGGTGAAGAGGCCCCCTCCAATGTATTGTTCAGAGCCCTGATGGTAAGCTGTGCCCTTTGCAGCTTTGTCCTCCTTAATGAATAAGGAGTGTGTTTTGCAGAGAGGGGATGACTGCATGACTGAATACAAGCATGGAGATCTGGTAAGGAATGAACATGAAATGATAGCTTGGCCATATTGTGGGGGATGAAGATAACAACCCAAATATCACTATACCAACTTAATTAGAGGAAATCCAACTATTGCCCATACAAGCAAGAAGGATTATATGCTTATATAACTCATAAATCTGCACTCTTTAGTGAATTGAAAGATGGCATTTTTGGCTGTAATCTCGATTCAACTCTTCGTCTCGGTCCAAATAATTGAATCTTTGTTAATGACATTGTAGACTATATGTTCACAATCATTAAGACATTTCCATACATGGTTTATTTTAATTTATTGTCTTTTCTTTAGCTATACCAATTCGGTCGATATATTCAAGAAACGTAAGTATCCTGACCATATAAACATGAGAGCAATTAGCAGGGAATGTGAGACCCCATGGACAATTTTCTTTGTTGTTTTGGATAAATCATATCTGTTAGTTATGGAGTCAAGGTATTAATATAACCAGATTATACCTTTTGTTTTTATAGTCGATGGTGTCATCTTTCAATGTGGTCCAACCTTACATAGCTGCTGATACCATATTTCAATTTGTGCTCGCAGGTGAAGGTGATGGCACCAGAAAAATCCGGTTTCTGGTCTTGTCAGACTATGTCGAGCCATGAAATTTCTTTAGATCCATCTAAATTTGATGGTTCGATGGTTAGACATTATTAGTAATATTTTTTGTTTATTTGGTCTTAACTCACAAACTCACCAATAAATCTGAAACGTTCATTTTACAGTTTTGTTCTCCACGATAAAGCCAACTGCATCAACACATTTCAAGACAAAATGAGTACCCATTAGTCTTATTTTTATTTTGAAAGTGTTCATTTCTTTAACTTTAATCTATCATTAGTTTTGTCAATAGGTAGGTTATTAATAGGTAGGTTATTAATGCATTCATTAGATGCAATTTGTTTTGATTTATTTGATAATAGGTAATTTGAGATTTTAAAAATATAATAACAATTTTATAGTTTGAAAAGTATTTTTCTTATTTAATAATTTTTTAATTATCATTTTTTCTTTCTTTTGATTAATTTTGCAAACAATAAGTGTAAATGTAAAAATTACATTGTTTTACTATTATTATTAGTATTATTATTATTATTATTTTCAATACATTTCATGTTGAGTACAATATATTGTGTGAATATAGTAGTGAGTGGAAAGTGAGGTGGCAATTAAAGTCAATTAATGTCTTCAATTCAACATTAAATAAGTTGACAATAAAATTTAATATAAAAATAATTCAGTGTAGACGAGTCTTCAATGCTATTAAGTGAGGGTAAGATGAAAGACTCTTCATTAAATTTTTGAACTAATTCAAATGTACTTCATTAAAAGTTTGTATCATTGTTTACTACTTTCCAAAAGAAAATTGTACATATCTAGAGATTTAGATATGCCAAGACTAAAATTTAATATTTTTTAATACAAAATCCTCTAAAAATAGATATCTCACAACTTGACTTAAAATAAGTAGAATTTATAAGATGTATGGGCATATGAGAAATGTAAATTGGATTTTTGAGTTTCATTTTCCGCATAATTGAAGAGGCTATAGTCAAAAGTGGTTGAGAAGTTTTAGTGGTGATTGTGGTTATAAGTTTCATTGCACAAAGTTATTATCTATGTCAAGTTTCAAAGCACAATAGTCATTTTGAAAAAAATAAGTTTGAATCAAAACTCGTTTTTATTTTTCTTCTTTACTGTAATTTTCTTATTTGGAATTTTTTTCAAGAAAAGTAGAAATAATAAGTAACTCATAAACTTTAAGATGGTACTCTACAAAACAATACATGTGGCTTATCTATGCTTCTTCATGTTGCATACATGCCTACCAAGGAAGTTGCAACAATAATATTTGACAAAAATATTTCTTGTTTTGTCCTTCAATACATATCGTTTATGTGTTCTAAAAGTGCTATGGGCATGCTTACAAAAATGGTGTACAAAAAAGTGTCCAATACACAAAAAATAAAGAAAACACGAACATGTTATTATAAAAACCACAAAATGCACTCACATTATGGCTTGGTAATAACAAACCATAATGCAAGCATATTTTTTGGCTTGCATAATGCACTTGCATTATTAAAAGATAAATCAAGAAAAGAAAACTCGAGCCCACAATCTAGACCCATAGCCTCAAGTTGCAGCTAGCCCTCTTTAGCTTATGTTGTCCAAAATGTCATCATGCTTTGGAGATTTAACAATGATCTTTAGAAAGTGTCAAATTTGATTTACATTTGATTAATTTTATATTTTTTAGAATTCTTCATATCATATCCTGTAAACCCTAATCAAAAGCCAAATTTAGATGATGAAATGCTTGAAGACAACCCTACAATACTTGTCTCCTCAAACATTTCTGACAAACCAAGAGGATTTGGTAGAGTATTTAGAATAAAATAAACTTAAAATTATAGAGTTAGTTTCAAAATTGAAGGCTTCAACATCAAACCGCCACCATAGATCACTTGCTTCTTCATTGGAAAAGTTATAACGATTCATGTCATGAATTTTATGTGAAAAAATTATCGTATGCTGAAGTTAAAATGAGAGACATAACAAAACAAAAAACATGTGCTCTTTTATGGATCTTAGAACCAATGCACCCCTTGTTGTGACTTCAAGGAGATTTCTAATACATTGGTGCAATCATGATGAAAAAAAAAATTATATATGTAATGGACTAGTCTTTGACCAAAATCTATGTAATAACCATGAGGTTTCATTATATTTTCTTAGAATACTTCATTGTGAGTTTATTCTTCATAAAGTTTCTAATTATTTTGATATGAGGGAGTGATGCAATTCAAGGATAGGTCATATTGTCAAACCACCCACCCAAGCAGCCAATCCTTTGAAATTTCATAAATTGAATCATGTAATGCATTCCCCTAACACTCTAAATACTCATTCATAGCTGTTGAACTCCTCTTTGTAATTAATCTCTAAAAACATATTACGTCTTGCAACTTCAATCTAAAACCCTAACTTTTTCCCCACAAAAAAAATCATTCTATTGCAACATATGGGTGTTGCATCTCCCATCCTAGGGTAAAAATCACAAAGATGAGTCCACTTCTAGTGGAAGTTTTAAACTTGGAAATAATTTGAAATCAGACAAAATGAAATGATACCTTGTAATTTAGCTAACATGATCTTGATTTGCTTCAGGGCTTAGAGCCAAAAATGGGATCTCGTTTCATGAAGGCTTAAAATTTAAAAAAACAAACAAGATTTTGTTTAGAATTAGGATCTCATTTCTAGAAAAGGATCTCGTTTCTAAAAATTTAAATTTTTGGCCCAATTTTTGCTATGGGTTTCAGGTCGGAAAAAAGGCTTAAGGAGTCAACCCTTAGCTTTGGGCCTGCTTTGACCTACAACTTCAAGGTCATGTTAGTGTTAGTAGAAAACAGTGACTTTGAACATATGTCTGAAGACTCTTTTTGCAAAAAAAATTGACAAAATTAAAGCCCATTATAGATGAGACTATGTAGATTCCAAATATGTTATTTTTTACAATTGGATTATTTTTCTATTTCTCAAATAATTTGTGATGAAACTAGTCCATAAACTTGAAATATTAGGGTTTTTTAGTATTTTAATAACTTTTTATTAAAATTATTTTTTTGAAAAATGAATTATACGTCAACATTCTCCAGACAATTATTTTCAATTTGAAAAAAAATTAAAAAATGATAAGTTTAGGTCATCTTATGTGTGACATACACATGACAATTTTTCAAAACAACAAAATATGGCCAATAAAAAAAAAAAAAAAAGATAATGCCAACATTCTTCAATGTGTTAAAGATATTTTCCCAAAAGGATTTAGAAAAATATGATTATTTAGGTCAAAATATGGATGACATACACGTGCATGGTATGGTAAAAATATATGACTTTTAAATAATGGTTTTTAGACATGCCTATTGAAAATCAATTTGTATCATTTGGGTATTAAAATAAATTACATATTTGGAAACTAGACTTTGAGTACTACATTTTATGATTGTGACTTTTCTTAAGATTCCATCTCTAAGTGCTTCAAATTTTAAGGTCAAATGTGACAAATTTTGAAAATCAGGGAAAACACTTCCACCTTTTGGCTAAAAAGTGAACTCAATTTCTTGCAGACACTCCTTAGAGCTACCAAAAAATAATAATTAAAATCACCCCAATATGGCATTGAAAACCTCTTGCAGTCCACTACTTGTAATCTAGAAAAAATACATGAATGCAACTCCCATTTTCTTACAACCTCCCTTGCAATAAGTTTGGTGCCTAATTAATTTTTCAACTGCACATGTGTGTTGTGTTTTTGTGTCCAACATTAATTTGCATCATAAATTATTTAAATTCCAACTTTAGGGAGTTGGGTTTTAAACTTTTTACTTTTTATTTTGTCATTATAAATGCACTAAATACAAGTTATCAATTTACAAATTTTGGGCTAATAAAATAAAATATCAATCACATTAATTTAGCCCTAATTGTCACCTAATGATAACATTAAAACATTAAAATACCCATCCAATTTGATAAATATTTTTTTCCATGCTCTAGTAGTGTCAAACTAGGTGCCTAAAAACTACTCATAACAAACCAAAAATCAAATAAAACAGATATGAAAGTAATTTTTTTTGTGATGCAAGATTTCCATACACTCCTAGGATGCCCTTGCATCAAACACCTTAGGTAACTGAAATTTTTTCATGAATTGAAACTCATGAACATTAGAAAATCATGTGCTTTTATTTAATCCATATTTCTTTCTTTTCCACCTGTTTCTTCTTCTTCACCCTCCTCTAAAACTTCTTATCTCTTCCTTCATCTTTCCTCTATTTCTTCCTCATGAAATTTATCTCTCTACAACTTGAATTCCTCCATGACTCAGCTTTCAACTCTATCTCATTATCTTCAACACTTGCATAAAAATCATTACTAGCAATCTTACAGAAATTAAGAATTTATATCTTCTTTTCCTTTACTATTTATCTTTAGTTTCTTCTTCTTGTATTTAAAAAAAATAACCATACCTTTTTGTACTTCAGCATTTAACCTGTTATTGTTGCACCTTACCAATTTTCTACTTCACATTCTTGAACACCATTTCATTCAAACAAAAATCAACATTATCACCATCTTTGCAAATGTATAAAAATACCTCATTACCTATGTTTTCTTTCCCTTGTCTACTACTCCAATATATTTTTTTAGTTTTCTCATCTTCATCCAATCCAACTATATCAATTACACAAATAAAATACATCAAATTTTTTATAAAATTTAGATTTCACCTCATCATCCATTGCTCCAAATTTTGCTCCAATTCATGTCAATGTAAGTCATTCTTTTCCAACTATTACAACCTCCTCTTCTATGCATTCAACCTTGTTGTCTTCCACTTTAATTCCTTCAAAGAAGAATCAAGGATTTTTTTAGTGGTGAATCTTTGCCAATTGGTGAAAATTTCATATTGGTCAAGTCAAAATTGGTGAATATATTGCAACAAACATGGTGGCCAAATCACTCAAATTTTACAAATTATTAGTCCAATGCATTTTAATTTTCCATCAATTTATTTTATGAGGCATATGTAATTAATAGTTTTGTCATAACAAACTATGTGTTTCCAATGGACTAATTAATATTTTCACCTGGAATCTCGAAAGCATGTATTAAATCACCCACATATTTTCCAATACTATTAAAATGATATTTTGTATTAGGACACGTTTTGCCAACATCATTAAATGTTCACTATGTGTGAGGACCCATTTCGCCAATAAAATTTACAAATAATTATGTACGAGGACCCATTTTTCCAATAACATTAAAAAATAAATACATTTGAGGATACATTTTTCCAATTACATTAAAAAATAATTGTGTATGAGGACCCATTTCACCAATACTATGATAACTCCATCTAATCGTAGGCCATAATCACCTTGAAAATTATAATGTATGTATTCCATCAAGCTTTGATTCACCCAACATTTAAAGGTATCATCATATAATCACATTGGATTCATTAAATTTTTACTATAATATTTTATAACCTCATGGAATTCACCAAATATGGATGATATAAATATAATCAAAACTTTGATTTCTTTTTACACATTTCGTTCAGTTTTGGATGAGTGAATTGTGAGCTCTCGATTTGGAAGTTGGAACCTTGATCATAGGAAAGTTACAAACTTACAACTATAGACATTGTTGCATTCCAGTGAAAACCTAAAGTGAGCTAAATCATGTAAAAATGTTGTCAAAAGTATGTTTTAGGTCAAACCAAATGTAAGGTTTTTGTGGGTTTGTGTCGAGAAAGATACTTAAAAAATTCTAAAAAATTGAAAATTAGGGTTTCGTGCTCCTATTTTTAGGGAAACTCCTGAAAATAGGACCTTGCCAAAATTCATTGAAAATGATTTTGATAGGATGATTTGACTTCACGATCACACTAGTCAAGTCAAAATCATCAAAAGGTATGTTTTACTCTCGTGGGTTTATTTTCATTTTTCAGGAAGAAAGTAAGGACCTTCACAACCATTAATGGCAGAATGGCTAGTACCAGGTGGTGAAATCAAAGCTTCAACAAGGAATCTATGGCAAAAATTCCTGGAAAGATGCTTTGCAATGAAGGGGATTTTCAGAAGTGAAAAATGTTGAAAATTGGTTGTCTGGAAAATGAACGCTTTGCTACCAAGGAGGTTGTGTAGTTGAATTCCTTAGTCATATTCCCAACACCCATACACACAACATGATGAATGTGATTGCAAGGATGCATGCGTCTACATCATCAATAGGAATTCTCAAGATAGTCATGATGCATGGCAAACGTGAAGCATGAAGAGATGAAGTTTTTCAAAGCAAATGATGAACTTGCACCTAAAAGGCGCCCCTATTGAAGAAAGGTACCTTGATTTCAGAAGATCAAAAATAAATCATCAGCCTTCACCAAAGCAGTTGTATTCTTTGTGTTCCTATTGGCTTTCCAACGTATCATCAAGCTAAGTCATTTGATTCATCGATCAAGGGTGAACACAAGAAAATTAAGGAGAGGTTGTAGTACAAGTACCATCAAAATGGTAGTCAAACATGAGGAAAGGCGCCCCTATTGACCAGGGGAACCCTTGAATTAGATGGTCTAAATCTCATCTATTGAACAATCACATCTTCTAGTAATCTCTTCGACATCAACTCAACTCCACAATGAATTTGTTTTTCAACCTGCAAGACATATCAAATGATAGTAACTGATGATCATTAGAACATGCCAAATGAAGGAAAAATTAAAGCACATCAAAGAAAAAGTGTCCCTGCAAGCCAGGGGTTCCCATCATTTTGAGACACCTGATGAGGTTTTCAATAGCTACTTTCTACAAGGCATTTTTTCAGCTACCTCTTAGTTTCACGATCAATCCAGCTGCATGTTCACAGGACCTATCAAACTTTCACAGAAGTAGATCAAGCAGAAATCATCAAAGGTGAAGGAAGAATGAAGGACATAAGAAAATCAAACAAGTGTTGGTCAAAGGAGCCCCTATTGAAGAAAGGTGCACACCTTTTTGGGTAGGACCAAATGTTGTCTTCAAGCTTAATCACCTCTAGGATAACCTGGACTCTATCTTGATCCATATCAAAAATGACATCATTAGCAAAGACAACAGACAAATCAGACACCTGATGACAAAGACCAAGCTCAGGTAGTTCGTAGGAGCTTGCAAGTTGAAAATCATAAGTGAAATAGTCAAAGACGACCCTACAGGACAAGGGCTCCCTTGAATTGAGGCATCCAAATCAACTTGGAGGATCTGTGAAGTCAGTCATCCTTTATAAGGCTTAGCTGGCATTCCATTCCACGTTCCAACAAGATCATTAGACTCATCAATCAACAAAGATATTAGATCAGAGCATAGAGGGTCAAAATGGAGAAATTAAAGAACAATCAAGAAATTAACTGTCTGGTCTAAAATCGCCCTTGCTGGGAAAAGGCGCCCTTGAATTTAAGGTATTAGATTTAGGTTTTGGACTTGGCAACTCCCAGGCATACCTCCTTAGAGTTGACTCAACTTGGTAATGGATCTGTGAGTGAAACTTCAAGGTCAATCAAACAACCAGGATTGAGGATCAAACAGAGGCACTTCACCATGAAAAATAATGAAAATATTGTTCAACTCCTCAAAGGGACGCCTAAAGTCAAAGGGGGTATTTAGACAACCTTTTCATGTCTAAAATGAACCCCAACTAGGGGAAATCACTCCTAGGAACTCCAGATCAGGCAAAAAGACTCTTCCATCATGAGTTGGCACCCAATTGATGCTTGCAACTCCAAATTGACATATCAAAGAATCTAGGCATCTATTCTTCATTATTTCTTTGCAAGTTGAGGAGCTCAAGAATAGATATTTTTCTTCTCCAACGTTTTTGAATATTTGACAAAGGGGTTCTCACCGTTCTTCATATTTTTGAAGATTTGTTGTAGAGAGGGACTATTTATCAAAGGTTACATCAAAGGGCATAATTCTTCCAAAAAGACAATTGATAAATTCCAATCTTCTTCTTATCTTTTTCCTTTTTCCTTGTCTTAGATATTCTTACATGTCCAATAAAACAATAGATAATCACATATCTAACCAATTGGCTATGATCAGCACTACTTTTTCAAAAAAACCCACATGTTAGATTTTTCTAGAAAAAGTAGCCCTACTACCCCTATTTTTTAGGTTTTTTGGAAAATGACAAAAATTTGAAAAATAGACAAATTGGGTTTGTTCAGCTTTAAAGCACGAGCCAAACCCATGTGTTGGATTTTTCTGAGAAAAATCATTTCCTGGTGCCTCATTGCCTCTGCTGCCAAAGGGCTCTTGCATGCCATAGAAAAAATCATTTTTTCGAATTTCTAACGATCTGGGATTTTTTAGAAAATCATTCTCAACAAAAACCACAACTCAAAATTTTTCATAAAAAGTTGCCTTGGTAGGGCTATTTTTAGCAGTTCCAGAAAAAGTTGTCCAAACAGCATCGTGTGCACAGTCAATCTTCAAGGTTTTCATAATGTAGTTCTCCTAAAATAAATATAAGGCCAAAATGGTCTTACTCCATGATTTTCTAAAAATGAATGACATCGACCTGCATTAGGCACACCTAAAGGTCAATTTGGATAGATTGACAAGCATAGACACAAGTCCACAAGTTCCATAATGGTTCCACCTCGTATATCTGATAGCCTTCCCAGGCCAGTTTAGAGGATTATAATCGTTGGAATTATGCATATGTAGCGAGTTCATGTGCATTTCTCACAATTGGAGTGTTGGCAGTCAAAATTCATAGTTTCATCATTGAACTTTGTGGTCTCATCATACAATACTCTTCCATCGAGAAAGGTCAAGGAAAATGTTAAAAACATAAAGCTGCAAAAGAACACGGAAGGTAGTCATTCACAATACAGAGCCGTCACCAGTTAATACTACACTACCTTCCACATCAAAATGGAAACAAAGACAAAGAAAAGGATTAATCCTCCTAAGGGGAGTAGAATGAAGGAGATACATACATCAAGTTGCTGACAAGCGGTGAGCTGACGATTGATAGGCATGTAACGATCTTTGTATGAAGAAGTCAATGACTGGTCAGAAGCATTGTTGACTAATGGCTATTGTAGACATGGAAAATGTACAAATTCGCTTTACCACACCTGATCCCGTTTTACTGACAACATTTCCTCTTAAAGCCTATTCTCAACATTTCTATCTATTAATTTAATAAATCATTATTTATTGGATTAAATCTTCCCCTTTCAGTGATTAAATTAATCAATTTAATTTAATTAACCTTACATTCCTGTTTAATTAAATAAATCATTTTATTTAATTAAAATCTCTAAAGTCTTCTTATTAAATTAAATAAATAAAACCTTATTTGATTAAATCCAACATATTCCCTCTAGATTAAATAAATCAAAACATTTATTTAATAAATCATTTCCTCTCAATTCTTGACTTAAAATTAACTCATAAACTTAAGTCTAAATTGTCACATCACCTAATTCTTCATTAATTTAATCAAAACCATGATTAAGTTAATCCCTTTCATTAAAATTCTCTAGAGAATGCAAGTTGCACAATAAATCAATTACTTTGATTTATTAATTCATCTATTTTCCCTCACAAGGCATCACAAAAGAATATTCCCTCATTTGAATTCAAAAAAGCCAAATGGAATTAGTCCTTCCAACAAGCCATTTAAGACCTCTTACATGTCCTTGACTTTGAGCCAAGTGACATTAACTCTATTTATTTTCCCTCTTTAACAAGTCAACTCACAATTTCAAATTCAAATTTATGCATTTATCATGCACATTGGCCAAAATGTGTTCATTCCTCCTCCAACCACATGCGTATAAGTGGCACAATGCCATTGGATTATCCTTTATCCCACATTGCTCAATCTTGCTCACCTCTTCCAAATTGAAGTCTATAAATTGGAGACTCTTCTCCTCATTTCTCATCCACAATCTTCATGCAAAGTTACTCTCTTTAATTGAGAACTAATTTTGCTCATTTCATCCAAGCACTCATCTCATTTTCACATTTGCATCGAGGTTAGAGATTTGACCATTTCTAGATCATCTTCATTGCAACCTAGGAATTGGGAAAGGGCCAATTGCAACACTCCATTGGCACCAATTCCCCCATGGGATCATCAATCTATTGGCTAAATTAGGATTTTCTTTTATGATTATTTGAATTTTTGTTCTTCATTTCCTAATAGTAGTTTAAATAGGTGGATTTCATGGGGAATCTCTCATGCTTGTGTACATGCATTTGATCTAACATCTAACCATGTTTGTTACTCTTGTGCTTCTGCAGGTTTAGGGGTTCACAACGATGAAGTGTAAAGCACCCCAAGAAGGAGGTTCTTCCCTCTAGAAATATATTAATTGTATCTTGAGTTAACTTGACACCCCTTTCCAAGTTAACTCCAGATCCCAAAGATCATGCATGTCAGATCCCACTAATTAAGGATGTCTAATTTGACTCCACGATTTGTGGATCTCAGATCTCCATTAAAGGTGGATGTCTATTTTGGAGGTTTATTTGTAATTTAAATTTCACTCTTAGTTAGGTTTCAATCAACTGAGGTAGACTTCCAGTTTGAATTTTGTTTAGTTTCAATTAATTGAAGTGGATTTCCAGTTAAATGCTTGCTCACCTACATTTCGACATAGGAATAAATCTTGTTGATTAGCAAGAACTGATTGTTAACTCAAGGAGATTTTATGGTTTCCTACTCCTTTGAGTTCTATAAATAAGATCCTTGGGCTCATTATTTGTTTAACTTTTATTCACTACACAAAATTGTTGCACCGTTGTGCCAACAACCTTGCAATTCTATATTTGTTCACTCTTGGATGAGAGTTAATTGGTTGATTGCAATTGTACATGATTTTGTGCCTTTATTGTCCCAATCTTTGTAATTCATTCAGGAATATTGAAGAAGGAAATCAAAGGGCACATGCAATTTGATCTAAAGATTTGAGTTCTTCCAAACGTTTTGTGTTTATAGCTGATTGTTTGAATATCCTCCTTGGATAGGGGTTCCTCCTCCTTGGATATTTTTCATTCATAGTTATTTTTTGATGTTGTTTAATGATATGGATTTTAGCCTATACTTCGGAAAAAGGGTTCCTCCTCCTTAGCAATCCTAATATCCATATGATCATACCTTGTTGTTTCTAGTAAGTTGTTTCCTAGCCTATACCTCGGACAATGGTTGCTCCTCCTTGGCAAGTCTTAGATCCAAATTATCATAAAGAGTGTTCACTTGCATAAAACCTTATCCCAACATATATCCAAGATTTCAGAGCCTCAACCATATTCTAAGGAGACGGTGGATTCAAGTGATCCAACCAATCCATTCCTGCTCCTATGCCCTCATGCTCTATTTATCTTGAGGAGATAGGATAGATTAAAAGCTATTTTAGTTGGAGTTAAGATCTACAGAAACTAGATAAAACCTTACCTATAGTGCATTGTGTTTATGCACCCTTGTGTCCTGTCACTGAGTAAAAAAGATAGGAACCTTAGTACCCAAGTTTTTTACGTATAACATAAGCAAAGAGAGATTTTCCTCTCTATAATTTGAAGATCACTTATATAACACTTGCAATAGTTGTCTATTTCTAATAAGCAATCCAGAGGTGCTAATTGAAATGTCAACAGTTTTCTGGCACCCACCATGGAGCAACGAGGCATAAAACTACAAGAAAAAGCTAACGCTTTTATGATACGAAATGGGCATCTGGCGTTCTTGGGCTCTAGTTGAACAACTTGATCTTGCTCCAAAAACTCTCCAACCAGATCTTACATTCATTGAAAGAGAGTAGACATGCATCATCAGTAGCTTGAATACTTTCATCTTCAAAAATAATACATCACCAACTCAGTGGAGAGCTGTAGCTATTACTCTGGACGAGGAAGAAAGAAAGGTTGATCCTATAGCCGAGAGGCCAGTGTTACTACCACCCGCGTGGTAGTAAGCATCTTGGCTCACCGAGTATACATATGGAGGAGAACCAATCCTCTATTTCAAGAAGACGTCGGAGAAGCATCCGACGTAGAGAAAGTCTTTGAAGAGGTTTGGGAATGATCCTCTAGCATCCAATTACATGACCCATACAAGAAGCAATGGATGGTAACAATAATATTGTTGGCGAGAGACATCTAATTCCATTACCTTGGGGTAATAGCATTGGGCATTTGGCTTTTCAAATAAATAATGAGTTACCTAAAGGTTCAAGGAAGCACTTTCCCTTATTTCACGACAATGGAAGTCAACACCTAGATGAACATCTTACTGCATTCACAATGACTTGCATCATCTTGCATGTGCCACATGAAGACATCACAGTGTGTCTCTTTGTTGAGACTCTTCTTAGAAATGTTGTGGATTGGTTCAACCACGTAAAGCCAGGCATTATTATAAGTTGGGAAACTATGAGCGAGAAGTTTTTAGCAAGATTCAAGCCTGCTAAAGACAGTCATTTGTTGTTCGCCCAATTGGTAAATTTAAATATCGAGCACAACAAACACATGAGAGAGTTTTTGGCAAGATTTGATCGTCTTGTTGCAAGACTTTCTTCTACATTAGATCCATCATCGGAGATTCTGATGAGTTGTTTCATAAATTCTCTCTCATCAAAGATAGCCTTCTTTGTCAAGATGACAAATGAGACAAATTTGAAGAGTGCACAAGAATATGTCATCGAGTTGGAGGATAATATGATCACTTTTGGCTTGATGAAAGAAGACTCTATCAAATCTCTAGCTCAACAACCATATCATGAGCCAAATAGAGACTATCTTCAACCACAATTTCCAACATTTCCATCAAGACCAATGATTAAAGCTGCACATAGTGCAGTATTTTGTTGTTTCCATGACATTGATGCACATATCAGATTCATGTGTCTTGAGAATTTAAGAATGACCCAAATCATGGGATATGTTGAAGCTACTCCTAGTTCTAGTTTTGTACCAACAAGTTCGAAGGTTGTCTTACCACAGATGGACAACTTGATGGTGACTCCGCAATGGGATACTTTGAACCCATCATTAAAGAAGAAAAATAAGCATACCATCACTATTCTCTTGCTGTGAATCATGAAAAAGTTTCAGCGCCTGTGTCTACATGTGTTCAACACTTCAAAGCATGGAAAGAAGAGGAAGAAAGATGGAGATCAAATGAGAAGGGTGAAGAGGTGCCTTCCACTTCCAATCCCGGGTCTTTACAAAAGAACGCTATGCCAGTTGCTCAAGATCTATCTTGAACAAAAAAATTTGACATCATAGCTTCCATGATGAAGACCAAGGTACAAATCTCTCAATTGGAATATCTTCAGGATCATCCAAAACAAATGGACCAAATTCTCAATGTTGTAAGGAAGCAGGTTGTACTCAAGTCATTTGTTCCAATAGAAGCAAAGCCTGCAATGAGTACCGGTAATTATGTGACTCTATCAGAGATAGAAAATAAAGATTAGAACATTCCTTGTTCTGAGGAGAGACTGATAAAGGAAACAAGGTCATGGACAACATAGTTCAACGAAGGTTGTTCAAATATAGTTTCATAAATCGGGGAAGTGATCATCTCCCCTAAAGGACAGTTGCACCCATTTGTGCAATTGCAATTCACTAAAGCTGAGAAGGAGGTGCTTTTATTAGGTTTCAAAGATGTTGAAGACATGGGAATTAAACTCCTATGTTAAAGGCAATATAGAGTTGATCTATGAGCCAGTCAAAGGATACTTTCAGATCAGCAAAGATCACCTACGACATTATAGAAATCGAGTTTGGAACTCGATTGACTAGTTTGAGGAGTTCAACATCCCGAAGATGGACTATAGCAAAGCTAATGCCTCATGGGTATCAAATTTCACATTTGCATCATATGCTGATATTTGTCAGAGTAATTTTTCTTGGATATATGAATACATGAGAATCTTCATTCCAAAGGGATTGTCTCCTACAATTCCCATCAGAAGAGAAGTAAAGCCTTTCAGGCAAAAGCAACATTGATGGGAGGCTCTTTGCATTGCCATGAAGCAGGCAATACTTGAAACATTTGGTCCCTTCAGGGATGGGGTGAGTTCTCTGTAAATAATTTTATTTTTCTTTAACATTATGTTGTTATGTGTTTCCCCATTCCGTAAAGTATCGTCGCATTTTAGGTGATTTCTTAGGTAGTCTTGTTTTAGGTGAATAATAGGTGAGCCCTAATAAATAGGCGAGCTCCAATTATTAGGTGTATTAGGAAATAAGTCCTGGCTCTGTTACCCAACTAATAAGAGTACTGGTCTACAAAACTAGAGATTCTCAATTCTCCTATGCTGTAAGTATCCGACATGGTCATTAGACGGAGCCTAATGTTGTACCCAAAATAATTTTTTGGCATTTTTTTTAAATTGAGCTAAATCATGTAAAAATGTTGTTAAAATTATGTTTTAGGTCAAACAAAACGTAAGGTTTTTGTGGGTTTGTGTCGAGGAAGATACTTCCAAAATTCTGAAAATTTGAAAATTAGGGTTTCGTGCCCCTATTTTTAGCGAAACCCCTAAAAATAGTACCTTCCCAGAATTCATCGAAAATGATTTTGATATGATGATTTGACTTCACCATCACACTGGTCAAGTCAAAATCATCAAAAGGTATGTTTTACATTGGTGGGACTATTTTCATTTTTCAAGAAGAAAGCTAGGACCTCTGCAACCATTAATGGCAGAATGGTCAGTACCAGGTGGCGAAATCTAAGCTTCAACAAGGAATCCAATGTGAAAATTCTCAAAAATATGCTTTGCAATGAAGGGGATTTTTAAAAGTAAAAAATGTTGAAAATTGGCTATCTGGAAAATGAACGCCTTGCTACCAAGGAGGTTGTGTAGTTGAATGCCTTAGTCATTTTTCCAACACCTGTACACGCAACATGATGATGGTGATTGCAAGGATGCATGCATCTACATCGTCAACAACAATTCTCAAGACAATCACGATGCACGACAAACGTGAAGCGTGAAGAGATGAAGTTTTTCAAAGCAAATGATGAACCTGCACCTAAAAGGTGCCCCTGCTGAAGAAAGGCACCCTTGATTACAGAAGATCAAAAAGCAGTCATCAACCTTCACCAAAGCATTCATCTTCTTTGTGTTCCTATTTTAATTCTGATGTATCGTCAAGCTAAATCATTTGATTCATCAATCAAGGGCGAACATGAGCAAAGTCAGGAGAGGTTGTAATATAATTACCATCAAAATGGTAGTCAAACATGAGGAAAGGCGCCCCTGTTGACCAGGGGTGCCCTTGAATTAGATGGTCCAAATCTCATCTGCTGAACAAGCTCGTCTTTGATTAATCTCTCCGGCATCATCTCAGCTCCACAATGAATCTGTTTGTCAGCCTGTGAGACATATCGAATGATAGCAACTGATGATCGTTAGAGCATACCAAATGAAGGCTAAATTAAAGCACATCAAAGCAAAAGCACCCCTGCAAGCTAGGGGTTCCATAATTTTGAGACACCTTATGAGGTTTTCAATAGCTACTTTCTACAAGGCATCTGTTCAGCTATCTCTCAGTTTCATGATCGATCCAACTACATGTTCATAGGACCTATCAAATGTTTACATAAGCAGATTAAGCAAAAATCAGCAAAGGTGAAGGCAGAATGGACATAAGAAAATCAAACAAGTGTTGGTCAAAAGAGCCCCTGTTGAAGAAGGGCGTCCACCTTTTTGGGCAGTCAAATGTTTTTTGCAAGCTTAATCACCTCTAGGATAACCTCCTTTGTCTTGATCCATATCAAAAATGACACCGTCAGTAAAGAAAATAGACAAATCAGACACCTGATGACAGAGACCAAGTTTGGGTAGTTCATAGGAGCTTGCAAGTTGTAAATCACAAGTCAAATAGTCAAATATGCCCCTATAGGCCAAGGGCTCCCTTGAATTTGAGGCATCCAAATCAACTTTCAGGATCTATGAAGTCAGTCATCCTTTTTGAGTTTGAGCTACCATTCCATTTCGCATTCCAACAAGATCATTAGACTCATCAATCATCAGAGATCTCAGATCAGAGCACAAAGGGTCAAAATGGAGAAATTAAAGAACAGTCAAGAAATTGACTAAGTTTGATGTAAAATCACCCCTGCTGGGAAAAGGTGCCCTTGAATTTGAGGTATTAGATTCAGGTTTTGGACTTAGAAGCTCCCAGGCATACCTCTTAAGACTTGACTCAACTTGGCAATGGATCTGTCAGTGACACTTCAAGGTCAATCAAACAACCAGGATCGAGGATCAAATAGAGGCACTTCACCATGAAAAATAATGAAAAGGTGTTCAACTCCTCAAAGGGATGCCTAAAGTCAAAGGGAGTCTCAATTGACTGAAGTTGTCTATTTAGACAACCTTTTCATGTTTAAAATGGCCCCCAATTGGTGGAAATCACTCCCAAGAACTCTAGATCAGGAAAAAAGATTCCTCCATCATGAGTTGGCACCCAATTAATGCTTGCAACTCCAAATTGACATATCAAAGCATCTAGGAATCCATTCTTCACTATTTCTTTGTAGTTTGAGGAGCTCAAGAAAAGATATTTTTCTTCTCCAACATTTTTGAAGATCTGACAGAGGAGTTTCACCGTTCTTCATATTTTTGAAGATCTGTTGCACAGAGGGACTATTTATCAGAGGTTGCATCAAAGGGCATAATTCTTCTAGAAAGACAGTTGATAAATTCCAATCTTCTTCTTGTCTTAGATCTTCTTACATGTCCAAGAAAATAACAGATAATCACAGATCTGACCAACAGGGTAAGATCAACACTACTTTTTCAACAAAACCCACATGTTAGATTTTTCCAAAAAAAGTAGCCCTGTTGCCCCTATTTTTTAGGTCTTCTAGAAAAAGTCACAAATTTGAAAAATAAACAAACTCGGTTTGTTCAACTTTAAAGCATGAACAAAACCCATGTGTTGGATTTTTTGGGGAAAAAACATTTTTTGGTGCTTCGTTGCCACTGCCGCCAAAGGGCTCTTGCATGCCATAGAAAAATTCATTTTTTTGAATTTCTGGCGATCTGGGTTTGTTTAGAAAATCATTCTCAACAAAACCCATGACTCAAAAAAATTCGTAAAAAGTTGCCCCAACAGGGCTATTTTTAGCAGTTCTAGAAAAAGTTGTTCGAACAACATCGTGTGCATAGTCAATCTTCAAGGTTTTCATAATGTAGTTCTCCCAAGATGAATACAAGGCCAAAATGGTCTTACTCCATGATTTTCTGAAAATGACTAACACCGACCTGCCTTAGGCACACCTAGAGGTTAATTTGGACAGATTGACTAGCATAGACACAAGTCCACAGGTTCCATAATGGTTCCACCTCGTATATTTGATAGCCTTCTTGGGCCAATTTAGATGATTCTAACTGTTGGAGTGTTGGCATTCAAACTTCGCGGTTTCATCATCAAACTTCGTGGTCTCATCATATAATACTCTTCCATCGAGAAAGGTCAAGGAAAAAGTCAAAAACATAAAGTTGCAAAAGAATGTGGAAGGTAGTCATTCACAATACAGAGTTGCCACCAGTTAATACTACACTACCTTCCACATCAAAATCGAAACGCAGACAAAAAGAAAAAGATTAATCCTCCTAAGGGAAGCATAATGAAGGGAATGCATACATCAAGTTGTTGGCAAGCGGTAAGCTGACGATTGATAGCCATGTAACGATCTTTGTATGAAGATGTCAATGACTGGTCGGAAGCATTGTTGACCAATGGTGATGAGGTGTAAAGCACCCCAAGAAGGACGCCCTTCCCTCCAGAAAGACATTAATTGTGACTTGAGTTAACTTGATGCCCCTTTCCAAGTTAACTCCATATCCCACAGATCATGCATGTTAGATCCCACTAATCAAGGATGTCTAATTTGACTCCCATGATTTGTGGATCTCAGATCTCCATTAAATGTGGATGTCTATTTTGGAAGAACATTTGTAATTTAAAGATCACTCTTAGTTAGGTTCCAGTCAACTGAGGTAGACTTCCATTTTGACTTTTGTTTAGTTTCAGTTAATTGAAGTAAATTTCCAGTTAATTGCTTGCTCACCTACATTTAGACATAGGAATAAATCTTGTTGATTGGCAAGAACTAATTGTTAACTCAAGGATATTTTAGGGTTTCCTACTCCTTTGAGTTTTATAAATAAGAGCCTTGGGCTCATTATTTGTTTAAATTGTATTCACTACACAAAATTGTTGCACCATTGTGCCAACAACCTTGCAAGTCTATATTTGTTCACTATTGGATGAGAGTTAATTGGTTGATTGCAATTGTGCATGATTTTGTACCTTTGTTGTCCCAATCTTTGTAGTTCATTCAGGAATATTGAAGAAGGAAATTAAAGGGCACATCCAATTTGATCTAAAGATTTGAGTTCTTCCAAACGTCTTGTGTTTATAGTTGATTGTTTCAATCTCCTTCTTGGACAGGGGTTCCTCCTCCTTGGATATTTTTTCATTAATAGTTATTGTTTGATGTTGTTTAATGATCTAGATTTCAACCTATAATTTGGACAAGGGTTCCTCTTCCTTAGCAATCCTGATATCCATATGATCATACCTTGTTGTTTCTAGTAAGTTGTTTCCTAGCCTATACCTCAGACATCGGTTGCTCCTCCTTAGCAAGTCTTAGATCCAACTTATCGTAAAGAGTGTTCGCTTGCATAAAACCTTATCCAAACATATATCCGAGAGTTCAGAGCCTCAACCATATTCTAAGGAGACGGTGGATTCAAGTGATCCAACCAATCCATTCCTGCTCCTATGCCCTCATGCTTTGCTTATCTTAAGGAAATAGGATAGATTAAAAGCTAGTTTACTCATAGTTAAGATCTACAGAAACCAGAGAAAACCTTAGCTATGGTGCATTGCATTTATGCACCCTTGTGTCCTTCTGCTAAGTAAAAAAGATAGGAACCTTAGTACCCATTTTTACATATAACATCAGCAAAGAGAGATCTTCCTCTATAATTTGAAGAGTAGTACTATAACACTTACAATAGTTTTCCATTTCCAATAAGCACTCCAAAGGTGCTAATTGAAATGCCAACAAAATTCAAGCTACAAACTAGGTCCTTCTCGTTTATGTTTACAGGAAACTCAAACTAGAGCACATAAATAAAAACCCTTTCAAGTACTTTACCCAATTCCTACCAATTTCTATGAATTTCCACAATATTAAAATATTTTAGAAACCCCAAGCCCATAAATTTTACTAAATTAACCACTGACTCCCTTAACTAGTTCAGTTAAGCCAAAAACTCACATGGAGAGTTAGAAAAATCGCTTACCTAAGAGAACAATTATCTTCAATGTCTCTGCAATTCCTTCACTTGGACTCCTCATGTCTTCTTCTACTTCAAATTCTTGCAATTGTGAGGAAAAATGAACCAACTACCTTCTTTATGGCTCAGGAATGGAACGTCTACACCATTAATTCCTGAAAGAAATCTCATGTGAGCGAATTGACACTTCAACCATTTAAGTTTGAATTCTAGTTGTTGATCCTTATGATTTAAAACTTCATCTATGTTCCTCCTTCATCCTCGTGCTTTACCCTTTTTTCTTTCAATGACGTCTTTTTGATGTTGCCACGTTGCCACTTTTTAATTTTATCACCTTATCTTCAAAGCCATCACTCATCGTTATTTTATAGCCTTAACTTCTTTGAATGGATCCACAATGCTTAAGTGCCTAGCAATGAGAGCAATATTTCATTGAATATCCCTTAACTCCTCCATCGCTCATCTCTGATATTCCTTTTCCTTCGTGTATGCCATTAGCAACATGAGTAACATATGTGATGAAATCATGGTTGTTATATCAAGTCATCCTCCCTTGACTATATGCTTCTCCCATCGCTCATTACTAATAGGAAAGCCCTTCAGAAAGGACTTCTAATGATGCCTTAGACCCCAACAATTGGAACATGTATTAGCACCGTCTATCACTCATCATTGATTCACATTTCAAAAGTTGAATCACACTAGCGATGGAAGAAAAGTAGTGATGGTTCAATATTTAGCCACATGTCTTAACAACAAGATCAATGATTATGGCGGGCCTCACTCCCAACAGCAAATGGATTAGCGATACAACACTTTAAAATAAAAGAACTACAAGCCTCATCGCTCATCACCAATAGGAAAATGGACAATAGGAAGCAATGTGCGATGGGTGATGAGCCATCAATACAAAGGGTCATAGTGTTATTTCCCATCGCTGATTTTGAAAATAGAACATTAAGGAAATCAATGATACAAGGTTTACCAATGATACAGGGGAAATTCTTCACATCATGCATTTCTAGTAGGTGACTTGAGGCCTTACACCTATCCACAATGCAAAACAAAGCAGCGATACAAGGAAACATAGATCCATTGCTCATCACTAATGCAAGGCTAGTGGTCATGAAACAATGTGCGATAGGTGATGCGCCAAGTGGTAAGAGAGGACTTAAGTGGGAACAGTTTGCATGTGCTGATAGGTTGTTTTAAAAAGAGGACCAACTAGGATCAAGGTGCTAATGACATAAGTAAACCTAAGACCAAGGCTTAGGACAAAAGATGAATACTTGGAAACTCGACCATAGAGGAAAAGTACCTTGAGGGAAATATTTCAAAATGATCATGAGATGGTAAACCTAGACACAAGGGGCCGGTCAAAACATGAATACCACAAACTCAACAAAACTCAACAAAAGAAAGATAACACACATAAAGTTCAACACCAAGAACTTATAGAAATATTTTATGCTTGATATTGACAACAAATATTGATAAGGGTTTTAATACATCCTCTAACTTGATCAAAGGAACACATTGAAGGTTGCTTGACCTTGTCTTGAGATTTTCTTAGAAGCTCTATAACCAACCTTATCAAATCTCTTTGAATTTATTGGTTTTCTTTCTCTTATGACAACACACTGTCCTCTCATTGTTACAACTTCTACCATAGTTTACTACCATATAGGTTTTTTTTGTTAGGGTTTAGATAATATCTTTAACCATTTTGCAATAATCAACAAAGTTCATTCTTTAAAAAATATGGGAATAATGTACATGGCTATATGATGAATATTTACAATGGTAGCATAGGATTTCTTCACTATGACTATGTAAAGTCAAACTTATGATAGCATACACAAATACAATTAAAAGATAGTGAATATGTCATTTGAAAAATCAAAAATTATAGAAGGTTTTCATGCTTGAAAATTAATTCCTAACAGACCTCATACAAATCCTCTTAATACCATTGTCTTCTAGAGGCTTAACATTATGTAAACCTCATAGAAACCCTCATAAACAAGATCGACAAAATGTCGCTTCAGAGTGAAGCTTCACCTTGAACATACACCTCTTTCACTAAGAACCTCCAATCTATCTTTTGCATTGTGCAAGGTTTATTAAACCTCATAAGTATATCTCCAACCAAAACACAAGGTAGAATAATCATACCAATAACATTTTACATGGCATTCCCTTATGATAATAATGATGCAAGGGTTCCAACATAATGATAAACCTTCTTATACTTCGATAAAGGTAACAAAAATGATAATAATTTTGTTGTGTAAGTATGATTTAAGGTTCATAATCTACATGCATTTTGTGTATTGGAATCTTGGATAACACCATTTATCAATCCAAACTTTGTGAAGTACATTATACATACCACATAAGACCTTCCTTTTGGATATTTGAACATGAAGCGATAAGTTTTTGCCAACTCTTGAGATCCCTTTCTCTTCAATAAATGTTCCATTACTACTTCCTATGATTATTGCAATGTTCCATCATGTATTCTTCATTGTGGATGCAACTCAATGTGGAAAATGAGCTATTTTTATGCCAAGCATGACAAACTCTTCAATACCATCAAAATGAAAAACCTAAAAATACTCATGCAACATGGGTAAGTCCTCTTAGAGATTTTTGAAAGGAATCTAGGTATGCATAAAATCTTCCAACACCAATCTATCAGAGGAGAGAGTGTGCAAAATTCTACAATTTCAAACCCTTTAACAATAATAACAAATAATATGCACATAACAGATAACATCAATAGAATTGAAGATATAATAAAAACACATAACACCAAATATACGTGGGGAAATCCCTTTCAGGAGAAAATAACCCACACTCTAAAAGCCTAAAAATTGTATTATCTATAAACAATGGTTACAATACACTTGGAGTGCAAGATTCTACAAGAGTTTATTTGTGTTGTACAATTTTGGTGTAAATCCAGTGGCATAACATTATCTCAAGACAACATCATCATACTACTCCAAAATACAAGCATTGAATATATAGGAGCTTACAATTCATAAATTAAACATTTCTAAACCAATTTTTGAAGGTTGAATATGCAACATGGAAAGCACCAAAAACACTACACATGCATAACAATAAGTTTCCAATTGTCACCAAATTCAACACTGTAACTACCAATTGTTACTAAACCTGCACATACAAAACCTGCACTTGCCAGATAATAACTACACCTCAAAAAATCAAATTCCATATAAACTCAACATGAAAATATGAAATGCGTTCATGCATAACTCCACTTGTACATGAAACTTTCCAAATTGACTCCTTAGAAATAGAAACTGCAAGTTGTAACTCACAAGACAATGTGTGAGAAAATAACAATATTAAATATCTAAAAAATCAATAATACAAAAAAATCAAAGGTTGAGATTCATTTTCCTAAAATTCTCCCACCTGTCAAACATCTTTGAAGAGTCAATAGAAGTAACAAGATTTAACTACTAGAGGTCGAGAGGTCCATAGACTTCAAACACCATCTAAACTTCTTTGTGCTCATTGGCTTTGTTAATGTATCTTCAACATTCATCAAGGTGTCAGCCTTCTCGAGCTTCACCTTTCCATATTCCACCATATCATGAACAAAATGAAACTGTACATCAATGTGCTTTGTTCTAGTGTGGAAAGTAGGATCCTTTGCCAATAAAATTTCACTTTAACTATCATAACAAATAGTGATTTGACTTGCATCAAGCCCAACTTTTGAACATAAATTCTTAAGCCAAATGACTTCCTTACACACATGAGTAGCTTCCATTACTCTACTTCTATCATGGATAAAGAAACTACAACTTTCCACTTACTCATCCAACTAATGGCACCACCAAACATCATGAATACATATCCATTGATGGATCTTCTTCTATTGATATTTCTCACCCAATCAAAATCCACAAATCCATGAATATAGATTGAATATCGAGTTCTAATAGGATAACCATGAAAACATACGACATACTCAAAAGTACCACACAAGTATCTAAAAACCCTCTTAATTGCATCCCAATGCACCTGTCTATTATTATCCATAAAATGAATCAGAACTCCCACTACTTGGGAAATGTCTGGCCTTGTTCAAACCATAAAATACATCAAACTACCTACAACACTAGCATAGGGTACTTCGGTCATGTCCTCCATATCAAAATGAGGCTTTGGAAAATTCTCCACATAAAGCTTCATCCCTTGCAACATAGGAACAACTAATTGTTTGCACGTTGTCATGCTAAATCTCTCCAACACTGCATTCAAATACTTACTGTAGCTTAACCAAAGCTTTCTATTAGCTCTATCTCTTTTGATCTCCATCCCTATGATATATCGAGCTACACTTAAATCCTTCATTTAAAACTATGATGACAATTGGGACTTCAAATCTAAAATCAAACTTTCATCTTTCTCAAAAAACAACATATCATCAACATGCAATGTAATGATGAGAAAACAATTATTAGCAGTTTTGTGGGAAACACAATGACCAGATTTAGATCTCAAAAATCCCAAACTCAACACAAAGCTTGTGTCAAATTATGGGTACAACATCCTAGGAAATTTCTTAAGACCATATAAAGAATTTTTCAACTTGCATACCAAATTTTCTTTACCTTTAACCACATACTATTTAGAATGTGAGATAGAGATTCCTTCCTCCAAGTCACCATGAAGGAAGGTTTTTTTCACATCCATCTACTCCACTTCTAAATCATACGCTATTGCTAGTGATATTAGGATTCGAATAGATGTCCATTTTGCAACAAGAGAGAATGTATCACCATAATCTATCCCCTCCACTTGTGAATAGACCTTCACGATCAACTTGCTTTATGATTCTTAACACTACCATCGAGATCAACTTTCTTCTTGAACACCCATTTGCAACCAATGGGTTTGTGTCCTTAAGGAAAGGGCACCAAATCCCATGTATTATTTTTCTTCAATGCAACCATCTCCTCATCCATTATTTTCATCCAAGAATTTGCATCAATCATACCCATAGCCTCTTGCATAGTCCTTGGCTCATCAATGTTAACAATCAAAGAAAAAATACAATTTGAATCCAACAATGAATAACCAAATCTTTCAGGTGAATAACCAAACCTATTAGATTGCCACCTATCTCTCATATACCTACTTAATTGATGAGGTTGAGGTTCTTCTTCTTCTTTAGAACTTCCTAATCTCTCTTCATCGCGTAGTCCATTATGAGCTTCAGGTTCAACTTTCTTAAGATGAAGGGGAAGTTGAACCACATCTTCTTTCTTTTTTTCTTTTGTAGGCTACAAAATAGTAGAAGAAGTTTTCATCTCTTTGAAGATAACACTTCGATTGTAGAGAACCTTTTTAGCTATTGGATCCGAAAGATTGTTCCCTTTCCCACCAATGCCATAACTGATGAATATACACTTAAAAACCTTGTTTTTAAACTTTGACCTTTTCTCCCTTAGCATACGATCATATGCCTCACAACCAAACACACAAAGATGTCTCAATGAAGGCTTATTTCTCAACCACACCTCCATAGGTGTCTTCTCAACAAGAGCTTTATTTAGGAGATTTGTTAACCAGATAGCACATAGTGGCAAAAAAATTAGCCCAAAACTTTTGTTCAAGGCCAGCTCCACTTAACATACTCCTAACCCTCTCCATCAACACCCTATTCATCCTCTCTGCAACTCCATTTTGTTGAGGGGTATATGGAGTTGTTTTATGAATTTTAATCCTATGCTCTTTACAATTTTTTTCAAAATATGTGGAACAAAACTCACCACCATTGTCAATCCTCAAACAATTAATCTTCCTACCAGTCTAATTTTCTACCAAGCCATAAACTCCTTAAACTGATTGAAGACTTTAGATTTTCTTTTGAGAAAATAAATAAATGTCCTACTATAATCATCTATGAAAGGAACAAATTTATGCAAATTTTGATAGCGAAGGAACATTTACATGACCAAAAATATTAGAATGCACATAGTCCAAAACCCTAGAAGATTTGTGAGAACTATGATAAAACTGAACACAATTTTGCTTTCCATACACACAATGTTTGAAAAAATCAAACTCAAGATTACAATCATCAAGCCCCTAAATAAGGAATTTATTTTTTAGGGTTCTCAAACCCTTTTCACCTATGTGACTAAGTATTTGGTGTCAAAGCATTATCTTCTCAACAGGTAACTTCTCTCCAAAGCATGAGCACCCTTAGGTACCCAAAAAGCATGACTATCAAAAGTAGCTGCAACTTTCTTCTTTGTTGTCAGTTCCAATGGTGAGGATAGTGACTCAGAAGTCCTTTTCTTATTTGCCATAGAAGAACTATTGCACTAAATTGTGCATGCATCTAGCTAAAACAAAGTTCCTATCTAAACACCCTTAGCAAGCACCATAACTCCTCTTGTCATCTTGCATCCTCGATTTGAGAAGACAACCTGCACACCCACATCATTCAACTTACAAAAACAAGGTTCTATGCCAAACCAAGGATATGTAAGACACCATAGATCCCTTTCACTCTACCATCTAGGAATATTATCTTATCTCTTCCATGACCAACAATATTTAGGTGAGATTCATCACCCAGGTACACCTCCCCACCATCATAACTTTCATACTTAGAAAACCAATCTCGATGTGAATTCATGTGGAAAGAAGCACCATAGTTTATTAGCCACACATCTTACAATGCATGCGTTGCCAAGGTAGTGAAAAAAGCATCTGCATCATCCTGAGAGGATTTATTAGATTCAGAAGCGAAAAATGTCTTATTTTTCTCCTTCTTACAATATTTGTGGAAGTGACCAGATTTTACACAATTCCAACATTTCACCTTGGTCTTACCAGGATACTTTGATCTCCCACAAGATTTGGATTCTGAATTTTCTTGCTTCATGTTCTTTTATCCTTTTTCTTTCCTTCTTCCTCAAATTGACAGGGCCTCCTTATCCATTTCGAAAGATGTTCTCCACATATTTTTAGATAGAAATGACACAACCACTTCATTCATCTTAAAGGTGGTAGTGGTACTTCCAATGGTCATGATAAGGTGGTCCCAAAAATTCAACAGTGAGCAGAACAAAGTCATACAATGATCCTCCTCCTCCATTTTTATACCAACATAGTTCAACTGGGAAATAACCATGTTGAATGCATTTAGGTTATTTGCGACATATCCTCCTTCATCCATTTGTAGAGAATACATCTTTTGCATGAACAACTTATTTACTAGGGATTTAGCCTGATAAATATAAGCAAGTTTCTTCCAAAGAAGTGAAACAATCTTATCTTCATGAATGTTTAGGAGTATTGAATTAGATTAACATAGTCTTATTAGACCCTTAGCCTTCTGATCCATCAGATCCCAATCTTCTTGTTTCATGCTCATTGGCATAGTTCTAGAAATAATTGTCCACAAGTCGTGATCTATAAGCATGTCTTCCATATTGAGCTTCCACAACTCAAAGTTGCCTCCGTTAAAGTTCTCTATTTTAAATCTACTAGATGTGCTCACCATCTCCTTCTTGCAATAGGGTTAAGAAAAAAATTCTACAATAGGCTCCCACTCAAAATAAGATCAATACAAAACACCCTTTAACCCACAATAGGAAACATAGGTGATCAAGCTCTAATACCAACTGAAATGAAGCCAAGTACATGGAAAAGCTTCCAAAAACAATCTATCAGAGGAAAGAATGTGCAGATTTCTATAATTTCAAACCCTTTAACAATTATAACAAAGAAGGTGCACATAACAGGTAACATAAATAGAATCAAAGATATAATAAAAACACATAAAACCAAATATACGTGGGGAAAACCATTTCAAGAGAAAAATCCCTACACTCTAAAAGCTTGAACAAGGTATTATCTATAAAAAATAGTTACAATACACTTGCATTGCAAGCTTCTACAAGAGTTTGTCTATGTTACAATTCTGGAGTAAATTTGGCAGCATAACAATGTCTCAACACAACATCATCACACTACTTCAAAAACAAGTGCTCAATACATAGGAGCTTACAATGCATAAATTAGACATTTTTAAATCAACTGCCAAAGGTTGAAGATGCAACATGGAAAGCGCCAAAACCACTACACACGCATACAATAAATTTTTGATTGTCACCACATGCAACACTACAACTGTCAATTGTTACTAAACATGCACATGCAAAACCTGCACTTGCCAAATAATAGCCGCACCTCGAAAAATCACATTCCATGCAAACTCAACATGGAAATAAAAAATACCTTCATGCACAACTCCACCTGTAAATGCAACTTTCCAACTTGACTCCTTATCAAAAATAGAAATTGCAAGTTGTAGCTCATAAGACAATGTGAAAAAATAACAACATTAAATATTTAAAAAATCAATGCTACAAAAAATCAAAGGTTGAGACACCTTCATTTTCCTAACACTTTCAAAAGAGATAAAATCGACCCCTTGTTCTAAAATGGTGTGGGATTAATGCATTAAAAGTTCCTTTCTTTGCTTTTGGAGTTTGAAGACCATATTTAATAAATATCTTGTGCCTTTATTAATCATGACCTAAGACTAACCATAACCTAAGACCCCTTAAAGGCTTGTAAAATGACATAAGGACCTATTTAAAGGCTATTTGGAACCAAGGAGAAAATAGACTAACATGAAAAATGATGAACAATTAATGTTGATGTCGTGTAGAAGAGTTGATTCTGCTTCTGCAATAGTGTGTCCCACTTATAGGAGATCCTATTTTTTTTTAAATCACATATTTCTTAAAATTTTTAACGATTTAAGCTTCGATGGGTTCCATCTAAAGGGGTTTGATTGAAGAGGGTTAGATCAAACCCCTTCAGATAGAAACCCCCAAGCTTAAATCAAACCCTCAATGAAATCTCCTTTGTACCAATCAAAATATTGACAAAAAAACTAAATTTGCTTCAAATTTTTGGGGATTAAATGAAGTCATTTGTAAATACCATTTTGTAAGTATGTAGTCTTTAGTATTATATTTATAAAAATATAATATTATATTTTGATCTTTTTATAATGAATGTAGGTCTATTATGAAAAAGAATGACCTTTATTTAGGACATTAAAACAAACAAACATTGCTACAAAATATCAATAGTTGGTATGAGTTTTCCACAGTCCATGAAGTTTGTATAGTGTAGCTTTTGGATTAAACTATGTATATTATTCCTTCAACATTTTGGATCACACACATTGATCCATCATCAGGAAGAGGAAAAAGTCACTATGTGTGATCCGAAACGTTGAAAAAAAGATATACATAGTTTAATCCCAAAGCTGCACTTTACAAACAAAATATCAATTTTTTTTGCACTCCATTTAGATGTCATTGTTTCAATTAAAAAAGAAAAATATTTTTGTCAAATATGCTTAGTGAAATGTGTTACACAATAATATAGATTTAAGTTTTTTGTTAGTACTAATTTAAAATTTAATAATAAATAAAATATTTAATAAAAAATTACAAAAATATCCATGCACTAGACTTTAGAGCTAATTATCTAATTTCAATCGATCATATTTTTTTTATTTGTAGTGAAAGTTCTGCATTATGGAATAATGTTACTCCATAAAAAAAGGGATAGAAGTAATTTTTTAATTTTTATTTAAAAAAAGTATAACTTGAATCTATATAGAAAATACCACTACTCATTTAGTTTACATCATCCTTGAATTCTTGATGCTATGCTCTTTATAGCTGACACAAATTAAAAAAATGAAAAATGTTGATTTTGAGTGTCTCAACCAAGCCAAAAAGTATGACACACTATTATAGGATCACTCATGCCATAGTACATAAATTAATGCTTATAGTCTAATGAATGCCTTAAGGTTTGCAATCATAAGGATTTTTGTGGGTTGAATACAAGTCCCTTGAGAATTTGATTGTTGTGAGAATGATTTAATGCATGAGAATGAATTGTGACACACAAGAATAATTTGATGGAAAGTTGCATAAGAGATCTCTTCGCCTTCACCTTCCTTATGTTTGAATATGTGAAGGCGGTGTTTATAAACACTGCAAGGGAGATTGGTAGATCACTAGGGTCAAGATCTCCTAGGTCAATCGCATGTTCTGACTGATTGCATAAATGATCAAAGACAACATACAAAGACACATAGATGGGCTATATGATTTTGATGTAGATGTGTTCTTTTTAAGCTCCAAATCTTAAACGTTCTTAAGAGTGAATGCTACTTGTTCCACTATATGAACTAATTGCAAATTAAATTTTTTTAAATATCAATAAGTTGCTCAAATATATTTCAAGTCAACCCACAAAGACTAGTTAAAAGAGGTTGGAATTTGGTAATTAAAATTTAAAATTAACATATTTTTTTCAATCAATTTTCAAATACAATTGACCTTAGAAAAAGAGATAGTTTTGATATAGTGATAGAAATTTTTACAAATATAAATTAATGAATGATGTATAAATGAAGAATATGCCAGAACAAAAGAAGAATATATAAAAATACACAAATAAAAATATGATAACATCGAATATATGAAATTAGATCATGAACTAAACTTAACACAAATAAATATCACTTATCAATATATAATTATATTAAAACATTCCATTAAAATATACAAATTTTCCATTAAAATAACATAATATTAAATAACTTTTTAATTAATCAACTTGCAGTACTATTTATATATTATAATAAATTCAAAAGTCTATAAATTAAAGTGGGGTCCTCTGAAACTGAAGGGACATACTGAGTTTAAGTGTCGCCATATTAAAAAACACAATCTCAATGAATGCGAGGTGACAACTATTAATATTATGCATATAAATTTCTGTGCAAATCTTAAAAGTAGGAGATACATTTTTTAATAAAAATTTGACCCTTTGCCCACTCCGCACTGGATGTGAAGTGACCAGCAAATAAAGATCTGCAGATCAAACAGTCTTATTACAATCAAATTTAATCTGTTGCTTACTCCAATACTTGCCAGCAATATCTTGATTTTAAAATTAAATAACTTGATACAGGTATACCCACTTCAAATTTAATCCGTTGTCTCCTCTACCGGCCTTACAAACACCCAAAATTCCGTCACCTCGAGAACTGCAGGGGTTGCTTTCTGTACTGGACGGACGTCACCCACATTGTTACTTTCCATAAGAATTATCTCTTTCTGCCTCGTGTAGAACTGTCTGGAAAAGACGGAAGAATCCTCTGCTTCCACAGTCTCCATCATGGCCAACCAGGGAGAAATGATTTTGTTTTTTATTCCAATTCCTTTCACTCTAAACAAAAGTTAATATTCTCAAGCGAATACGCACTTTGTTTGGCTACAAACATTGCATGACCATGTTCTGCTTGACAGTACACAACAAACATATTTCTGGGCCTCAATTTGATCTTCCTGCCACTCTGGCTTCCTAAGGTATGGAACATTTCAGTTTGTATAGTTTGAATTTTCTGACTTTATGGTTTTTCAATGCATGATTGATGCATGCTTATGGCTATGTGGATTGTTTTTCATATGGTTTTGTATGGAACATCTCTGTTTACGTAGTTTGAATTTGGGACTTACAATGGTTTGTTTCTCTGGTTATGTTTAATGTTTGGTTAGTGTAATTTCAAGGTGTTGTGTTGTGTGTGATTGTTTCATATGGGTTTTGCGTCGTGTTTTCAATGAAATGCAGGGTTGGATTCATTGTCTTGGGGAAGGAATTGATCTTCACCTTATAAGAATATAGACATTGCTTTGGTAATTTCTTTTATATAGGCAACGTGGATTCTGACTCGCATTTTCTTGAATAAGAATTCAAATGCCATGAAATTATTGCTGCTTGGATTTGATTAGTTGATGGGTTTTAAATTATCTGAAATCTTTTTGTTCCTGTGTTTTAGCTCCTATAGAAACTGACAATCATGATTTTTGTTGGCCTGGCCTTGGCTTCAACTGCAAGCATGTCTGAACTATTCCAACTGCCGTGCTGCCTATAATGTTTTTGTTGGAAGATTATTATTTATTGTGGGTACAATTAATTTCTAGGATAGTCTATTTTTTATGGTCCACTTAATGAACGGTTAAGATTAGAAGACCTTGTAAATCTGCAGATCTATTTTGACCAGACAGGGTTCTTCATCATAGGTGAATGGAGGAGATCAGGGGATTCAACATTTAAAGATATTGTAGTAATCAATTTCGTTAAGATATAATTCTTCAGTATAGGTCAAAGGAGTTCTAGCGACCCATAAGTTGGTCTGTGATGATGTTTGGACATTTGCTGATGTAGAAAGCATTAACATGTTGATAATTAGTTATCAAATGGAATGCTGAGCATGGAGACCTATTGTTCTCATATCGAGTCCTAAAATAATAGGAACATAATAGGTTTGTGAATATTCTTGTGGATATGGACTGCATGAAGCACATTTGTTTTTGCGAGATCAGGTCACCCACAATACGTTCCCTTGAGCTATTTCTGTATAAATGAACACTGAAGTTTTACTATTTTAATCTGACAACAATTGAGTTGTTCAAACACTCTTTCTGGTCACATGGGTGAGATTATTGGGTTTTTACCATATTGGGATGACTCTTCCTGCGATTAGGCCTAATTTTGGGTTGTCAGATAACTGATCCTCTAGAGATAAATATGAATTTACTTTGAGAGAATTTATCTGGAACCAAACTTTGAGCTCGGGTGCCTTAAATGATTCAATTATCTTTTGAGTCCTGAGCCTCAACTTATTATTATTAAAAGTTGTCCAAACTTTTTGCGTCCTATTTAGTTACACTGTTATTATCATAACTGCTGCTCATATAGCTTCAGTTTTGTCATGCAGTCTGGTCAATTAATATTTCCTATGTGTAAGTCCTGTTTATATCCGTAGACTGTGTTCTGTGGTAGTTTTCGCTCTATTGAGTGCTTTGTTTGTCAGGTTGTTATGGAGGGACCGTTTTCTTGTAGAATTCATTTTTATATGATTTATTTCACTATTAAAGTTAATTTCACTGGAACTCCTTCCATTCATTCCTCTGTTTCTGGTTTCGACGGCTGATATTCAGATTGACCACAGTGGCAGACACGTGAAATTGAGAGAGGATTGTAGTTGTCTTCAAGAGATAGGTTGAATTTGAAATGAAGAATCTCTCTATGGCAACTTTCATGTTCTTCATCTATATGGATAAAACAGGAACTGATATATGCCTTTATCAGAAGGCTTTAAGTTAGACCAAGCTCTAGGAACTGTAGACATGGAACCCATTTTCAATGAAGAAAATAACTGAAAGTCTAGACACCAATGATGCACTGACTTTTCCATATTATGGTTAGCATAAAAGAATAAAGACTATATCAAATTGTCTAGAACACATGGCTAACATCAAGTGCTCAATTTGCAATTGTTTAGGATTTTCCAAAGACAATTCACCAGCACAGATACTGACAACAATCAAATATTTTAAATGCTCTTTTTATTGCTGTTACACCAAGAACCTTATGTGTGCTGAAAATGAACTAAAACCATGCACCAATTCACAATAACACAAGCAACAATGATGGAAATTGAACAAACAGCTAAGGAAATAAACTGCAATGTATTTTGGTTGTTATCTTCAGGGGTGCTGATGCAGGATTGCAGCTTTTCAGGTATCATCCATGTCTTGTCATGTGGCATTGCCATCTTTGGCTGTTTGTCCAATGCTTGGAGGCCAGATGTTTGATAAACGGAGACCCTACCATCTATTTGATCCATTTCAGATCAGATATCCTTATTTTTGGAGTCTTTTGGTCCCACAAAAGCTCATATTTGAAGGAGACGAGGAAATCCAATACTTCAGCTCTGCTTAAAGAACCACCTACTCTTGATTGATAGCTGCCCCATGTGGTCAACCCGTCAATGCTAGTGCTCCCTTATTGTTTTTCTGACATTCTTTTGTAGAATGACTTTCTCTTCTGATTCCACTTGTGCATTCAGTGCAGAATATTCAATTGAATGTAACACTTACCCTTCCTCATCTTATCTAATAGTGATGACTTAAGAAAGGTTGAGGTGTCATGCTCCTGTCAAAGAAAGAAACAGATCACAATATTTAGTCAAATCACAGCACTTAAAGTATGGGCGAATAAAGTAAACATGGACAGCGATTCTAATAAGGGGATTGATTAAGATTATAAGACTAAACAAGGGCAGTGATTTCCTTGAATTAAAGATATTTAATTAAATAAATTAAAAGGGCTTTAGGCCAGCAATTAAGTGGAATAGTTGTGACTCTTCCAAAAAGGCAAAATAAGGAAGAGATGTGACTTCCTCAAACTTGAAGATATAAGAGGGAGAGCATTTCATTTGAGAAGGAGAGATACAGCGTCATTCAATCAATCAATTAAGAATAAATATTATGCGACTTCTCCTAACAGGAAAGGTTGTGACTCCTTCAAATATGAAAGTTTGTGACTCCCTCAATAATAAGATATAAAAGGGAAATTATTTCCTTGTGAGAAATCATCAATTTGGGAATGAAGCAGTCAATCAATTTGGAAATAAATTATTATTCTCAAAAGGCAGCAATGAAGGGTGGTGACTCCTTCAAGAAATGGATAGAAAGGGCAAACTAGTTCATTGACATTCAGTCAGAAATCATCACTCATCTATCCATCAAGAAATCAAGCAATCAACAATAAGTCCATCAAATCATTCAAGCATCCAATCATTCAATCATCAAAAAACTCAATCATCAATTCATCCAAGAACACACATTCAAATATCAAGTGAGAAGTCAATTGTCATATATCTATCCATGCAGCAATAAATATTCTGCAGAAAATTGATTCAAACGACAATCATTTATAAAAGCATACAATAATTATTCAAGGATTGAATTGTCAATCTATCAAGACATACAAATCAATAGTCTAAAGCATACAATAATTATTCAAGGATTGAATTGTCAATCCATCAAGACAAACAAATCAATACTCTAGCATATACATCAAGCTATCAATTGTGAATTCTAGGTAGTATTTGAAAACTGGATGCGGTCCCACCACATACAAATCAATTGTCTAGCAAATACATCAAGCTATCAATTGCGAATTCTAGGTAGTATTTGCAAATTCGACAGGGTCTGGGCTCACGGGGTGAGCTAAGGGTTGGAAGGATGGCGTCTTTCGATGCCCTTGACAAGCTAGGGATGGGGTCCTTGGAATTGTCACTGTTGAGTAAGGGACATGGTCCTTTAATTCAACAATTTTGCAAAGTATTTCTGGAGAATTCACGATTTGATTCCTTGGGTATTGTGCTATGATCTATTGATCTGATTATTATCATAAATTCTTAATCTTGGATAAAACTATTGTCATATTTTGAGTAAATATTGTTGTTTTAAAGAATATCCAAGAAAGGGGACACTACAAGAGGTTCTCCACATTCACAACTAAATACATCTTCACACAAGATAGAGAATATACTTGAATTCATTATCATTTGCTGGCCCTGCTATTTCAAAGTTATCATACGTAAGAGACTTCAACTTCTTTTCTTAGTCATGGAGTCTATCCTTGCTCAAATAGAGCCAAACCATTTGCCCAATTTTCAGAAGTGATTCTCCTTCCTATGCTGGTCATGGCATGTGTTGTGCTTAGCTTGAAACCCCTTTATCTTCTCATGAAACTTGAGGTGGATTTGCTTCACTTTCTCAATGATTGCTGCTGCCATGGATGCTTCCAAATGTGCATCTTCTTTATGCTGTTGTTTTTGTCAATAATAACATCAAATGGATAAGGAAAATACAAAGTTGCAAGAAACATTATAGGGTGTCCTTGTCTTACCCTAAAAACTTTTTTAGGATATTTCTCTTTTATACATGAAATCTATGTGGAGTGTGTGCAGAGGTTTTTGTGCCGTTTCATTTCTTGGGGTTCCAAAAGAATTGGCATTTAACATTTCCACTTCCATTTCCATATAATTTTGGTAGCATCCAAATGTCTCAAATAGAGGCTTTTGTGTATAAAAAAAGGAAAAAGAAAGTGTGTATCACCCTATTGCAGGAATGTTGAATGTATGCTGAATTCTCATCCCAACTATTTGCATGATTCAATCATATCCTTTTGAGAGTTGCACCAATGGTCTATCCACTCTTTCGTCTGAACATTCTCAAATCATTTGTGGATGGAAAGCAATATCTCTTCAACTCTGAATCCATCTTTTTCCTCATTATAGTCCAAAACCTGCCCAAGAAATATTTGAAATGATAGGCTTTGGAAATCCAAAGTATGCCCCTGTATTGTTGAAGAACAAGTTTGTTGCCTCCTGTCCGCTATTTATATCCTTACATGGAATGACTATGCACGTTATGCTAAATTAATATGCTATCATGAATAAGTAGTCATGCCCTTTGTTTGGACATGGATAGTTTACTTCTGAAACCGAGGGAGATACTCTTCCATTTCCTACATTATATTGGTAATGGCATCTTTAATCCAAGTTTCCTAATGCTAGGATTGCTTTGGCTACATTGTACATATCTATAAATGAACTTTAGTACATCCTATTACATCTTTCACCAATGAACATATTGCTGCAAATCTGCAACAATTTCCATAACTTAAGTTGCTGCAAATCAGTATTTTAAAATTAAAAAACTTAGAAACCTTATGAATCAGAATTTAAAACAGCAAGAGGAACCATTAACAAGATGAACACGGATTTCACGTGGAAAACCCTTTTGGGTAAAAAACCACGGTAGAATAGTTGGTTTCATTAACTTCGAAGGGCACCAACCTAGTTTACAAAAGTGAGCACCAACTTCCTCGAAGCACCAACTTCGAACTGCTGAAGCACCAACTCCAACGTGAGCACCAACTCACCGAGAAATTCAACAACTCTGCAATTCTGATATTTGACTCAAAATACATACTTGCAAATGCATATCATCTTCAACCTGCACTCTATCACAAACTTATCACTGCTTCAACTTGATTATTACCTCAACGTTCTTGCAACTTGATTTGATAGATAAGTTTTCAGGTTATTCTTGATAACCTTGCTCTGCTACAAAAGTCTTCACTGGTCAAGCACTGTAATTTTTAATCCAAAACTTAACTTCATTCTGAACTCCATGAAAAGCTAAGAAAAAGCTTGCAGTATTGTGTAAGATGATAGCAACATGAATGAAACTCACTTTCAAAACATATAACCATAGTCGATTCCTACTTCAGCCAAGATACAAACAGGAAATCCACTTGAAGTAAACAATATGCATAGGGAGATGCCATGACTTCAAAAATGATCAGAATCTTTCAAAACATGGTAACACTTGTTCAAGCAAAGAAAAATAAGATCTACGTATCTCAAATACCACATAGGGCCTGCATATAGTGCTAGCTTGTTTATGATAACCACGACCTCAACCTACATACTCTAGCTCAGAATAACATCAAACACCTCTTCCATAAATAGCACATGCTAAACCCACTCGGCCCCACTAATTTCAACGCCCACAGATCCTCTTTCAAACATACCCGACCTTCTATAGCTGTAGATAGAGTTTTGTATAGACAGAGCGCTCATAAACACTTTGTAGCCCAAGCCTTAGCAATGCAATTTACCACGTCTTATATTCACAGAACTCTGCAAACAAGTGACCACCCTTTTTGCTAGGTCAAACACATCTTATCAAAGAGTTTTGACCATTCCCGAATCGAACTCAACTTAGAAGGAATACGTCCATCAACACACAACACGACTCACGACTTCTTCACAATAGTTCGTGCCCAGTAGAGAAATAATGACACATAATTTTGAATCATTGCATCCTGCTAAAGATTATTGTCCCATGTCTCATGGCATACTACAGAGAAAATTGTTTGCTAATTAAAGACCCGTCGCACCTCACACCACCTCGTAAAGACTCACGTCACACACACTCAACAGTCCGTCACCCTCAAAATGGAAGCAATGGCTAATAAAGTCACTCACGTCTCTTCCACAAGAAACAAATACAAATGTTTTAACCAAATCAGAATATTTTTTTCACACATGGATTGAGCGCACCCACACAAAAGGTATGTATCTGCATTGATTAAATTGTTTTCTTCATGGTCCAAAAATTGTGAATACCCTTTTTCATAATCACGTTCTCCATCAAAATGCTAACACAGAAACGTCCTCCAAAAAATGACGACACCATAGAATGCATCAATGACACACAAAATAGCTCCCAAGGTTTATTCATTGTTCAACGCATACCAACGAGTAGTGGCAATCAATATTATTGATCACGACTTGAAAAAAACATTGAAGACCCATAGTCCTGGCATGGTTTTTAAGCCGCCTCAACAATAAGCGAAAAGGCTAAAGAAAATCAACACAGGAAGGAAGAAGTAAATACACCATAGTTGCTCAAGCCGCCCCATACCAATATCTGAAGCTGTCAACCAGAATGAAACTTGCAAGAGATTGCCATCAATTATTGGTTGAGGCATTACCTTTTTGAATTCGGATACAATATTCAAGCAGCCTCATAAATTGAAGCTGTCGGCCCAAAAATGCAATCAATGACTTTCAAAACAAAGTCGTTACAAATCTTCGTCTTTTTGACAAGTTTGGAATGACATGGCATTGACATTCAAATCTGACTTAGCATTTGACCATTAAATCTGACATGGCACTTACAGAGTTGATTTGGCATATCGACCTCCACACTATGCACTAATGCCAAACCTTTGACATCAATGACAAAATATTTCAACAATCTCTTGACATGGCATTACAAAACAAAGGTGTTACAAATCTTTGACTTTCTAACAAGTTCAAAATGACATGGCATTGACATTCAAATCTGACATGGCACTTATAGAGCTGATTTGGCTTATCGACCTCCACACTATGCACTAACGCCAAACCTCTGACATCAATGGCAAAACATTTCAACAATTTCCCCCTTTGTCATTGATGGAAACATATCTTGAAACCAAAACCAAATTGCTTTGAAACCAATACTGAAACCAAACTGTTCCCCTTGATTCACTACTCCCCCTTTGACATCAATGACAACCTGCATAACTGAAACAACCTGCATAATTGAACCAACCTGCATAACTGAAACAGGGCTAATAAAATATGACAATGAAAGCTCTCCCTGAGTCTAAACACCTTCTTAGGGATGGAATGAAATCACTCCCAACTTCTCTTTTTCTACCTCTTTCTTCTTCCTCCAAACCTTCTTATCAACTTCTTTGCTTGAAAGATTCTGCAAAATTGCTTCTACAAGTCTTTGTAGTATGACCAAAATTATTGCATTTGTAACATATAACATTGTAATTCATCAAAGGAGCAAAAAAGTTCCTATTCATAAATCTGAAATCATTTCTTGCAAAAACTCTACAGTTTGCTGCCTTGTGACAAAAATGATTGAATGAAAAAAAATACCCATAAAAGAAAGAATTGTTAAACCTAGTCATGTGATGTTGCCTTGAAAAATGAGGTCTTCTGAAAGTGCTATTTCTGATTTTTGGTTGCAAACCTTTTGTGCTATCAAGGTTGGTCTTTTTCTGTTTTTATTTTGTAGAATTGAAACTTTGACCTTCTTCAAATCCAAATCCAACTCCACCTTTATCAATACAAGATTTTTGTGAGCTAATAATCTTGTCCAATGACACTGAACTTTTCTGATTAATCACCTCATTATTCAGCCCTAACATTGATTTGTCTAATTTCCTAAGAGAAACTATTTCAGCTTCAAGTCTTTCACACTCTTCTTCATCTTGAGCAGATTTCTGACATCTTCAATCTTTCTAGCTTCTTCAATCTGATCTTTTAAATCAACAATCTTCTTTTCAGCTTCCTCAAGTGCTTGAGATGCAATAAACTTAGATTCGTTGTCTTCTTGCTGCTGTAATTTCAACTTCTGATTTTTCTTCCTTAGTTTTTTAATTCCACTTAGTGCACTAACAAGTTTTGCTTCAAGATCTACTTCACCTTCATCATATTGCTCATCTTCTATATCTTCATCTTCAATCTCAGGCAATTTTACTTTGTCAGCCATAAATAAGATTTCTTCTACTGAAGACATTTCATCACTATCATCTGTTGAGCTATTGTGATATTTTGAATAAAAACTTTTTGCTGATTTCTTAAACGTATTCTTCTTACCTTGATAGCCCTTTTTGAAATGTTTTGATTTTTTTTCCCTATTGTTGTCCTCATTCTTCTCATAAGGACATTTGGAAGCAAAGTGTCCTAACTTCCCACAGTTGAAGCATTTGAAAGGAGACTTGCCTTTGTATCTCCTTGAACCCTTCTTCAATTTCCTTATGAAGTGAGGCTCATCAGAATCTAAATCTTCATTTGAACTATCACTGGTTGCAACCTCCTTGTCTTTTCCCCTTCTTGAAACTTTGAAGGCTGCCTCCTTTTTGATTGATTGATCAGGCATTGCTCTCATCTCATAGGTTGTTAGAATACCATGTAGCTCATCTACTGTGAATTTGTAAAGTTCCTTCATCTCCTCAATAGCTGAAACCTTTGCATCAAAACGCAAAGGTAGAGATCTTAGAATCTTTTGAACAACTATAGACTCCTCAACCTTTTCTCCAAGGCCTTGGATAGTGTTAACAATTTCATCTACATGAAGTAGATATGCAACAACATTCTCATCTTCTTGCATCTTAAGACTTTCAAAATGTCTCCTATGTGTCTGAAGCTTTGCCTTCTCAACCTTATCATCTCCTTCATAGGCTTTCTGAAGTTTGTCCCATACTTCATGAGTTGTATCACAGTGCATAACCTTTACGAATTCAGTTTTTGTTAAACCACATAAGATAGCATTCATAGCTTTAGCATTGTGTTCAAATGCTTTTTTCCCATCTGCATTTGTTGGAGGAGTTGCTGGAATTGTATAACCAGTTACCACACTTCACCAAACATCAAAACCAAGAGACATCAAATAGGTGCACATTCAAATAGTCTAGAAAACATAGTTAGAACCATCGAATAAGGGAGCTTTGATTGTAGCAAGACCTTCATGAGAACCCATGTGTGTGATCAAGATCTACCTCCAAGCGATTAAGCCTCAAAATGAAGTAATCCCGCTTTGATACCAATTGAAGAGCACACAAAAAATATTGAGAAGGAATCAGTATTTTAAACTTTAAAAACTTAGAAACCTTATGAATCAAAAATAAAAATAGCAACGACAATCATGAACAAGTGAACACGGATTTCATGTGGAAAACCCTTTCGGGTAAAAAATCTTGGTAGAACAGTTGGTTTCATTAACTTCGAAGGGCACCAACCTAGTTTACAAAAGTGAGCACCAACTTTCTTGAAGCACCAACTTCGAACTGCTGAAGCACCAACTCCAGCATGAGCACCAACTCACTGAGAAATTCAACAACTCTGCAATTCTGATATTTGACCCAAAATACATACTTCCAAATGCATATCGTCTTCAACCTACACTCTATCACAAGCTTATCATTGCTTCAACTTGATTATTACCTCAACATTATTTCAACTTGATTTCATAGAGAAGTTTTCAGGTTATTCTTGATAACCTTGCTCTAATACAAAAGTCTTCACTGGTCAAGCACTGTAATTTTTAATCCAAAATTTAACTTCATTTTGAACTCCATGAAAGGCTAAGAAAAAGCTTGCAGTATTGCGTGAGATGATAGCAACGTGAATGAAACTCACTTTCAAACCATATAATATAGTCAATTCCTACTTTAGTCAAGATACAAACATGAAAATCCACTTGAAGTAAACAATATACACAAAGAGATGCCACGACTTCAGAAATGATCAAAATCTTTCAAAACATGGTAACACTTGTTCAAGCCAAGAAAAATAAGATCTAGGTATCTCAAATACCACATAGGGCCTGCATATAGTGCTAGCTTGTTTATGATAACCACGACATCAGTCTACATACTCTAGCTCAGAATAACATCAAACACCTCTTCCATATACAACACATGCTAAACCCACTCGACCCCACTAATTTCAATGCCCACAAATCCTCTTTCAAACATTCCTGACTTTCTATAGCTACAGATAGAGTTCTTTATAGACAGAGCACCCATAAACACTTTGTGGCCCGAGCGTTAGCAATGCAATTTATCACGTCTTATATTCACAGTACTTTGCAAACAAGTGACCACCCTTTCTGTCAGGTCAAACGCATCTTATCAAAGAGTCTTGACCATTCCCAAATCGAACTCGACTCAAAAGAAATACGTCCATCAACAAACAACACGACTCACGACTTCTTCACAATAGTTCGTGACCAGAAGGGAAATAACGACATAATTTTGAATCATTACATCCTGCTAAAGATTATTGTCCCATGTCCCATGGCATACATAGAACATTGTCCACTAATAAAAGACCCATCGCACCTCACACCAACCCGTAAAGACTCACGCCACACACACTCAGCAACCCATCACCCTCAAAATGGAAGCAATGGCTAATAAAGTCACTCACATCTCTTCCACAAGAAATGGATACAGATGTTATAACCAACTCAAAAGAATTTATTCACACACAAACTGAGTGCACCCACACAAAAAGGTATATATCTGTGTTGATTAAATCATTTTCTTCATGGTCCAAAAATTGCGAATACCATTTTTCATAATCGTGTTCTCCATCAAAACACTAACACATAGAAATGTCCACCAAAAAATGACGGCACCACATAATGCATCAATCACACACAAAATAGCTCCCAAGGTTTATTAATTGTTCAATGCATACCAAAGAGTAGCGACAATCAATAGTAATGACCACGAATTGAGAAAAGCATTGAAGACCCATAGTCCCGGCATGGTTTTTTAGCCGCCTCAACAATAAACGAAAAGGCTAAAGAAAACCGATACAGGTAGGAGGCAGTAAATAAGCCATAGTGGCTCAAGCTGCCCCATACCAATATTTGAAGCCGTCGACCAGAATGAAACTTGCAAGATATTGCCATCAATTATTAGCCGAGGCGTTACCATTCTGAATTTGCATACAATATTCAAGCAGCCTCATAAACTGAATCTGTCGACCCAAAAATGGAGTCAATGACATTCAAAACAAAGCCATTACAAATCTTCGAGTTTTTGACAAGTTCAGAATGACATGGCATTGACATTCAAATCTGACTTAGCATTTGACCATTAAATCTGACATGGCACTTACAGAGCTGATTTGGCATATCGACCTCCACACTATGCACTAATGCCAAACCTTTGACATTAATGACAAAATATTTCAACAATCAAAATCTTAGTTGATGAAGGGATGTGGTTGGTGGTTCCTAGTTTCTAATACTGGCCTAAGCACCGACAGAGTATGCTGAGGGGTTCCTAGTTTCTAGTCTCAACATTAGCTCCGACAGAGTATGTTGAGGACTTGTGTGTGGGTTGGTGGTGGAGGTTTTTGCTAGAGGTGAAGTTGTCGACAAAGAGGATTAGTGTATGCACGTGGTGGTTCTTGATTAGTGTGAAAGCCTTGACGTTACGAGGAGTGCATATTCGAAGAGGAAGGTGGGTATTTTGACTCGGCGAATCTTTTGTGTTTCAATGAATGTGTTCGAGTGCCAAAAGGTTGATGAGCTACATTTGAATTGAGCGGCCTCCACCTACTCGTAGTAATGGTGACACCTAGCTATGTGACCAAAATTAATTGCAATGTCCTCTTTCCATTTGCAAAACTCATCTTCCAATCTGCTCCATCCATTCTTGTCATGTTTCATCCTACACTATGGATTTCAAGGTTGCTGTTGTACCACGATTTAGGGTTTGGGCCATAGAATGCTCTAGGAAGGGAAGAAAAGCACAAAGAATTGAATTTAGAGTAGTTATAAGGATGTAGGGACATTGTCAAATAGTAGAAAGGTTATTGAAATGTCATTGTCCATTCTATGTCTCCATTGATGTTTGGTCAAACTTAGAAAATCTATTATTCATTTGTTTTCTTCAGCACATTTGCTGCTGTGAATGTAAATACCATTGGAGGAATTTGACAAAATTCTAAATTTGTTGCAAGACTTGAAACAACTCTTTTCATGTTTACATATGAGTTTGAATAGTTCATTAATGGATTACTAAGTATGTGGAGTGGATAGTAAAACATAGTGATGCATTTTAATGTGTAGATCAAATTACTAGTTGTTTTTTTCTCCCGACATCTCTTCCTTTAAGTTGTGACTCTATTCCCCTTAAATTGGCACCGGTCTTATGTGTACTCACTCTAGTCATAAAATCAAACAAATTATTCAACATTTTCTCTTTATTTCAGTTTCAATATGTGTGGTTCATGGTATCATTGCATGCAGGGAATAATATATACAAATTTCAATGATTCATGCAATTCACCCCCACTTTGCACTTACTGTCAAGGTGTTATGTCAGCTATATATAGGTCATTTAGTAGTTAGTTGCTCTTAACCTAGTAACAACTTTGGGGTTGAATCAACAATTTGGGTTTAGTTGTTGGTTCTTTTGTTTGTTTTATCCTCTCACCTCTAGGAATACCCTCCTGAGTCCAAACTGAGCTCAAAGTGAAGGACATAAAATTCACTCTTGTAGAGTTAGCTCATAGTCCTCCGTAGTTCAATAGATGAATTGATCTCACTCATTTGTTGACAATCTTGGCCTTGTGAGTGGAGTTTAGTTCTAGGAAATGGAGCAGTGATTTTGAGACCTAACACAATCTTCCTTGTTATGGATGTGGTTTGCATATGTTCATCTTCACATGAACATGATGGTAGCCTAATTTAAAGTCCAACTTGGTGAATTCTTGGCATGTTGTAGATGATCCAACAAGTCATTTATATGTGGAAGAGGATACCCATTTTTTTAATAGCGATCTTATTCAAGGCATGTTGTAGATGATCCAACAAATCATTTATACTTGGAAAAAGGTACCCATTTTTATAGCCAATGTACATCCTCTACATTCCATCCTTCTTTGGGACCAACACAATTGGTGAACCACTTGGGGAAATGACACCTTGTTCCATTAGATCTTGTCCTTGTTCCTTGACCTCATTTTACTTCAAAATACAATGCTTCTATTGGTATTAAGGCAGTGATGAATTAGTCAGCAATTGCCAATTTTGTTTCATGATCTACTTGTCTTAGGAAGCACACCTCAAGCTTCTAAAAAATCTCCTTGAACTAGTTCTACCAATGAATGTTTTTTTCTCTTGTGTGCAATTGATTTGTGAGATTCCAGCTCATTGATCCTCCTTGCTTGTCCTTTAAGAAGAGCAATGCAAATTGCTTGCTTGCATTTCTAGGTTGTTTGGCTTGGTTGGCACTTTCCAATGCGATCTTGAACATGCTCTTTTATGTATTGATAATTGTTATCATGGAATCTAGCAGCGCTCATTCCACGGATAACCCCCCTACGAAACTTGTCCGTTTCCTAGGTTCGTGATGTTCAAGCACGTAAAATGAGGCAATTTTCAATCCACCTCGAAGTGCATTCCAAAGTCTCAAACAGTCCGTTTGAGCGTCCCTCTACATTCATTTAGTGAAGACCTTCGAAACGAGTATCTTCACGAACGCTCATTGTTCATACTTAGCAAAATTGTGAAAAGTACAAAAACTCCAGAAAAAAGTGCTCTAACGTTTTCAGAAATTTTCTAAGTGTTGAAAGTGCAAGGGTGGGGTTTTTTAGCGCCACTGCACTTAAGTGAAATATTAACTTGGTGCAAGGGCGCTGATTTTTAGCGCCCTTACACCAAGTTTCCAAACTTAGCCATTTTAAGGCTGGGGCGGTGATTTTCAACTCAATTGCACTTTTCACTAGTTTTGCCACTTTTGATACCTTAATTAATTGAAACAACTTGAGTTATTTTTCACACTTGCAAATTTTAGGTTTTTTCTTCTTCGCTCTTGCCTTTTGTTTTTCACTTCTCCTTGTTGGGCAACTTGCCAAACTTACACATAAAGTGCAAATCAGCGCCATTGCACTTGAGAACATTCTCCTAGGTGCAAGGGCGCTGATTTTTAGCGCCCTTACACTTGTGGCAGTTTTTGCCTTAAACTCTCAAACTTTCTCTATTTTCGTTCCGAACCCCGTTTCTTCGCTCCCGCATCATTTTCCGTACCTCGTCACTCGTATCATGCTTGCTCCACATTGTTTGCTTGCTGCACGCTTCCCAATGATGCTTTTTCTGCTAATGTCTGTTGATTCACCATCCTTGCAGTTTCTCTCCAGATTTCATCAAGTGATCCTGAAGGTGACATTTTTTGATCCAGTGAACTATCCCGGATCTACAAAGAAGCCGTCATGCAGCAAGTTGAGGATGCCAGTCTTTCAAAGCCTCAATACATGTCATTTGTGATATACGGTTGATCATTAATAATCTTAACACGCATCTTCACAGGGGCAAGAAAATCCATTCATCCGTTAGAAGGACGATCACAAGAATTCACACCCTTGTTGATTACACAATCGGCCTAGATGATGCGTTCATACTGGAGACCAAGAAGAAGTATGAAGACTTCCTCGCCCAAAGCAAGGAACCATGAAGACTCTTGATCTCTAGTGTTGAACTTTTTGATGCTTCCCTTTACGCATCTTGTAAATACTAAATAGTCTTTGACATCTTAAATGTATTTTTGTTAAGTGTAATTACATTGAAAATATGAGATGTAATTTCATAGAGATGGATTACATGTTGACTTAGTCAAAGTTAGGGTTTCCTATTTTTACTCAACTAAATTCCTAGATTAGCTCTTCCCTCTTTTCTATAAATAAGAGGGATTTCTATTGTAATCTTTACCTTTAGTATTTTGCAACGAAGTGTTGCCCTTTTGAGAAACGAACATTGAGAGTTTGTGTTCAATTTTGTGAATCTAAATTTGATCAATAAAGAAGAGAATTGCAAACCAGACTTTGTGTTGGATTCGATAATCTTGTGAATTGATCTTATTGGTGGTGATTAGTAAATGATATCTGAAGGGCTTCAAGTAATTTATGTAAAATTTGTGTTACATTCCTTATTTGGATTTATGTTTATGTTTGGATACTTTTGTTGAAAGATCTACAAGACTTTGTGCTTGTAATCATTCATGCTGTTCGTGGAATTGTTATACCTAGAAGACTTTGTGCTTCTAATATTGCAAACGGTACATCTATCTCAGATCCATCAGTGAAGAAGCTACATAACGACTTTGTGCCTTTGTGAGCTTTCCTATTTCTTTTTATTGTTATTATTATCACATCTGGTACTTCTACGCTTTGCTTTGACAAGATAGAAATATTGGCATTATTGCTTGTTTTTAGTTTAAGGTTACTTTGAATCAGAATTATCAACCATGAAGCATTGTAAAACATCTTCTCTGAAAAAAGAGAGAAGCATGAATGTGACACACTCCCCCCATCTCGTAAGTGTAGTGTACATTGTGTAAATACTTTATTAGTTTTACCATAGCTTCTATTAGCAGTAAGAAGGGCACCTCCCCTTTTTGAGAAGAGAGATTTAATCTCACATAGCTGCGGCTGAAGTCTAGGTTCTGTAATCTGTTGAAAAGTCAATTACATAATTTTCACCTAACGATAATAAAGACTTATTCATTCTCAAATAAGTGATATTTGTCTTCCATTCTGATGTTGCTCAATATTAATCAACATCCATCAAGGGGAACCCTGTCTGCTTCCACCTCATCAATGAAATTAGCATCGATGGCAAATATTATTTTGCATTTCTTTACCATTTGCATCTCTACATCGCTGTGCACCCATTCCAAGGGGTATTGATGTGGAAGATTGGATCTCTAATCAATATGTTTTTTCTTGCACACAAGCCTAATTTATTCTCTTTTATATGGAGAGTAGACCTAACTCCTAATGTGACTAAGAAGTTCACCAAGGTATCTGACCATCACATCTTCATTTTTAAGAGAAATCTTGTGGCTGATTTTTGAAATTTTGTGTAGTCTTGGAGTCTTGTATACCTTGTCCTTGTCTTTGCCAGAAGTACAACCATCTGATTTTCTACTCCTCTTTGTAACAAACTGGATAGAACAGGAGTTGAACAAGTCCTTGAAGGTCTCCCATTTTTCCTATTTGTGGTTCTCAACCTTAATGCATCCACATAGCTCCATCACCTTGCAACTGCATGACCAAGCAATTTTAAACAGGTGACTGCTATTTCCTCTTCTTCACATACCTGGCACACACTGATGTAGACCTCAAGTTGTTGAAGTCAATGATCTTGCTTTTCTAATTGACTCGACCTTTATATGGAGTTTCTGCTTTTGCTTCCACTTTCAAAGGTGGTTTTGAAGTTGCATTACTTCAATTCTCTCCTTCACCTTTGTTCTCTTCTTGTCCCGTATGAAGTTTGGGGCTGATTGAAATAAACTCCAAACACCTTACTGAAAAGTGCCATTCATCTTCTTCGCATCTGGAACTGTGTCTGTGATATTTGATTCCAATGTCAACAACCTTTATTCATGCATATCCTTCTCATGATGCTCTATCTCCAAGGCTTTTGTTTGTGACTGCCTCTTGTTTCAATTTCCAAATTCAATGGTTAAAGATGAAATTGTCTCCAAACCAATATTTGGTTGAAGACAAAACACTCATTCAAGTGCAAAATCAATTTGTACCATGTACTCTCTGCAGGCCAAATTTGGGATCTGTGGCATCATAGTAGATGGGACTTTTGGCCTAGAAATCTGTTTTACCAAACTTTCCACCTAATATCCTGACTGGAAATGACTGTCATGATATTTTTCAATGGTGAGGTATTCTGTGGTAGGAGAATCTGTCACATGTAACTTTTTTCCAACTTGTTCATGTTGGAGCACCATCCTGGTGGTCTATTGACTATCCTAATGTATTTTCTTTTGCTCTCCTCTAGGATAGTGAAATAGGATTGAGTTCATTTAGACAATCTTTTGTGTTTTGAGTCATATCTTGTTATGTGGTTTTCTTCCTTGGGTTGTTTGTTCAAACCTCAAAGGTCTGATGTCTTATATACAAACAGCCTACTATCTGAAGAAGAAAAAAACATGTTAAAATTGTGAACCAGATGCAGAGGTGATCCGATCTAGATCAGATTACTGTATTTTTGCAAAAAATAAATCATTTTGAATAAATAACAATCAAATTGTATCTCGAGAACCATAACATATTTTTGCAAAATAATGTCTATCTGATCTAGATTGGATCTCCTCTGCATCTGGTTCTCAATTTTATCATGATTTCTGCTTCTTCAGATACTAGGGTGTTTGTATATCAGACATTAGACCTTCAAGCATTAAACAAACAACCCAACGAACCAAAGCCACATGACAAGACATGACTCAAGACACAAAAGATCATCCAAATGAACTCAATCCTACTTCATCATCTGAGAGCAAAACAAAATGAATACATCAGGATGATCAGTAGATCACCAAGAAGGTGCTCCAACATGAATAAGTTGGAAAAAACTAATTTGTGACAAATACTCCAACCATAGGTTGCTGAAGCCAATAATCTAGTTTTTTGATTGATATAACCTTTATATGGTTGAATTTCTGCTTTTTCTTCCTCTTTGAAAGGTGGTTTGGAAGTTGAATTATTTGAGTTCTCTCCTTCACTTTGTGCTCTTCTTGAGATGATGTTTGGGGCTGATGAAAGAAACCCAAACATCTTACTGAAGAATGTCGTCACATCTTGAACTATGTCTGCCATATTTGTTCCAATGTCAACAACCTTACTGTATATCCTTCTCTTGATTTTCTGTACCACAGGCTTTTGTTTGTGCCTTACACTTTTTTCAATTTCCAAATTCGAGGGTAGTGATTCTTCTTCATCTCTTTCTTTCTCCAGTGGGTTTAAAGATGAAAAATCGTCTCCAAACCAGTATTTGGTTGAAGACAAAACACCCATTCAAGTGCAAAATCGACTTGTAACACATACTCTCTGTTGGCCAAATTTGGGATTTGTGCCATCATTACTAAATTGGACATTTGGCCTAGAAATCTGTTTTCCTAAATTTTCCACCTAATATCCTAGCTGGAAGTGACTGACATGATATGTTACAATGATGAGGTATTTTGTGGTATCTGTTGTGCATAACTTTTTACAACTTATTCATGTTGGAGCACCTTCCTGGTGGTCTACTGATCATTCTGATGTATTTGTTTTTCTCTCATCTAGAATGGTGAAGTAGTGTTGAGTTCATTTGGATGATCTTTTGTCTTGATTCATGTGGCTTTAGTTCCTTGGCTTTTTTGTTCAAAGCTTGAAGGTCTGATGTCTGATATACAAATGCCTTAGTATTTGAAGCAGAAATCATGATAAATTTGTGAACCAGATGCAGAGGTGATCCAATCTAAATCAGATTGCTGGTTTTTGCAAAAATAGGGCATGATTTTGAGATACAATTTGATTCTGATTTTTTCAATTTTTTTTGTTTTAATTGGTGATTAAACTGGTTTTTTTTCTACGAATATTTTTTTTCAGTTTTCTCTCATTTTAAACTACAGATAGGATTTTTTCAAGCATAGGTGCATTGAAATTATTCAAACTTGTTTTTTAAAAATTGGGCACAATTTTTGAAGCCATTTAATTGTGATTATTAAATTCTAATTACTGCTTGTATGGCCTCAATGCCAGCATTTTTGAAGGATTTGAAGCTTGGTTAGAAGTAGTGAAATTAAAAAACATTGCATGTACTATAAAGGTCCTTGTGACCCCAAAGAACTTAATTTGGCTTTGTGGTGGGGGCTTCAGCTGCCAACCCACCCTATATATATAGCATTGCCTCTCTATCTTATTGGGGGTTGCTACACCTAGAATCTTGCTCTGGTTTTAAAAAGCAAAAAAGAAAAGAAAAGAAAAAGAACTGTTTTGGGTAGCACCTGTTGGAAAAGCAGCATTTATTTACTATTATTTAGCTTGAAATAACAATAATAATGTTTCTTTTCTGTTTTTATGAATATTTCTACGATTTTTAGTTTCTTGATTTTAGTTATTTTTTCTCTATAAAATATTGAGTAAATGAATTCCATTTATACTTTTGGTTTGTGGTGTCAATCCCAATTTTGAGTTATGCTATTGTGCCTATCTATCTGATCCATTTTGGATTGGACCAAAGATCAAAATTCTTTTGACAATTCAAGTTGATTACAAGGACAACAAAGCATATGCATGATTTATTTGGCAATTGATTTCCTAAATAACTGAGTATGAAGCATGGATACATGGGGATGCATTCCCAACTCCAACCTTGCATTGCCATCCCCAACCTGTCGCCACCCCATCCTTGGGATGTGGGGATGGCAGGGGACATTCCTTGGCTGTCCCTTGTCCTTGGGGAAATTGGAGATGCATCTCAAGAATGGTAGTTAGTGAGTTTGTGCATCTTGGGGATGTTAGCCATCCCCAAGACATTTTAGGATATTTGTGACTTCCCTTAACTATGTCAATGATGGTTAGAAGCCCCACCTTTTTTAATTAAAAAACATAGTGCAATATTTGATGGGAATCCAATCAGTAATCAAAATCAACCACCAAATGGATGAATGAAGTACCTATAATAGGTCTCCTAGCTGCATGACTCAAGGTGATGACATATCTAGAGGTCATGAGTTTAATAATTAATTGTCAATTAGTGGATTAGTTAAACTTAGTCTAAATAAGAGGTCAAGAGTTTAATTGTCAATCGGTGGATCACCTAACTCAATCCAACTAAGACAAAGGTGACACTTAACTATTGTCAATCAAGGATTGGCAAGGTAGTGGTGGCACTTGTTTACTCGAATCAATTTGTACACATCATTATTAGCTACCTAGGGGAGGGTAATTAGATATTTCTAATACTATAATGTCACACCCCAGTTGGAACAAATCTTTTGTGATTTTGCTCAATTTGACATATGAAACATTCTGTCAAACAAGTAACATGGCAATGGTTGAAACTAATTGTAGAGTAAATAAATATGCATTTCCAGGTAGTTGCATTAAGTAGTCAAAAGATTACAATCTCACACAAATAACTCATAATTGAGATATATCATAACAAAAAATGCAAATCGGGAACAATGTCTACACTCAAATTTATAAGATTGTAATGAGAAGATTACATTAATAGTAATCCTGACTTATACTGTATGAACAATTACCATTTCATGTCTCAATGGTTGGGCAAGGACAACAAACTACCTCTGGAACCTGACGCCACTCCTTATGAAGAGGTCACAACCCCTTTCTTGTTATCTTCTAAACAGGACGCCACCCTCAGTACCTACGGACCTCTTGTTCAGATCCTCACGTGCCCTTTCCTAAGCCTCAACATTTCCAATGCACCCTCCTGAAGGCTCCGACTAAGTATGAAGGGTGTTTGTAGGGTTATGAAGCATACATGCACACCATTAGTGCTTAACCTCCTCACTCAGCCAATAGATATAAATCACAGTCAACATGGTAATCTCATGCCCCAAATGTAATCTTCAGCTCCCACAACTTCCTTATATGCAAAACTTAGACTGAAATATGGACACCAATAAATATAGTCAATCAACAACCTGGTCGCCACAACCTAAATAGATCCAGATACTACCATCACGATCTGGATCCAAACTACGAGCCCTATTAATTGTCAAATTTTGAACATTCGTGCTGAGTTGTTGAAGAATAGTCGCCACCTGTTCTTGCCCTGCAACCATACCTCTGAGCACGTCTTTAGCTTCTCTGTCCTCATCATCCCAAGGATTCCTGTGAGAACTTCTCCTGCCCTGTTCGCCATATTATCCCAATCTAATTCCTCCTCCTGTTCTGCAAACGGAAATGGTGGGAAAGGATTTTGATCACCTCTCTGATTTCTAGGACCCCCTCTAGAATAAAACTTGTCAAAACCCTCTTTGTGTGACTTCATAAATTTCTCTAACCCCACAAGCTGGCAGGATCAGTGCTTTGATACCACTGTGATGAGCCCTGTTGGCTCTCAATTCAAACCCTCGTATTTCTTAAGTCTTTTAGTGTTATTTAATTTTTTTAGAGAAAGTTTGATAGACAGAAGAGAAGGGCCGCACAACATAAATGCTTGTAAAATGTAAATTTGCACTATTTTCTTCAGAATGAAAGTGTAGAAGACATTATTTAATTGAAACAAATAGATTGCAAATGATAAACATACCAGAAGGGTTCCAGATTATTTATTTAAAAAAGTAAGCCAGCTTGCCAGCCAAGAATGGTGAAAACTGACATATAAAGACGTCTGGCTTCCAGAATTGAGTTCTCCCTTTCAGAAACTAGATACAAGCGCTTGAGAAAGGTACACGCCAGTGATGGAAGGTAAACAGGAGCCAAAACAAAGGCGTTTTCAGCAAGATGCTTCACACGCCTCCCTTAATGAGCACATATCCCAATGCAAGTGTACGGCCAAGGTAGAAACCCCAAAAGAACACTCTGAAAGCTGAAAACTGTAGAGAATGGCGTCTCTGGAGATGAAACCCTCTTTCCCTATTGCAGACAAATAAATACTGAATGGTAAATCTCTGATAGAATCAAGTAGAACCTCTGAATGAAGCTCTCAACTGCATTGATTTGATTGATCTCTCACAATCTCAAGAGTGCTCAGCACTGAAGAGGAATCGTTCTTCAATGGAAAATTGTTCAAACCCTGATCACAGGAGAATGCACAGGAAGAAACACAAGGCAAAGTCGAAATTATCAAAAGTAAGTTTCTCATTGCCCAAAATGCCCTTATATGCAAAAGGCACGACTCCCAAGAAAGATATGCCACTTTTGATATTAAAATCTTTTAAATTATAATTTAAGTCACTTTTCAATAGTTTTTGACTTAAATAAAGTGGGCGCACTTTATTAATTTAAGTGATTAAATATTAAATCACTTTTAGGGAATATTTAAGTGATTTAAAAAAGTATAAAGTCAATTTGACTTAATAATAAAATATTAAGTTAATAAATAACTTAAATCACTCAAATAGGCATAACTTCCACAAATCTTCATAGAATCCCATGTCGTCAGAAGCTGTCGACTCCTGAACTGCTGACGCCTGCTGTGAACCAATACTGGGCTCTGAACACGAGAATGATCAAACTCTCCAGAAAGTACCACTGACCCTCTAACCAAACCTGTTAGCCTACGAGAGTCTGAGTAATAGGCTAACCACCATCAAACAAGATCACGCCAAAAAGGGGGACATTACATATCAAAGCGAGTTAAGGTTTGGACAACCTTATCTTCAATGACTTTCAGCTGTTCCTTTAGTTCTTGTGACTCACTAAGCTTAGAGTTACAATTAGCCTCAACACATACATTTCTTGATTTGCTTACAAGTGTAGGAGACATGCTCCCACTAGATGATGCCTTGCAATCCTCACATGAAATGAATGGAACAGCGTTATGATCCAACACACTAGCCTCACAAGAATCTGCCTCCTCAACACAAGACGTACGAATGGAAATCTCTACATCCCCAATATAGAGACTTGTGCCCTTGTCACTTGTGGATGCATGCACTTCACTGTTGGCTGGTCCACAAGGTGTATGCACAACTACCTCTTTTGTATCTATGTCTTGAGCCCTCAATTGGCTCTCCCACAAAGGTGACCCATGATCTCCATGATGCAAGTTGTGTGTTTACTCCAAAATTTCAGAATCATACTTGTCCTCAAACCCATGCAAGTGTGAAAGCTCCTCGTTCTTGACCATCAAAAGGGATTCTCCTCTCATACCATGAGTATCACTCTCATCCTTAGGTGTTATGGCAGCCATAGATGTAATGTCCCCATTTTAGCCATACACTCTTCTGTGGTTGACAGCCTATTTCGGAAAGCCTGTAGGCTCATCTATGGTAAAACTAGGGTTTCCGCTTTTAGATGCAATTTCGAAGGTTTGCATGTAGGAGTTTTTGATGCATGTCTGGTGGAGCTTTCTGGGTTTTTGGAGAGCTTCAGGATGAGGTAACATGCATGTTAAGATAATGACATGTAATTTTTTTTTTTTGATGAATAGGCAGATATCTATATTAATATAAAGATATAATTACAAATTCACAAAAAGGGGCGGGTGGTGAAAAGGCACACCCTGAATGTCACATGGGCAGAGCCAAGAAAAGTCTAAATCACATGGGCCTAGCCCAGAAGTCTAATAACAGAAAATAAAATTAAGCGGCCAAAGCAGTGCCAGTAGATCCTAGGGGATCCCTGTCATCCAGATTTTTCCCCCATACATTAGCGGGGTTTGGAGTGACGTCAGGAGGTGCACCCCAACCATCATAATCTTTATCTTTATCTTTTTCTTCTTCCTCGCGCCAAGGCGAGATTGCTAGAGCCATCCGCGGAACACTTTTGCCATTGGTAGGCCAGCCAGAGCCAGAAGCAGGCAGAGCATCAGAGGGCCACCCAGAACCGCCACCACCACTCTCTGTAGCACCACTAGAGTGCCAGCCCTGACCAGGACGCGGCGGAGGAGAACGAGCTCGCCTGGGAGGCCGAGAATCCCGTTGAGCAAGAGGCTGGGAGCGGGAACACGCGGAGTCACTCCGCTTCCGGCCTCGAGAAGGCGACCGGCCGCGGGAGGAGGGAAAATCAGGGATCCGAGCCACAGTACAAGGGGCATTGCCCCAGTGGTCCAGGAGGACCTGCAGGTGAGCCACTTCCAATGCAACCTTGTTGGCTTGCACTTGAATCTGTAAGAGAACATTAGAACATATAACTGCTTTAGCATAAAGAGACACATTAACATCTAAATGAGAATGAGCAAATATACAAGCATTTCTGTCTTTCCAGATATTGAAGATGATTTCCACCCTGAAAGTGTGCCAAATCTGGGTGAACTTAGCCGGGGTTCCAAGCGGGTCCCCCAGCAGAATCATATGCCAAGAGAAGGGTTCCGACTGAAAAGGCCAAAAGAAATCATGAATCCAAGTCCAAAGCTGCTGAGCTCTGGGACAAAACCAAAAAAGATGCTTAAAGCTTTCAGACTGCCCACAAAAAAGGCAGCAAGGGTCAGGAAACCCCAAATGAACAAGCCGAGAACCCAAAGGCAAGCTTTGGAAAAAAATACACCAAGCAAAGTGGGACAGCTTCGGATTAACAATTGTAGACCAAGTGGCATCAAACCTTTTACGCCAAGTGTGGGCAGAGGAATTAAGAAGCCACCTCTGGTTCAAGGAACTGATCATAGGAAAATGGGGTGAAAGCCACCTGTAACCAAGCCGCGGCTTGTAGCTCCTGAGAGGAGTGTTTCGAAACCATTTCCAGTCTTTCCACCAAGGTTTGTGCCCACGAATGCCAACTTTGTGAAGCATTTTCACCGGAATGGTGCTCACCAGCCCATCAAAAGTAGGACGGTCCTGGTTTTGAAGACTGTACGGGCTTTAAAAGCATCCCACTGCAAGAGATGCATTGTAGGCCGGTGAAAAAGCTGATGCAGTGTTTGAATGCCTTTCTTATGAAATTTGAGGGCCTTGAGCCAAGGCGACTTGATCAGGGGTTGACCATTCTGAGCCAGAAGGGGAGACCACCATAGGTTATGCTGGTTGATGGAAAGCCCATCACGAAATCTAGCTTCGACCCAACGGAGCCAAGGCATAACAGTTTCCCAAGAGCGCCAGATGCTCTTGGCCACAAAAGAGCCAACAATTTGAACCGGCTCCCTCATAACCAGGAGGGTTTGGAGACCGATTCCTTTCCAGGTGGGCCTGTGAACAGGAAAACCAGACTGTATACAATGCCTGAGGAGAATCTTCTAGGCTTCATCCCCGGTGAGAGCTTAGATAATCCATTTAACATAGAGAGTAGTCCCTTGTCGTTGAGTGGAGAGCAATCCAAGCCCTCCAGAGTCCTTGGGGAGACAGCAAAATTCCCAAGCGACCCCATGAAAACCCTTGTGGGTTTCAGAAGAGGTCCATAAAAAATCGCGAAACAACTTTTCAAGCCTACTGTAGGCAGCTTTAGAAGGAGTCCAATAGGAAGAATAGTAGACGTGAGTGGCAGCCAAAATTTTGGAGCACACCTGGAATTTGCCGGCCAGCGAAAGAGGCTTAGTAATCCAATAGGCCAACTTCTGTTCAACCTTGGAGAGTACGGCTTGCCAAAGCTCCCGAGGGGAAGCCTGAAAGGCGAAGGGGATGCCCAGAAACCGAAAGATTTCTCCCTGCCCTATCCACTTCCAGTTATAAGTTTGGAGCCACGTAGGAGTGGGGAGCACCGATTGTCTGTAGTACAAGGTCTTGTGCCATTGAATTGCAGAGCCGGAGGAAAGATAAAAAGTATTAAGGCAATCAAGGGCAATAGTGATAGAACCTTCATCCTCTAAGAGAGAGAAAAGAATCATCCACGAAGTGGCCATTGACAAGCTGTTCTTGAGAGTCCGGGAGAGAGATCCCTTTAACACGTTGTTGGGAGACAACATGGGCCAGGAGATATCCAAAGCCCTCAGCAACCAGAACATACAAAGCAGGGGCAAGAGGGCATCCCTGGCGAATGGAGCGAAAAAGACCAAAAGTAGAAGACTGGCGGCCATTAATGGAAATGCAAGCCGAGGCATCAGAAAAAAGCATACGAATAGACTGTATAAAGTTGGGCCCAAAACCCAAGGCTTGCAACATCGCAAGAATGAAAGGCCATTCAATGCGGTCATAAGCTTTGGCAAAATCAATTTTAATGAACACCGCTTTCTGATTCGACCGCCGGGCCAACTCCATGCCTTCCCAAACTGCGATAATGTTATCCAAAATAAACCTGGATTTAATGAAACCAGTTTGCTCAGGATGCACAACTTGAGGCAAGAGGTGACAAATT